>OX439037.1:63570857-64800857 GCA_949317995.1 Acholoe squamosa | reverse complement strand
GGCGGGGATGAGTGGTCATGCTCCAGTGTGGAGACAGTATTCTAGTGCCTGGACGCTTCTACTGTGTCGTACTGAAATGGCTGTGATATGATTCATCACTGGTACCGCTAGGAGCGCTGTTATCACATACAGAATACAGAACCTGCCTGAAGCCATATAAACTATATACTGTGAGAGGGCCAGGGCAGAATTCCCCTATTGTCTGCTATACATTGCTATATCATAAGGGTCATTATGACCATATACTAGGTAATGTGAAGTGACTCATCTGTGGGCGTGGTTGTTTTTTTTTTGTTGTTGTTTTTTTTAATTGAGATTTTCAATCCAGGCATCCGAAAGGCCCTCCTTCATCTCTGGAGATACTGAGATTTAATATGAAATATGACCGTCCTGGTTCTATAAAGTGCATGATCCCACCAGTGTATCATATCATGAGATAACAGCATAAAACTATAAATGATCACTTTGATTTCAACTGAAAGGATGACATCAGTGCTACTGATAACTCCTAATGTTACATTAACCGTGTACAGACATTACACCTATAGGCGTGTCCCGTTGGTATAAGTAAAGAACAATAAGTACAATACAAAACCATATTGACACAGTGAAGCGGCCCCCTTTCACCTTTGAGGATGGAAGGTCGGCAGGGAAATGTCAGCATGTTCTATCAGTGTTACATGAGTGTGACGTGTGACTGTCATAGGGTCAGACTCCTACATGGGACGTAGACTATTCAGTACAATCAGCTACAATCAAGTATCAGAGGGGCTTGCTCATAATGTATCACTACCCTTGTTTTTAAACCTTAAAGGGCATGGTATATAGGAATGTGATGAACACATACCCATAAAATCTCTTTCATTAATCAAATCTCTGTATGTTTACTTAGAAATCAGACTATGTTACTTTATTGAACACCTGCCATCACTGTAAATAGTAAATGCTGTACATCTACAGCAAAAGTTGCTGGCAACAATTGTTCCAGTAGATTTTGCTGTAGGTCTACAGCAACTGACTTGCTGTAAAGGTACAGCAACATCTCCTGTTGAACTACAGTAACTTCTACTGTAAATCATACTACTGTTGTTCAACAGCAAAAGTTGCTGGCAACAATTGTTCCAATAGAATTTGCTGTAAATACACAGTAGATTTGTAATTTGCTGTAAATGTACAGAAGATTGTAATGTTTTGGTCATTGCATATTGGTTGGCCTGACCAAGTAGAGATATGTAGTTGGGCCATCATGATAGCCAGCTATGTAGCATCATTTATGACTAAATGGGTGTAAAACTAGCCATTGAGTATCACACCCAAGTCACAACAGGCAAGTGTGGTGTATTACACCATCTTTGCAACAGGCACTTTAGCTGATACACTAAGAAGCTTGGTGTCCATACTCATATTTACTTCCAAGCCACAGAAAAGGTGTGTGTGACAGAATGTAGAAGTTTCTGCTTTAGTTTACATAGTTTAATGAAGAGTTCCATATGTTATTAAACTAGAATACAATATGTTCACCCTTGCACATTATTCAATTATGTGACACATTTGACTTCCTTTTCATAGATGAAAATAGATCCAGCTTTGAGTAAAAATTATCTGCCAAAGAGATACTAAGGCCACCTGGTGCTAAAGCACAGAACCACAATGTCTACAGCAGTACTTGCTGTAATCCTGCATCTACAGCAAAACCCTCAGTAACTGAACAGCAAGTGTTGCTGTAATAGGGGCTACAGCAAATATATGAGAGTATATCTACAGCAACACTTGCTGTAATGTTGTATTTACAGCAACAAAGTTGATACTTGTACAACAAAACTTGCTGTATTTTAGATTACAGTAACTTCTACTGTATGATCACAGCAAAATCTGCTGTATGTATACATTAACTTTTTACAGTGATCTTTTAGCCTCTGAAACGTTTGAATTTGCTATTTTGCTTTAGTTATAAGAGATTGTTTATGGACAAAGTATTAAGTGGGACATGTCCACTTTGAGATCATTTGCCAGGTTGTGTGGAGATGGGTCAGTGGGTACAGGAGGAGGGTGAGGGGGACTCCTGAGGTCATGTCCCGTGTGTCAAACAGACAGACAAGAGGGTAGTTGTGGGCAGCATGCGCTTCACAAAGTGCACACCCCTATGGTTATAAGACTCAAAGGACATATTCCCCTTAGTTAAACAGTAATAGAGCCAGCAACGTTTGTGACAGAAATTGATCAATGTCCCTCTACTGACTTCCCTATATGAAATGTGAGATGCTTATACATATATGGTCATTCTATAATCCAGTATAAACAATACTATACTATAGTATCCTAGAGTTGGTCAAATTTTACCCCCAGATGTGCTAGTAGGTCTGGCATGAACCCAGGGTGCACCATACCGGTATACTCAAGGTGCACCTTACATAGGCGAAGTACCACGGCATCTAGAAACACTATCACATGACATATATATATATATATATATATATATATATATATATATATATATAAATATATATATTTATATATATATATATATATATATATATATATATATATATATATATATATATATATATATATATATATATATATATATATATATATATATATATATATATATATATATATGTAACGTACACCACTAACGTGGGAAGAATGTAAGTTGTAACGCTGAAGTAGAATATAGATGCAGGATGTCGATAACTATCCCACATAAATGTACAATAATATTCTATAGTTATATTGCATGTATAATGTGAGGGGTCACTAATCATAAAGACAGTTATTTATGTCATGGATTGACAACCTCTGACTCTCCACTACTACCAGTAGTAATGATTTGCCCCAATATACCTCAGGGATGGGTACTAGTGTGTTTCTCCATAGACTTGGCAGCATTGAGACAATACAACAATTTGCCCCTCTATATCATTGATGCATGTGGGTCTGATTGAGCAAGTTTATAGGAGTTATGACCCTACATTTGGTGAGCGCTGATATTGGGTAGTGGTATCATCGATATGGCCCCAGCGACCGGGAAGCAGAGCAGTGGTTGGGGGTGGCCCATGGGCCATACTCTGGAATGTGCTCTTATCTCTGTGTTATCAGCACTGGTGTCCCACACAAGGAGCTCAGGGCCAGAGCTGATAGCGACTAGCAGCGACTATATCGATACTCAGGATCAATACTACCGGTAACTAGCATGTATGCATAGATCACGACTTTGGCGTGTAGGTAAAGTAAATTGACACAACACATATAAGTAAACAAAGCTGAAACAGGTGTATGATAATGAAATATGGTTTATACTCGACAGACCCTCAAAGTGCTAAGGGGAGAGATACCGGTAGTTATTTCCAGATACATTACTTCAATGGCCACTGCTGAGCAGGTAGTATGTGGTCATGAAAAATGGTTTTATACTCGACAGACTCTCCAGGTTCTCAGAGGAGAGAAAATTATTTACAGATACAGTAAGAATGCGTACTGGGTACTTGACCAATGTCACGACTTGACCAATGTCACGTCATACCTTCTGTTGTCTTTTTAGATAACAGATGTGTATTCAATCAAACCTAAATTGAAGAACCCTGGTACAGTCCATAAAACTGGTTTACAAATAAACCCCGGGGGGGGGGCACTTGGCCTTGGTTTCAACTTTGGGTACCAACTGTATACCGACCCAGTGGTGGCTGTCGATGCATCAGTGTGGGGGAAAAATGGGGGCTGTTGGCTGGATTACAAGGAGGCTGTTGAAACTTATTATAACTTGCATGGAAAGGGGGTATCTTGAATATTCTATGTACGGTAATCACTCCAGTGCTGTGAAATTCCTGAATATCATTGTCGAAGAACCATAGGTTACATGGAAGAGGCCCAAAAAGAGGGGCTGTTGTCAGGCCTCCTAAAAAGAAGGGTGACCGTAGAAATTGAACAACATTTTAAAGGGGCTGTGAAATGGCCAAAAAGGGAGGAGGATGTAGTTTCACAGTTGGCACGTACTCTCAAACAGTGAGTGCCTCCCCCCCCAGGATATAAACGTCTTAATGACACGCAGCATTTTCTTCAAATGTGCATTCTTGTATGTTGTTGAAATGGATGACATAACCAATTGTACGATGGGCATAAATTCTTCTTGAATTTTATGGATACTATCGTGAAAAGCGTCTCCAAAGTTCTGTGTCCTACACCCAACACCGGCTCCTATAGGGACAACCCAGGGTAGGATTACTGGTATACCCTTATACACTCCTTATCTTAAACAGTAGGTATTTGATGTATATACGCTGCATGGATCAATAAAAAAAAAATCAATATTCAAAACAACAAAAACGCACAAAATGAAGACAACAGAACCAGTATATACGTCATGACTATAGTGTTACCACCAACTAGAATAAGCTCTAAGCACAGGTAACTATCTAGGACATCACAGGTGATTTTAATACTTCCCTGTCATTTGTCTAGCCTTGTTGCCAGAATATGGTGCACAGAATTTGCCGTTTGTTTGTGACCTCTGACATCTATTTCCCCTTCCTTTGTGTGCTAAATGATCAAAAGTATTTCAAGTCTTTATAAGCCACGGCCCCAACTTTGGGAGAGGCTGTAGGCCATGTACATCTTGAAAGGTCTTGCTGGGTATTAATCTATAGGGCTAAAACCTGCGTATAAGCCGCAATTGTTTGATCTTATTTTATATGCCACACTTGGCCTCTGTTTTTCTCGTCTATGCAGTGGCTCACACATGGGAGTTTATGACACGTTAAACAAGTGTTCCGTTTTCGCAGAAATTTTAAAACGAAGAGAGCGGCATAGGAATACCACGGATATTAAGCATGCATCTAAGTCTGAGGGACAGACTCATATGATATATTCGAAATGTACTTCATGGATAATTTGACAATTTCCACAAGTACCGGTATTTCTTATCAAAAGGTTTAAATTATGTCCTAGAAATATTCCTGTTATACTATAATCGTTGAAGTAGTTTCGCATCCTCCCATTTAGGCTAGAAAAATCTATGCCACTTTTTTTTTGTAGATGTAGCATTGTACTAAATATGACCAAACTAACGATAGCTCATATCTGATCAAGGATGTAAGTCAGACTGCTTGAAAAATTCTGAAGACACATTTAGAAATCATGCATTTAGTGTAAAACATTATCAAAACATTGATGCAAGAAAGGTAATTCGGTTAAATCTATTAGAAAAATCTGGTTCAAAAATTCTGAAATCAGATAAAATTCTGAAAACTTACATCCCTGAGTCTGATGTATAAAGTACCAGGGTGGTAAGGAGATATCTCTATAAATATCCCTGAGGCAAACCAATGGTATCCAGGTACATGTGTGTATGGGCCAGGTAGGTTATTCCGCTGTTCTTTTACCATGGCCTTCCGGTAGTATAGACCTACTCTGCATGACTGGGCAAAAATTCCTACTTTAACACATTACAGACATTGATAGTACTAGCAGCACCTACACTTATAATGTATATCCAGAGTACCGGTACATCAAGTTTTATCATTTTTACATTAGGGTTCACATTGATTGACTACCGCTATGTTGATTTTACTGTCGATTTATGGCCACTATAAGAGCCGGAAATAGACTATTTCAGACCAAGACCATAACTATGAGAACTGACCATAAACAATGAACTGTGATATCTGTCGGCATGAATAACCCCTTGCCCATTCTATCTGATAAGTATGTACAAGGGTGTACAGTTTGACTGTCTTATCCATAGGGATATTGCTATTCCTAAAAACCATTATCATATTAATGCACACAAGGGGGCTGATATTAAACTGGAATTGATTAACACGTCATAACGTTGGAATCCCGTGCAGTCTCAACTTGAAGCTGGACCCTGGGATGGACGTGTGAAACTATGCGCACAATACTATGGGTATTATCAATCAAATGGTATATGATACCAAATGATGCTGGCTGGAACAAATAGATCTTCACACACAGTGGTATTGACAGGATAACAACAGCAGAGTCCTATACCAATATCGTTTGTAGATTCCACTGAGTAATATTATCCCATTTCATATGAACTGAAGGTCTGATGTAGATATACAGCCTACTATACAGTAACTATAGGTTTCGGAGTTCAGTCTTCTATTTACTAGCAGCAAAGGCTCCTAATGGCACATTTTATGGAAAATGAGAGTCAATGGGTTACAACAATTCCCTTCTGTATTTCAGTCATCATGCTCTATAAACCTCACACTATAATACCAGTATGGCCTAAGGGGCAGTCAAGTTAGGAACCGTCGAAAGCGACTCCGATGGACCATTTCACCCTCATCCTGCTAGAATAAGGTCACATTGAATTGAAAATAGAACTATCGTGGTTTTGTTTGTGGTGGGAACATCCTGCAGGCAAGGATCCTCCCGTACGACCATTTAGAACCGAATTTTCATTATTTTCCAAACCTGCCTTGTCAAAAATATCGATATATTTCCCCCCCCCCCCCCCATCTATTACATATTTGGAATAGATGTCTGTCGTAACTATGTAAGTGTGGATTGGGGGCTTTGTCTCTGACAAATCAATAAACTCTTGAAACAATAGGACTAGAATGAAAATTGATATGGTACAACATGATATGCGTTATATTTTCCATTCTGCCTGCCCTAACTACACATTCTGCCTGCCTTGACTAATCAACCTTTCAACCTTCATGATCCAGCAATCAAATCTCAGCTAGAGGTGAAGAGGACTTGTCACGGTTATTCAACACATAACATTGATGATACACTTATCCTTATCTCTGCTTGAGCTGCGATCTACTCTACCATGTGTAGCCATGGGTTAGTCACACACCCATAACTAAAGCCGTGACATGGGTGTGGGCCATCTAAGGCATCTTATTGACAAAGCTGCCACAGACTACATTCATTTGTTTCCATAGATGACACAGTGGCGGATTTAGACGGGGGTGCGTGCCCCTTCCTTTTTGTCAGTACTTAAATGTTTAATTGCATATTTTGCATCCCAAAATTAGCTCAAAATTAGTGGGTGCGCCCCCTCCTTTTGGGCCGCGCCCCCCTCCTTTTTCAAATCATGGATCCGCCACTGAGACAGTTTTCTTTCAGCACTATTAAGCAGTGTTTTAGAATGTGTGCCTATTTGTGACACAATTTATCATAAATACTTTAAACCCCTGTTTCTCATATAGTAATACAGTAGTGCACGTATGTAGCATAAGGAGTTAAAGGGTTAAGGATGGCATTGGTAGAAAAGTAGTCTGTACATATATACTGATGATTGTCAGTCCGGTATGAAGGTGTAGGGGTTTAATTAAGGCTAACTAAAGCAGATTACTTGTCTGAGTGACAGCCTCCACGGTCAAAGTACACCAAAGATCTGATCTAGCATTAATAATATAGGAGAACTATGCCAAGCGTATCGATATACATATCAGAGAGGTGGTCGCTGCTTGCCCATCTCAGTTAGGAATGTAATCAAGACAATTGAACAGTTCTTAAGTTACTCATGGAAATTTTAAATTCACTTCTACCATCGGTAAGTCTTTATAGAACTTGGAACAGATCTATAGGCGTGTTGAATTGAGAAAATTCTGAAATGAGGAAAAAAAAAAAAATCCGAAAATTTACATCCCTGATTAAAGTAATGCCTGATTCAGGTATCGCCAGTCTTGATCCAAGTGGTGGTATGAAACTGATAATCAGTGTGCTTAGGCTGTGTCCATCAAACTTTATTTTTGTTTCTCTATTGTTTTGGCCATTCTTTTATTGACCAGTAACCTGGAAGTGTCATATTACTGAAACTTTCATCCCTATATATGTTAGTGTAGTCTGCTGGCATGAGATAAGCACTGTGAAACAAAAAAAAAACAAATGTTTATTTAGAATACTGGTATCCCCCCGCATGTGTTCTATACCAGGATATAAGGAATATGGAAAAATAGTATCCTAACAACCTTGGATGGTTCTTGGATACCATAAAGCAATGCACTGCAAAGACTCTAGTTTTCTCAACCCGGACTTCTCAATCTCTATGATGCACACCTATGCATGCACATGTGCTCATTGAAATGTGGCATTATAACAAGTTTGAAGCAGAAATTTACATGGGGGTTACCTGAACTCTATACATATTTACATAGAAAATAAATACATGCATAGCACATAGACTTCTGCATTTAGTCATGATTAATACAAATTCACTGTAGCATTCACACATTACAAAGTCAACATGACTTCCATCTCTTATGTAAATGGTGACTGTATATAGGAGGTGACATGGAACACAGGGTCTCGTTTTGATACTGTGTCTCGTTGGCACTGCAAACCCGAGCTTACAATGGGACACTTAATACACACGTTCATTATTTGAACCTTGTTGTGGTCATAAGGGTTTTTATCACCTGTATCTGTCTACCTTGGGGAAATGAACTACCGATAAGGACAAGATACAACTCAGTAAATATTATTCAGCTCTTCAGACATATATGTAGTTTGGAATAAATGACAGCAGGCCTATGCCATCTCTGCAATTGATTACAATTTAATAGTGTATTGACCCATAGGTGTATACCTTGGAGTGAGTGCCCCCTAACTGTGAGTCGTAATCTCTCAAATTAATTGCCATCAATTAAAGAAGATCAACCCATCATTTAAGCACCATTAATCTAATTTAAGTGTGCATGGCACCCCATCCCTCCAGTCCATTGTGGTCATTTTTATGGCCCTGGATGCTCTATCGTATCATTTGACTGCCTTCCTCCAGTAAGCCTAATGTCTTAACAACCCAACCACACAACTTCTGAGTATCTTTCCCTGTTGAGAAGTCATTACCCTAAACTTTTGTCGGCTCCGCCAGGAGATGAGACATAAGGTATAGCATCCATACTTCTGTAATGCAAGTCCTAATATTTGGTCAGAAGTAGAAACTCAAAAGGAGTTCAAATCTCAGGAAATCTCTCCACTGGTGTAGACCAATTAGGCCACAAAAAAAAAGTTTGTTTCAGGTAACATGCTGAAAAAAATTAGGTAGGGTAGTTCGGATTTTTTTTTATTTTGTAATTTTTTTCTTAATTGCTTCAAAGACTCATGATGAGTCGCGAGTCACCGCGACTCGGGATGACTTAATTAACTAAAATCTTGGCCAAAAATCTATCCTTTCTTCAAAAATAGGGGGAAAAGATTAGGGTCGGGTCGGGTTACCTGAAACAAACAATTTATTTATTTTTGGCCTTTGTATGGATACAGATTCACACAGTAGAATTATTAGGATCTTTTATGCTCATATGCGATTTAACCGGCATTCTAAAGGTTGTCTCTAATGTGAATATCAGGTGAATAGCAGTTAACACCTTGGTAATCAACATTTACAGTATTCGACATAATTAGCGCACAGCGCGCTTAAAAAATATTTGTTCAGCCTAAAAGAGGAAGGAAAAAATAATTCTAATAAGTGCACATCCTTGCCAGTATATGACATTGTGGTAATTTATGGTACCAACTGAACCATCAGCAAGTGTTGAGGTGATACTCTTTAACCTCAACCCCTACATTAGCCTTAACACTTAGAGGTGTAAAATGCTACATGATGGCCAATGCTTCCACTTAAGAAGGTGTGGAAATGTGCTGCATGATTCTATACTGCTTCACTCTCTAGCACTTTTCTGCCAAATATATGTTAGTGACTGTTCATCTATTTAGAAAAAATAGGGGGTGTGCGCTTATTAGAGCATGTGCGCTAATTACATCAAATACGGTATACTGTCTTTAAAGAAACATACTCCCTTACTGATACGAGAATCCTTTCACTCATCTGTGGTGTCTGACTGGCCCTAATGTGACAACTACATTTAGTAATTAGAGTGACACATATAAATTTTCAGTGGTACCACCCTGGAGTTTATGGTCTCTCTCCTGCTGGGTTTGTGTATCAAGGCTGCCTTCGTCGGCCTCGCCTTTAGATGGGAGCCAACCTTTTAGTGAACTGGTCAATCTAAAACAAATTTGGGTGGTGGATCAGCCCCAACCCTATACACATGTGTATCTAATACCCCTGAATTGAAGCCAGTGCCATAAGACGTGCCTTGGGTCATATTCTGGTCACTTTAGTTGTACTTAATTCAAAATCCTCACATATAACGCGCACCCCTGGTTTTAACTGATGCTATAGGGCACATCAGGGCTGCATCCTCGCCTCCAAGTCACACCTTTCTATACACGGGCTACGGTTCAGTGTTTCCGAAAACTTTTTATTGAGGCAGGCCAATGTTGCCTGCGTCTTGGCATCCAACGCAGACCATTTCCTACTCGTGCAGGCCATATTAATATCAATATCCTAAGGTACCTATCATAACTTAATAGAAATACTCAAATATAAAACATCTGCACAAACATGACCCTATCTTTGGTTCTAATGGTCGGATTTGAAAAATTCTTTCACCATTAGGAAGCTGAGAAGATTCTATGCCAGCAGAAGCCGGCGTGCCGGCGTCATTTCAGCAACACTGTCAGTTATTCCAAACTAAACTCTTATTCTTTTCTAAGGTCAGTGAGGATGTCATATCCAATCATATCCCATAGCGAACATTTAAGTTTAAATCGTTCAATGAATAGCGGTATATTGAGACCTCTACAATGTGTGCTATGTGCCATGTATAGAAGTGTAGACCCATACCAACTGGGTCTGCCATTAAAGATTTGCCAGGTTATTGCAGTATCCATGATAAGACTTCCATGGCTATTGCAATATCCATGATAAGATGGTTATGGGTAGCTTGTCCCCGGATAATATCAACTTCTAGAGACAAGCTGGTCCCCATCTTATTAGTGAATGTTGCCAAAACCAGCTACAGTGCCACATGAAGCTTGTCACCCTACTATCTGCCACTAACAACTATCTATGACCGCTAGTGGTATTATCATGTAACAATCATTAGTATTAATATTAATAAGAGAGTAATGAATGGGCACCGAATTCAGTGTATCGTAGGATATCGTAACGAGTGGGCGATACACTGAATGAGGAGCCCGTTAGCCCATTCCTTACTGTCTTTATTACACAATTAATCAATAAAAAGTCAATAAATAAGGTCTAAAAAATAAAGCTTGTTTCTGGTTGCCCTACCTAATTTGAGAAATTCACCCTACCTAGACATTTTTTCTCATATTTGAACTTTTTATTTTTTTTAAATTTAGTCCCCACACGATTTTGATCTGTACTTTAATAGGTTAATCTTACAATGAGCATCTAAATACAACTGAGCTCAAATAAAGGGAAATGGAAGTTCAAAGCATATGAAAGTCATTTCGCAATCTAAAGTACCCAGTAGCAGTGTCTGATCAATTGTACAAACTAGGCCTATTAGAGTGCTTCTAGAATAACCCCTAAACAGCATTCATCGACAATCATCAATCATCGCATTGTTTTTTTGTTAAAGATTGGTATTATGCTCTGTATTCTGCAATGGTAACAATGCCTAACTGAATACTGCTTGTACACTTGGTATGAACTCTGGCATATCAACAATGGTTCAAATGTTAAGGTGGGGCTTCGGCCATTTTAATCTGAATAATTGGATTGCAGGCTTTCACAGCCAAGCTGCAGGTCCCACGCAGAAAAAAAAATTTTCAGCTTTATATCTTGTTAATCCCATTGGCCGTCACCAAGAAAATAAAAAAAATCTGTTGAAAATAACAAAAATCTCACTGTCAGATCCATAATCTAAGTACCGTAAACTCCCTTGTATAAGCCACACCCTCGTATGAGCCACCCCCTAGGTTTGTGGGGAAAAAATTGAAAATGGTACAACATTTTTCCTTATGAATGGATCTTCAAAATTCAAAAAGCTAGGGGAACCTAGGGTCCTCCATATCCCTCTATGGTGCTGGAACAATTGGGAAAATATAGAGAATATGTCATACCTTACCCCTGCCCCCCCCCACCCTTGCACTATCCTCGTAGGTTGGGTTCTGGTACTAGCTGCGGCTTATACGCGGGAATTTGCGGGAATTCTATGTAAATGGCCTATAGGAATGCTCTAAACAAAGGCTGTGGCTTAAGGATGGGTATTTAACACATTGAAACAGCACTCTAAACTTTTGAATTGTATGCCCCAAGTCGTGACTTATACCGTAATCTCCCGCGTAGAAGACGCGGTGCGCGTATAGGACGCACCCCAAACTCAGCAGAAGCATTTTCGTGTATAAGACGCACCTCTTAGGGTTGATTTTTGTCAATCCAGTACTGTTCTATAGTAAAATTACCCCTCGTATAAGACGCACCCCCAACTTGAAGAGGTCCTATAAGACGCACAAGGCATTTGTTTGGCGTAGAGGACGCGTCCTATACGCGGGAGTTTACGGTAATTCCTTCCACTCATGGTGTGGATTATAATTATGCAGGTGTGGCCTTCAAGCAAGAATTTAGAGTAGTTATTCCTCCTCGACCAGATCTGTTAGGATGGAGTGTAAGACACTCTATAAGGTGTCAAGATTTTATATATACACAGTGCCACTCTACCGTTGGACTTTCACATGAGAATAGTCAACTTGTCGATTGCTCACAGGGCCCCAAACATGAGCCACAGCTTTAACTGGAAAATCAAAGTCCATATATGCCCTCTAGGATGTCCCTGAACCCAGGGTGCATCTTATATGTGGGATATAACTGAACTTAAATTCTATTAGACATCTTACAATCAACCCCCAGGTTTGCCCTAGAGACTTATATGAAAGTCATGCTTTGCCTCATATGACACAATGCCTTACTGAGAAAAAAAATAGTAATAAAAAAATGTTTTACCCCCCCTCCCAACCTAGGTTTTTTGGAGCCCCAACCAGAAACACTTTTTTTCGGCCTAATCAATAGAATATCAATAAATAAAGTTGAAAACAAAAATCGTTCCCCTTCCCCGGGACTCGAAGCCTGCCATAGTGTATGTACACACAGCGAAAAAAAAACATTCGCCGGGACCGGGACTCGTCCCGCCTACCTGTAGAAGCTGAGTGCAATGCGCTACCCACTAGACCACCGGTTCACACACCTCAGCGCCCGGCAGCTGCTGGCTTGGTTTGAAAGAGTCCAGCAGTCCTCTATAATTAGAATGCTATTTTAACCATGCGCATGTGAGAGTTGCTGGGGTCGCTACTATCCAGGTAGGGGCTATGGCATTTTTCATATACAGGTAAACACACACACTTTCTTGTCAGTCCCTGTGGTGCAATGCATAGGGAGTTGGATTTGGGATCAGTGGAGTGCAGGTTCAACCCCTACCCTGGCAATGAAAATTTCGTAGGTTTTAACATGTAACATATGACATGTTAGGATATGTAAGGATATCAACACTTATACCCTCATAAGACGCCAAGCATTAAGCACTACCTTTACCTTATTACCAAATATGGACATATACATAAAACTTGTACCAGAAAGCGACGACAGCTTTCACACCTTAATGAATTATATACTTACCATATGGACATATACATAAAAACTTTGGACCAAAGGTGCGGCCACTGTTACACCTCAGGCCCGCCAGGCGGCGCCTCCTGAGGCTAGTGAAAGCTCCCGTTTCACCAATCAGCAGATAGCTTTATTACCATGTGATACTCCCCACCAATAATATAATTTGTTTACTTTGTAGGGGACGGCAAAAACGTTTAGGGAAACTGAGAGTTGAACCTGGGACCTCTCAACCTTCAGACAATTGCTCTACCACTGAGCTACTTCCCCGTACGTTTTCTACCTTCCACCCAGGCCTGGACTGGGGTGACAAAGAGAGGGGACATGTGATACAAGACAACCGGCCCCTGAGAGTCAGCGCATCGCGCAAGGGGAAATCACATTCCCCTACACAACCCCCAACCAGCTTCGACCACCCCTGACCAGCAACCCGGCTCTCCTCCCAACCAGCAATTGGGCTTTATCAAGCAGTGCAAGGCATTCCTGATTCCCTGCTCAACTGCCGGTAGAAGTATTGGGCGGACAAAGCGCCTGCCGTGTCACACCAGCCCAGGTACCGAGTTCCGTAGCCCCCCTCACACGGATCAGGACCACTCGGTTTCCCTACCATTGTAGGGGACGGCGAAAACATTTAGGGAAACTGGGAGTTGAACCCGGGACCTCTCAGCCTTCAGACGATTGCTCTACCACTGAGCTACTTCCCCGTACGTTTTCTACCTTCCACCCACGCCTGGACTGGGGTGACACAGAGAGGGGACATGTGATTACATGACAACCGGAAATCACATTCCCCTACAACTTCATGTACCGACCGGTCACCATGGAGACACTGACTTCCTGTTCTGCCCCAGGGTTGGGATATAAACCCTGGAGTAGCCCTTGGAGATCAATCAGTCGCCTCCAGGTGATACCATGGGATTAACAGCTTCAAACTCGATGGTGGATCCCATGCATAAGTTACCTTTGAAAATTAAACATGTACTGAAATACCAAGGCAGAAGGAATATTATTAATAGTCTATATAGACTAGTATTTTGATGACTTACTTGTAGTAATAACAGGACAGCTATTAATCCAAATAGCCTCCCGAATAGAGGTCCAGTGTTGATGTTCATGATTGTATCTCTATGCCTATGGGCGTATATCTACATGTTATGACTCCACAGTCTGTAGACTGTACAGTGAGCGTAGTCTGGATCTCTGCCGTCTGACTGAGTGAGTGAGAGGCAGACACACAGGATGGACCTTCACTTTGGAGTTGGTGTTCCCTTTGAGTGTAAGTTACACTGACACTGTAACTATTTACACTACAACACTTGGCTTTAGGTTTTAACTTAAGAATTTGCCACTGACAACCTGGTGTGGTGAGATCGTAGCCTACGCCAGCTACGGTAGCGTAGCCGTAGGGGCTAGGGATCCCTAGTCTAGACTGTAGTAGACAGAGATACCCTGTCCCGGCCTCCTAACGTCGTATGGAGTGATCTTGGAACGGCAGACGGTGTGGAATACACACACTAGGGATCCCCAGAAGCCGCGCCCAAAGCACTGACGTGTGCAGGGAACAAGTAGTGGACTGAGACCGCTTATCAACACTCCGATAACGGCAGACACTCACCCACCCACGGCACCGTGCTTTTGAACACCGCGCCCTCCCTACTAGTACTGTCCCGATCCTAGGCGAGGACGGGGTTTTCAGAAGTCCATCACGGTCTCACAATGAAACAAGGCGCTAGAATTCAGGGGAGATGATCAACAAACATAGATGGTTCACTTAAAGATGACGGTGATCCCCGTGTGTAGTTGTAAAAGCAGTACTTCCGTACTGTCAGTCCTTTTCACGCTTGACCTGTCAAAGTTTTCAACAACTTCCCCAACTTTTCTAGGTCACGAAGTTTCCTGTCCCGTGATCACGTGAAGGTACGAGATGTCAACAAAACTTATCTTTTTCAAGTACAACAATTAATTTTCAAGATTCATATCAATTAACTTCCTTTTTGTCTCAGTCTAAGCATACACGATATCGCACAGTTAAATAGATCAACCCATTCAGAAAATAATCCGACATATACCCAAAATGCATCACAAAATCTAGGTCAAAATGGCCGCTTCCGGTAGGCAAAATCTGGTTTGTTTTGTTTATATATTTGTGATAAATCCATCGATATTAGTAAATATATAGCAGTGTTAAATATTCAATAACGCTGTTGACTGAAATACATGATATCTAATGTATAGCCTTCACTTGACTCAAGTCTTCAGTTCCAAATGTAGGCCTTGGAAGGGTAGTGACTAGTGCCTAGGCTAGTGGCAGTGGCAGTGGACTGACTCAGACTCAGTCTACTCAGGAGACAGTCTGACTCTGAGTTAGGGAGTGGTTATTATTTATCAACAGGGGGGGGGGGCTGGTGGGTTTGAGGGGGGGGGTGTAAAAATTTCAGACCCCTTTTGAGGGGGAGCTAAAAAAAATTTGACCCCTCTTGAAGTTGAAGGGGTTAAAAAATTTACCCTCTTTTTAGCAAAAAAAAAGCCTGTGTTTTACTACAGCTCAAAGAGTGGTGCGATAATTCTCCGTGCACTTCTACTTGGAATATCATGGGAATGTAAAGTTCCATGCATAGCCTAACATGTTGCCTACAAATGCACAGAGTTTGGAAAACAGATGGCTGGTATTAAATATTTCAGAGCAGTTTTCCCAAACTCATTCCAAATTGGCCCTGAGACCACCATCAGCGCGGGAATGACTGGAGGTACAAAAATAACATCGCAACTAGGTCAGAACTCTGTGCTTTCACCCCTCCTCACAGAGAGTTCCTCACCCTGTAACAAACAGCTGGTTTTCTAAACTCTCACGAAGGTACGGAGATAAGAGTTTAGTTTTCTAAGCTATATTAGACTGCAAATCCAAAAGTCAGTCAGTCAAAACCCAGCTGTGACTTGCATCCTCTGAAAGTGTTCAGTAATCTTAGCATAGGGCCTAAAATAAAAAGAAGTTGTGTTCAGGTATCCCGACTGACCCTATTTTTTTGGGCCAACCCTAATTTTTTTTAATTCTTTTTTTTTAAGAATTTATACAAAAATTACAAAATATATCAGATATTTTCCGAATATAGGCATATTTGGTATCAAATTAAAGCTCATGATGTGGGAAATGCAGGAAATTCCTACCTACCTACCCTAATTTTTTTAGCTTTCTTTTTAGGCCTAGAGATATAATTCATGTTGGAAGATTTGGTAGTAACCTGTCCTAAAGGAGTGGTCATTGGCCAGGGGGGTTGGTGAAATTCTGTGCGTGCGCAGCAAAAACATTTTTCCGTCCCCCCGCCCTTCGAGAGGTCTGACATTTTTCCGCCCCCCTCCCTTTTATTCTTCAGTGGTGCACAGGCTTTTCACTCAATTTCGGCAAAATTTTTTTTGTCCCCCCCCCCAAAAAAAAAAGGTGTCTGAAAATTTGTTGTCCCCCCCCGGTTGTTTAAAAATTACCACTCCCTAAATAGATTCCCTTTGAATATGGAGGTAGTAATCTTACTTTTTATTTAGGAAACCTAGGTAATGTTAAGAAAAATAGCACCATTCCTGCGTAAGAAAGATGGCTGACAACTTGGCAACTATCAGTGTCGATCGGATCAACAAAGCTGTAAACAATGCTGTACGACTCAGTCGCCTGAATCAGCTCTCTGAGATGCATGAAAAGTCATCAACAGGTTCAACTACTGTGTCCAAAAGTACAGTGCAGGGGAAGAGTTTCATCGCTTCAACCTCGAAAGCACCTACACAAGGTGCTGCTGCAAAAAATGATCATGTATTCATCAAACCATCGTCAGGCGTTCCCAAAAAGAGATCAGATGGTGCATCAGGGGCCCGGGCGTCCTCTGCATTGCGGTCGCCTACACAACCCTCTGCTAGTCTTCCCAATGTGACACTTCCAACATTGACTCCAGGTAAATCTTTTAACTTCCCCTCTTGCTTTTGGTATAAACTGATACAGCAGTTGGCCAGTAGTTTTAGGGTCTTCTTTTGCCAGCCTGAAAAAAAGTTAGCCTCACCAAGTTAATTGTATGAAGTTTGTAGCTGTGACCGTGTTCACAATTTCAGCTTCAATGTTTATATTCGGATATACATGTATGAAGAAACATGGGGCACCACAAATTTAAACTCCAGATCAACATTTCTCTTTACTAGTAGGGCCCATGGTCAGTACAGTTACACAAGTAGGCTTGTCTACATCAGTGAGGCCATCTGTCAGTACTTCATCAAGCGCGCCAACACTTTCACCGCCAACCATCCTATCAGGTACGGATTATTGATATTCAATACATTGTATAACAAACTAAAGATGATAGGTATCTATTAGCAAGAGAGCTCTGTATGTACATGTGAGTGACTCTAAAACAGCAGATTTTTGTTTAATATTCGTCATTTGATATTGCAATCGTTTGATGATTCAGGACCGAATTCGATGGCAGTACTTATAAAAATACTGGACATAAGATTTTATAGAACAATTGAAAAAAATAAACTTCACAGCACCTTGGTTCTACTCAATTCAAAGTTATACATTCCTTTATTAAATGATTAAACTACTTTTGTATATATGTATAAATTCACAACCGGACTTGACATTTTCATTGCTCTGTAGGGCCCATAGTCAACACTGTAGCACCGATGGGTTTATCTTCACCAATAATAAGGCCATCTATCGGCCCTCTATCAAACTCAGCGACGCTTTCCTCACCAACCATCACCGCCCAGGAGGGTGTGACACTCCAAGTACAGATGCCAGTCGTGCAGGCCATTCCTCCTGGAAGTCAAATCATCAACTCATATGTTCCTCAGGCAGGAAGTCCTGTAATTACTCTTGGTAAGGCTCTTAGGTTGGTCCCAATACCTCCAGGCAAAAGTCCTGGAGTAGCAGCTTCACCACAGACTATGCATGCGGTCCAATCACTTAACACCCCAACCACATCACAAGAAGTACAAATAGTGTCAGCGAGGCCACTCAGTAGTCCAGGTGCTTCTCCTGTCTCACAAACTTTCACCATGGTGAGTGCAGCTGGACCGATGCCACCTCAGGTGTCAGTGACACCATCTTGTAGTATCGATGCGCCAGACTTACTCGCAGCAGCTACGCAGGCAGCGGTACCACATCTCGTCACCCGGTACCCACCACAGAAACCTGTAAGAACTGTTTTAGTTCAGGGCATTGAGAATAGTAAAGCATCCCCTACACATACAAAATCCGTTAAAATGACAAACGACCATGTGCAATCAGCTGTTAGCAGTGAAGGAACCCCGGGTGTTATCACGATTGAACCATCTTCGCCAACTGTGCAACAGGGGGAACAAGATGATGGTACCACAGGGCCAAAAAAACGAAAAACAGGTGAGAAGTATATTGAATCTTGTTTCATTAGAAAAGAAAAAACACAGCCATTCACAAATTCAAAACTTTGGCAACGTATTATCTTCTCGTTCCCTTTGTTGATGAGATGTAAGAACATCACAATTTATTAAGAATCTACATTGACTCTTGAATGAATGATTGCATCCTAGAATATACATCTCTTGTCGAATCGGTCTGAATAGTTCCATGGTAGTTTGCTATTCCATTCTATACCCAGTGTATCTAGCTGTAAACCTGGACCACTTGCACAGTTTTCAATCATTCACCGTAAAACTTCGCGTATAAGCCACACCCTTGTATACGGGCTTCCCTCCCCGGGGCTTCCCTAGGCCACTAAAAAGGGTCTATATCTCCTCTTCCCTATCCCCTCGGAGGTGTGTGGTGGACATATGCGCAGGCACCAACACATCACTCTGTGAAATCATGTAATGTAGTTCTCGCCATAAATATGACCTTAGCTGTCGAAATGCCGTTAAACATCTATTACTCACTCACCCTTGTATAAACTGCCTCTTGACTTAGACTGTTCTATCGCCTATTACACTAATGAGAGATCTCCATATATTGGTCTCATGTGGTCTTTTAGTGTATGCCATACTCGTGAACCAGGACTGCACAACGACACCCTCCAAAGGGCAATTAGAACATTTAATGACTGAATTTGAAGCCTACCACCCGGCTGATGAGGCGAAACCCACCGATGTATCCTCGACCTTTTCAGGATATTGTACGTTTACTTATTTCAATTTTTATCAGCAAAGCTTAGATGGGAAAAAATTCTATTAGATAATAGCATAAATTGAATATAAGCCCTCACGAAGATAATACTAGTATATACATTGTAATAATGATAATGATAATAATAATGATAATATCTTTTATTGACAACAAAAGACTAACATAAATATTAGGATGTATATATAGATATTAGAATCTTTTTTTTTTTGTATTTCATACTAGAAATATTACCTATGTATCTACTTATTTGGGGACGGCATTGATTGGTTTTAATGTGAATGTCGGATCATGTTTTCTCTTTGCTAGTCTGTCCAGAGTGCAATCGTGTAAATCCAGAAGAGTGTGGTGTGCATACCGTCATTACAGAAATTGTCAACGACTCTCCGGTCATTTCAAGGGCCCGTGCTACTATTCCGGCATGTCTCCGAATAAACCCCCAAGGTATGCATATATACATTTTTGCATACAGGCCAAAAGGAATCACTTCAAAAAAGCCTTATGTAAGCGAAAAAGGACATACACAGATAAAAAGGTGAAAACTTGTTTAACTTCACTATACACTAAAATATAATAGATGTGTTCTATAAAGTCAGACAGTTATCCATAGGGGTAAGAGTGAAATGTTATATCCAATAGTAACACTAATATCTTTAGGAGTCGGGAGCATTGAAGCAGCTGTGAGAATTAAAAAGTATACCAAGTTCGGACCACTTATCGGAGTTAAGACAGAAGGCACCGTGATGGCACAAACTCCATATCTCTGGAAGGTGAGGACAAGTGAGAGACACTATAAACATATCGTAAATTCTTGTGTGTAATGAGCACCCCATGTATGAGGCTTACAAGCCAGGCCTGTAAGGAGTACATGGAGTCTTTTTTTGTGTATTTTGCTACTGTTCTGTAGTGTATCGACCTCGCACATATAAAGTGCACCCTGGGCTCAAGGACATCACATAATGTGAAGCTGGAGCGGCTTGTATGCTAGGATCCTAGGTAGTTTTCACAATTCATGGATGTGGCTGTAGCAAGGTACAAACCATTCATACAATGCATGTCATGCCGAGTTAGGAAAATGATGGCAACGGGCTGTGTTCAGGGATTTAACGAAACAGCACTACAAAGTTTTTACTGCGCTTCATGGTGAGGAACCTAGAGTAAAGGAAATACGAAGCTACAGTAACTCACTGAACCAAAGTTAAACCATTTTCTATTTATAGATTCTACAAGAACTTAATTACTAATTCATGTCTCACAATATTTTCTGCAGGTGTTTGCTTCTCAAACCGAGTGGTTAGATTGTTCAGATGAGGAGCAGTCAAACTGGATGCGTTTTGTACGACAGGCAACATTATCTGTAGAACAAAATCTTATTGCTTATCTAGTCGAAGAGAATATCTACTTTATGACATTAGAAGACATCAAACCGAATACAGAGCTGAGATATTGGTACTCGGAGGATTATGCTAAACACATAGGTATGAGGAAAAATCTTTTTTTCCCCCAATTTATTCACAATGGAATGTAGCAATTCAGTACACCCAGATTAACATTCCCTTGTATTTGCTATCACAGTAGACTTGAATCTGAGTAAGAATGTAGATTTTACAATTTTCTTAATCACATCAAATGTAAGTGTTAAAAAGGGGACGAATGGAACACTGGAGAAGAATTTGATTTCTTTTCTTCGGGAGCTCCCTGTAACAGTGTTATTGCTCATATGCAAATATGAAAAGAAACATAGGCATATATGTACATGTATTTATCATTTCATTTGCAGGGAAGTCCTTACATCCTGGAGGTGGCTTTACATGCCTGCCTTGCCTCAAGTTATATGACAGTCTTCATGCCCTTAATCAGCACTGTCGATACTCACACGCTGACACGTCAAAGCGAAAGTTTAAGTGTACTCTGTGTGCACGCACATTTTCCAGTTCATCAAAGTGTAAGACCCACCTGCTGAGCCATACCGGCCAGAAGCCCCACCGGTGTCAGTACTGCCCAAAGTCCTTCTCCGACCAAAGCAATCTCCGCATGCACCTTCTCATCCACTCAGGTAAATGACTTTATAGGGTCATAGAAAAATTGCTGAACAAATTCCCTGATGATACCTACCATGATGGATACCTTGTCCATTGGTAATTAATTCCTATATGTGAGGACAGGATTCTTATGCCCATCTTATAAGTTCTTAAATAAGTAAAGATTTTTTTCATACACTGAACACTAAAGAAAATTTTTTTTCCATAGAATTAGATGAATTAGAAAAGTCAGGTGCTGTAAATCGTCGTTTAAGAATCCATTTTTAAGCACTATGAATCCATTGCTATTACTACATGGCACCTAGATTTCATGGAAGAGCTGTCACTTTAAAGAGATTATCAGTAATGACAATATTTTACAGATGTGCGGAAGTTTGAATGCACCGTGTGCAAGCGGATGTTTAAACAGAAGGCGCACCTTACATCCCACATGCTTACACACACCGGCGAGAAGAACATGGAGTGTGAGTTCTGCGGCAAGTTGTTTGCCCGCCGCTCTGACTTACGCCAACACAAACTGCAACACACAAAGGAACAAATCCACGAATGTGATCATCCTGGCTGCAAAAAGGTCTTCTACAAGCTGCAGAACTTAAAAAAACATCATAAGGTAAGCTATATTGTATTTTTTCTCGAAACCCTTGTTGGAAATTTCTAAATGTTATTAACTCGGAAAGTTTACTTTTCCGAGTTTTTAGAGACAGGTGGGGGCAGGGTGACACTTTAAGAACTAAATTGCCTGTTTCAGAGATGGGACTGTTAGCTTCAACCTCAAATAACATGAAAATGCTTAAATATGAGGAAAAATGAAACCTGTCATGAAATAGTGTTTTTCTATGGAGGTGTCAGCATAGGGTGTCAGGTTTCCTGCCCTTTTTAAGTAGGATGATGGTCTCATTGTTCATTATTTAGCAGGGGGAACAGATTTTTCCAGCTAGGGGGCAATGGGAGATGAATATTCTATACCATAGTGTTTTCTTCTTGGTTTATTCCACTTGAATATAGCAGCATATAACTGTTTATAATAGCATTATTCCAACTTAATATTACATGAATATATAGCAATAGATAAGATATTTTGAAAGGGGAGAGATTTTCTGATACTTGGTCCACCTATGTTAAGTACATCCTGTGTCCTACCCTGCTAAAATATGAGCCAGCTACAACCCTTCAGTTTGCCTAGTTCGCTCATTTCTCACCAGGAGCCACCACCTCTATAGAACAGTGCTGATGTCAGCTACATCCTGTCACTCACTGTGGCTCATTATTTAGCAGGGAAGACTCAGGTGTTTTTCATGAATGGGCACATTATCACTCTTATTGTTAACATTTTTTATAGGGGGCAGAGAAGTGTTTGACACTGTCACAACACTTCCACCTGACTCCCGACATCACAAAATATTTTGCTGTTGTTGGGGGATTAAATTTTATGATTCCTTTTCAGGCCTCAGTTATTATTCAAATCGCTACACCCCTCATTGGTATGAACCTTTCCGAGTTACCTGCGATTTAAATCACTTCAACACTCGTTACCCAGTAGTTCACAACTTCCGCTTTTTTTCTGCTAGATGTTGACATTCAATCAGATTGAGGTTCAGGAATGTGTTTTCTCCTACATCTTCAAGATTTCATACTTTTGGACCAAAAAGCATTTATGGGGAAGGGGGGTGTGTTTAGGTTGATATTTTGAGGTCCATCAAGTACCCAAGGAGCGGATTTGACCTCGTCTGATCTAGTTTCCAACAGAGTTGCCACAATAAAATCAATCCAAGAGTGATTTCAGCGCTTTTAACAATAAGGTTGCTTGGTATTCTCATTCAAAACATTCCCGAAAGTTTTCCCAGAAGTAAAATGGTTTTATTCAGTTTCATTGACCTTTTTGACTAAGACGGCCGTTTATCAGTTTTGATTCAAAATAAGTGCCCTCCTTCAAAAAGGATAAATGTGTGTTTTGGATAAAGTGAGCCTGACGCGTGTTTATTACGTCTGTTTTATTAACTTTTACCAGAAAGTACCTCATATGTCAATCAATTTTTGGCTATAATTTTTTTATGTTCTCTCATGGTTAAAACTGACATGTATACCCCGTAATTAGACTCGACTTGCGTGACGACGTGCATGATACCAATTTGCATGAATCAGTATGTGAATCATAACAGTGAAGGAGTGAAGAAGGAGTATCTGTCCTGCTGTATGTTTCAGATCCACGTTGGTGTAAGAGACTTCGCCTGTCAGAAGTGCCAGAAAACGTTCACCTCGGCATACCATTTGAAGCGACATGTGAACAACCGTCGGGACTGCTGCCCAAAGACTGTCGAACAACCGCCAACATGACACTAGACTCTCGTCACATATTGCTGTAGTCCCCTATCATATCATTTACATTGAAATATATCCGCAAACTGATTTATTCAATACACCTAATCAAACTCATCCACCATACATTTGTACTTTGCTACATAAACTGAAGCATATAATGCTTTGAGTCATCCGTTTGGACGAAAACCAGGTACATATAGTTTTTGTCATCTGTTCCATTTTGCAGAGTATCATTCACTAGAATTTCAAATATTTCACAGGTTATTTAGATGTAAGCAAGAATCTTATAAGCTGGATATGAATTTAATTTGTACCGTACATTGTCTTCCACCTGTACTACCATATATTTTGTTAGATCTTGGTATCCTATTGTCCAATTCACGGACGTGGTGCATTCAAACTTATTATACACTTCCTTTCTGAATCTATCATCCTTATACTAGTCTCTCAATTTTACATTCAGCTTTATTGAATATTTCTCTACTGTTTAATTTATTCAATATACTATAGTATATTTTGTGAAGTACCCCCAGTAACGTATAAAGTGGGGGGGGGGAATAGGTTGAGAATTTTCAATAAGCTCATATTCGGGATATCCAATTTTATACAAATAAAATATTCATAAAAATGACCGGTACTTGATTTGTTTTGGCGCCTTGCTAAATTCATAATCAATACCAAATTGGTAGTCGCCCATTTAAGTGCCCGGATGCTTATTAATTCCAATACCCCACTTCTCCCGTCTTATTTGAGCCGGGTGCTTTTTAGAAATTGATTTCAGTTCTTAAGATAGTTCAATACCCACTTCCCCTCAATGCTTATTTAATATTTCATACGCCGCCATTTTGAGACCTTTGCGCCAATGGAATACCCATTCTTTAAGTAAATGTTATCCTGCAAAACCCTGGGTGTAAGCCGTACCCAGACCAACGATCTTTGTCCAAACTGCAAAATGTATGATCTGAATCTTTGTTATCATATATTTAAGATCTCGGCTGAATCCCTGCTTTCAGCTAAGATCGCAGCTGAATGTCGTTGATAATCTCAGGTGAATCTTTATGTTAAGCTAAGATCTCAACTGAATCCTTATTTTCAGCTGAGATCTTAGCTGAATCTATTTTAAACTCAGCTGAATAGTGTTTTTCAGCTGACTGAAAGTGTATCTGCTTTTCAACTGAGATCTCAGCTGCACTGGTACTGGTGGCTTCACCTTTAGCTATCAAAAGTAATGCAGCTTGTCTGAACTGAGTACCCAGGTATTTTGCCTGCTTGCATAAACCCCTCATGCTGAGTAATTGTTTAATACCATTTCCATTTCGAAATTTAAGGTCATGTTCTTGGCGAGAAAACTCCACAATTTTGTAGATGAACATGTCGGTGCCCATGCATATGTGCACCAGACACCGAGAGGATAAGAAAGATGAGATGAGTACTCTACTGTACATAGGGGCCCGAATATGGTGTAATACATACCATCTCCCGTGTATAAGGTGCACCCCACCTATAAGACGCGCCTAGAGTTTTAGAATTTGATCAGAAAAAAATCTACTGAATGGATTTTACAACTTCAATCAGCTTGTAGCCAGGGTCCCGTTCTACACGTGCCTTATACGCGGGAGATAAATTTTGACAAGGCTAGGCTTTTTTTTTTTAAATTAAATTATACGTGGGAGACGCACATACTTTAGGCTGATTCTTTAAGCTGTAGGGCCTAAGATTACCGTACTAATTTAGTATAAAAATTTGCCATGATAAGGGGGTGTGCATTCATTCCATCACGTACATTTGTGCACTTATGCGCAGGTCAAATAAGTTTGTACGTCAAGTTTCTTTGCCATATCACCAGAGAAATTGCTTGCTGAAAAAAAGACATTACTGCTCTTATACCAGGTATATCACGAAAGAAATACACAACTCTTTTTTATGTTTGAACGACTAGCGTCATTTATTAAACATGGCAAAAGGGCACTGGGGTGAATATGAAATATAGTTGTCCCATCTCTCATGTTATACTGGTATCAGAGAATTGTACAGACTAGTTGACTACGCGAGTAGGCTCAGACCTACATACTAACTGACAACCTCTCTTTATCTGCACCCTTAGTCAAATTCTCAGCTATTTTCTTTCCATAAAGTTAGGAAAAGAAGGGACTATTTTACAACCAGATTGTTGCTGAATGAATTATTTTTTGAAACAGTTCATCATGGATTTACAGTAGGGTTGTTCTTGTGAGTTTGAGTCAAAATAGGGGAAACAGGATTATACTTTCTCTACAGAGCATGGTCGGTCTTTGCCATAGAAGATGAGAAATTCGCTATGATGATGAATCAATTGGTAAACCAGGAAAGTGTCTATTTTATTAGCAGGAGTAACATGCAGCCATCTGGTACAGACGACATGTGGCGTAGGTGCCCAGACTGTCAACTACAAGTAGGTATTCACGACTGCATGCCGCTTCGCCCCCTAGTGCCAAGTTTACTCATTACATGCACATTCACCAAGACAATAGTATGGTGCAGTCACCACACAGTGAACACCAAGAAAGCAGAGACCACTGTAGCTGGAAGGTGAGGGAAGGACAGTTGAAGATCATAGAGCTTCAGCAGTTATCTTAGGGGGAACTAGTCTACGAGCGCGGCTCATTTTTTAAACTTCTAAAGTTGCAAATAAGACAAAAAATACCATTGTTGTCATCGCGACGAACCATATTAATGAAAATCCTACTCATGGACAAGATGCACAGAGACCACAGAGTTACGATTGAGTTCAATATTTTTTATATCTTTTTACGACACGGAAGTCACCACCACGATACCCAACAGACGGACCCAACTAGGGCCGCACCAAATCAACGAACGTCAAAGCACCTTCACCAGACGAAACAATACAATACGGAAAATCAATACTAGCGTGGCCAAGCACAATAGAATGACCATTATTTTTCCTCAGTTTTCCTTTTCACTTAATCATAATCACATCTTACAAAAGTATGCTTATCCTAATCTAAGCACCCCAAATCTACAAACGTAGAGGATCAACGGTGGATGGTCCAACACTTTGCACCTTCTGCAATCTCATGCATGACATAATGCATCTCCTAGCACATTCATCTCCATAATCTTTGAAGTCATTAGAAACATACATTTGAAATTAATGAAACAGTGCTGAGTGCTGTGGCAATTGTCACTATTGATATCAAAGAAAGAAGAAAAAAAAAATTCTATCAAGTTTCACGATTCTGTCACTGTCTAAATCCCTCTAACCATCATTTGTTGGACCATTCTGCATGTCAGTGAGACATCCACTCAGGCACTGGATGTTACCTGATCCTTCTTAGCTGATAAAACAGCTACATTTACAGCTCAATACCAAATTCAAACACAGAAGTATGTTAATATAGAGAAACAATAGCGGCGTTACATCTTTAACAAAGATCCATAAGCATTGTAAATCTAATGCGAACATAACATCCCTTCTCCAATAGCTCCCATCTAACAGACATCCAAAGAGAGAGAGGTGAAACAGTGCTTATAAAGAGAGAGTCAGACTGCCTGTAGCCAATCAGAGAATATCACCGTGTGATAGAGTTCTACTGCGCAGTGAAGAGGGAAGCTTCGCAACAGAAGACCATGCTAAATGTAAGGGCGTTCACTCCTGGAGAAATGATCAGATCTGGAGAAATATGTGGCCTTAGCTGCCTCCACTGGGACCCCAGGGGCGTCCCTGCACCTATCTATATATGTGTACTAATTTATAATGTATAAGGTTAAATGCGAATCCACAGCAGCCGCTGTAAATAAATAGGCAGGCAGGCACACTATATACCACTATCATCTCCACAGATGATTAAGAATAAGGCGCCCTATGGCAAATGATACACACATCTATTACATATAAATTAAATACATAGTTGAGATCAATGCAATAATCACTTCCACACCATCCAAGACCAATTGTGTCGAGTGTAGCATCGACACCTGGCCCGCACAGTATACCCGCCTGTTCGAGACTTGAGAATATGGCAAATAGAACTAATTGATTTCCTCAGAACCAGTCTTTTCAACACGCCATAGAAACAGGTGTTTCCTTCCTACTGCATACACAAAACTCAACCACAACCATACTGAGGACACCTTGCTTGTTAAGGCCAGCACAACTAGCGAAGATGCGAGTGGAGATGAATTGGTTATCTATATCATATCAGTAGAAACATAAAGAGCTGATGAAATTAAATACATCTCGCCAGCGACTTTTATCTAAAAAAATAAACCTCTGATTTTTAAATGTGTCTGTTAATACATCTTTGTTTGAGAAAAAAAATAACCTGCTTTAAAAATAAGACAATATTCTAATATCTGTAGAATTGACGGGGGTTAATACAGAAATACAATCTTTAAGGTTATCAATAAAGAAAGCCCTCTACTGCACAACCGTATGGATAAGGGGAGATGTCTGTAGCAACTTGGAAGGAGAGACAACTTATTCGCATGGATGATGTATTCTTCGTTTGATCCAAATCAACAGAATCTGCCGACATTGGCAGTTCAATCATCATATATTTGCAACAATGAAGCTACCGTGGTCTCTGCTTACTAGAAACTTAAGTCGCCCAGAGAAAATGTCGCAGCAGCAATCACACGCTCAATCCACCTAGAACCCACATCACCAAACGGGGTACAGGTTTTATGATCATTTGATAAGTTTTCAAATCGTCTAATTGGATAGTAAGATGCCCTAATCAAGAGGGTTCATTTAAAGACGTATATACGAGTCACAAGACTTTGGGAGTTAGCCCTTAGTGGACATTTGGAATAAGTTCCCTCCAAAGATTGAAAATATCTAGTGTGGGACTCTTAAATGGTATGCCGCGCAGCTCTGCTGAACGCCTGCATATATCGTTAGTCTAATTAAGTACATAGCTAGTTCATGAAGTCATGGCAGTTTATAACTGCTTTCTTCGAGAGATTTCGTAACAGCACAGTAGACGTGCAGGGAGACTTGATCAAGAAGTAACATTTACAGTATCATGACCTTGGCCAATATTTCCTTCTATATCTTGCTAAAACCTATCGTTAAGCCCTTAGCCCTTGTTTAACTACTTCTATGAACTCTCTAAAGTATGGATGTAGCTTAATCATGATCAGTCTTTCTGCACTGTCTAGTTGTGTCTGGAAACAAATAGATGCTTAGTCGTACATTTTAAGATGGTACTTAAAAATGGTAATCTTACCCTGAATAGTACCTAAATCATTACACCTATAGCAAAGAAAATAAAGGAGAGAGAAAAAAGAAAACATGTGAGCGGAACATCATAATCTTTCAGCGCTGTGATAACTGAGAGCGAGGTTTCTCTGGGCGATGAGTGTGTTCAGGGTGACACCAACGTGGTGACTTGCTCCGATAATTACTGACACAACAACATTAGGCCAAGATGTGCAGGTGACTCATGAACATGTTACGGGCCCAGCTGGCGACAAAAACCAAAGCCAGGCCCTGCCGCCTGGTAGTAGTAGTAATAGTAGTAGTAGTTATAGTAGTAGTAGTAATAAGAGTAGTAAGCTCCGTCCGTGGTAACAACGCTAACCATCCATCACCGCCCTATTTGTCGTTCACTGTGCACCCTTTGGGGTGTAGTCCGAAGCGTTGGGATTGAGACTGGACTTGGCAAGCACGTCCGTGTCGTGCACTGAGTTATTGGCTGTGAACTTGGAGGAGAAGTGTGGAGAGGAGGATGTAGATGTGGGTGTGTAAGGCGCTGAGATGTTGGCCGGCATCAGCGCCATAACCTCTGCCACCTTCTTCTTCATCTCTGTGATCTCCTGGTCCTTCCGGATAAGGAGACCTATAAAAATTCAAAAGGAATATGATATACCAAAGGCCAATGGCATCCACTCATCACCTTAGCATCACAAGGACGATTCCTACATGTACATGTCCCACTTATGTTAAAAGTTCTATTTGTATTAAATTCATGGGCACTTTATCAAGGCTTAAAACCCGCTTTTAAGATGTAGCCAATACAAGAAGAAATTTTAGCCTATTCTAACTTACAGGGAAATGGCCTAATGGCCATGAACCTCTACCCATTCCATAACTGCTCATCATAACTCACCATTCTGGATTTCAATCTGTCTTTTGGCGTCTCCTAGAGCCGAGAAAAGATCAAGTTTTAGACGTGTCACTGAGCTTAGGCTGTTCTCGAGATGAGAGTTTTTGTCCTGTACGGCGGCCAGCGCTGACAGCAAGATTTCTTTTTCATTCTGCACATCTTTATACTGCCTTAGCGACTGTCGAAGAAACAAGGGAAATTCAAGGCTGGTGAAAATCGATGCAGACCTGACCATTCCCCAAACCAATTCATGTCACACAACTGTCCCAGAATAGATAATTGAAGATACTTAAAAATGGATAATATGGTTTTTAATCAATCTTGGTGCTTCAATTAACCCCTTTTCAAATACATTTCCAAACAACCTAAATCCCCCGCGGCGGCTTATGAACTATTTCAGAGGTTTACTATGGCTTATATGGTATTTATGAACTCAGGGCATGGCTTATATGCGAGGTTTTACATAGGTAGACCAGAATCAGAAATGGCAAACTTTTCTGACCAATAGTGCGGCTTATAGCTTATTCAAAAGTTTGGTTAGGGATCTATCGTACGTAGCAGATACATGTACAACGTACCATAATTGTAAGGGAAATCATCTCGCTGAATCCTATTAATTTATCATTTTATTTCAGTTCACGACAGTGAGGAGGATCCCATGATTGTTAACATGAAAATTTCTACAGTGAAAGGATCGCATGAACTGTTGTAAATTTCTCACCTGTGTCTCTCTTTCAAACTGTCTCACTTGTTCCTCTCGCAGGTGGATCTCGTGATGTATGTGTTTTATTTCATTCTCCAGCTCCCGTCTCCGGCTCTTACAAGCCTCTGTACACTCAGCTCTGCAACATGGCATTATCACAGTTAATATCACTACCAAAACTACCCATCTTATCTTGCAGACATGCAAATCTCAGAACTACAGCAATGCGCCGTAGACGCAGCTAACTCGGAAGAGAGGGGGCTGGGTGGCATTTGGTCTGACATTAGCACTCCCAGTCACTAGCTCCAAGCAGATGTTTAGTACTGTAATGTCTTATAAAATGTACCGTAATCTCTTGCGTAGAAGACGCAGTGCGCGTATAAGACACACCCCCAACTCAGGAAAGGCTGGTTCGTGTATAAGACGCACCTCTTAGGGGTGATTTTTGTAAAAATTCAGTACTGTTCTATAGTAAAAATACCCCGCGTATAAGACGCACCCCCTTCTTGGGGAAAACCTATAAGACGCAGCTGGCCTTTGTTTGGCGTATAAGACGCGTCTTATACGCGGGAGATTAGGTAATAAAGTATGTCTTAACACAGCAAGACATCTGCTTGGAGAGCTAGGTATTGGTTAACACATGAGTGAGAAAAAAGGTATACAAAGGTTTCCAAATGGAATGCATATACTTTAATATTGTAGCAAAGAAGCGTCGCCTTACAGTGATGACAGGCATGCCTTCAGCTTCTCACTGATAACAGCTTATCTAAACCAAATTCTGGACTGTATTATATACCTCCATGATCTATACATTCCAGGCTACATGGACAGCACAAAATGTGTATCAATATACACTTGGAACACCCTTTCATTTGATGATGAATGTGAAGTTTTGCCCCAATTTTGAGGCATCTCAACTGTCTTAATCCATGGTGGCTCCTATAACTCTTCCGAGTTAAAAAGAGCTGTCATGAAAATCACTTACACTAAGTTAATTCCTATTTCTAAAAAAGAAAATTATTCCCTAAAATCCAGAAATGATCGTTGGAAATGAGATGAGACTTGAACCACTTGGTAGTGAGTAAAATATTCCTACATGTTAGGGCTTTTTCAAGCCTTCATCAGGGAATCCTACTTCTTTCTTCACTTTATGAGTCACACAATTTTGGGTGGGCTGCTAATCATATCTGACTAAAACGTTCCTATCAAATGGATTACCCGTCATGACAATAATTTCAAGGTCCTTCCCCGGCATATACAATGTACATATTATTACAATAGTTACAGTGACCAACTTTTCTAACAACAATCATATTCTAAATACAAACTAGAAGTCTTGCCCATACCTGTTAGCCATAGCAGCCTGACGGGCGGCCTCCTCTGACTTTTTAGCCTTGCGCTCCTGTGCTAACTGCTGCTCGGCCATGGACCGCAGTTTGCGTTCCTCTACAAGCTTACGCTCTAGAACGGCCAAATTCTGTTTGTCTTGCTGACGAGATGTCACCAAATTATGCAGTCTATAAAAGAGAAAACAAAGAGAGTTTAAAGCTGAATAGATAACTTAAATATCGATTGACTTTTTTTCTTTATATCGATCATCTCTGAAGTTCCACTTTCTTTATACAAATTTGCACCATTTTTATACTGTGTGATTTTTTTCTTTTTGTTTTTTAAATCAATCATGACAAGGTGTCAAAGGCACACTGAAAACTCACTTTGTCTGTAAACTTTCATTATCTTGACGAAGCTGGTAGACCTCCGACTTCATCGACTTCTCGCCATGATTGAGATTGTTTATTTGAGATCGAAGCTCCTGTTCACAGTTCCTGCTGCCCTGTAGATCTGCTTTTAATCGCTTTATATCTGACTCCAATCTGAAACAGTATGTACATATTGCACTGTCCATATTATTTATTGATCATCTACTGAATATGTGAATTATATTCAGAGACATTATTTTAGATATAAGGAAGGAAAGTAGGAAACGGTGGACGGTCTGTTTTGCAAACCTTAAGGAATCTTATTCCAATAAATAATGTTTGATGACTTCCCCACATGTCTCAGAAACACAACTTTATATCTATCGGTGCGCTCTTCTCGTTTCTTAAATTTACTGTCATAAATTGTCTTGTCCGTCCCCTCCCATCTCTAGGTTGACTCTTTATCATGCATTCATAAGGAAGTCCTCATGTGACTCGGAACGAGCTTGATTTACAACTTAAAATATTGCAGAATAAGCAAATGGGATCATGCCTGTGCTTGTTCGTACAGCTGTCCATCATGAAGACTTCATGTCTTTACCAATTAATAGACTTGAAATACCAATGCAGACACTCCTTTAACGGATCCTAGACATAGGAGTTAACAATATGGTGTATAAAACGTCCCATCTGGGACACATGTATGCATGGATATACAGGTATAATGAATTTATATTCACTATATATATTTACAGAAATTAAGAGTAAACATAGTCTAAACACAGGCTTATGTCAGTCACTTCTTTAAATGACCAGCATTTTTCTTACGCCAACATAAATCACTTGTGACACAATGTTGGAGTACAATAGGCTGACTCTGCCACCTCCCGGCATCAGCTTTTATGGTAGTACCTCACGTCTGCCTTGCATGCAAATATGGCAGGACTACAGTATTACCGGTATTTCGCATTACCCCGAGACAACCTTATTGACTCTGGACTGGCTTGATTCTGAAAGATAACAGCACTTTGTGCCAGATGTATGAGAGCAGCTTACCTTGTTAGTGATTCGTCTTTGTTATTTGTGAAGGGGGTGGTGTGTGTGGGACCTGCAGGAGCCTCCTTAGTGTTGTTGCTCTTGCTCTTTTTAGTGGAACTAACGTCTTTTGTGCTATTGAGCTTGTTTGTACTTTTGGCGACGCCATTGGCTTTGAAAGTCTTTGCGTGCTGGTCGTTCTTATAGTTTTCTTCATCATAATCATTGATGTTGTGTGGCTGGCGCTGTTGTACGGGCTGCTCTATATACTGGCAGTCCTCTATGTGTGAACTATGTTTGCCTTTGTTGGTGTCTTTCACCTCCCCGGCCGTCACCGAGGACGGCTCCTGTGTCTTGGCCTGCTTTTTGGTGACTGGCGCAGGCATGATCCCATTTGTGATTTCCTCTTGTGCTTTGGAAGGCAAAGCTGCAACAAAAGTTTGGAAAATCGAATTAATTTCAATCGCAAAAGAAAGTTGGTTCTGGCATGCACATGAGAGCATGAGAGTTTGGTTAGTGGGAAGGTTGGGGTGGCCTGAGTTGTCAAGACGTATTCTGCAGCCGTACAAGACGACGAACAGGACTAACAACCTTTATGATGAAGCGTGTCCAACATCTGTATTTGTATTTCTACAGTTCCCCACCACCAAACCCTAAAATAAACAGTTTATCAAATTATGATTTCTTTGCCATTTAAGCTACACTACAGACTACATGCATATTTCCTTTGTCTTTACATCTTTTTTTTTCAGTCTGATAAATTTCAGGTGGCATTTCTACAGAGTCGGTGCTCTGTGCACAATAAACATGAAGCCAAATTTTGCACTTTTATGAAAATAATCTCTTACAAATTATCATTCAAGCCGGTACGTGTACCTGTATGGCCATAAGTCACTGATGTTCCTTAACACTATTCACTTGAGAGCATACATCACAAACTCATTTGTGTTTGGTAAACCTTTCCTAAATTCAAAACTCACATGGTGGTGTATGACCGGTTAGAAATGAACCCGATATGGACGTCATGATACCGAGTAGTAGCCTGACCACAGGCCAGTGCCTCATATGACAAGTTAGCTCTGGGTGTTGTGATTGTTGCTGGTCCTCCCCTGAACGAAACAATAGTACTTTACTACCTGTCCACAGTCAGGGCCTAGCACTCAAGGTGGTGGTATTTAACAGTCAGCAAGGCATGCAATCAAGGGTTTAAGTTGCTAGAGGACTACAAATGTGTTGGTCGATGTCAGAGTTTCACCTTAACCTCATCCCAATGTCACAGAGTAGGAAGCGGCAATGTGCGCAGAGTACGCTTACCTTTCTGTTTCTCAGTACTGTTCAGCTGGTCGGAAGGTAATGCTTGTTGAAGCAGGTGGGTGTAAAAACCATTTTCCTTTTGGACGTCCTTCTGTTTTCTCTGTTGTATAATGATCACCAGTGCAAATTACCAATTCAATCATAAAGTAAAAACTACGGTAGTTTTAACACTAAGACAAAGGTAAAGGTATTCTGAATAGAACCAAAACAAAAAGAAATTATCATACTAATATGGGGCATTACTATCATCTATTGAAACTAGTATAATCTACTCCATAGAGCTCTTGAGAAAATCACTTAATTATTATTCATTTTACATAAATAAAGTACACAGTTAAGGTACAATATATTTCTAAATCCAGGACAGATAGTTAATACAACCTTTTGATTGAGATAAGAAATTTTCGTTTATGAGCTTTTAAGCCTATTTACTTACCACTCTAATTCTATATGATATATAACTTTTGAACCCGAACCCAAGTGTTACGACTGGGTATCCGATACTGAAAGTGAGAGCAAAATATTGAGTAAGAATGAGTGTGAATTTGAGATTGAGTATATTTCCATTAACTTTTCGAAATCTCCAACATACACTCATACTCGGGCACTCATATACCACAAATCTAATTTCTGTTAAATTTCCCTCTTTTAGCTACAGGAGATATATACACCATGTAGTGGGGCATTAAATATAGTTTGACCTCACCAAAACATCTACCTGTTGATCTAAGAGTATGGTCTGATTTGGAGTGACAATGGGGGCCTATTCAGCCACCCCTAGGGTCACCCAAACAGCGTCACGGTGTTGATTTTGTGTGTCAGGTCAAGCACAAGAGGATTTTAAGGTGTACATGGATCCAGCAAGTCAAGTTTGAATAGCCTGTCTCTCCATTATTTTCTTTTATCTATATTTTTATTATTAAACTTATTTTGATTTTAAAGGTCGCATCCCCCATTCATTTTTTAAAATCTATTTTATTCTTTTCTCTTTTCTTGTACTACTTATCACTAGGTACATCAGCAGTGACCTTTGCTCGGGAGGGAGGATCGGCACCACTTTAGGTAAAGAATAGTGCTCAGAAATACACTGACAACTCTTCGTGTCCTGGGAGCTTGCTGTTATGATAGGTCCCAGGTTTTGTGATTATCAAATTTACCCAAGGTCACACAAGTATTTCTAGACACCTTATGCTAAAATTGCAGATATAGCTTCTGGTATGTCCTTGGCCTTTGGTTTCCCAACTCCTATAGAAACGAAGTCACCCAACTCTTAAAGTGTTTCATTGTTTTGCAGCTCCCTCTGATAGACGCGGACTGAAGAACATGAAATCGATTCAATTGCTATTATCTTAATGTCTCCTTTCCTATGAAATATTCCAAAGGAGAAATCCCAGTACATGTATACTACTTACCAATGTGCTGCAAAAGGTCTGCACAGATCTAGATGAAATGGGAGACTTTTGAATTCTCGAAGGCGGACTGACGCCTCAATATAGACAAAAAGCAGCCACAGGAACACGGTGGGAAGACATATACCCCGCTCTGGAAATATTTGAAAAAAAGTCAACGTGAAGTTTTACCAGACAGAACCCTTTTCACAACTTCAAAAGCAAGACTTGTGTTCTACAAGTTGTCTCTGTGAAACGATAATCCCATCATTGAATTTTACATTATGAACAAAGGTATTTCTCACAATTACCAGTATGGTGGTGTAAACAGGTTTAACCTTTAGAGCAGCTCGCCATGGCCTAATCCCTGCTGTACACTATGCACCTCTTGATGGCATGATACGTCTACATGAATGAAGCACTGATTGTATTTAACTCGCTGGGACTTTGCTGGTGCAGCCGATACCATGCCAGTGTAACACCAACCCTGAAAGGCCAGCACGATGTATCAATGCAGCACTAGCAGACAGCACGGTATTGGTGGATCATGCCGACAAGAGGGACATTTATACGGAGGCATCATGCCGCACCTTAAGGGTTAAACCATTAATGTACATACCTGTGTGCCATACATATTGCACCCACACGTAGGTGCTGGCCGCGAAGAACAGCCACTGGACCGGGATGAAGAGGTAACAGATGACGTCAGAGGTGATCGCTACACACACAAAGAACACTGAGAAGGCCTGCAAAGAAATGAAACAAATATTAGATATATCTACATTTCCCCCTTTTTTTCAATCAAAATAGAACAATTTTTCTTCCCGTATACATTTATTGAAGGCGATGCCATGAAGGGATGGTACTTAATACACTGCAATTGAATGGCTGGTAGGTTTTGTATGTTATAAAAGCAGGCGGTTTTCTGTCGTCACACATATGTTCAAGGCTTCACACTGTGTCAGCTAGCTTCAAAAGCCACATACAACTGTAAGCTATATGTGTAACTAATCTATCTCAAGAATGCAAATAAATAGCACATCATGGCAGAGGTGGAGCAGCTGAAAAAATCTGGGAGATGAGCTGTATACATCCTGGTGCTTTATACTGCATTCTATGCTTTAAACCTAATTTTTTTTGGGGGGATGCCCCCCCCCATCACCAGACTGCTTCTTAGCAATCGCAGATACAGTAAAATTCCTTTATAACGAATCCTATTATAACGAATTTTCGGTTATAACAAACAAATTCCATACTAGGAGGCATGTATTTGATGGATTAAGGAAATCAGTTAAGCACGGCATAGCCGTGGTGATTTATTTTGTCATGGTTAATGATAATGCTTAAAGTGGGCATCAATGTTGCAGGTCACCCATAAAGGGTTAACTGTACATCAATGCATCATGCCATCCCTAAAGGGTCAAGTGTGCATCAATGCATCATGCCATCCCTAAAGGGTTAAGTGTGCATCAATGCATCATGCTATACATAAAGGGTTAAGTGTGGATCAATGCATCATGCTATCCCTAAAGGGTTAAGTATGCATCAATACATCATGCTCTCCAGAAAGGTCTAAGTGTGCATCAATACATCCCTAAAGGTTTAAGTGTGCATCAATGCATCATGCCATCTATAAAGGTTTAGGTGTGCATCAATGCATCATGCCATCTATAAAGGGTTAAGTGTGCATCAATGCATCATACCATCCATAAAGGGTTAAGTGTGCATCAATGCATCATGAAATCTATAAAGGGTTAAGTGTGCATCAATGCATCATGCTATCCATAAAGGGTTAAGTGTGCATCAATGCATCATGCCATCTATAAAGGGTTAAGTGTGCATCAATGCATCATGCCATCCATAAAGGGTTAAGTCTGGATCAATGCATCATGTCATCCATAAAGGTTTAAGTGTGCATCAATGCATCATGCCATCCATAAAGGTTTAAGTGTGCATCAATGCATCATGCTATCCCTTAAGGGTTAAGTGTGCATCAATGCATCATGCTATCAATAAAGGTTTAAGTGTGCACCAATGTATCAAGCAATCTATAAAGGTATAAGTGTGCATCAATGCGTCATGCCATCCATAAAGGGTTAAGTCTGGATCAATGCATCATGCTATCCATAAAGGTCTAAGTGTGCACCAATGCATCATGTCATCCATAAAGGTTTAAGTGTGTATCAATGCATCATGCAATCTATAAAGGGTTAAGTGTGCATCAATGCATCCCTAAAGGGTTAAGTGTGCATCATGCTATCCCTAAAGGGTTAAGTGTGCATCAATGCATCATGCCATCTATAAAGGGTTAAGTGTGCATAAATGCATCAATACATCCCTAAAGGGTTAAGTGGGCATCAATGCATCATGCTATCCATAAAGGGTTAAGTGCCATCCATAAAGGGTTAAGTGCCGTTTGACACGGATTGTTATGGTATATAGGGACTGCACAGGCTAGAGGCTATAATCATCTACTTGTCAGTGAGTTTGGAGTGTTTGGGACGGATTGCTATGGTGTATAGGGACTGCACAGGCTAGAGGCTATAATCATCTACCTGTCCACAAGTTTGGAGTGTGCCTAGGGAAAGCCAGGGGTAAGAAGGGCAGTACCAGTTGTCTCAGTCAGATCTAATCCACGGGCATAAAGTAGTAAGGCCAGAAAACTGCCTATGCTAAAGTCTATGGGTTCTGTGTGCTGGCCCCAGATATTAGTACCTATTAAGTTACTGTCCGTGCCTAGGATTTCAGTAGATGAGCTATTGGTCAAAATTTCAACCCCTGGCTATAGATGTAAATAAAAGCAGCATAGAAACTGGTTATCTCTCTAGTATTCAGCATTGCAGTGATTAGGCAATATATCGATGAGAAAAGGTCGATGGAGGCGGATATAGAATGTTACATATTCAGGATTTAACACTAAGGTGAATGGCAGCAACCCCAACTACCAAAGGGCATACTTTTGTTTCTAACATATAGAATTATAGTAACAAAAGCATGCCCTAATGATTTATTTTCATACATGAAAATAAACAATAACCAATTCAATCCTATACGTTTCTATAATACAAATTTCCATCATAACGAACTCTACATGGATTCAATTCGTTTATAACGAATTTTTTTTAACATGACAACCCATTTCTTCCATGGAAAAACTGTCAAAATTTGAGCTATCAGGACTTGTGTAAGGACATTTCTCCTGTCTACCTGCGTCTGTGTGTGGCCATAGCATAGAGGAGGGGGTGGGGGGAAGAACAAAGGGGTAAGGGACTTGTATAAGGACATCTCTCACGTCTACCTGCGCCTGTGTGCGGCCATAGCATGGAGGGGGAGGTGGTGAGGGGGGGGGGGAGATGAGAGGGGTTGAGGGGCTTGTGTAAGGACGTCTCTCACGTCTACCTGCGCCTGTGTTCGGCCATTACATGGAGGGGGAGGTGGTGGGGGGGGGGGGAGATGAGAGGGGTTGAGCGGCTTGTGTAAGGACATCTCTCCCGTCTACCTGTGCCTGTGTGCGGCCATAACATGGAGGGGGAGGTGGTGAGGGGGGCGGGAGATGAGAGGGGTTGAGGGGCTTGTGTAAGGACGTCTCTCACGTCTACTTGCGCCTGTGTTCGGCCATAACATGGAGGGGGAGGTGGTGGGCGGGGGGAGATGAGAGGGGTTGAGGGGCTTGTGTAAGGACACCTCTCCCGTCTACCTGTGCCTGTGTGCGGCCATAACATGGAGAGGGAGGTGGTGAGGGGGGCGGGAGATGAGAGGGGTTGAGGGGCTTGTGTAAGGACACCTCTCCCGTCTACCTGTGCCTGTGTGCGGCCATAACATGGAGAGGGAGGTGGTGGGGGGGGAGATGAGAGGGGTTGAGGGGCTTGTGTAAGGACGTCTCTCACGTCTACCTGCGCCTGTGTTCGGCCATTACATGGAGGGGGAGGTGGTGGGGGGGGGGGAGATGAGAGGGGTTGAGGGGCTTAAGTAAGGACATCTCTCCCGTCTACCTGTGCCTGTGTGCGGCCATAACATGGAGGGGGAGGTGGTGAGGGGGGCGGGAGATGAGAGGGGTTGAGGGGCTTGTGTAAGGACATCTCTCACGTCTACTTGCGCCTGTGTTCGGCCATAACATGGAGGGGGAGGTGGTGGGGGGGGGGAGATGAGAGGGGTTTAGGGGCTTGTGTAAGGACACCTCTCCCGTCTACCTGTGCCTGTGTGCGGCCATAACATGGAGGGGGAGGTGGTGAGGGGGGCGGGAGATGAGAGGGGTTGAGGGGCTTGTGTAAGGACACCTCTCCCATCTACCTGTGCCTGTGTGCGGCCATAACATGGAGAGGGAGGTGGTGGGGGGGGGGAGATGAGAGGGGTTGAGGGGCTTGTGTAAGGACACCTCTCCCGTCTACCTGTGCCTGTGTGCGGCCATAACATGGAGAGGGAGGTGGTGGGGGGGGAGATGAGAGGGGTTGAGGGGCTTGTCTAAGGACATCTCTCACGTCTACCTGCGCCTGTGTGCGGCCATAGCATGGAGGGGGAGGTGGTGAGGGGGGGGGGAGATGAGAGGGGTTGAGGGGCTTGTGTAAGGACATCTCTCACGTCTACCTGTGCCTGTGTGCGGCCATAACATGGAGGGGGAGGTGGTGGGAGGGGGGAGATGAGAGGGGTTGAGGGGCTTGTGTAAGGACATCTCTCACGTCTACCTGTGCCTGTGTGCGGCCATAACATGGAGGGGGAGGTGGTGGGGGGGGAGATGAGAGGGGTTGAGGGGCTTGTGTAAGGACATCTCTCACGTCTACCTGCGCCTGTGTGCGGCCATAGCATGGAGGGGGAGGTGGTGAGGGGGGGGAGATGAGGGGGGTTGAGGGGCTTGTGTAAGGACATCTCTCACGTCTACCTGTGCCTGTGTGCGGCCATAACATGGAGGGGGAGGTGGTGGGGGGGGGGGAGATGAGAGGGGTTGAGGGGCTTGTGTAAGGACACCTCTCCCGTCTACCTGTGCCTGTGTGCGGCCATAAAATGGAGGGGGAGGTGGTGGTGGGGGAGGGGGGAGTGAGTAATAGATGTTTAACGCCATTTCGACAGCTAAGGTCATATTCATGGCGAAAACTACATTACACAAGAAGAAATAAACCCTTTTAAGTGGGCTAGGGAAGCCCGAGGGGTGGGATGAGATACTCCGTAGACGCTCTGAGGGAACCTCAGAGACCAAGTGTGTCTGTTGTAGTCTGTTTGGTCAGCCAGATTGGCTGAGTGCCCAGTTCTCACAGAAGTACTTACTGTCAGGTCCAATGCTTCCACCAACACTTCCCTCAATGTATATCCAAAGATTCACAATACACAAAGCACTTGAAATACTTGTAATAATTAATAATCCAGGTGATTTTCAAATCTCCCTCCCCAACTCCAAATCATTGTCGGCCATCTTGAAGCCAGGTGTAGCCACCTAGTGTCAAAAAGACTACACTATTCTTGGTTGGTTAGCCCTATGTTTCAAGAGCAGTCTAACAAAAGGTAGCAGCACAAGATGTTGACAATGGAGGCCATTGAGGTAGTGATATCTAAGCTCAAGATAAACATGTCAGATTTATTGGATATACCTCATGTTTCAGTCAATATAAGCTGATGTACATGAAAACTACATGTTTGTGAATAGGAGGGACAATTTCCAGGAACTGAAAGTGAGTACTTAGTTCAGACTAGCCATGTGTTTGTGCCACTATAGACTTGTATACATCTTGGATCCTGCCTGTGAGCAGGCAGGTATTTCGGCCTAGGATGAGAGGGGTTGAGGGGCTTTTGTAAGGACATCTCTCCCGTCTACCTCTGCCTGTGTGCGCCCATAGCATGGAGGAGGGGGTGTGGGAAGATCAGAGAGGGTTAGGGGCTTGCAGGGATGAAAGTCACACGGCATGAAAATCCCTGAAATGGGACAATATCGGCCCAAAAACCTGGGACAATATCGGCCCAAAAACCTGGGTTTTTACATGAATGTATAGGGCCTGGTAACTTTAAAAATCCCTGAAATCAGGGAAATCCCTGAAGACTTCCATCCCTGGGCTTGTGTCCAGGCACATGCACCTACATTTGTATTTATTGAAGGCATTTATGTATAGGATAGGAACTTTTGTGGGCTAGGCTATAGACCCCCTCCTGCGTTGGGTGTCTTTAGCCTAGCCTAGCTAAAATCAGATCCATCAAAATTTGCTTCCTATGCCTCTGAATTACAAAGTAATTTTGACATAAACATTTTTCTTAGTGGTGGTTGACATCAGAGTGTCCACCTGAGTGTCCATGAAGGTCAGTAATATCAAAGGGAAGTCAGTGTATGTGTAAGAGCTTCTCCCTTGTCCACTTGCTCCCCTCTGAAATGGTTTGTTTGGATACTACGAGGCTTGTCCCAAGCAGTTTGTTGTAAAGGAATTTTTACTGTAGTATAAACATTTAGGTGTATCAAACACATTCACATGTCCCTGTTAAATGTTCAGATAGGTTTTTCATCACTGCAGATGCAAATTTACTCCCCCCCCCCCTACTGTAGCTTATCTCCTGATGATAAGGGTCCATATGTATATATTACAGATCGTGTCGCTCATTTAGAGATAAGTCATTCTCAGTGTACAATCTTCAGAGTACTATCAACACACTATAGGGGATCATGAAGATAAGTAACATCAACTATTAGCACAATGGTGATAAATAACTATGCTTATTATCCAGAATCTCATCATATGATGAAATTAAGCAAGTCAATCCGAAATTCAAACAAATTCAACCTCATGACCTGGGGTAATAAAAAGTTGATTTTGTGATACTATGTCTATGGGGAATTTTTCGAAACAGCGAAATCAATACACTAAATAATTGGCGAATTGTGGGCGTTCAGAAGGATACATTGTCACGTTGAGCTCATAATAACGTCCCTCATAAAATATTTATGTAGTAATCATACTAAACATTGGTTTCTCATTACTTTCAAATTTAAAAAAAAAAAACGACATGCACGCATGGGGACACGGTCACACCTGGCAGAACCTTCTAGAATCACGTATAGGTCTTTTTAATAGTAAACCGCTCAGTGTTACTCCAGTTTTGATGCAGTTGTCAATTATATAGTCCATATAAAATGAGCTATTTAATGAGCACGTATGGAATATGGAGCAGCAGGTAAAACCATCTATCTCTATCTAATAAGAACAGGTGAGCTGCTCCAGGTATCCTCTCCTGCTTCACTTAAGACAATAGACTGCCTCCTCACAGTGGAGTTACCCTTTAAGTGCTACATGATGCCTCCAGGTTCATGTTCCTTTGACTGTCCTCATAATGGAACAATGCAGTGCTGGTCAGTCTACTCGTCAAACTGCATTGATGCATCATGCCGACCGTTCAGGAGTGTATCAACCCCGTATGTTCGACATGATGGACGAATTCAGCACTCTGGAGTTACTCACCGCGGCGGCATTCATGCATCGTGATGACCAATGGGCTTGATATATTAATTGCACTGTGTGGTCCTTAAAGTGTTGATAAGATTCCAAGAACAATCTACGTCTTCATCAATGCAGGTTTCACATCACACCGGCGCTTGATTTGGTGGCTATGAATACACTGTGTTTGCCATGTTCTTTCAGATATCCAGCATATACCTAGTGACTCTAGTTGTTGCCTTGGTTACTTGACTGTCTCTAATTGGGACATCCTTCATCTTGATTTGTTATTTTAAATATAGGATAGCAATGTGCATTACAGGTAACTCGAAAAGCCACATTTTTTTCTTTGTTTTTTTTCATCAGTCACCACTATATGTACTTTGTACGTTTGTACAAAAGGGAACTATTCGCACCACCAGCCTGCCTTTGAACCTCATTTACATTTATCTGCACCCCCAATAGCCATTCGCACCACCTCAGTGTAAAAAGGCGGGAATGTTGATCCATGGATCAACATCCCATAGGCTCAGCACTGGGTCCCAAAAGAGTCTTAAATGGACTGGACTGTGAATGACTTGTATGCACTGTCAGAGATGTCAGGTGGGTATGGGCTCAACCTCTGAAATTTTTGAGTGTTAGCAGAGCACCCATTTCTCTCAATTTATTATACTAAAAGCATCTCATCTTCATTTCAACCGATGGTGATAGAAAAACAATTAATTAAAAAGACTGCATTTGAATTTCAGCCAATCAGAAGCCAGCTGAGATTCATGTCCTCTGAAATGAGATTTCAGAGATCCTCTGATCTCTGAAAGGTGGTTTGTCTAGAAAAGGCTAGAGGGCAGCACAAGGCATACTTAATTTCACCTGCTGAAGCCTGAACTCTGCTCAGCCTTATGCTCCATAGAAGTAGAAAGGGCATGTGGTAAGGGTATCTATGATTAATGTAATTCCCTCTATCTATATTATGACCACAAGATGGAAGCAGCCTCTGACTTGTCTGACTTTTGGGAAAGTTTAAACATCTGAAAATAGATGGACCTCTGAAGGTCTGACATCTCTGATAATACACTAACAACACGATATTTAAGAAAGCAAAAGAGAAAACAACTTCACTTTTTCCATATCATAAAATAGACATTCTAAGCTCCAATTCCATGTACAAATTGTGAAGTTTATTGACCTTTTAACAGTATATTTACAAATTTGAAATCCTGCCCCTCCCTTTTTTCCCCACCTTTACTGAGGCACTGAAAACCTTGTTTTTTTACCAGGCTCGTATAACTCGCTTTTCGGGTTTAATATTGATGCATCTAACTTTTAGGTATGTGACTTTTATGCGAGATATGATACTGTAGTTAAACTAACCCCTCATAACAAAGGCCCAGTGGTAATATCTGTTCTAAATCATGGTACTTCTCACATAGGTCATTTATAATAATATAGAAATGGGACAGGTGTGTGAACCATCAAAACATGAAACTCAATTTTCTCTCCAATTTTCCTCCATGACAGTTTAAGTGTTGTGCAGAAGGAAGACGATGGAAACATTATTGACCTAGTAGCCACTGCATTTTTCATCTTGGGAGTAAAGCTGCAGTAGCGAAATCGGCATTACTATGCCTTTAGGTCAAAGTTTATTTGTCTCTTTTGGATTTAAAATTTACGCACAATTAAAGCCCCCCCCCCTCTTATCCCCCACCATTCAAAATTCTGGATCTGCCACTGTTATAACTCGCTTGAGGCCGTACGGCATGAAAAAAAAAACACACTCCCGAGGTCATCATGTTCAGCATGATGCACTCACGGCTACTGTTTTGCAACATCAAAATATTAGAATATGTTACTATCCAAAAGAGTACAGGATTCGCCATTTCGGAGATCTCCCTGTTTATCCACCAAGGAGATATTAACAAGGAAAATATCTCCTTGATGCAAATAAATGTTATGCGGATATCAAGACCTTGTTATATAGAAGCCTTAGGGGCGCTATCATCAATTAACAACAGTTTTGAAATATAAAGAACAGATAAAAGTAGATAGTAACACTTACACAGAAGGACAGACATATAGACACACAAGACAGACATGGGGTACAATAAAAAAAATGATGAGCAATAATATTAGGTCAGGTAACAAAGGTCAATATCTGGTATATACCAACATATTACAGCTAGCTGTTTGTTATGGGTAAATCAGTTTTAGTGCACGTCTGCCTGACTATAGTAGAGGCAGCAGGGCAGTGTGTGGGATGTGGGCTGGCCTGATGTATAGGTGTCTGGGGCTGAGCTGGGGGGAGATGGTGCCACCCCTCCCCCTACCCACACCATCAACCCCCCCCCCCCCCCCCGCATAACCCACCACACCTTCACCTCACAACTGGCACGGCCTGCTCAACACTCAGGCAGGCCGGCCCATCGAGCAGCTCACCCGGCCTCACGAGCTGCTCACCCGGCCGACTACCTCTCACCCCCTCCTCCGAGCTCTATACCTCCCATCCCACCTGGACAAGAATTCCCGAACACTTCTATAGGAATTGTTCTTGGGTGTGACTGCAGACACGAATACCGGCCCACAGTGCCCTCACAAAAAGTGCGGATCACACTGCAATAGCTTGCAGCAGTCACTTTGCCAGTATAGAGTAAACCGGGGAACTATACCTGTCTGTATGGTCTAATACAGTGATACCTTGATAGTCTGTCCCTTAGAGTCTTACATTTAGATATGATAGTCCGTCAATAGCGGTCTGATTTGGCATCCAGCCATATTCTGTCTGCATGCTGAAAGTCTGATCTATCAATGTCTCAATGGTAAAGTGCCAGAGAACCAATGCCCACCCATGTCTATGCGTTTGTTAAAACTTCGAACCTACGATTTCCACGACCATTACTTTATTTTTAAAATCTAATATCTCAATTCTTGCAATACACTGGAAACGATTTGAATATGTATCGGCAGCAAACACTGAATTGCCTTCATTTTCATTTCCTCTGTTTTCTCTTTATTGGTAATACTTTATGTTGGGAGGTACTGCAGGTCATAACTAAACTGACAATTTGAAGAATTTCTGCAGAGAAAATAACCAGAGCACATTGACGTGATTGAAGATCCCATCTGGTTTGACTGATGTATCAAAAGCAATTATAAGGCTGTAGGTGAACGCATTTACAGCTAACTGACTTTGAGCCCAAGGCATCAGACCCAAACACTGTCTAGACTAGGAGGTTCCACTATCAACCCCCGGGTGAATGTTGTGATATAAAGTCTAGTAGCTACCTGCGCCATATTGCATGCTGCTTATAAATCCTACACACACAATGGAAAAGTAGCTCTGATACCAACAGGGCCCACCTCACTTAGACTAGCCTGGGACAGGTGGATTTCAGCAGGGATAACATGCCCCCACCCCACCCCACCCCAGCCACCTATCTCCTTAGCGTCTCACGCCTTTGAACTCACAAAGCACTAGGCATACCGCTGTTTTTTTTAAAGTTTTTGCTCCTTGGTTGGAGCAGTGGTGCCAGGTTTAGCACAGGACAGCGTGTGGGGTCAGTGGAGGTGAAGGTGGAAGCGGGGGGGGGGGGGGGGGTCTCTCAAGAGGATAGCGGATCTCATTGCGGAAGCTTATGTTGGAGAACCCGATAAAGATGATTGGCTGATTTTGGCAAGCCATTGAAGTCAAAATAACATCCTAGTGCAGCATGAAAAGTACTGTCACCAGGTTTGGAATATACATTGGGAATGAGGAAATTGTGATTGATTGATGAGAATTCTTCTGATGCAGGTGCATGGAAATAATTAGACATTTCAGCTATTTCCTACAACCACGACCCAAATTCTACAACTGCTTGCCAACTTCACTTGTGATTTGTTTTACCCAGTGTATAAGACGAAATCTCAGTTCACGGGAAGATAAAGGGTGCAGTTAGCATTTTATTTTGATCCATTTCATTCAGTTCAAGAGTAAATTATTCTAAATTTGACACGCCTACAAGAAGCTACCAGGGTGGCTTGTTTCATCATGTAAAAGCCGCGCCTTATAAGTGAGGTATTATGGTAAACTGTTAGTGGTTGGAATGGTAAAAAGTATGAAGCAGCCGTTAAGCTTCTGGTAACCTTTTCCTGGGTTATAAGGTTATCTATCGAGACCTACTTATGGAGGACTTATGCTAAAACCGACAGCGAAATTAGATGACCAGAGCTAGTTCACAACCTCTCAGTGTCAAGTGGCTTCTGGAAGCACTACAGCCAGCTAAGGGCAGATGGACCATTTACTGATAATGTAGACACTAAGACAGTAGTGGTGATAGGAGTTTGTCCTTTCGCCTTCATACATGCTTCTATGAAGACTCAATTCTAATCCATTAAGATTGAACGCATCCAGGAACGCATGCAATGCACGACTGGCCCAGGTCTTCCACTACTACTGTCAATATAGTGACAGTGTGTCCAAGTGGTCAATGGTTAAGGCTATGGAGAATGCTCCCATTATCACTCACACTTTTCAATGCCGAATTACTTGTCTCTTGGCGAATTAAGCATTGCAGAATACCAGCAGGTCTTGAATAATGAAGGATCCATATTAACCATAGATGGCCTGAGAGATTGTATTTCTCCTCCATTTTGTTATAATCGAGCGTTTTGGACAGGACCGTAAACCTATCATCTCCTTGTCCGCCATTTTGGATTTCGCGTCTCTCTGCGCATGCCCCTCCTACCGGAAGTAGCATTTTAGACAGAGAAATGATAGATTCTATCGATTTAACATGAAATTAATGGCTTTGTGAATATAATCCATGCATCTTTGACAATATCAATCAAATTGAATTGAATACACCTCCACAATTTACTATTAAAACAAAAAATTAAATCTGACTGTGCGCAGCGCGCATGCGTCAAGTGTCTAGGCCGGGAGTGCGGTGGTCAACAAAACAAAAATATGGTGGTCTGATTTACACTCATATATAAACGGTCTTAACATCTTACCTGCTGAAAAAAAGCGTCTTAATTGCCCAATTCCTATAGGAGTCAATGTGTTATTTCAGCCCCCTGTCGACCGCCAAAATTGACCGGCCAATGCAATCCTATGGAGCCTCGTTTTCATGAGAAAGTAAGTCAAACATGTCAGGTTTTTTCTTCAGCCTTTTTCATAGGTAAAAAAATTTCGGGAGCTGTGCATGTACCGTAAATCCCCGGTCATAAGCCAGATTTTTTTTCTATTTTGGGCCCAAACCGGCCTCTTCGAAAGTCCCCCTGGCTTATGACCAGGTTTTTTTTAACTATAGAATAAAGAGAAAATGGTAAAAAATTGATCCCAAAACCGGCTTTTAGGATTTCCCTGAACTCCCCCACTTATGGTACAATGAAAGACTAGATCCTAAAGAACACTTTTCAATGATTTTTTGTTCAATTATCCCCCAATTTCGATGAGCAATTTCCATCTAAAGTTCCAATTCATGATTGTCAGTTTTTGACTGAAAAGGCACCGCCAATAGCCCAGGTAGACCTGGGCCAACTAGTGCTCTTGCAGGAGAAGGAAGGCCACTCACATCGTCCCAAGAAAGACTTAATTCAAGGACTTACCAATTATGGTCTTTAACTGCAGTCTACTATACAAGAATGACAAGCTGTAACCCAGTATATGATGTGCGCTTTTGAATTTCAATAATATTGAATAAGTACAAATACTTGACAAACATCAACAAACCTGCATCCCTTTAGTATCCTCATCCCGCGACATGCACATGTATTCATACCGTAAATTCCCAGTCATAAGCCGGCTTTTTTTTTTCTATTTTGGGCCCAAACCGGCTTCTAAATTTTTCCCAAAGTCCCCCCCCCCCGGCTTATGACCGAGTTTTTTTTACTAGAGAATAAAGAGAAAATGGGAAAAATTTGACACCAAAACCGGCTTATAGGATTTCCCTGAACTCACCCCCCCCCCCCCCGCTTATGACCGGGGTCGGCTTATGACCGAGGATTTACGGTATATCCTAATACCAACACAATTGTATTCTGGTATCATTGTTATATACAATGTAGAAGGCTATTCGCCTTGAGATAGTGAATGGCTTTATGTAAACCCTTATGTGTAGACAAATACTAGCCCTGAGAACCTGAGAGACTGGTCTGGTGGGACAGGGGCGTAGGAAAAGGGGGGGCCAGGGGGGCCTGGCCCCCCCAATCATGAAGGAGGTGGGGCCTGAGTATGTCTGGGCCCCCCCCAATATTTTCCAAGAACTCATAAACACAATGGAAAAGAAGCTAAGACTTTACATCTCAAATTAGATTGTTATGGTGATGTCATAGGGAAAATGGGGGTCTGAGCCTAAAGTCAGATCCAAAATTTACCAAAAAATTACTTTTCTATATGAATTCTATATACGCATTATATAGACGCCATCACGCATCAGCCGACAATTCAAGGTGGTCGCGATGGTGCCCTCGCCGGGCCCCCCCAATGAAGATTTGCTTCCTACGCCTCTGTGGGACGATAATACCCTAAACTCCCGTGTATAAGTTGCACCCACGTATAAACCGCACCCTCACTTAGGGAAAAGTCTATAAGCCGCACCTCCGGCCTGATAATTGATGGTAGTGCTAAATGGCCGGCTATAAGCCGCACCCCTTTTTTGAGCTTCTTCTATAAGCTGCACCTGGCCTCTGGTTTGCGTATAAGACACTATACGCGGGAATTTACGATAATCTTCCCTGGTAGTCATACAGGATACATACAGAATAAAATGGCGTTGGAAAAATGATCACACTGATATATTCTACTTTAGTTATGATACACACATATGTGAAGTGTGCACACAATTCACTGATTTCCACCATAGAAGTCTCGAAGTTGACCTTAGAGGGGGTGGTAATACCATTATTTGAATGGCTTATGGTCTGACTTGTCATATCACACTGGAAGATGTAGCAAGAAACGCCATTTCCTCTTTTATACTGCTGACGAATCGGTTACTATTTTCAGCGACCCTATTACAGAGCCTGAATAGTGTTTTTTTTATCTTTCTTTGACTGTAAGCCTCAATTCTAGACTAGTACAGTAGGGAATATCAGGACGAGATATATTCGGTAGCGAGGTAGGAACATGTCTTTCTTTAGCATGTAGTAGCAAATTAATACCAGCTTCCCATTGAATGCCTAACTCCCCCGGCTAACTCCCAGGCGAATATTCGCTGACAGTTCCATCACCCAACCCCCTCCCACTTCCATCTCCCAAGGCAGGAATTACAGGTATTATAGTGACGTAACCAGGCTGGGTGGAGCGGGATTCGCTGGTATCAGCCTCACCTGTTATTCTCCTGCAGGACAGCTGCAACAGGTGGACAGTACCAACCGGAAACAAGCTCAGGACGTGGCTAATGTTATAACAGAATTAGCTGACAACATAAGCCGTGTTAATCAAATACTCCCCCTCCCCTGTTGTTTGTTCCTCAGAGATGTCCTTGGGTTGAGAGTTACCTAGGACTAGGAGGTGGCGGGAGGAGGCTGAAGGTGCACCTGAGTAAAAGGACAGACGTTAGGACTCTGGTACATGATATAAGGCCTAGAAATTGATTAATTAAATAACGCTACCCATCCCCTTTTAATCAAAATGATTCATATAAAAAAAAAAGGGGGTAGAGATCGTCTCTACGTTCCTGAGAAATGATTACTTTCATATCTACCTAACCTAATTTGTTGTTGTTGTTTTTTCAACTCCATTACCTGAGTGCAACATCTTTTTTTCTCTTCTCTTTAAAACCCAATCCACAATGTTTGTGGTTTCAAACGTACATATAAAGCGGAACCCAAAATTCAATTTTAATCACTCCCTCCTACAATGTGCAAGTCTAAGCTTTAATCAAGGTGTGAGGGAGGCATAAACCACTATTACTGTTTGTCTCCAAACGTCTGTATCGTTATAGATATGGTAATATAAGTATATGGAACCTCACAGCTACAGTCTTAGATCTAAATACATTTGACTGTGGTTCTCAAACGGAAAAATAGCAAGCACCTGTTTTTAATACATGCTAATTACTGGAACACGTCCTCATTGTCACACCTGTTATGAAGTGTCAACAATACTGATTATATAAAACTAATAATCGTAATTATGTAAGCATGGTCTTGTTCATGCTGTATCAATTATTGTCATATGAAAAACCGGGGATAACATGTATTATAACGCGTTCCAACAGGACCCTTATTTTACCACACTTGAAATATATTTTCCTGAATAGACTTGACTGTTACCATACATGAAGTCCCCCGAATGGGGTAGTTGCAGATTATTAACATTTAAAGGCCGCTGATGCAGGAGTGCATCATGCCAATTGGTCAGCATGATCCACTGATGAACTCGCCAGCACTTCATTGGGGCATCATGCTGACCCTCTGGGACTTTGTGCATCAACTCCATAGGGCCAGCATGATGCTTGAATGTAGCCCTGGCGAATTACCTGCCAGGGCTGCATTCATGCATCATGACGACCAATGAACATGATGCATTAATGCATCAGCGGCCCTTAAAGGGTTAAAGATCTTTGGGACTAAAAAGAAAAATCCGGAAATCCAGGAAAAGAGAGACAAACACCCAAAACATCTTTATCTGCTAGCCATAACACCCCTATGTATTGGAGATTTATCATTGTTTCTTAATCAATAATCAGAGTAGGGTGAACTTACCAGTCCCTGGAACTTGAAGGAGTCGTAAACACTGCGTACCAGTAGCCAGAAGGGCCACAGGTACTCGAATCGGAACTCCAGTATGAAGTCGGCCATCAGCACCAGCGCCCACACCATCAGGAACTTAACGTACAGGAATGTGCTGCAACACACATACAACAGACTTCCATTAGACAGTTACATCTCATATATAGGCATCAGTGTTACATTCATTCTTCAAACTGCCACCCTAGGGTTGATGCACCTGAAGAGGCAGTATAATGCATAAATCATTAGTAAACGCATTGGTAAATGTAATGTTGGGGAGTCGACTAGTAAGCATTGCATTTGTGCATCATAACGACAAAGGGATATGAACTTGGAAGCATAATGTGCCCCTTAAAGGGTCAAAGACATTCTTTTTCTTTTTCCTTTAATACCAATACATCATATCCTGCACTATTGATTCTTTGATGATGAATGTCCAAAATATTTGAAGTGACTTTTGTATGTGGTTTAAAATGCACTGATTGAATACATTGCCTTCTTGGTCTAATCAAAGCTGTCCATCCTTTGCCACAAATCAGCTTCATTCACCTGTGCACACTGATCATGGTCTCAATGAACGTCCTTAATGAAGAATGACAGGGCTGAGAGACAATTGGATAGGATATTCCCAGAGGAGGCAGAGAGGCAGTCTGTCGTGCTGTATATAGACCCCCTATAGACCAGCAGCACGGCAGGGGAAGTGGGCTTGGCGGCAAGCCATCTCAGGGTCCACATCACTCCAGGTGCCTTCCCCCATAACAACCCACCCTTCCCGACCTCAATGATAAGATACTAGGCCATGAAACCTCAGCGCCATAGCAGCCCCACTCCACATCGACACGCGGTGCCTCAAACCAGCAACATCCCTCCAAGAAGCCTGTGCCCGCTTCTATAAAATCCTTAGAAGAAAGATTTTCCCTACGTGTAATGTTGCTCTGTGTCTTGGATTCTCAAGGTTTGCGCAGGCCAGCCGCCACACTTACAAATATCTCCCTTTCCTGTCCAGAGGATGGGATTTTTCAGACCCATAAGGGCGGGAGGGGAAAATTTTGACTTTGATAAACTCTTTACTGGAAGTGGTATTGACTTTTCTCTTTCAGTTTGATTCAATCACTGACTGAAACTGAGATAAGAAGTTCACTACAGTTTGTATAAGCCGTTTTAGAGCATTGCAACATGTCATTTATCAGAAAGACAAATTCAAAGAGCCTTAGGCCAAAGAAAAAAAGGTTTGTTTCCGGTCACCCGACCATGCTCAGCTCAAAGGGGCCAACCTCAGATTTTCAAATCTTTTCAAAATTTTCCCAATTTTTGATTTTTTTCCCCCAAAATTTTCAAAGTTTCACTTCCAAAATTGTTATTTGACATATATGCACACATTTCCCAATGGATTTCCATATCCCAAGCAGGAAATCAACGTTTATAACAATCATCAGTGAAAAAAACAGCAATATATGACTATGTGAGACCTTGGATACAAAAAAAAAAAAAAAAATGCGACCTACTAACCTCAACTTTTTAGACCATGTTACTGGAAACACAGCTTTTTTTTTTAGGCCTTACCGTAATCTCTCGCGTATAAGACGCGAAGCGCGTATAAGACGCACCCCCAACTCAGGAAAGGCTGGTTTGCGTATAAGACGCACCTCTTAGGGGTGAATTTTGTAAATTCAGTACTGTTCTATAGTAAAAATACCCGCGTATAAGACGCACCCCCTTCTTGGGAGAATGCTATGAGACGCACCAGCCTTTTGTTTGGCCTAGAGGACGCATCATATACGCGGGAGATTACGGTAGTTAAAATAGATTGATAGAGTTGCATGGAATTCTGCATATGTGTAAGGAACAGCCCCGTATAAGCTGCAACCTGACTTTTGAAAGAATGCTATAATACGCAACATGGCAGTTATGAAAATGGCAGTTTAACACATGTAGTAAATTTCACTAGGTCACTTTCTAGTAGTTTATAAATAAAGAAACCCCCTTGTATTAGAACTGAAGCTGGTTCTGGTGACAAGTATTGATAGGCTTAATAAGTTGATAAGTTCGGAAGATCCAGTTTGTGCCTGGAAGTAGGTATTATCCAGGGACATGTTACCCATCTCGACACGTCTTATCAATGTGTTTGCCACTTTTGCCAGAACCAGCAAAACTGAAAGGGTGGGCACACTGGGTATGGTTCTAGGACTGCTCTATGAGCCACAACCAGACTTTGGGAACACAGTAAATCACTGGTTTGCCTTTAACGTAGGGTTCGGCTTATTCATGCAGTTTTACCGAACTAAAACTGTCCGATGCCAACTATAGGGGTCAGTTTCCGTCATTCCTGTCTTAACCGTCCCTAATGCAATATCTATAACACCTCCATCTGAGACCTCTACACAGTAATGCAATCTCCCTTTCTACCCACATGCCATGTTTGGCAGTCAAGCTGTCATCTTTTACACATCACCTTTAGACACCTCTGTCTGTATCAGACACCATAGGTCAACGACGTCATAACACCTTCCTGACACTTATCAGGTCCATCTTAATTCAACCCACTGAGGATATCATGCTGCATAAAAGCGCCATTGGTTGGATGATGCACCAATGCAGTGCTGGCAAGTCTACTTGCCATCACTGCATTCAAACATCGTACCAACCCTTTTGGGGTGTCACAAGCCTATGGGTCGGCAAAATGTAGCCCTGGCGACTTATTCGCTAGGCTGCATTCATTCATCCTGACAATCAATCGGCATCATGCCTATGCCTTTATGGTTCTTAGAGGCTTGATATGCCTGCCAAAGAGGCCATACATAGGTTCTACCTTTCACCTGACAACCTCACCTGTTGAACGGAAGCAACCGCATCGCGAGGAGGATATCAAATTTCTTTTCTTTCTGTACATGAATAACATCCTTTGTCTTCAGCCTCTGCCAAGCTTGATTGGTAGAAGGTAAAACCTAAGGCTTACAAACAAGTCGAGGCTGTATATCGTGTTGCTGGAATGGCACTAGCACAATGGCTTTTGTTAGTGGTGAATTTTTATGAATAGTGCGACGGCCCTGGCAATGATCTCAACTTTCTTACACCAACATTTTTTTTCTTTCGGGACCTGTGATTTATTAGACGACGGGTGGCTTCACTAGGTTCATACCAAATGGGACTTGGGTTGGATGGATTTATGTTGGAGGATTCCACGCACTAACTTCAAGTCACAGTTATTGCCACATGATCATGAAACAGGGTCGCTATGCTCTATCTGTAATCAAGTATTTAGCACCTGCTACCACACAACTACAGTGCTTACTACCTGCTGTGGTGTTTCCCAATCCTAAGCAATAGTACCAGTGGCCACACAAACATAGTTAATGCTTACACATTGAGGTCATCTAAGTCCCTGTATGTAAGGTTAAAGGAACGGAAATACTCTAGCTCTTATGTCGTATCTATGCTGATAAAAAAAAGACTAATATCATGGCCACAGTTCAACCAGGTCTGATATCCCTCTTATCTCCTGTCATTATGTCCTTTTAGCTAACATACTCAGAGCAGATGGTCGTACGTATGTCCCTTTTATGACAGCTATATGTATACACGTATAGTGGTGGGATGGTGGGGAGGAAGGCAGGGAGTGGGTAAATATAGAGGGATGGGGGGGTGACGATGGGGGGGGGGGGGGTTGGGGTGACACCCATTGAACGTCCACACCCTCTAATATACCTACCTCCATCATAATGATACATTGTATATGGCACTTTTAGAAGTTTCTTTACACATGGAATTGACTATAGACTCTTATTCGTGCAATTACAGTGTATGATTTTGCCAAAAAGCAAAAAGGTTGAAAAGAGGAGGAATACTCTGAATCCACAATAGGGATTGTACCACCATTCTATGATGCTTAAAACAAGCTATAACAAACATATTGAACAGATCCATATTCAGACAAAATGTATGTATGTTGAATGTATGAATCATTTTGATGATCTATGTCCCCAGCGTGGCACTAGACAATGCTGGTACTGACCATGTGAATGTCAGTATAGATTTAGACCGTGTACAGCTATTTACCTAAAACGCCATTTATACTACCGGTAAGAAAAAGGATAGGATGCATATATCTTCAAAAACAGGTACCCTAATCTCCCGCCTATAAGACGCGTCTTCTACGCCAAACAAAGGCCAAATGGGCCATTTAGACATTGCCAAAAGAGGGGGTGCGTCTTATAGGAGGGGTAAAATTACATTAAATTAGTACTAAACTGGTCCAAATCCTGCCCCAGGTGCAGCTTATAGCTCTCCTTTCAACTCAGGGTGCGTCTTATACGTGAGATGCGTCTTATACGAGGGAGATTACGGTACTATTATTTAATACTTTTAGGTACAGAGTAAAGAAATAACATCGCATATTTTCAAATTTCAATACAGGACTTACTCGTTCACTACCGTAGTATGATTATGGGCATACAATCTACAAAGTGGTTAATATAACTGATTGTCGTTAATTTCCATTGTAGCTAGCTCGTATGATAACTATGGTAAATGTGTCATATTTGTTATCACAATTGTGCTCATTATTATCGTCAAGATGTAACCACTATCATGATACATCTAAGAAAGCATAACCTCCCCAACGGTATCACAAGATTCAGCCTATGTACATACAGGTACATTAGGTCTAAAGTGACTGAGTAATGGCTGTCTGCCGCTTTTCTGACAATAGAGGTCACATTCATGGCAAGAAATATATAGACATAACGGAGTTGGTGAAATGATGCAGAAATGGTGAAATGACGCTGGCACGCCGGCAAAGCCAGTGTAGAATCTAAATGTTCGTAGAATCTAAATGTGCGTGCTGACCTGTCATGATCTGAGCTTTCTAATGGTGAAGGAATTTTTCAAATCGGCCTAATAGAAGAAAAGATAGGGCAATTTTTGTAATTTTGTTTTATATTCCAGCATTTCCTGATTTCTTTTTGATAAAAAATTAAGTTTATATGGGTACCTTAAAACATCAATGTTCATATGGCCTGCGTAAGATGCCACGACACAGGCCACCTTGGCCTGCGTCAAGAAAAAGTTTTCAGCAACACTGACATAAGTTTGATAGATGAATACATGTCTGTGTCCACGCACACTTATCAAATTTGGGCTCAAGACACAGAGTGGACAGAAAAGAGGAGAAGAACCCTTTTAAGACGGGATAGGGAAAGAAGAATACCTATAACGTACCATAATACCTTGCACGTATTAAAGGGGTGGCTGATACAGGAAGCTACCCCTATGTGTGCCTAATCAGGCTAATGTGTGTAACAAGAACAAGAACATTTATTTTCCATTCATTTATCAGTGAGATCACCTTAACCCAGGTAGGGCCATTGCATTACTGTAGGTTGTTTTTCGTGTTGTTAAAGACAGGTCGGGTTGCGTGAATTTTTACTCAATTGCAGCATTTGCTCTTTTACCTTTTAGGCCAAAACGATAATTCTTTTCTTAATCGAAACATTCATTACAAGTCAATCAAAACTAATATGGTCTTTCTGAATTCAAAAAAGTATTGGTCATTTGAAGAAGGATTAGAATAGAAATCTAAATGGTTGTAATCAAGTATTATGGAGAAATGTGGCTGAAAAGTCAGTCAACCAAATTATGGCAGTATCAAATACAGGGGGGGGGAGGGAGGGGGGTAGGCATGAAGTCCTACAAGCTTCACTGCTACACACCTCTGCCCCACCCGGTCTTGTCGTTTTCTGATGGTTCCTAATATCGTTCCCACAATGGATATGTCCAAATACCCGTGTTGACGTGTATAAGCTTCAACCTGACTTTCCCTGACTTCAGGCGCAATCTATAAGCAGCAGCAGGTATTTGGTTTGGGTATACACTGCGGCTTAGTTTCGTTATACTGTATATTATCTGTATCTATAGTCATTATTGCCATATTGCTGACAAGGACAATCCTCCACTACATACTCATACAAAAGAAACTATTAAGGGGGATCCCCTTAATGACCTGAGTCCAAGGCACCCGTCATGGGTACTTTCCTGTGCCAGACAAATTGTAGTCCTACTATTCCTAGTATCCAATTTTGAAAGGGCAACAAACACCCCCCCCCCCTCCTGCCCTTATTTGAAGCTTTTACACTGATCGTTGATTTCATAAAATAGGAGTGATATGGGTATATATATATCAAAGTTATTTATCTCTATTATTGCTCAGGCAGCCTTGGCAAGTTCTTCCTTAGGGTAGCGTAAGTGCATCACACAGAGACCACTTGCAGCCAATACACTTTGGACGGGGTTGGGATGTTGTACACCTGTTGTGCTGGTGAGTTATTCACCTATGCTACATATTCATAAGCATGTGTATTATGATTACAAATAAAAATGCAACCCTGAAGGGATAATTTACATAGAAATTAAATAGATACATGTACCGGGTATTTCTATTTTCGTATTAAATCTGCTTAAAATTTAACTTCAACCAGGGAGGATACAGTATAGATCTACTGTATATTTATGCTTCAACTTAAAGGCGTATGCCCATAGCCTAGGAGGCTGCCTATAGCCGACCGCAGACGGGCCAGATTCGATCGGTAACTAGGGAAGCGTTTCAATCAGCATCATATCCTCCAATATTTGTCATATCCCTGTCATATCTTGTCATATGCTCCATTTTCTGTCATAGTCATATCATATCCTGAGATGAACGTTTCAAAAAATATCCTCGTCATAATCTTGTCATTGTCATGTCATTAATTTTTCCAAATAAAAATGACAGGTGAGAGCTGTCCTTTTCCCTCACAAGCATGTCATATCATAGTCATTTCTAAGATCTACAATGGTGGAGACAAAGATTTACACTGGCACAGATTATTTTACAGGGTAGGGGGCCTATGATGAGAGTTCATTGATTTAATAGATGGATAGATGGATCCAAACCACATTTATCTATAATATAGCCATTTTTAACGTTTTTTTCCGAACATGGGGGATCAAAATCACTTTGTTATCTGGTATATTAATAACAAATTCGTCAGAGGGGTGGTGGCGTTGATGGTCATACTGGAGGCATAGAAAAGTTCCATGCCCCTCTTTTATCTACACTGGCATTTTCTTGCTATAAAGGGCAGGGATGTAAGTCAGGAATGGGCAAAAATCAGGAAGCCATACGTTTATTTGATATTAAAGCCTTCTATTTTTCTAAACAGCCCTCCTTACCACACATATAAGGAAATAAATGTCATTCAAAATTTTCAATAATCAGGAAATCCTGATTAATCCTGAAGACTTTCATCCCTGAAAGGGGCTAAATATTTCACCCACCCCGCCTCATGAGGGTTCGAAACTGTTTAGGCCTACACCCACCCTTTAAACCCACCCACAATAGATAAATACCGGTAGGCCTCAAGACCACTCCCTTTTTGGTGGGAAACAAAAAATTTATAAATATTTTGAAACCCCTTCGACAGAAACATTTTGTGCTCCTTGGGCAACAGATGCACAGAAAATTTCCACTCTCCTCTTGGTATGATAGGCCTAAGCTATGACAATTATATAAGTATGAAGAAAAATGGAAGATATGACAAATATTGGAGGATATGACATGAAATGAAAGTGATATGACAGCTGGATTATTATATGACAGTCATAGTTTATTGAAACGGTATTTTGTCATATCATAGTTGACATGTCACATCTTTCTCATTCTGATTATGATATGACGCAGACTCAACTGAGACAAGCTGCCTTTTGTGCTCCCGAGCGTGGACATCAAACTTGTTTGATATTGACCGACTGGATCGGACGTCTCCCGCAGACTTCCCCGACGTCATGATCGGCCGACCGAGTCGGGCCCGTCTACAGTCTCCTTATGACTGTGCATTTATAACAGTACCAGTACTGTAACTTAACAGATACTTGGTACCCAAAACTTGAGTGATGAGACTAAGTCTAAGTGCTTTAAAGATCTGATTAAGATCTTGAAGCGTTTTATTTAACATTAAGCCTATAATGGCTATATCGAATTCTATACAAAAAAAAAAATCATCATGCAAGATCATCAATCCTTTTGCAATCCTAATCACCAGGATCAGGCTGCACCACTTGCACCAGCAAAAACCCATACACCATCACACATTTGGCAAGTTGCTACTGTTACTAATTGTTACTAGTGCTAGGACAGTAGGCTAGGTTAAGGAATACACATTGACATTGATGGGTGACTAGAGAAGAGCTGGCAAAATATTATAATGTTGACAACATGTGCCAACCACTTAAAGAATCAATGTGTCTCAGTTTATTTGGTTCTGACCCTTCTTATCATCTTCCAGACTCCCTCTGTCTCTTTGAAGACCAGTGTAATCCTAATGTGGAGATGCTGCCCAGGCTGTCAGTGATAGTAAAGTCGTTTAGCTGCCAAGATGACAGTGCAATCGTGCTCATATTGCTGCTCACATTGAGGCCAAAGCACCAAGCTGTATGTCAAAACAGAACAACTACTGCACAATGCAAACTTTCAACTTCATCAACCAGGTGATATTTTGCAATAAAACGGTGTTTCTGATCGAGTAAAACGTCAATTTGTTATCCTGCCATATTGCAGATCTGCAAACTTACCTTCCATAGATGCCTTCCGTGATTTTGCTCCGCTTTAGTGGGCGCCGTAGCTTGCCGCATTCGGCATTTCGCCTCTTCATATTCTTGAGACCCCTTAGTTTCTCGAACACTCTAATATTCAGCAGATCAAGATAATTTTTAGGTGTATTTTCAACGAAAATACTACTCTCCTTCCTTTTGTGTTTTCTTCATGTGTGAATTCCTGACATGCGCCAAGTGCTCGCTCGCTTGCGTTTGACACTTCCGATGACGACGAAAACGAGGCCACCGCAAAGCTTTCTGGGATACACACAATCCAGGCAAGATGGCGATGCACGTACCGAAAGCTCCGGGCTTTGCCCAAATGTTAAAGGATGGGGCGAAAGTAAGTAGCTTTCTATTTCCAAATAGTGGTTTTGGTGATCTTTAAGGTATGCTCGATAAATTTTACACAGGAAACTCCGCGTTTACGCCAAAGTTTAAGAGAAAATCAAGATGACAGAAGCCGGTGACAGTTGCCATGTGACTTGACAGGACTCTGAATCATGCCTCGACATGGTCTTCCAGAATATTCTCGTTGTTTTCTGTCAGTGAAAGAGAGGATAGTATTGAAAAAGCTTCTGATATTAACCCTCCCCTTTATATGAGCTGTATAACAACACAGCTGGTACGCATTATAGCTTCTGACAGAGGTTAGTTTCTCAGGAAAAGAGACAGGTAAACAAGTTGAACTGTCGCTAGGCCAAACCCAAAATACGAATCTTTTGTTAAATAAAATATCTAGACTTGTCACTTGATTGAGACTGTGGATCAGTGAGTCTAGACTAGGCCTAAATGAAGGAACGATAGTAAAGAGCCTTTCAATAAGCAGTAGAACTATGAGAAACGATGTTAACCATTCAATCATTAAAGAGTATTAAAGCAGACAGGATCATATGTACCTCTTTTCTGTTGGATCCCTGACCCTGGCCTGTGCGTGTTGGAACAAGAGTCAAGACTCGAGTCTCAGATATGCACTCATTTACGGCAGAGAAAAAGTATAACAATTGACAGAAATTAAAGAAAAAGACAGTCCTAAACCATTGCTCTCACAAGTCCAACCCATCCCATCCTGTTTAAGTACCATTTTGTTATTTAGCATGCCTGTACCTGAAGGCAATGTATACATGTATATGCTGATCTATGCTAAGCCTGAGGTGAATGGAAATATATACCGGGTACCGGTACTAGATGCAGTGTCAGTGATTCTACCAAATCCACATAGACGACAATTTAAGGCCAATGGAACACACATTGCAGTTTACTGTCCACCGCCCGCATGCTTTTGAAGGGGCCGCATGAGAAAATTTCATTATTCATTATCTAAAAGAAAATTGAAAAAGTTCTCAAAAATACATTTTGACATGATAGGAATGACCAAAAGGGGGCATATTTGGTATCAAATTAAAGCTCATAGTGCAAGGAATGTAAATCACATGGTGACATCTACAACCTAGATAATTTCCGGTAGCTATATAATGAATAATAAAAAAAAAGCCTAAAAAACCAAGAATTCACAACACCTGTATGTGTATTGCACATTTTAAGGTACAGAGTCTTGGTGTCTAGAGGTACTCAATATATATAGTATCATTTGTCTGTTCACAGCATTACAGTGGTCTTGAGGAAGCAGTCATCAGAAATATTGATGCATGCAAAGAGCTCGCAAAGACAACAAGATCAGCTTATGGACCATATGGTAAGGATGATGAGTAGTGCAATTAAAGGATTTACTGTGAGTTTTATCATGTGACTTGAAAATAAACGTATGATAATTGATGGATCTTTATCAGAATCTAATGTATTACGTCAAAATACTTTTATCAGCTTTGTGAACGTATTCGTTTCTTTTCATTTGCAGGACAAAATAAAATGGTCATAAATCATCTAGAAAAGCTGTTTGTGACAAACGATGCAGCCACAATTCTACGTGAATTGGAGGTAAGACTAAGAAGCTTTTTGTTTATGGAGTTTGATTGGAAACTCCATCTCCCGCCTAGTTATATGGGCTTCCCTCTTCGTTGATCCTGCATTAAATGCTCTCTACTCACTCAAAGTTTTCATTTGTTGAAGTCAAGGGACACACATCAATCGGACATAACAATCTATGGTTAACACTTACAGGTCCAACATCCAGCTGCCAAATTGTTGGTGATGGCTTCGCAACAACAAGAACAAGAGTGTGGTGATGCCACCAACTTCGTCCTCATATTTGCTGGTGCGCTTCTCGAGAACGCAGAATCTCTCATAAGAATGGTAAAATCCTTTCACAACACATTCTGCAGTGGAGTGGGATTAAAAGAGTTATGATTACATGAGTTGTGTTGGGGGTTGTGGGGAGAAAAAGTTCAAAAGACTTCCCCTTTTGTAGAAGCTTTGTTTACTTTAGGCAAATATTTGTGTATTCCATCCATTGAGTAATTGCCTGTAAAAAGTATGACAAAAAAAATAATTCTTATTATCTGGTGCAGGGAGGGACATTTTACTTTGCTTTACATACCATTTAATACCGCTGATATTTGTATCCTATGTCAACCATCAGTTGCTGTTTTACTCAATAGGGTCTATCAGTCACAGAAGTCATTGAAGGTTACACTCTAGCACTCAAGAAAGCCCATGAACTCTTATCAGGTAAGGTCGGTTGAATGCATCACATATTGAGTGTTTTAATCTATAACATTGGCAAACCTGGGTTGGGGTGGGTGTTTTTATTATGCATCATGTACAGTACAACGTCAATTCTTCCAATCAATATTTCCATCGTATCAACGGATGCCGAAGCATTACAATTGATTTGATATGCTTAGGAATTACAATCATGGATCTGATACAATAATGGATTTGAATTTAGAATATTATACTCTTAACAAAAATAGATCATAGGATTATGCCATGAATTAAATCTCTAACAATACTTCTGTCTTGTTACTAGATGTCCTTGTTGGAAAGGTAGATGATATAAGAAACCAGGAGCAGGTTCAGAAAGTCATCAGGTCTGCCATCATGAGTAAACAGTACGGTAACGAAGACTTCCTCGCCCCACTCATCACCAAGGCGTGCTGTGAGTATCTAGTAAATAGCCACGTGTATAGATTAAAAATGCATCATGAATGAGAGTTCGATTTACAATAAATATCTCATGAAACACTCAAAATGTTCATTTCGAGTTATCTTCAAACTGCATTGCTATGTTAATTTGTATATTTAGATTAAGTTTACTTTGCATCGTCTAAAGTAGAGTATAAAATTAATTCTGCTGTACTGGTACTAATGTGGGTTGCCAATCTTTTTCAGTATCTGTGATGCCACAAAAAGCTTCATTTAACGTAGACAACATCAGAGTATCTAAAATATTGGTAAGTGAGACTTCTTTTTTTTTTTTATCAAATGTGCACATATATTAACTATTTAAGTACATTCGTACCTTCTACTTTACTCGGTTATTGTTTTTGTTGGAGCAATGGGTACTTACTCATCAACATGTTTAATAAAAGGGATTGTTCACATTCAAGACCCTGAGAGTCCCCTTTGTTCAATCTCCCATTGATTGTTGATGTTACAGGGCCAGGGCATACAGGGGTCATCAGTATTGCAAGGTATGGTGTTCAAGAGGCAGGTAGAGGGAGATCTAGTAAGGGCACAGAAGGCGCGCGTTGTCGTCTACACATGTCCCCTGGACATCATGCAGACAGAGACCAAGGGCACTGTGCTCATCAACACAGCCAAGGAGCTGCTTGACTTTAACAAGGGAGAGGAGTCTGTTGTTGAAGAGGTGAGTCTGTGATAAACAGTGTCACTTGATAATGATGGTTTTATCCATTGCATCACAATGTTTTTCTGAGATCTTGTCACCGCTTATGATGATCACAGGTTCCAACATTAATTGTAAAACAAAATTCTCTCGTGCTGACTAAACCACAGAAAGCTTATTGGCTCAGGGACCACTCTGAGTCTATACCACCGGGTAGGTGGTGTATGATAAAAGTCTTTCATGTTACATTTTGCAATTTAATTTTTCTGTAAGAAATAATAGTTACAAAAGAATGAAACTCCTGTACTTGATAGTTTATATCTTTGTCTACCTATGTATGCAAATAGCACATCTAAAAATGAAGTTTTTTTATTTATAGTCATTTTTTATAAATAAAAAGAATGCTGACTTTTTCTTTTTCGCCAATCCAGTCCTCCATAGGTTTACCTCTGGGCTGGACTTTTCTCTCTTTATTTCTATTTGGTTCGAAAACAGCGTCTAAAAGTGAGACGCTTTGGAAGCCTTTCAAAAAACGCGGGAAAAGTCGTTCTGAGCCCTGCATGCCAATGCACGTCTTTCAATTTTCAGAGTTGGCAATGATTCTGACAGTGAAAACAATTGAACTTAGATAACGGGTACTTCATCTCAAATGAACCATCATTGTAACGGTTGTGTTTAATGTGTTTTGTAGCAAATCAAGGCCATCGCTGATACTGGAGTGAAGGTGGTTGTGTCGGGTGGAAAGGTCGGTGAGCTCGCTCTTCACTACGCAAACAAGTACAAACTAATGGTTGTCCGCCTGCTGTCCAAGTGGGACCTCCGTAGGTTATGCAGAGCCATTGGAGCTACTCCACTGCCCAGACTTGTAAGTATATAAAGTAATGTCCTATATCGTGGTGCAAAAGGCTTGTTCAGCATTGATGCTTGTATCCTTAAATCTGTAAATATCTTAGGCTACCAGTGCCTTGCAAGAGATGCCAGTAAATGACTAATCGTGCCACTGGGAAGAAATTGACATTTTGTTGGATACTTTTCATTTAATTGGCTCAGGGACCACCCTGAGTCTATACCGCCAGGAAGGTGGTGGCATTGGAAAAAAGTCAGTTATACAATTTTCAATCTCAATTTTCTACAAGAAACAAAGCATGTAAACAAATAAAATTACCATACATGAGTAGTTCATATATCAGTCTTTAGTTACAGTAAAAATCCATCCATCCATGAGTTCATACAAAATTAAGTAAAGAAAAAAGTCATTTCATAAAAATATCTTTTCCAATCTAGTCCTCCATAGGTTTACCTCCGGGCTGGACTTTTCTCTCTTTGTTCCTATGTGTTTCAAAAACAGCGTCTAAAAGTGAGACGGTTTGGACACCTTTCAAAAAACGCGGGAAAATTAACCCTGAGCCCTCTGTGCCAATGCACGTTGTTGAATTTTTCTGTACATCCATCTTTAAGGGATATCTCATATTAGGATCGTTAATGAGCAGGTTTTTAGAGTACGTGTATTTAAGAGAATGTTGCTATTTGAGAATTTATTGGATTTTGACTGGGTCTGTTAACATTTTGAATTATCCTGTTGTAGACCGCGCCTACAGCTGAGGAGCAAGGCTATTGTGATGATGTGCGTGTGGATGAGATTGGAGACACGCCTGTTATTGTTTTCAAACAAGGTACATTCCATGTCTCCTCTATTGTTGGTGTAGGCTAGAATAAAGCAATGTGCTATGTCATTATTAGCTGGGAGTCCCAGACTCCCAGCTTTAGTACAGCGTTCTAGAACAGGGAGAAACCGTTCTCCATTTGTCGACCAAAAACGGATACAATAGCTAATCTACTGAAATCATCAGTGCATGACCTAGACCGCTTAGGCCTTGCTAAGGTCCTTTCAGTTATTCATTTTTTTTCTGTCTCTGGAAAGGTAAAATATTTAAGACATGGCCTCAGACTAAATAGGCAATAACAAAACGGATTTATATAAGACCTATGCAAGTCTATGGTTGTCACAGGTCGTTCTGGGCCACCTGGTCGTCTTGGGGCTGCCTGATAGCTTTTCTTGTTGATTTCATGAAGCTGAGAAAGCTACCCACTCAGATCTCGCCTACAGTTCCCACTGGTCCATTCAGCACCAATAGAGAGACCCAATACCCCCCCCCCCCAACCCACTTGTACAACACCAATAGACTCCTCTGAAGCCATTCTATTGAGCCCTAACTGACCCACACAATTTAGTACCTGTACAACGCCAATAGACCCCTCTGAAGCCGTTCTGAGCCCTCACCACCCCACACAGTTTAGTACCTGTACAACGCCAATAGACCCCTGTGAAGCTGTTCTACTGAGCCCTAACCTACTTTGCCAGCTCGAGCTTCCCTCTATCTATAGGTCACACTATGGGAAACTCCTATTATTAAGGGAGATACGATTTATTTTGTAAAACTGCCAGTTCTTGGACCTCTCTGCCAGTGCCTGGACTGGCGTCTGCCCCCGCGTCCCAAAAAAAGCCTTTATTTCGATCCATTCCTTCCTCAAACCTGCCCTTTTTCGCCGGTGACACTTAAAACAGATAGGTTTTGGCAGGTGGACCGGTGTAATATGCAAAATGTCGCTCCATGCAAAATGTTTCCGCAGAAAATCAAGTTAGACTTTGCATTAATCATACTTCTACGGCGTAGGGGCAGTATCATTAGGGTTGTTGTTTTTTCAATTTCTATAAGAGGAGAGGGATATTTTCATGGTTTCTTCCTTTCAAAGAAAAAACTATTTGTTTCGAGATTAAGTAAAGTTTATCACTCTCCAAGCAGATGTTTTGATCTTGCATGATACGATTTAGAGGGTGCAAAGTCTGTTGGAAGAACGCTGGAAACATTTTGCATGGTAGCGACATTCTGCATGCGACACCGGCTCAGGCCGAAAAAGGCCACTAGTTAAAAAAATTATTTCGCTTATTCTTTTTTCGAACCGTTTTTTCAGGGGGCATGTCCTTTAGGGGGACAAAACACCCTAGATTGATACCAAACATTCCATATCCGCGCATATTATTTGCATAATTATGCAGTATCTTGGTACTGTTCAATATAATATAGATATGTAGAGGTCGGTGAAAATGTTCTTGGAGAAACCGGGACTCGAACCCGGGGCCCTCCAACTTCGAAGCGGCTGCTCTTCCTCTGAGCTACTTCCCCTGGCCTGACATTTCCACCTTCCATCCACACCTGGATCGGTATGATACACACTAGGGGGTGCAGTGATTACCCGGAGACCCGCCCCTGGGGGTCTGCCACCGAGTACAGGGAAATACTGCCCCTACACTCCTCCCCATCAGCTTCAACCACCATCCACCAGCACCCGGCATTCCCCCTCAAACCAGTTACCTGGAAATTGAGGCTTTATCAAGCAGTGTTAGGGCACTCCTGACTTCCCAGTGGATGTACCGGTACAATTACCGGATTGGTCGAAGCGTCATCTGTATCATATCGGCCCAGTTCCCGAGTCCTCAATCGGTCGCGATCATGTTAAGACATGAGCAGGCACACATATCTTTGATCTCATGATTGCGTTAGGATGCTCGGTTTCTCCACCACTGTAGAGGTCGGTGAAAATGTTCTTGGAGAAACCGGGACTCGAACCCGGGGCCCTCCAACTTCGAAGCGGCTGCTCTTCCTCTGAGCTACTTCCCCTGGCCTGACATTTCCACCTTCCATCCACACCTGGATCTGTATGATACACACTAGGGGGTGCAGTGATTACCCGGAGACCCGCCCCTGGGGGTCTGCCACCGAGTACAGGGAAATACTGCCCCTACAGATATGTTCCATTGGTCCCTTATAGAATTCATATGCTTGCAAGTATAAACTACTGACTGCACCTAGTGACTAGTGGAATCTGAACAGTAGAAAAGAAAGACCCCTCCTCTACCTTTGTATAGCATCAAACAAGTTGTTCAATGGAGGCAGCCATTGCTTGATCACATGCTTAAACCTTTTAGATCCAAATGCTCGTTACCAGTGCATTATCACTGTTGATAAGCTTTACACATCAATACCTGCACCCACCCAGGGCACATGCCCTGTTTGCACTGAATGGATGTCTTTCCATTTCTCCATTCTCTGGTGTTTGATTGAAAATGTTGATGTCATTCTGTGTTTTAATCTGTGTTTTTATGGTACATATATTGAGTTTAAGGCTATAACAGGTTAGTGTTAGTGCTAAGGTATTATAGTAATTACTCACTATTTGTCAGCGATTAATCAATATATGTTAGTAATTACTCACTATTTGTTAGCAATTAGTCGATACATGTCAGTATTTACTCACAATCTATCAGCAATCAGTCAATATACACCAGTACTTAGTCACTCAACATCAGTACTTAGTCACTCAATATCAGCAATTATCAATACATGTCAGTATTTACTCACAATCTGTCAGCAAATAGTCAATATATAACAGAGAAATAGCCATTGATTCCTCCTCCTGTGCATCCTGCCTTGACTGATATTTGTCAAAATATGTCAGTATCTATGGACTATTTGTCAGCAATAAGTTAATATATGCTAGTAACTTCACTATTTTTCAGCAATTAGTCAATACATGGTAGTAGTTACTTACATTTTATCAGCATTTAGTCAATATATGTTAGTAATTGCTCACTATTGACTAATATCTGACAAATTGTGAGTAATTACTGACATATATTGACTAAGTGTTGTTTTATAATGATTAAGTACTGGCATATATTGACTGATTGCTGACAAATAGTGAGTAATTACTGACACATATTGACTAATTGCTTACAAAGAGTGAGTAATTACTTACATATATTGACTAATTGCTGACAAAGTGAGTAAATACTGACGTATATTGACTAATTGCTGTTATATAGTGACTAAGTACTAACATATATTGACTAATTGCTGACAAATAGTGAGCATTACTAATCCGATCATAAGTACATAAATCTAGATGATACGACCGAGCAGCTCTTACAGCAATGCTGTATTTCTATATCGAAATATAATATCCGATCATAAGTACATAAATCTAGATGATATGACCGAGCAGCTATTACAGCAATGCTGTATTTCTATATCGATATATATCAAATGATCATAAATACATAAATCTAGATTAAAGAACATGATAATGATCCTTGAGTCATGATAATGAGTATAGAGTCATGGGCATCCTCGTAAGAAATGTTACAGTATGCGGCTTCTTGTATCGCATATGACCTCTATAAGCTTTGAAAATATTGGTTAAAAGGAGCTACATTTCCTCTAAGTAATTGTGAAATACCTGTAACACATTCCACCATATCATTGCAGATAAGGAAGAGTCTGCCGTAGCAACAATAGTAATCCGTGGTGCATCTGACAACATTTTGGATGATGTTGAACGTGCTGTCGATGATGGAGTCAACACATTCAAAGCTCTCACAAGGGTAAGTTCTTGAAAATATAATAGGTTTATATATAGTAGGAAGCCATAACCATTGTGAACCTTTGCATTGTGAGATTGTCGTTTTACCTATAGTCATATGTTAAAAAAAATTGAAAAATGATTGGAATTAAGCAGTCAAGGTGATATATAGAAGAAAAATGTTAATTTTTTATATAGGATGGTCGTTTACTTGCTGGAGCTGGAGCCACAGAAATCGAATTGGCCAAATTGATCTCATCCTATGCCGAGGTGAGTGGTCACTACAAATTCGCAGTCCCGTATTTCCTACGAAACCTGAGTCCAGTACGGTATTTCAGTGATATAAATTCACAGTCTTTCTCTTTAGATTCGTCATTTAACAAAGCCCTGTTACACTGTCCTGCCTGAAATGTTTCATGACATTGAATACTGGGTGTGTTTTTTTTCAGACGTGTCCTGGCTTGGAACAATATGCTATTCAAAAGTTTGCAGAGTCTCTCGAGGCTCTACCCCGTGCCATAGCTGAAAATGCTGGTGTGAAGGTAAGTTTGACTCCTGTTTAATAAATACGCTAAGGTTTTTCGTATGAACTAGAAGCTTAAGTGCTAAATTTTGAGAAATTCTTTGAAAGTCTTCAGCCTTTAGTCTTTACACACTTAAGGGACGGATGCAGAAGGGGTGGTCTAGAGGGGAGGCACAGCCAGGGTCCGGCACTACATTTCTTATAGTGAAGTAGAAAGGGGACGGCAGATGGGCCCGACTCAAACGGCTGATCCCGATGATAGGGAGCGTCTGTGCGTATGTCCTATTCAAGTCTGACAATATCAAACATGTTTGATGTTCCTGATCGGATCGGGATGATACTCCTCCTTAGATACCAACTGAGTCTCCCATATTCAGTCACCTTAACCAAGGCCCATTTTCAGGGGGGGTCGAGGCCAGTCCCCTGGATTCTCTATTGCACTTTCACTAATCTTCATTTATTGCCTTTTAGGCAACAGAAGTCGTTGCCAAGCTGTACGCTGCCCATCACGAAGGACAGAAAACTACCGGTGTTGATGTTGAGGTGAGTTCTCTTTTAAGTAGATTTAGTCAACCATAGATGCAGTCACCGCTGTGATGGACAAGCATCATATAAATACTTCTCTAGAAAAAGAACTGACTGAATGTCTGCAAACTAATGAGGCAGTTGCATGAGGTGTAAGAGCCTTAGGGCATTAAATCAATCAATCAATAAATACTTGTCTAGCTCTTTTGGACCAGCAGCCTTCCAAAATCTGCTGAGACTTGAGAAAAAAAGACATTCAGTCCACAAGCTATTGAGGCAGTCCTATGGGACCTTCTGGCCTTTGGATGTAAAACAGATCCATCTTTGAAAACATATTTGGCTAGGAAAATAGTTTTGTGATATGGCTATGTCACGAGAGGCATCTCTGGTTATTGATACAAACCATTAGCTTCTTTCCTGCACATAGTACAATATAAGGTTTCTTTTGTTGACAGGGTGATGGCCCCTCCGTCATGGACTGCAGCAAGCATGAGATCTACGACTTGTACCTGAGCCGTTTTTGGGCTTTGAAGTTTGCCACATCAGCAGCCAACACTGTTCTAGGAGTAGACCAGGTAAAGAAAAATAGAAATTTATGCACCTACTGTATGTATGTAATGAATACTGAGAGAAATGACATGAGAGGATAAAATTTGAATTCTTATATATAATTTATTTCAGCTCAAGATAGTAAATTAACCATCTCAATTGTGTAGTTCAATGTTTGAAATATACAGGCATGTGTGAAAAAAAAGCTATTTTTTCCTTTCCAGATCATCATGGCAAAGCAGGCGGGTGGGCCAAAACCACCAAAGGAGAACAAGAACTGGGATGATGATTAAACTAACAACTCTAACTAGGCTGTTTCGACAGGTCATTTCTTGCTGGCAGCAGCATGTGTGTCATTCAACTTAAGTTATTCACGGAAAATTATAATACCCGCCATAGGATGAAATACATGAAGCACCCACCCTTTATTGCTGAAAGTTGTCTGTTGCTGAGCGGCGCAGCTGGCTGGGGTTGAGGGTGGGTCGAGGACCGAGGACCGCTCATGACGGCGGGCCCTCGGCAACCCACCGCAACCACAGAAAGCTGCCTTTTGTGCTCAATCTGACGGCAGGGGTAGCCAATGCGTGCATGATATAATCGTGGCTTACTCATCCACTGACTATCCATAATAGAGCTTGGCGGCTCGAATTGCTTGATTTTGATAATTCAATGAAACTACTACACAACAGTGATATAGGCATTTCATAAGTGTTTCTTAGGCTAGTCGTTTACAATTCTTGATAATGACATCAATCTCCTTAAATTCTCCTGCCGTCAGGTTGAGTATAGATGCTGAATTATGAGTGTGATGCGAGAGGGACGTTGTGTCATTGTGAGGTCACTAGAATAATAATATGGCTGCAAGGGATCATCTTCTGTCTATAATTGTCTCAACTTTTGTTATACTAAATCTCAAAAAAATTTATCTCTGTTCAATGAAGGGGGCCTACTCAGCCATTGCTGTACATGGCAGTTCTGTATTTGTGATTACAATGTGTGCGAACAAAAGGTCTAATTTACTCAGCTGATGGAAATGTGTGCTTCAATCATAGGTTTTTGTACTGTGAATAAAATCAAATTGTTCTTTTCCATCTGAGTTTGTGTTCTAATTTGTGTTCTAATTTGATAAAGAGCATATATTTGCTTCATTAAAGTATCCACTAAGACAGTATCGAGGTTAGTCCACAAGGTGCTGCTTGTACGCAATAATTAATGTTGCTGCACTTCGTGAACTCGGGTTGTTTCTAGGAAGAATATTACAATACTAAACATGGAAATCGAGGTCCAAATGCCCATCATAGTATCCTCCCAATTTTTTGCATTCTATGTGATTGAATTTAATGTAATACAGTATCTAGGGATTATCCGAACTGATTTTGTACCATGTGCACTATCAAATCTTGCTAGTAGTATAGTATGTATCGGAACGGGACTATACCTAATCTAAGGATATTACTCACTGGGGATGCAGCCAATCAGAGGCCACCCTTTTGGCGGGAAATTCAAAATTCACATGACCCAAACCCCCTGTGGTGTGCCGCCAAAATGATGCCCTCTGATTGGCTGGCTGTTTAGGTCACGTGACCTCTATTATGTAAATAAGGTCACATGACCCTAATTTGAATGGACCAATCAGAGGTCATTTTGGAAAAGTTTGGTGATGTGACTATTTTTTTTTTTTTTTTTGTGGACAGCTAACCTCTGATTGGTTAGCTGTCCACACGTCATACCGTCAGTCAACTGTATGCAACAAGCACATAGTTACGTGACCTTATTAGCATAAAGAGGTATGGTTTATTATGTAGATGAGGGTGTGACTATAGGGAGATATTTAAAAAAGGCTTGAAAGTTGAAAGTGTGCCAAGAAAAAAAAATAAAAACTAGGGAAAAACCCTTGGGGTGGGGAGGGGAGGGGGGCCTTTGGGGGGAACCATTGGGTTGGGGGGCATGGGTAGGTGGGGCCCTTTTTTTTTAGTAAACCCGCCCCTTGGCTAGGGGCGGGTTTAGTAAAAATAAAAACTAAACAAACAAATTTATTTTATTTTGATAAATAATATTTACACTTCATTATTTACAAGTTGCTAAATACAAATTCACACTTTCTACAGAATATAGACGAATATCGGATAGGAACATGACAGAACCCACACATTGAGATGTACACATTCAACTTTTGTTTGTCATAATTCAGACTATATGGTGTAATCTTGGTGTACAACTTTGGAGCAAGTACCCTCTTGAAATGAAGGATAGGTGGAAGCCATATTTCCCATCCACATCTCATCGATATTACAAGTGAAATCCACTGAAGTCCTATACCAAGTGTTCCATTCAGTTTGTCCGGACATGATACTTCTCAGTTGAGCAGCTGGTACACCGGGGTAAGGAACTTTGCTACACAACGTTCGGTCGATACACTTTTGACAAAAAGAGTCGAATGTTCCCTTTGAACAATGACACATTTTTCTCAAGAACTCTGAGCTCTCTTGCAAAAGAGAAAGCAACGTGTTGATCGATTCTATCGTATATCGCCTTTTGATGCCAACCACTCTTTGAAATGCATCTTTGAAACACACACTCAATGAATCAAATCCATCATTAGAAACGAACACTTTATGAACACCTTGGTTTAACAACGGAGCCTTAAAGAACAAAACATCTGATGCATCTATTATTTCCCAGTATACATTGTCTTGTTTGTTTTTTTTCAACACTGATACACAAGGTAAGTCGGTGGACAAAGTAGATGAAATTAATACAACAACAAAGGGTATTATCTCACTGGCTTATCTACATCTACATTTTTTTTCTTTACAGTTATTTAAATTTTTTTTTATTCTATTTTTTTTATTATTTTCATAACTCTAAAGGACTCGTCATCACTCCGTCAGAATGTACGCGACGCTTCACATATAAGTAACTCAGTCCCTTTTTCTCTATCGTGTAAGTGTGCATTTTGTTTTCTATTACTTTAAAATTTGTATTAACAGCGTGGATAGTTTTTTGTTGCAAAAGAAAATCCAAGAAGCCTTTGGGTTCTTGAACGTTTTCTGTTTTTCTTTGTTGCAAATTGTTTTACCGTACGTGGTGTCTCCCATCAACTTGTAACAGTTTGACAGAATTTTCTCGTTTGCGTTTACGTCACCAAGTCTTCGCGCCACGGTCACTTCGTCTGCGAAACCGGCAAAGGGACTTCTAGGAAAGTATTCTATGAACAGGTGCACTTCGGTGACTATTAAGCCATGATCCAAATACCACTTAAGAAGAGGTGTTCCCAAGAGAATCTTTTTTTCCTGGTAACTACCTATCGAGGATCTCTGAGGAGCGTTCATCAGGTTTTCGTTGTTCGCAAAGTCTGTCATGTGAGGGCCTATGTCAGATTTCGAAATGGTCACTTTCTTTGAAGTATTCACTTAGGTGAGGAGGAGTAGTAATGTCCACCTAAATCAAACCGAACATTTTCCTGTCTTTCACAGAGGATATGATGTCACTCTCTGTCATGTTGATAACCCTTCTCTTGAAATCTATGGAAGATTATGGAAGGTCCCCCGACTAGATTTTTTTTTATCAGAGAGTGGAGGTGGGAGTCGAACTGGTGGAAGGTCACGAACGGGGTCTCTGTTGTTTGAAAAAGGAACCGTAATAACCCGGAAGGGAGATGCCGTCTTTGAATATGTCGATGTTGCGCTCCCTGAAAAATTTAGCTTGATTATTCAGTGCCTCTATGAAGGGTTTCAAGTCTTTGTTGTTGTAGTGGATCAAGTAATCTCTGAAAGTTTGCATATTCTGTTCGGACCAAACTTTTTCACATTCGGCGTAGTCAGATTCATCTTGGTGCCAGTCAGTTTGCTGTCAAATGCAGATCTTGGTGGTAGTGTTCTGTTTTCCAGTTTCCTGGTAGATGTCGTCCATTCATAAGGAAAGTGTCCTTTGTGCTGATTTCTGGTGAAAGCTAGTACAGTAAAATTCCTTTATAACAAACTGTCTGGGAGAAGCCAAAAGGTTCGTAATAAACAAATTTCGTAATATCCAAATAGGACAGACCATTCCCTAATATTAGGGGGGGGGGGGTGCTTTATTGTTGACCAGGAAATCCCTGTGCAAAGGGACCCCCCCCCCCCTTTGCATGTGGTAGGGGTAGAAGCCCTGTGCAAAGGCTTTGAATATTTTCTGATGTTTCCCACTCACTCACACCCCCTTGTATCCGTACTGGAGAGCAGGTAGGCAGTAGAGGAAGCCCTGTGGTAAGGCCGTGAATGCTCTCTGATGTCTCCCACCCCCTCACCCACACACACACCCTGCCACCCCCCCCCCTTGTATCCGCACTGGAGACCAGATCGGCAGTGGGAGAAGCCCTGTGCAAAGGTTGTGACTGCAGCTGCTCTTTCATGTCGCCCACCCCTCATGGCACCTCTCCCACCCACACTGGGGGACTTACATTAGCATAAGGAATACTTTTGTATCAGAATTCCTTCGTTATATCCGAATTTTGGTGCCCAAACTTCGTTGTAAAGGAATTCTTTTACTATAGAAATGTATGGGAGTGATTTGGGACAATGAGATTTGTTTGTTATAAACGAAAATTCGTTGTAACAGGATTTGTTGTAAAGGAATTTTACTGTAGATAATTCGCGTAGTTATAACCAGGTGCCAAATAGTTTACTACGTCCAAGAAAACAATGTGTCGAGTGTAAATCGCCAAGTATTAGTTACTTCTCTTTATGACGCTGAATTCTTCGTTCTCTCGTTCTTTGGAGGAGAAGAACGAGTGAAGCTGTACTTTGATCAGATTTAAGTCATAACGCCCCGAGTTGAAACCTACGACCGGAACTTGGCGGAGATATCTCAAAAGTCTCTTCCTCAGTTCAACGAAAGAGTGTCTTGTCCGAGTTCCATTGAAGTCGGTGCCGGGAGGACTGAACGCCTCCTCTAGGTGGAGAGCTTCAGCTATCCTCTCATCTTACTTCGCTAACGTTGGCCGGTAAAGTTCTAGCACTGCTTCCCCGATGATCTCAGTGGTGTCGTTTATGTAATTCAAAACTATATCCAACAAGGGGTCTGAATCTGTGTCAGATTGTCTCACGAAGCAGACCGGACCTTCGCAACCTGGAAAGTCTGATGCGACGCTAGCCGACAGGACTGACACGTGTTCGGTCGACGGTTCTTTGGGCGGTCTGAAGAAAGCTTCAAAATCGAACGTAATTTTGTAAGGGTACATTTTTGAATTTCGGTCGGGAGGAAAAATGGAAAGATCTGCTAGTGCTTCGAAAACCGTTTTCGAATTTTGGTAGATTATGGTTCCCCCAAGGGCCCCCCCACCCCAAGGGCCCCCCTTGCCTCCCCACCCAAAGGGTTTTTCCCTAGTTTTTTTTTCTTTCTTTTTTCTTGGCAAGATTTTGTTTTAAGATGGGTTTATCTGCTCAGTGAGAAACTCATGTGGACGACGACATGGCCGGAACAACAGTTGTTTTAATAACGGAAATGCGGAAGTACGGTTACAACGTTAGTTACAGTAGTATCAACTTTTAACACCATGCGGCAGCACTGCGCGGTAGACGCGAGTGACGCGGATCTCGCAACATCTCCCCCTTTAAGATAATAATGTTATTGTCTGGATAAACTGCCCTTGAATCTCTTAAAGAAAGATATACTTTGATAGCACCAGTATAGTCTATGATAAACATGAAAATGACTGTTCAATGTTCAATGACTGTAAGTCTCTGTAATAAATGTTTATGAATACTGTCAGGATATTGGCAATGTTATGACTGTTTAATAATAACTCATATGACTTGGCAAGTGTTCTTGGTAAAAGTCTATATCAGGATGTATAAAAATATCGATATGAATAAGCCAAACTAAACTCGAGGGGAGCGGTCTCCAGTACGTCACCCTCTAACCTATCTTTACCATAGGTTCCCCTAGACTGACTCAATTAGACGAGTTGGCTTTTTGGTAGCCCGGTTTGAGCGACGAGGCTCATCGGGTGTCTTAGGTGGTGAAGACACAGGGCTGTTTGCGACTGGCGGTCGCTCAGTCATGATAGCAGGTGGTGGTATGGCACTGCCTGGCGGTAGGACTGTGGCAGTGGCAATAGGAGGCATCTCCATTAGGTGTCGGCGGTTTCTCCGTTGGGCACCTGACTTGGCCTCGATGTTATACGACCTTGGAGTGTCGGCTTCTCCTTGAACGATGCCCTTTTCTGTCCAGCCCTTCTGGGAGTCTGTCTTGACCAGGACAGGTTGACCTGGGACAAGCAGCTGGAGTGGCTTAGCACCATGATGCTGGTTGTATGACCTAGAGGTGGAGGATTTGTACCTCTGGTCCATAGCGAGGATCGTTTCACGGCTAGGCCATACGGGCTCCAGAGTAGCTGATGGTACTGGAAGGGTCGTACGTAGGTGTCTACCCATCATAAGCTGGGACGGGCTGGCACCTGTAGCTGCTATAGGGGTGTCTCTGTATACTAACAAAGCGAGCCATGGGTCTTTCTGACTCAGCATTTGTTTAGCTGTGTAGAGAGCTCTTTCTGCCTCCCCGTTGGAATTCGGCAGGTATGGACTAGAGGTAATGTGGTTAAACACATACTTTGCCGAAAATTCGGCGAATTCGGCTGACGAAAACTGCGGACCGTTGTCGGATACTATTTCTAGTGGCACACCGAAACGGGCGACAGCGTCCTTCATACGTCCAGTGACGGCTGTGGTGGTGGTAGACGTTAAGGCGAGGACCTCTATCCACCTGGAGTAGTAGTCACACATGACTAGATAGTCCTTCCCTTTGAAGACAAATAGATCTACTCCGACTCGCAACCAAGGCCCTTGTGGCAATGGTGTAGACATGAGCGGCTCGCGCTTCTGTGTCGGCTTGTGCTCAGTGCAGTGGCTGCACATGCTAACTATTCTCTTGATGTCATTAGTGATTCCAGGCCACCAAACACCGAGACGTGCTCTCTCGAGGCATTTGGTGATTCCTTGGTGACCGTCGTGGATTCGAGCAAGTATTTCCGGCCTCATGGAAGTTGGAATGACAATCCTTGAGGCGAACACAAGTAGTCCATCTGTGACTGACAGTGATGCACGATGTGCATACAGGCTCTTGAGGTTGTCTGGGACACTCTTCTCGTATTTCGGCCACCCAGTCAGCGTGTAGACAATAGCTGACTGGAGGACCGGGTCATTGGTTGTTGCAGTGCGAAGCTCCTCCTTCTTGGTGTCTGATGCAGGAAGGGTTGACTCGACCGACTGGACGTGCATTTCTACATCCTCGACTGTTGAGGACAGGGTCGAGACAAGTGGACTCCGCGAGAGTGCGTCTGAGATTAGCATCTCTTTACCCGGGACATGCTTGGCATTGATGTTGTACCTCATCAACCTCATGAGTAGTCTCTGACATCTCAGAGGCACTTCGTCAAGGTCTTTGGTGTTGTTAAGTGGCACAAGCGGCTTATGATCCGTGAGGACCGTGACGTTTCCATGTCCGCGGATGTATCGGTCGAATTTCTCGCATGCCCAGACGCTGGCCAGACACTCCTTCTCGATCTGGGCGTATCTCTTCTCGCTGGTGGTCAGTGTCCGAGAGCAGTAGGCAATTGGTTTCACCGCTCTGCCATGCTCTTGTAGGAGGACTCCTCCTAGGCCATAAGAGCTGGCATCGGCACTGACGATGACTGGTTTGGTGACGTCATAGTACGACAGAACAGGCGTTGAAGCGATCAGCTGTTTTGTCGCACGGAAGGCTTCTTCCTGCGCTGCATCCCAGGTCCACTCTCGGTCTGACTTCAGTAAATCATTCAGTGGACCGGTGACTGAGTTCAGGTGGGGCAGGTACGATCCGAGGTAGTGCACCATTCCCATGAACTGACATAGCAGGGTGACAGATGTAGGCGGCGTCATCTGGTTTATGGCTTGGACTTTATCGGGGTCTGCCCGAATGCCATCTTGACTGAAGACGTGCCCAAGGAACTTGAGCTCCTTCTTCTTATATGAGCATTTGTCATGGTTTAACTTAAGACCGACACGATCGAGTGTCCTGACGACTTTGGACAGGCGATCGTCATGCTCAGCGTCATCCTTCCCATATACAAGGATGTCATCCATGTAAATGAAGACTCCATCTAACCCCTCCAGGGCTTCGAGCATCTTCCGCATGAAGATCTCGGGGGCTGATGTGATGCCAAATGGCAGGCGTCGGAAGCAGTAGCGACCGAACGGAGTGATGAAAGTAGTCAGCTCTTGACTCCGTCAGTCTAGCGGGATCTGGTAGAATCCGCTTGCTGCGTCAAGGCATGAAAACCTTGCAGCGCCTGTGAGTCTAGAGGTTAGATCATCCAAGGTCGGCAGGACGAAGCGTTCTCGTTGGACGTTGACATTCAGCTTCTTCAGGTCTACGCAGAGGCGGACCTTGCCGGACTTCTTCAGGACTGGTACCATGGGAGCACACCATGGTGTTGGCTTGGTGATCTTCCTTACTATGCCTAGAGACGTTAGGCGTTTTATCTCCTCCCTCACCTTCTCGACCAAGGGAAAGGGGATACGTCTGGCGACGTTGACGGCGACTGGCTGGGCATCGTCTCGAAGTACGATCTTGACTTGATCTGTTTCGAGGCATCCGATGTCCTGACTGACGGCTTGGATGCGCATGACTAAGTTCATGCGATGGGCGACTCCTCATCCTAGGAGACTCTCGCCGGATCCGTCCACGACCAGGACACGGAAGTTGTACTTCTGGCCCTTGTAGATGGTGTTGGCGATGAACTGTCCTCGACAACTGAGTGGACCCACCGGGCTTGACAATTTGACTTTGACGTCTTTTAGGGGCGGTCGTGGCTTCACTTTGAGGTAGTTCAAATAGGACATGATGGAGACGTCTGCACCCGTGTCTATCTTGAACGTCTCGGATGACGTTCCGAGGTCTAGTGTGACTTTCCAGGCTGAGCCACTGTCGTCGCAGTCTATGGCACCGATGAAGTTGTCAAAGTTCACCGCACCACAAAACTGGGCTTCTCCCTCGGTATCGTCGTAGACTTCTCTGACGCTCTTATTACGACACATTGAGGCAAAGTGTCCGACTTTCTGGCAGGACTTGCACGTTTTCCCGATCGCAGGGCAGGCATTGGGCCCTGGCGACCTGTGCACGTATCCACAATTTGGGCACTTCTGCTTTGACTGACCTCCTGACCTTGACCTTGACTGACCTTGATTTGACTGTCCTTGATTTGACTGTGGCTGACGCGTTGACTTTTTGTATCCCTGGCTTCTATTGTGGACGGCATTGACTGACGTGTCTTCCTTCTGGGTCGACTCCACGAGCTCCTTGTGTCGCGCTTTATCGGTAGCTGTCGCAAGTGTCAAGGTGTCTTGCTCCATCTGCAATTCGCGAGATAGCTCCTTGTCTAACATTCCGGCGATTAAACGATCGCGGATGTGTTCGTCTTCCTTCTCCTCGAAGTTGCAGTGCTCTGCAAGCTCATGCAGATTTCTTACGAAGCATTCGACTGACTCACCTTGTTTCTGCGAGCGCTGGTAGAATTTCGTTCGCTCGTGGATGGTGTTTTTCCGCGGGACAAAATAGTCGTCAAATTTCTTCAAAACCGTTTCAAAATCGTCTTTTGGATCGACCGGATCGGGCTCGTCGTCTGTGGGCTCGGGGCGTGCGGCAAACTTAAAAGACTTGTAGATATGTTCAGCCTGGCGGCCCATAGTATATACCAGGGCTGAAACTTGCACGTCCGGCTCCTCATCACGGATCTTCTCGAGAATAAAATAACGAGAAAACCTGGTTTTCCAATCCGGCCATGATGCTGGTTTAGTGAAGTCGAATGGCTCTGGTGGCTGATATTTAGGCATTTTGACGAGGTGGGTAGGCCGTATTACGGTGGCCCAAGAGTGACGTTGTGTTTCGCGTTTGTGTGTTTGCACGTTTGTGTGTTTGTATGTTTCATGTTTGGTCTTTCCACATTTTTGTGTTTCGTTTTTCAGTGTTTCGTTGTTTCATGTTTGCATGTTTGGTCTTTTCATGTTTGTCTATTTTAACCTTTGACACTTTGTGTTTCATTTTGTGTGTTTCCATGTTTCATCTTTGGATGTTCCGTCTTTTCATGTTTGTCTGTTTTGACATTTCGCACTTTAAATAGTGAGTTTGCATGTTTGGTCTTTTCACATTTTTGCGTTTCGCGTTTCAATGTTTTGGTTGTTTCATCTTTGGATGTTTCGTCTTTTCATGTTTGTCTGTTTTGACATTTCGCATTTTGTGTTTCCTGTTTGTGTGTTTCCATGTTTCATGTTTGGTCTTTTCATGTTTTGTGTTTCGCGTTTCAGTGTTTGGTTGTTTCATGTTTGGATCTTTCGTCTTTTCATGTTTGTCTGTTTTGACATTTCGTCTTTTGTGCTTCTTGTTTGTGTGTTTGATCTTTTCATGTTTCACTGTTTGTCTATTTTGACCTTTCACACTTTGTGTTTCGTGTTTGTGCGTTTACATGTTTGGATGTTTGGTCTTTTCATGTTTTCCTGTTTGTCTGTTTTGACGTTTCACACTTTGTGTTTCCTGTTTGTGTGTTTCCATGTTTCATGTTTGGTCTTTTCATGTTTTTGTGTTTCGCGTTTCAGTGTTTGGTTGTTTCATGTTTGGATGTTTCGTCTTTTGATGTTTGTCTGTTTTGACATTTCGTCTTTTGTGTTTGGATGTTTGCATGTTTGGTCTTTTCATGTTTGTCTATTTTAACCTTTCACACTTTGTGTTTCATGTTTGTGTGTTTCCATGTTTCATGTTTGGATGTTCCGTTTTTCATGTTTGTCTGTTTTGACATTTCACACCTTACATAGTGAGTTTGCATGTTTCATGTTTGGTCTTTTCACGTTTTTGTGTTTCGCGTTTCAGTGTTTGGTTGTTTCATCTTTGGATGTTTCATCTTATCATGTTTGTCTGTTTTGACATTTCGCATTTTGTGTTTGTGTGTTTCCATGTTTCATGTTTGGATGTTTGGTCTTTTCGTGTTTTCCTGTTTTGATGTTTCGCACTTTGTGTTTCCAGTTTGTGTGTTTCCATGTTTCATGTTTGGTCTTTTTATGTTTTTGTGTTTCGCGTTTCAGTGTTTGGATGTTTCATGTTTGGATGTTTCGTCTTTTCATGTTTGTCTGTTTTGAAATTTTGTCTTTTGTGTTTGTGTGTTTGGATGTTTCAACTTTTGATGTTTCACTGTTTGTCTTTTTTGACCTTTCACACTCTGTGTTTTGTGTTTGTATATTTGGTCGTTTCATGTTTTCCTGTTTGTCTGTCATTTCACACTTTGTGTTTCCTGTTTGTGTGTTTCCATGTTTCATGTTTGGTCTTTTCATGTTTTTGTGTTTCAAGTTTCAGTGTTTGGTTGTTTCATCTTTGGATGTTTCATCTTTTCATGTTTGTCTGTTTTGACATTTCACATTTTGTGTTTCGTGTTTGTGCTTTTCCATGTTTCATGTTTGGTCTTTTTATGTTTTCCTGTTTGTCTGTTTTGATGTTTCGCACTTTGTGTTTCCTGTTTGTGTTTTTCCATGTTTCATGTTGGGTCTTTTCATGTTTTTGTGTTTCGCGTTTCAGTGTTTGGTTGTTTCATGTTTGGATGTTTCTTCTTTTCATGTTTGTCTGTTTTGACATTTCATCTTTTGTGTTTCGTGTTTCCATGTTTCATCTTTTGATGTTTCACTATTTGTCTTTTTTGACCTTTCACACTCTGTTCCATGTTTGGTCTTTTCATATTTTTGTGTTTCGTGTTTCAGTGTTTGGTTGTTTCATGTTTGGATCTTTCGTCTTTTCATGTTTGTCTGTTTTGACATTTTGCATTTTGTGTTTGTGTGTTTGGATGTTTCATCTTTTTTTGTTTCACTGTTTGTCTGTTTTAACCTTTCACACTTTGTGTTTCCTGTTTGTGTGTTTCCATGTTTTATTTTGGTCTTTTCATGTTTTTGTGTTCCGCGTTTCAGTTTTTGGTTGTTTCATGTTTGGATGTTTCGTCTTTTCATGTTTTTCTGTTTTGACATTTCGTCTTTTGTGTTTCGTGTTTGTGTGTTTTGATGTTTCTTCTTTTGATGTTTCACTATTTGTCCTTTTTGAACTTTCACACTCTGTGTTTAGTGTTTGTATATTTGGTCTTTACATGTTTCACTGTTTGTCTGTTTTAACCTTTTACACTTTGTGTTTCGTGTTTGTGTATTTCCATGCTTCATCTTTGGATGTTCCGTCTTTTCATGTTTGTCTGTTTTGACATTTCACACTTTACATAGTGAGTTTGCATGTTTCATGTTTGGTCTTTTCACGTTTTTGTGTTTCGCGTTGCAGTGTTTGGTTGTTTCATCTTTGGATGTTTCATCTTTTCATGTTTGTCTGTTTTGACATTTCACGTTTTGTGTTTGGTGTTTGTGTGTTTCCATGTTTCATGTTTGGATGTTTGGTCTTTTCATGTTTTCCTGTTTGTCTGTTTTGATGTTTCGCACTTTGTGTTTCCTGTTTGTGTGTTTCCATGTTTGGTCTTTTCATGTTTTTGTGTTTCGCGTTTCAGTGTTTAGTTGTTTCATGTTTGGATGTTTCGTCTTTTCATGTTTGTCTGTTTTGACATTTCACATTTTGTGTTTGTGTGTTTGGATGTTTTGTCTTTTTTTGTTTCACTGTTTGTCTGTTTTAACCTTTTACACTTTGTGTTTCCGGTTTGTGTGTTTCTATTTTTTATTTTTGGTCTTTTCATGTTTTTGTGTTTCACGTTTCAGTGTTTGGTTGTTTCATGTTTGGATGTTTCGTCTTTTCATGTTTTTCTGTTTTGACATTTCGTCTTTTGTTTTTTGTGTTTGTGTGTTTCCATGTTTCATCTTTTGATGTTTCACAATTTGTCTTTTTTGACCTTTCACACTCTGTGTTTAGTGTTTGTATATTTGGTCTTTTCATGTTTCACTGTTTGTCTGTTTTAACCTTTTACACTTTGTGTTTCGTGTTTGTGTGTTTCCATGATTCATGTTTGGATGTTTGTCTGTTTTGACATTTCACCATGTCATACAAACATGAAAGAGAAGAACAGTGAAACATGAAAAGACCAAACATGAAACATGCAAACTCAAAAACACGAAATACAAAGTGCAAAAAAAATCACACCAGACAAAGAGTAAAAGATGAAATGACCAAACGTGCAAACATGCAAACTCACAAACCACAAAGCGCGGAATTTCAATACAGACAAAAAGACCACTCATGCAAATATGAAACATGCAAACACAAAACTCTAGATGCGAAATATCAAAACAGACAAACGTGAAAAGACCAAACATGAAAGAAGGAAACACTGAAACGTGAAACACAAAGATGTGAAAAGACCAAACATGAAACATAGAAAAACACAAACAGGAAACATAGAGTGTGGAATGTAAAAATAGCCAAACAGTGAAACATGAAAAGACCAAATATCCAAACATAAAACATGGAAACACGAAACACAAAGTGTGAAAGGTCAAAATAGACAAACAGTGAAACATGAAAAGATCAAACACACAAACACAAAAGACGAAATGTCAAAACATCCAAACATGAAAAGACGAAACATCCAAACATGAAACAATCAAACACTAAAATGTGAAACACAAGAACATGAAAAGACCAAATATCCAAACATGAAACACACAAACAGGTAACAAAAAGTGCGAAACATCAAAACAGACAAACAGGAAAACATGAAAAGACCAAATATCCAAACATGAAACGTGGAAAAGTGTAATAGGTTAAAACAGACAAACAGTGAAACATGAAAAGACCAAATATACAAACACTAAACACAGAGTGTGAAAGGTCAAAATTGACAAACAGTGAAACATCAAAAGATAAAACATGGAAACACACAAACACGAAACACAAAAGACGAAATGGAAAAACATGAAAAGATGAAACATCCAAAATTGAAACAACCAAACACTGAAATGCGAAACACAAAAACATGAAAAGACCAAACATGGAAACACACAAACAGGAAACACAAAGTGTGAAACGTCAAAACAGACAAACAGGAAAACATGAAAAGACCAAATATACAAACACTAAACACAAAGTGTGAAAGGTCAAAAAAGACAAACAGTGAAACATCAAAAGTTGAAACATCCAAACACAAAAGACGAAATGTCAAAACAGACAAACATGAAAAGACAAAACATGGAAACACACAAACAGGAAACACAAAGTGCGAAACATCAAAACAGACAAACAGGAAAACATGAAAAGACCAAACATCCAAACATGAAATATGGAAACACACAAACACAAAATGCGAAATGTCAAAACAGACAAATATGAAAAGATGAAACATCCAAAGATGAAACAACCAAACACTGAAACGCGAAACACAAAAACGTGAAAAGACCAAACATGAAACATGCAAACTCACTATGTAAGGTGCGAAATGTCAAAACAGACAAACATGAAAAAAAGGAACATCCAAACATGAAACATGGAAACACACAAACATGAAACACAAAGTGTGAAAGGTTAAAATAGACAAACATGAAAAGACCAAACATGCAAACATGAAACAACGAAACACTGAAAAACAAAACACAAAAATGTGTAAAGACCAAACATGAAACATGCAAACACACAAACGTGCAAACACACAAACGCGAAACACAACGTCACTCTTGGGCCACCGTACTTACTAGTGCTTTGTATGTATTAAGAAAAATGTCACTGATTCTCTTGACTGACTTGACTGTTACACACTAGCGCGTACCACCATAGACAGGCACCTACTAGACTTGGCGGCTTATTTGAGGGGCTTAGGTATAGAGTGGCAAGGTTTGGTGAAGTGGGGTGACTACATCAATTGTCTTTACATGGACTTGACAATGTCAAATACGGCACAATTTGTATCTGACAATAACCACAGGTTGACAGTGACTTGACTTTGACTGAATATGTTGACTTGACTGACTTGTAGACTTGACTTGACTGACTAGGAATAAAATATTCAGCCTTACCGGTGGTCCAGTGTTGTTGTCTCAATTGTTGAAATTCACCCACAAATATCTCCTTACCAACCTGCCATCCACCCTCAAAAATACTCTCACATTATTGACTAAAGTCTAGTTGTTCATTGTTGTTGTTTCCACTGGCAGATGGTAAAAAAAACCTCACTTCTGACATCATGTTTTAAGATGGGTTTATCTGCTCAGTGAGAAACTCATGTGGACGACGACATGGCCGGAACAACAGTTGTTTTAATAACGGAAATGCGGAAGTACGGTTACAACGTTAGTTACAGTAGTATCAACTTTTAACACCATGCGGCAGCACTGCGCGGTAGACGCGAGTGACGCGGATCTCGCAACAGATTTCAGCTTCCCTTTTTTTATTTATATAAAAAAATTACTCACTATAGTCACACCCTCATCTACATAATAAACCACACCTCTTTATGCTAATAAGGTCATGTAACTACTTGCTTGCTGCATACAGCTGACTGACGGTATGACGTGTGGACAGCCAACCAATCAGAGGTCTCCATTATTTTTTTGGCAAAATTTTTTTAAAAAATAGAGTCACGTCACCAAATTTTAAAAATTTCCCACCAAAAGGATGACCTCTGATTGGTCCATTCAAATTAGGGTCATGTGAACTTATTTGCATAATAGAGGTCACGTGACCTAAACAGCCAGCCAATCAGAGGGGACCATTTTGGCAGCACACCACAGGGGATTAGAGTCATGTGACCATTTTGATTGGTCCATTTTGGCACCACACCATTGGGGGTCTAGGTCACGTGACCCCACATTTGAATTTCCCGCCAAAAGGGAGGCCTCTGATTGGCTGCATCCCAAGTGAGTAATATCCTTAGATTAGCTATAGTCCCGTTCTGATACATACTCTACTACTCCTGCTCCACTAGTACAGCTGGTATGTGGGGGTGCTGCACATTGACTGTAGATGGAGCCTCTGTGGAGTTGACAGCAACGTGAACCCTTTCGAGGAGAAACGGTATGATCGGAAGTGTGTCCCTGGTACCGGCGAAAGTTGAAAGTTTACTGCTCATATTTAACAAGCGAAAATGGCGCCACGTTAGCGCTTCTCCCCAAAAGACGTAACCTGAAAGCAATAAAACAGTATCATGGGCCGTCTGGCATGAAATGCTCACCACCCTAGGGGTCAGTCATATCAACACCAAATCTTTTAAATCATATAGAGGCCAGATGCGGGCTCATGTGATACTAGAGAATATATGTGATAAGATTGAAATTATGGCAGCCTATGCAAAGAGTCCTGTCTCGTTTAAAAGTAATGAAGTAGATAGAAAGGTATCACAAATTAAGACCTTCTACTCCTCCAGCTGCAAGTTTGCGCTAGGTATTTTCAAGTATGTTAGCACAACTCTTGCCCTTGGGGAGCTAGGCAAATTTCCAATCAAATTTAGAATGGTCCTACTAAGCCTTTTTTACTGGCTGAGGCTGGAACAGGGGTCCTCAAACCCACTACTAGACCAAGCTTTTATAACAATCAAAGAGGACAAGCATCACTGGTTAGAAGATATTAAATACTGTAATAAACATTGGCCGGCGGCTCGGCAGCGGCCACAGAGGCTCGGTGGCCGGTTCCCGCGGTGACCGCTAGGTGGCGCGTCGGCGGTGACGTCACAGCCTTGTGACGTCACCGTCGGCGGCCGGGGGCTATAAAACGCGGTGTCCGGTGGTTTTATAGCAGACGCGATCAGACACTCAGGTGGCCTACGTGTAAGCTATCTTAGGGAGTTCGGTGGCTAGTCCTAGTTCACGAACAGAGTGGCGTCTCTAAGCAAGAATAAGTACAAGTACAAGTATCAGTATAAGCAAGTAACTGATGACCAGTGACTGTTAGTCCTTAAGGCTCCTAAGAAATAAAACAACAACAACAGCTGTAACTTTAGATTCCATTCTTTATATACGGTGTCGACTCTGGTTATTACATTGGTGACAGCGGTGGTTGTTTACATTAACGAACCGGGGTGTACCAGAGTAGAAACACAGGCATGGCAGATAGCGAATTAAAGATGGAGGAGGAGAGGGCAGCCCTGGAGGAGCAGTTAGGGGCGGGTAGGCGAGGAGAGCTGATCCAGGTTGTGGATGAGGAGGTCTCTGTTAAAGTTAAAGGGCCGGTGGCTGCGGCGGCCGGCGCCACCGACGCCACCGAAGCAGACGACAGGAAGTGGGTGATGGAGGAGCGGCCGGACAGGAGGGCAGAGGAAGCATCACCTGGGGAGGAAGTGGGAGTAAAGGGTGGCGTGGCTAGTCACCGGGCACCTCTTGGTGCGGCCGCTAAAGTGGACAGTGAAATGGGCCCGACTGAGTTCGGTGGCCGGTTCGGTGGGAAGGGCGGCGGTTCGGTGGGTGGCCAGTTCGGTGGCCCGGTGTTCAGTGGAGCGGGGAATGATAAGGAGGGTCACCGGAGGGAGGAGCTGACGCGAGACTGGGGCCCCGACAGGGCCCACGGGGAGGTCAGAGAGGGCCGTGGGACGATTGGAAGGGAGGGGACAGACCCGTTGGCGGAATGGCTGAGGCAGGGCAGCCCCAGAAGTAGCTCTAGGACGGAGAGTGTGGAGGGGGCCAGGAGCTCCACGCCCCTGGGGATGGAGCAGACGCAGGGAATGATGGCGCCAGGTGGCGGGATACGCCCGGGCAGGCCGGGGCCCGGGGGTGAGGGGGCCACCCGGAAGCCAATTGTGATGCCGGGCAAGTATGACGGGTCGAGCGATCTGCAGGAGTTTTTGTCGCACTTCGACCTCTGCGTCATGGCTAACGGATGGACGGAAAGGGAGCCGGGGACGTTTCTGGGAATAAGCCTGTCGGGGGTCGCCCGGCGGCTGTTGGCGTCAGAGCGGCCGGCGGCTCCTGGGGGATATAAGAAGTTGCGGGATGCACTAGTAAATAGATTCCAGCCGAAGAGTCAGGTGGAATCGTATAAGGCTCTGCTCCGCACCCGGGTGCGGAAGCCGGGGGAGGCGGTCGACAGGCGGGTAATCACCCTTACTGGGCTGGACCGCGAGGACAGCCCAGCGCCTGAGGCCGAGGCCGAGATCCGCACGGTCACGATGGGGGGCGCGCCGCTACCCGTGGCCGCTAGTCCGGGAGCAGGAGAAAGGGAGAGGAAGGGAGGAGAGGAAGTAAAGGCACCCCGAGATAAGAGGGAGAGAGAGGGGGAGACGGCCACTAAGGACAGGAAAGAGCGGGACAGAAAAGGGAGGGAGGAGGAGAAGGCGAGAAAGGGCAGCAAAGAGAGGGAGAGGAGGGAGAGAGAGGAAGAAAGAGCGGCCAAGGAGAAGAAAGAGAGAGAGAGGAAGGAGAGGGACGAGGAGAAGGCGGCTAGGGAAAAGGAAAGGAGGGAAAAGGAAAGGAAGGAGAGGGAGGAGGAGAGAGCGGTCAGAGAAAAGAGGGATAAAGATAGGAAAGAAAGGGAGGAGAAGGAGAGAAAGGAGAGAGAGGAGAGAGTTGCGAGGGAAAAGAAGGAGATGGCAGAGAAAAGAGAGAGAGAGGAGAAGGCGACTAGAGAAAGGAAGGAAAGGGAGGAACGAGTGGCTAAGGAGAAGAAGGAGAAAGATGAGAGGGAGAGGAAGGAGAGGGAAGATCGGAGAGAGAGGGAGGAGAGAGCGGCCCACGAGAAGAAGGAGAGAGAGGACCGGGATAGGAGAGAGAGGGAGGAGAGACAGGTTGAGGAAAGGGAGAGGAGGAGACGGGAGGAGAGAAGAGTGGATGAGGAGACGAGGCGAGAGGGCCGGGGGAGTCAGCGGTACGAGGCTGGCCCCCACAGGAACGAGAGTTACGGGGAATACTGGAGGCGCCTGGAGTACGAGGAAAGGTATGAGGAGGAGAGGGGCCGCCGGGGGCTGGGGCCCAGGAGAGAGGAGCGGCGGGAAGAGTGGGGGGAGAGGATCCCTGGGGTGGAGGTTCCCGGGCTGCCGCGGGCGGAGGAGATGGACCCGCTGGCGGGGAGGCCGCTTGGGGGCTCCTACCAACAGATCCCCTAGCGGCGGGTGGACAACCCCGACAAGCTACAGAAGTGGGCGGTGGGGCTGGCTCCATCCCCGGACTTGGGCGAAGAATACATCCCCGTAGGAGGGCGGGCGCACGGGTGGGTGGAGCTGGTGGGCCCATCCCTGTGGCGTACACACTATTACGCGACTACAGTTCAGAGGTATGACCCAGGGATGGGTCAGGGAGGCGTGCCCCCGCCACCACCTCCACCTCCCCCTCCTCCTCCGGGAGTGGGGCGACCCCCACCGTCGGCTACAGCGGGCAGACGGCCCACCCAGGCGCCAGGAGCAGTTGGGACAGCCAGGCCCCAGGGTGTTCGGGCTTGGGTCTACCACCGCCGTCAGCCCAGGGACAAGGGAGATATGGCCACCAGACCCTCCCACCCTTCGTCCCACCGCTCTCAGGGCCCTCCAGGGCCGCCCCGCAGCCACCACCACCGAGACCAGCCGAGGCGCCCTTGAGCCGCGACCTAGAAGAGCGGATCCGCCGGATGGTCAGGGTGGAACAACAGAGGGGGAGCCAATAGGAGGGAGGAGCGGTTGCCAGGAGGGAGAGTGAGAGACGCGTGAGGGAAGAGGGGACGGGCAGTGGCCGGTGAGAAGGGATGGCAGGGACGTCGGAGGGCGCAGCCGGGAAGCTGAAAGACAGCCGGGAAGGGGGGTGTGAAGGGGGTTAGTAGGGGTAAGGGGAGTACTGGTGGGGGATTGAGTACCTGCCAGGAAACCCAGGCCCTGAACACCCCTGGAAGCCCCCAGGGCATAAGACAAGCAGCATAAGATAAGGGCTGGCGGCCCAGAGAGTCGGGAGGATCCCCGTGGCCAGGACAAGGAAGAGACGGCCCCAATTCCTGCAGCGTTTTACCGCGCCCTTCTAGACCGCAGATCTCTGGTGATCGGGTGTATATATTTCGTTAAGTGTATAAATGTAGAGATAAGAATATCACACGGTCAGTTTCTTATTAATAACAGTTTATTCCTGAGACATTGGAGGAGTATGATAATTGATATCACATTTTGTGCATAAGTAAATTAGGAACAGCCCACTGTTGGTGCTGGTATTCCAGTTTAAGTCATTGTAAGTCGTTCACGCTCTAGTCGGGATTAAGTCATATGACCTTAAGGACGGCCCACTGTAGGTGCCGATAGACTGAATTAAGCCTCGACATATTATATAGTGAGGGAGTTAAAGACGGGCGGTCCATTGTTGGAGCTCAGGGGCATTGTAAATAGTCATGATAAATAAAAGGGGGAGGGGGGGATACTCACCTGGTACATACTACGGTAAATATTAAGTAAAAGAGAATCTAGGTTTAAATAGAGTAATACTAGTCCTTAGGCTGTACGGCACGGGTGCCATTGTTGGACGCTCGAGTAATGTTTATTATTAAAGTTATACCCATAGAATAAAGTAAGGTGGGAGGGATGTAATAAAAATTGGCCGGCGGCTCGGCGGCGGCCATCGAGGCTCGGTGGCCGGTTCCCGCGGTGACCGCTAGGTGGCGCGTCGGCAGTTATCAAAAACTGATAACACACAGTTATAATCAATATCTACATGAGGACAAGAAGTGCCAGGTGGTGAAGGTATGCTAGAATCTGGAAGAGCCATACAGAAAGAAAGTATAGTTGAATAGAATATGTTCACCCATTGTACGAAGTGTCATAACAAAGGTAAGATTAGATGCAAACTGTACTTAAGACAGTATAGACAGAGGTTATAGGGGAAAGAAACCCACAAGCACTGAGTGTAAAACATGCAAAGTGAGACATACTGTACATCATATATATTTTGAATGTAATAATACAGATTTATGTGAAATTAGAAACAGGTCTGAACAGAAAATCTGCAATTCCATTAAAGGCTACGACAACCTAGATAATTGGGAGAAATTAAAGTTGATATTGTCAATAGAACCTGACCATTTACCCAAGGACAGACCAGATATGGTGGATGATATCTGATATCTATAGTGGCGCTGACATTAGTCACTAAAGCCGTTCTTGATTCTTGATTCTTCTTCTTGTAGGAACAGCCAATGAAAAATTGCACAGTGCACTAGTACCACTAGCAGACTAACCAGAAGATGGTACTCATGCAGCTAGACAGGCATGTCAAAAGTTGCCTGGTGTAGTTTCTTATGCAATGATTAGATGCCTCATGCTAAAGTATTTCAAGCAGGCAGTAAATTTCACTGGGGATAGCAATGGCTGTAAAGCACTTTACGGCTTGCATATGTTTGACCTGCATTGATGCCCCATATACTATAAGGTTGGTCACAGAAATAATCACAACGGAGTCAACATGGGCACCAAAGCAGCAGTTAGGTTGGCAATCCCACAGTACCAACAAGTTTTACTAACCATCAGCGATTATACCTAGCGCAGCCACTAAGTGCAATATGAACTAGGCATGGGGAGTACTGTCCTAGTCCATACAAGTGAAGACAGAAAGGGATATTTAGTAACCAAGCTTTAATGTCCTGAAGTAGAACACAATGGTACGTACACAGTCTCAGTGGTAAGGCATCCACTGCCTATCAGATAGTAATATTGTCCCAGTGAGATTCTCCAGTTCATAGGATGAAAGTCTGTAGTAATCCAGTGTTAGAGTGGGGTGGCAGAGTCTCTCTCAGAATGTCCGTGTTGCAGGTGTGAGCATTTCAGGAATAGTGTCTTAGAGCTGGAGACAGGGAGGGGGGTATATCCCAGTCCTGTCCCCATTACACCCACGCCATGGGTGCACCAGGGGCGCGTCACAGCATGACGGGCTGCTCGTGAGCCACTCACCATGACGTCAACCCAGATGGGCTGATTGGGTCTCCCCTGTCTTGTAGCATGTACTGTCATGGGGTACTTTCCCATATCGTCACCACAGCTACCCACTCACAATGCCGTCACCAGAGTACAGTCACTAAAGCTGAGTCTCACCACTGAGTAATAAGTGCAATGCAAGCAGTATTTGATAAATGATTTTACACCAAGTACAGTGTCCTGGTTCATCCAAACACAAGTTAACTGTAAGGTCCAATACATTGGTAACTGAGAACACAATATTATTGAATATTCTTACTTTACATTTTGCACTATAACAGCTACTAGTGGGACTAGACTAAGTCAAGGTTAGGGAAGCCATACAATCTATTTTTGCATCTTGCTCCTCTGCTACAGTCATGTCTGATGACAGCTTTCCCAGACTCTGGGGAAATAGTTCACTTGTACTCCACTAGATGGCAGTGTGAGATATCCAATCACAGTTTATGAATATTCCAAACATCTGTATAGCAAACCATTGGGGTGATAGTGAAATACAAATGTAGTGTGCCCTCTTGTGAGTAAGTGTGAAAACCGGGGATGATTGACTGGTAACTTCTTGGGCATGACCTGCCTCTATCATGTCCCCAATATACAGGCAGGTCGCCAGCCAATAAGTATGTGTACGGGGACGGTAAGGGGTAAAAGTACAATTCCCAACACAATCACATTTAATGTGGATAAGGAAAAGAGTCTAACCACACCAATGTATGTGCTTCCAGCTGATGGGCTAAGGAAGTGGTGAAAACAAGACCTAAATACATGTACCTTGGGATATAATTAGATTTGGACCAATTTACACAATCCGCAGGTAATTATATATTATCTACAGTTGACCCTTTCTTCCTCAGATTTGGAAAATACAAGGGGAAATGTCTGAGGAAGCAAATTTTCTGAGGAAGTTAAGTCCAAATATAGTAGAAAACATAGAACAAGTTCCAAATCTTCCGCCTGAGGTAATGAGGGATCTGAGGAATCAAAGGGTTGAGGAAGCAAGGGCCTACTGTATTTGTTAATTGGACAGCCCTTTTTGGCCCAGGGTATCCCCTGGGCTATTGGAGCCGGGTTTTCAGTCAGATCCACAAATTTGTAATCACCAACTTTAGGGTGTAATCATTCAGTGATATACTGTTAATTTACACATTTTTCAAAAGCCAAAGGAAAGTTTCAAATTTCATCTATCAGAAAACATTTTGTCCTTTATGCTGAGTCATGTCTTTCTCTACAAAAAAAGCTGCTGTACTTATGTCATGTTTTTGGGAGCTATACTGACTACAAGTTCTTTAACCATTGGGTCTATGGGTCAGATAGATTTTGGCGATGAAATTAACACATGGAGTCCTATGGGTAATCACCAAGTAAGACACTTTTTTTCAGCAAGCAATGTTTACCGTGTCCAAGCTATACACATAACACATTGGGGACTGAGCAATAAACTAAGCATGCTAAGGATAAAGTGGGGGCTAGGTGTCCAGGGGGCCAGGTTTCCAGGGGGCCAGGTGGCCAGGGGCTAGGTGTCCGGGGGCCAAGTGTCCGGGGGGCCAAGTGTCCAGGGGGCCAGGTGTCTGGGGGCCAGGTGTCCAGGGGGCCAGCACACCAGGGGGCCAGCAGTCCAAGGGGTTTAGTAAGAGAAGATTATGCCAGACTGGTGTCAGTACCTGTATAGATAATACCGTAATCTCCTGCGTATAAGGCGCGTCTTATACGCGAGGTTTTAGTACTTCCTGGATCCGCAAGGGGGACACCAAGAGCTTTCTTTTGATATGTCACACTCCCCTTAACTCAAAAACTGACAGAGGGGGTTTCAAGGGGGTGTGGGGGGCCCTAGCTACACATAGCTTTTTGAATTTTGAAAATCCATTCAGTAGAGCCAAAGTTATGAATTATTTTTTTTTTGCCAATATTCTTCAACTCTTGGTGCGTCTTATACGCGAGGTGTGCCTTATACGCGAGAGATTACGGTAGTCTCTATTTGTAAGTAATTAGTCAATATTTCGCAAGTGCTGATTCCTGTGACCCTACAGGGTTGATAGAGGGTTTTATGCTACCTATCCTGAGCCTTCTGTGCTTCAATGCACAACGCCCAATTTTTATATTGGGGGGGTAGTAGACCCTGGGCCATATGTGATATATATCACATGTTAAATCTTTCAATTATGAATACATTAAATTCATTTGTATATCTATTCTCCCTAAATGAACTTGTAAAACATCTCTACAAGTAAAAAAAAGTCAAGTTTAGATATAGTGTATTGCTAGCTTGGGATTCTCCCCCGCTTGACAATTGACATGGATGCAGGAAGAATGCAACATGGATGCATCAGATATGCAGCAATGATGCAGAAAGGATGCAACATGGATGTAACATGGATGTAGCAAGAATGCAACATGGATGCAGCAAGGAAGTAATATAGATGCTGCAGCATGAATGCAATATGGATGCATGATTGATTGATTTGTGTTTTACAGCACTTTAGCGGCACTAAGTGGCTATCCCATGCTTCACAAGTTGATAATCTAACAGAGGAATGTGTCAGTGCCGGCGCATATGTGCACCACACACATCCTGAGGGGAGAGGAAAGAGGAGATATAGACCCTTTTAAGTGGGCTAGGGAAGCCCAATGATCTTGGTGAATAGTCATCGGGCTTCCCTAGCCCACTTAAAAGGGTCTGGAACAGGGATGCAGCAAAGATATAACAGGGATGCAGCATTGTGACAGGAATGCACCATGGATGCATTTAACAAGGATGCAGGAAGAATACAACATGGATGTAGCAATAATGCAGAAATGATGTAACAAGGATGTATCATGGATGCAGCAAGAATGCAACATGGGTGCAGCAATGATGCAACATTGATGCAGCATAGATGCTGCAGCATGAATGCAACATGGATGTGACAGGGATGCAGTATGAATGCAGCAAGGATTCAACAGGGATGCCACATGAATGCAGCATGGATACAGGAATGCACACAGATGCATTCAGCAAGGATAAATCAGGTATGGAGTATGAATGCAAAATGGATGCAGCAAGGATGCATCATGAATGCAGCATATATCTGGTAAGGATGCAACATGGATACAGCATGAATACTACATCAGAATTAAAACAGGGCTGTCTAATTAACAAATCAATATATGATTACCTGCGGATTGTGTAAATTGGTATATGATAGAATACAACATGGATGCATCAGGTATACAACATGGATGCAAAAAGGATGTAGCAGGGATGTAACAAGGGTGCAGCAAGAATGTAACAGCAAAGATATAGCATGGATATAACAAGGATGCAACATGAATGCAGCAAAGATATGATATGATGCAGCATGAATATAACATGGATGCAGAAAGGATGCAACATAGATCCAGCAACGATGCAATTAATATGGGTGCAGCAAGGATTTTTTTTATATTGGTCTTCACTAAGTAGCGGAGTGTTCTGCCTGACCAACAAAAGAACTATGTAGGATGCTAGGTTATGAAGATTTGAAGCATATTATGATCGATTCATGGATAAAAAGTCTTGTAAAAACATGAATCAAAATAGTTTCATGAAGACAGAATGGCTGTAACAGTTTAGCTGCAAAATGTGGCAGACTGGTAAAAATAAGAAACGCATGTACAGTAATGTGTATGTAAAAGGTGAAGATGAGAAGTAGTAATTGAAAAATGTATGCTAAAAGGGGGTGATGGGAAGTAGCAATTGAAAAAAATGTATGCTAAAAGGGGGTAGGAGTTTAGAGAAATATTTAGGTAATCCAAAAGGTGGATAAATGTAAGGATTAGTTAGTAGGGGGTACAACATGGATGCAGCATGGATGCAGCATGGGTGCAAGGATGCAACATGGATACAGCATGAATGTAACATGGATGCATCAGGTATGTGGCATGAATGCAACATGAATGCAGAATGGATGCAACTAGAACTATTAGGTATTTAAAAAGAGGATAAATGTAAGGATTAGTCAGTAGGGGAAAGATCAGATCTTTGCAATCAAGGTGGTGGTTCAGGTAGAGGAGGGGGATGTGGGCTATTACAGACGGAGGGGAAAGGATTTTATGTGCTAAGGTGATATCTGTTATCAATATAAAATATAGTTAGTACTTGAGTTTTCCACCAATTACATTACTACCTTTTCCAATCTCCACTCAAGTTTGAATTAATAGTGTTGGGGAATCTATTGGCTAGCTTCAAGTGATAGAACCATGTCTAAATCCCACTGCCCATTTGGGAAAGAAGACACAAATGAGTAAATCATCTCCAAGGGTTTTTATTAAAATCATCCAGCTACTTCAATCGTTTCAAGGATAGCTCCAATGTGATGTACTTTTCAATATACACGTCAATTGCTGGCATACAATCAATATTCAACCATAACTCCACTCAAGTTAATAACACATACGCGAGGTAATTCTGAATACATGTCTTCATTTCCACACATGACAAACGTAAACTTATTCACAACTTCACAAATGTTTAATAAAACAACCTTTACAGTGTAATTCCAAATACCTTCCTCAATTTTCCGCATAATAAAAATTTAATTGCAATTCCAACAAATTTCTTTCATAGTATGATGATTCCAATTAACTGAGCATATGAACTCCATTGTCAATAAATTGCATCCAAAGATGTACAAAACAAGTGTGGGTCGTCTTAACAAATGTTTCCAACTCCAGTCAATAAACAACCTTTTCAAGTGTAGTATATGGTAATGATTCCTTGTAAGTTAGGTAGTGAGAGACAAGTAGAGAGAGAGCTATTCGTATCCTGCAAATAAGTGACTTCCTCTATAACATAATCAGATCCTTGATAAGGCTCTAGGCCTATGTAATTTAGGTTGGAATGCCAGAAAGTCACCAAGTAAACGATCATTCAACAAAATAGGTACTTTTCAGAATTTGAATCCATTCCTACTAGTAAGCTGCCGAATATAAATATCTTCCCCTATGATTCCATGTCGAATTGTGGATCCCTGAAGATGTGAGCACGATTCGCGCTCCCTCTCTTCAGCACAGCGCTTATATACCTTCAGGCTACCGGTGGTTTTGACTTTTCATCACCGGACACCATTTGGACTTTCACCCTGGGCGTGACTCTAAAGGATCTGTTAGAGAGGAACACACCACCGGCCTATAGGGATTAAATCCCCACAACCATGGCCTCTATCACCATGACCCCCAGATTCACATGGACAAAGTCCACCAGGGACACTTGCAAGCCAGCATGTCTCAAGGACATTTGCTACTCTATAGGGATATAGCAAGTCACAGCCAGCACGAATTCCAGCAAACACTTACATCCACGCTTCCCAGGCCTCCCCAAGATTACACCCATACCATTACCAGTTCTTTACTTCTATAACAGTGTAGCCCCTATCACCCGGAGATGGCTTCAGTAGCCACTCACTCACTCTGTCGGTGTGTATTCCTACTCTGACCATTTAGCATGGAAGACCCGGACACTCACCTATCATCCTCAAGCTAACTATTGGAACTCGCTGACAATTAACTTTTATATCAACATTTTTCTCATTATTTTCTCCAAAATCCCTCTAACTCAGATGCAGCATGAATCCAACATAGATGCAAGATGGATGCAGCAAGGAAGCAACATAAATGCAGCATGGATACAGCGAGAATACATAGATAGAACTAAACGACCGTGGTGTACGAGGTGGCCGATCCACCACGAGGGGGGGGGTCGGCCACCGAGGACACCAGGGGAGTTTAGTTCTATATTTATTTTATGTTTTTAGGGGGTTTAAATAAGGAGAAATTATCAAAATCTGGTACCGTAGTTCCCCGTACGAGTGCCGGTCCGCCATTTTGAATGTTTACATGCACCCAGAACGAGGCTGCAGTGGTGGATCTGCCGCTGTGGTGGATCGACACACGTTACGCCACTGGGGGTGTGGCGATCGGCCGCGCAATGCTATCTCTACGGGAAGAAGTTATTCACATAAAATTAAGCACAGATGCAGCAAGGATGCATCATGGATGCAGCATGAATGCAATATGGATGCAGCAAGGATGTAAAAAGGATGCACAAGGATGCTGCATGAATGTTGCATGGATGCAACATAGATGCAACAAGGATGCATCAAGGATGCAGCATGAATGCAATATGGATGCAGCAAGGATGTAACAAGGATGCACAAGGATGTGGCATGGATGCAACAGGGATGAAACATGGAAACAGCATGAATGTGCATTGTTCTGACTCATGTAAATATGACACATCAGCCTCTACAGAAACCATAGTGACTGGTTAGAATCAGGAAAACCTACCAGTGGGCACCTAAAATGAAAAGGTGAACGTTTTTAAGAAGGCAGTGGGATGCTGGACAGACAAATAGCTGAACTCCGGTCTCAGCTATTTGCTGCGATGACTGCCATGTCAAGACAGTCCCCAGCACTTGACAACATATACGCTGGGCTAAACAAGACACTGACCCAATAGTTAGCGAAAGGGTAAATGTTTCCTCCAAGATTGCCATTGAGTTATAGGGAATTGAGAATAGCGACAAGTTGATCGCTATTGTTTGGGGAGTTACAATAATAATTCTGGAAATAATATAAAGACGCGGGGTTCCTTCATACTAGATATATCCCCGTAGCATACAGGAATGGTTACTATAAAGCATGATCTAAAGACAGGAAACTTTTGAATGCGATATGTCACCGGGAACAGCTAAAGAATGTCACTATAAGTCCTCAGTCACATAAATTTGTGTCATATTATGGCTAACATCTGCATGGCAAATGATAGTAAATGGTGGCATGGCATAAGGTAGCATGGCAAATGATGGTTTATGATGTCACTGGCTGGCAAAATATTAGTGAATGATGACAAAAGATGGCATGGAAACTGTTGTTGAGTGATGGCATGGGTAATGGTGAGGATGGCTGGTAATTAATGAGGCCTCTTGATGGGGAATGAATCAAAGGTGAACAGCAGAGTAAAGGGCATGTGGAATGATGCAAGGCAAAATGTCATAGCAAATATCATAGCAAATAATGGCCTGTCAAAGCTAATGACATGATAACTAATAATAGTGCTGGCTGGAAAATGATGGTGTTGGCTGACAAAATTTTATGATGGCAAACAATTGCATAGTAATGTATGACCAGTGATAACATATTAAATGATGGTGAATAATGGTGTAATGAATCATGGCACTGGCTAGGTAATCATGTAGAAATATGGAGAATAAGAGTAAAATGTTGGCATGGCTAATGATGTTAAATGCTGGCACTGGTAAAGGATGCCGAACAATGGTAAATTGTCAAATTATTACATGGTACTGGTTGACAAATGGCTGCTGCTGAAAGATTGTATTTTCTTTGGTAAATGATGTTACTGACTGGTGAATAATGACAAATTATGGCAAGTCTAATGATATTGAATGGTGACAAGATACATTCATCAGCCACCAATTAGTTGCCCTCATAGAATGGCATATGAATAATAAGTCTACTACATCTACTGAAATAAAGAAAAAAAGAGACATGTTAAAGAGAAATGCGATGCATCAAACTATGGATCTTTATTTTTATATCTCTTTAATATTCTATGGATTCTGTATTGCCACATTGAATTGAGGGGGATAATTGAATTGAAATGAAAGGAAAACTTTATCACTATTTTTTGCTTTTCAATTAGTTTCACTCTTTCTTCCTACCACGCCAATACAAATTTAATGTTGATATAGAATGAGTCTGTTTTATCTCTACCAAAATGCCCCCATATCAAATTCGGGAAATCGGATGCAATTAATCGATTGCCTTTTACCCTGGAGTGTGCATACAGTGCTTAGCCTATATACAGTGTTATGGCTTAGTCTGATGGCCTGTTAAATCATATCCTGACATAGGCCCTATTTCCTCTATGCACCAAAGTCGATGATGGGAACACACAATGGCCTATCCGCACTGTAGGCCAATATACCTGCACCTAGGTGCTGTGATGCTCTGACCGCTTGTCAGTGGTGCTGCCCCAGTGCCACCTGTGATATGAGGACTGATAGCCGCTGGCTGGGAGTGAGACTAAAATCATCCCCACCTACCACACTATCCACACCACATCCACCACCACAGGTACAGGAGGGAGGCAGGAGAGGCTGTGTAGTAGGTATCCAGTTACCACAGGCCCACTATACGTTCAGTCTCTGCAAAGGGTTTCAGCACTGCATTCATCTCAGGATGTGTATCCCTATCTATTTATATATGACAGATCCGATGTCATATCTCTGGAACGAAGTGATATAGCTTTACATAAATGATTGATTTGGCCTTGGGTCTATGGATGTCCACTGTGCATGCATGGTGTGTGGACTGGTGAAGGATTATTATCACCATAACCCATGGATAGCATCATCAGGTTCACACTCATCAGACTAGCTAATGGGAGACTGTGGGATTAATTGGAGAGAATTAAATTTGATGGTAAGGCTCAGTGTTGAGAGAGGCGCTGACGGCCTGGGGCGGAAGAAGCATTGGGTTAAATGAGACAGGTGAGTGGAAATAGACCTCGATTGATTGGATTCTGTGACTATCGGCTAATCAAACACCCCACCTGCTGTCCCCGTTCCCCCGGTGCATACTGGCATTTACCTGCCGGTCTGCTTTAGCACTGCAAATTATCTGAAACGAGAAATTTGCAAGAGATGGAAGGGCTGGCTATGTGACAGGAAAGGGTCAACGGGCGTTGAACTCACAAAATCAAGGAGCTACTACGGATGAGGAGGCTTGGGTATAAAGGCTGGCATCACTCTCAAGAGGACCTTATATCTTTTATTGTACTATGTTTTATTCAGCACCAATTTTGAGATCTTTTAGCAGGTAGAATATACGGTCCTGGTGAGATATAAAAAATCAGCTAACCCCCCCCCCCCTCCTATGTTTTTTTCTCCTCAAATTCCTACGAGCCCCCACTCAACCAACAGACACAATACCAAACAACTCCCGCGTGTTGACCAAAGTAGTGTGCAGCATGCATGCCTCTCAAATAAAGTAACAATACGCTGTAGGAAGATAAAAATGTTCTCATAACCACAAGGCACGGTGCACTTGCAACATCCTGTTACCATGGTTACTTACTTATAGTAGTTTTATAACATGACAAATACATGCAGAGAAAACATGGTGGAAATGTTTTGGTCTTTCATAACGGTGCATATATATATATATATATATATATATATATATATATATATATATATATATATATATATATGGGTGGGGCTCCAGAAAATGTCCAATTTTGAGAAAAAATGATAAATTTTTTTAATTACCCTTAGACTTCTATAGTTTTACATGTCTGTGGAGGAGGTGATAAGCCATGAGAATGCTAAATATTGTGAAGTTGGGATTTTTCCATCATTTTCTATTTTTTAGCTCAAAATGCATATATTTTAAGCATTAAGAGGGGTGTTACGTTCATCAGATTTGATTAAATGAGATAAAATTGTGGAAAAATGATTTTCAAACAATATACCATGATATATATTCACTGGAACCTGGTAGAGATGTATCTCTTCTATGCACAGAATATCATATATAAATTTTTCCTTCGTTTCCACATATCTTGTGTCATGCTTAAAATATCAGGTAAATTGGGAAAATGATGGATTGCTCTAAGTTCATTTAAAAATTCTTGTAAACAACAAAAAAAATATAGAATTGAACAATGTTCCACTAACTCAGATAATGAAAAAAATTGAAAATTTTCTTGAAAATTCACGGTGATGTACAGAAGGGTCTCTAAAATATGTTGTATTAATTGCAAAATGGGTTAATACAATGTGAATAGAGAAAAAAATTGAATGAAAATCATTTTTTCTCAGGGGACATGGATTTTTTGGTATTTTTCAAGCAAAATATGAGTAAATTCAGAAAATAACAGGAAAAATATAATTTATTCCTTAGTTATTACATAAGTACTCATTGAGATCTTTGTAACCATGCTGTTCATATCACCTGAAATGATCTTATTACAGAGTTATTAAAGGAAACATGACAAATTTGCATAATGGACATTTTCTGGAGCCCCACCCATATATATATATATATATATATATATATATATATATATATATATATATATATATATAGAGAGAGAGAGAGAGAGAGAGAGAGAGAGAGAGAGAGAGAGAGAGAGAGAGAGAGAGAGAGAGAAGAGAGAGAGAATTTTTACAGGCATACTTGCGGTTTCTACCAATGTCTTTGAACAATTTATTGGTTTATGTATTGCCATTATAAGGTGCAGAGTGGAAGTCAGTGTCGTAAGGTGCGGGTGGGGCTTCATCGGCTTAGTAGTTACTGTTCTATATAGTATCACCATACTCTCCCATAGGGCGTGCCCCTATCTTTGGGCAATCCTAGGGGCGCAATAGAGTATAATGGTAGTATATTGTCCTATACTGTGTAGGTCTATGGTCCAAAGATCATCAAAAAATGTGAACACAAAAGTGCACTTTTATTAGCCACCGTGTCAGAAAATGTTTTATGTTTAGTTTTGTTGTTTTATGCCAAAACGTCTGAACCCTCAAAGGTTTTCAGACATGGGTATTAAAATGTGATAAGCATCGAATAATATCAAGATGCACGGTATTTCACATGGCATATGGTCACTACACACACCATGTAACCAGGGAAGTAGAGACGGGGATCATGATTGGAATAGGGATATTTGATCCATCTGGAAAGCCCCAGAGAGCAAGGGATTAAATTCTACGCCCTGTTGACCAGCACATTTGAGATCTATCTAATCTAGTAATACTCTAGTTTATCAAATCTGTATAGGATGACCAAGGCATTGGTTGATATGCGTGGCCATACATAGGTCCTCTCCTCAAATGTAGTATACATAGAGTCAAATCCATCAAATTATAGATATTTAGGAGAAAATCCAAAGGTATTCGTCAAGTCGAACACATAGATCGAGGTATGCGTTTTGGCACCTTAGGTTTTGGGGAAAACATAAGTGTCTTCAAATATTTGGTTCAATATAAAGCCTTGGCGTTTCATGCTGCCCATACTGGAAACATGGGCTGAGATCTTGGTTACTTCTAATCATCGGCCTCTATAATGAGAGGTATGTCTGGTATTACCATAATGTGGCTGTAGTACCTCAGTACAGATACGCCTGCATGTTATACTTCTGTCCACATCCGATCTATATATCTCTAAAAATAAAACGTTAGAGGCTATGTGCCAACTGGCTTGGAATCGAACACTATCAGTGTCCAAGGGGAGCGCTGCCTTATCAGCATGACTCTGCCTGTATACACACAGGTTGGATCATCCCTGATGGCTTTTGATAGCCATGTACTGATAAGGCTATCCACACAGGAGCACATCTCATCATTGAGGGTGGGTGTTCAAACTTTGATCAGGATGTCCTCGAGTGGGGCCTGTCAATCATGGAACAAATGGGGTTAGATTTGCAGGCTTTCATAATTTTGCAGATTAATTATATCAACTGCCCTCTGTCCAGCCAACTCTTAAAATTCTTAAATGCATTTGGTTTGGAGGTAAACGTAGTGATTTTGAATGGTTTCTAAACATATAAAGCGAGGTGATTTCCTATCAATTTCTTTTAAAATGTCTATATATAGCAGCCTATAATATACTTATATACGTTTATATAGGTATTAACAATCTATATCTTGATTGGCTTACCAGTATCAGTTGTGAAGAGAGTATTGGAGTGGGGCTGGGGTTGGGGTAGGGCTAGCATTGATGTTGGATTGTGTCAAGTCTACCCATTGTTTGATACATTAGTTTGTCAAGACAAGGACTGATGGTGTTTGACATGTTCTTGTCAACATTTATAGGATATGCATCTATAGGGATCAGGCGGAACAGAGGTTAAACCAATCAAAACATTCCCTCCGTATTTAGTGCTGAATTCTTAAGGTGCAACCATCGTGAAGGCTATTATCAGTCCTTATCTCTCTATTACCAGCTTCAGCAATGAATGCGCCCAATGGATTATGGACAATGTGAGAGAGGCATATACTTATGGTTTCAGGGTGCAACTAAATTTGTTCACCCAAGTAATCACTCCCTTAGCAGGTGGCACAGAAATCAGCTCAACGTTGATAGATATTTTTATCAACTATATGTGATTGATGCCGATCAACTAATTATCCATGTTGATTCAATGTTTTATGTTTCTGGGAATTAGCTCTTTGAGGGCCAGATTTCCAATCACCAATACTGACTTGATCCCAGGGGAATTGATTGAATAGCATTCATTCATGTATCATGACGAGAGGAGGGCATGATGCATTAATTAGCGTACAATCCACGACCGCAAACATACTGCAACTCACACCCACCCTGAGCACTCAAACGACACTACCCGTCTATAATATTCGATAGAAACCTTTCATTTGTGTGTTAAAAATGATGATTTTCACGTTATGAAACGTACTAACAAACCTTTTTTTTCATAATGTTAAAAGACGTTTCATTTCATTGAAATCATTACAAACATTGGAAAATGCGTTTTGGATGTAAGAAAAGCGTTTTTACCATTTTCGTTTGGTTCAAAACCTTTCAAAACCAAATATTACCTATGTTGTGCCAATGTTTTGGGCATTGCTCTGTGCATTTCACAACAAAAAAAGGAGAAGTGGGTCCCACAGCACCTAAACGTTTATGTCCAACTTCAGCCGTACACTGCAAAAATGGTGTTTAGATCCTAAACACAATTCTAAACATATTCTTGCAACATTTTTGTAAGCACATTAATTTCCTAAACATGTTTAGCCAAACAATGTGCTTAGTTCAAGTGTTTAGAAATGTAGGTGTTTAGGTTAAAACTTTGTGTTTAGATATCTATGAATTTTTGTGTTTAGGTGTTTATGAATTTTTGTGTTTAGATGTTTAAATGATTTGATGGAGAGTTATATGCATTAAAAAACAGAGATATATTTTGTTTGTTTTCTCATTTACTGGGGGGGGGGGGGACATCAGCAGGTATTTACTTGTCAAAGTCTCCAAAGATGTCAGCCACAGCTATATACGTGTACATGTACATGTATTACACACTGCATTAGAATGAGAGACTTGAGAAAGTACAACAGCTTGGCAGGAAGGACATTGCCTTATCTATTCCAGAATAACATCAAATAGGTGTCAGGCATGGAGCTTATTGATTATTTTATGCTAATGATGGTGGCATAAGGTGAATCTAGTCAATTTTCTATTGCCCTTTCTATTCACATGACATTCTATGAAATGAAACCATGATAAACATGGGATTTGGGGACATTTGTCACAACAATTGATTATATCTATGTGCAGATAGTCCATTCAAAGGTAGTGCTGCTACCTGGTGTGGGTTCAACATCCAAGTATCTAAACATGTGGCCAGGTGAGGGAAAACATGACTCCTGGGGGGAAATGGCTTTTTAAGGGTTACGTCATGGGCTTTAAAATGAGATATCTTGAGCTAAAATATCCCCAGTAGTTTTGCTGTAATTGCTTGTCAAACATAGGTTGGTGTGTACAACTGAAAATGGGAAATAAGCTCTAAATGCATTATATCCTAACATAAACACTAATAATGCAAAAAATACAGTTTTGTGAAAAAATAACCAAAGGAATGTGATGTTTTTGTCATAAAATTGGTTCTAGAGGGAATTTTTTTAGCTCTGTTTTCGATTCTGAGTTCCTGAGGGATTTTCAAAAATAAATTTGGGCAAAAATTCCTAATTGGAATAGGGGAGTGGTTTCCATGGCGACCAGAAATAGCCTTATGTACCAATTTCCTATGTTTCCATGGCAACCAACGTTCCAAAAATGGAACATTTTCAGTGGAAATGGAATGATTTTTAGCATACCACTGGATTCCTTACAAAAAATTGGTCTAAAGCTATTTTTAGCATATTTGTCAGTGTTTTACCCATATACTACCCCCTGGTGGCCAAAACCAGTACTAAAAATCCCCCCCGGATGCATGTTCTCCCCCGTTGGGCCACAATATTGATGTTTAAATCTAAACACCTATTATTCAACTGTTTCAACTCTAAACATCTAAATATGTTTAGCCTAAACGTTTATGTAGTTAGAATAAAAGTGTTCATTTCCTAAATGTGTAGTCAATGAGACACCTAACTGACCTATATGTTTAGGTTTTAAACGTGTTTAGACCTAAACATGTTTAAAATCTAAACACCATTTTTGCAGTGTAGTGATGGTGTTAATCACCCAAGATTGGTGCTACGGACAAAAGTACAAGGAGACCATAGAACGTGTATGAAAACATTTAATTATCAAGTGTGAAAATGACAGGCTGTAGTAAGAATTCTCACCTTACGAAATACATTTTTTCTCTTTGGCATATAATAAAAGCTTTGTAAGCGTCTGTGGAAAAACGTTTGCAAACTCTGATATAAAAATGATAATGTTTGTTACTTTTAAAATTACAATTCTAACGTGTGTTCTATTAGATTTGGAAACAGATTAAACAATCCAAAATGTTATTGCCTATATATAACTAGGTAGGTTCACTTTAGCGGAGAGTAGGGTTCACTATGTATTACTTAGTTCCATGTCCTTTTCCATGTACAGTGGTCTAATGAGTTGAACCGATAGGTTGGCAGTTTGCCCTCGGCTATTCACACCTGTCCTGTCTCTCCACACCTTTATTGATCACCAAAGCGACTGTTCCTTCTACCAGGCAGTTATTGATCTGTTTCATGATGCCAGTTCAGATGCAATGTAACCACAATATACTCAACTGACCAGATTAAATCTCTGCTCTTTTGTGTGAACACACTTTGTAGTCCAAAAAAAATCTCTTTTTCTTTCTTTCTTTCTTTCTTTCGTTCTTTCTTTCTCTGTCTATCTGTCTGTTTCTCTCCTATCTGGGTAGTCACCATTTCTTTCTTTCTTTCTCTGTATGTCTCCTCCCTCCTCTATGGGTATAGTCATCATGATTCACGTCTGTTTCTCTTGGCCCAATTAGGCTTTGCCCCACCCAGTATTTACAAAAGTAGGGTTAATTCCTCTCATAGTTTGCCTAGATTTAATCTCAACAGTTATTCAATTCACTGCAGAAATAGGCATTGGTCCTTAGTTCCAGACCACTTTCACTTGTCCATCTACACACACATACCTGTTTTATTATTGCGTCATGATTGTAATTTGATGATGTTCACCTGTCATTCCAGGTGCCACCAACGACAACCTCTGCACGCCACTGCGAATATCGACAGATGGATGGTCCTGAGATAATTGATGAAGAGGGAAACCAATACTTCTCTGATATCGACAGGAGAGCCATATACCCATGCATGCTGGAGGGAAGGCTGACTCTGTGATTCAGTCTATGATGACAGATAGGAGCACAGATTATAGCACATAGAGTTCTCACATATCAGATAGGACTATAATATCTCCTGGACTATCTTCATGATTAGTATAGACAATGGAGGTGTGGTATAAATGGTATCAAACTGCTGGTGATGAGCAGCTTTACAATGGATCAGGTACAGGAGGTGCTATAGGCTAGCATCACACTAAGCGGTCCATGCCGTTATATGTAGGGGCATCCATACCAAATTACGATCATCAGAGGCAGGCAAGGCCACCTGTCGTTTGCAGCACCACAGCTTGGCTGGTGTCCCAAGGTCTACCTGGGGCACAATATCAAACCTATTCCTGGCCTATTTCAACTATAGGAACATCATGTGTAGACTGCCTTAGCAGAGATAAGGGGGATATATTCAACCAATATTGGGTTATACAAAAACAACTCATTGCCATACCCACGTAAACTACCCAAATTCTCTAAATTACCAGCACACGCATGCGAATTGCTCAAGGACAGCTCTATGTATTGGGGATCAACACATAGGACACTACTCTTATAATCTATACAGATGCTAGTTTATTCGCAAAGCTTTACTGATAAGGAATCAGAATGAAGACAGGAACATGATAATTAGAGACTTGTCACAATGGATGATGACAATATCACCGTGGGTACCATCATTGTTGCCGAGTGTTCTACCCAGGAGCCCAGTGCAATGAATACAGCGGGCGTTGGCCTTGCACCTAAAGTCATTCTGGCAGTCCTTATGGTGATCACTATTCTGGGATCTATATTTGGAAACAGTGTCGTCTGCTTGATCGTCTATCAGAAACCCGCCATGAGATCAGCCATCAACCTCCTACTTGCCAACATGGCTCTGTCCAATATTCTCCTGGCACTAGGCTGTATGCCCTTTGCCCTGACCACCTTATTAGCAGAGTCATGGGTTTTTGGTGTGGCGGTCTGTAGGATCGTCGCCTTTTTCCATCGGCTCTTCATATGTGAAGCCGTGTTCGTCCTTTTCAACATCAGTATAGATCGCTATTTAATCATTGTACAGAAACGCGACAAACTGACACCATTTAGAGCCAAATTGATGATAGGAATAACATGGTGCCTCTCAGCTGCATTAAGTTTCCCTCCAGTTATTGGATGGGGCTTGTATCAATACTATGCTGGATGGATTCAGTGTGTGCTGGCTGAACACAGATCATCATTTGATGTTGCATATTTGATCATGTCCATGATTTTCATATTCTATGGACCAGTGGCAATCCTCACATATACCTATCTGTGTATAGCAAATACAGTCAGAAAGCGTGGAAATCGAATCCATGTTCAGAGCTGCCTTGAGGGTAACATAGCCAGACTCAGTCTCTCCGTCGTGGCACATCCACAAATTATTGGAGTGAACATGAGTTTTAAGACACGTGCTTTTAAAACTATCCTCTTACTATTTGTAGTATATGCAGTTTGCTGGCTACCTTATTCGGTAGCAGTGGTGCATTGGAATCTGTCTAGGACGTTGGGCAATCACTACTTAGCTGGAAACTTCCTCCTATGCCTAGGCTACCTAAACACAACCATCAACCCCTGTATATACTGCTGGCGTATAGACAAATTCCGAGAAGCCTGTAATGAACTTTTCCCTGGGACATGGCGGATCCTACCTCTATTACCTGAGAGGACTAAACGCCGGATTGATCCCAGTGCCCTCTACAGAGTAAAGGACAGGTCATCCTCAGTATGACAGTATGTGATTTCAAAATAAGTTAAATATTCTAACCTCAGAGTTTCCAAAATGACACTATACACAAATCCTGAATAAAGAAAAAATAATTACACACACTTGTTCAGTGCTAATATTGCTAAAACTGGTATTAAATAGTCAGTATACCAGCATAAAGTCAGCAATTGGCAGCAGTAGGTCATTTAGTCAGGATAAATTTGCGGTTAATCAGTGTCTATCAGCAGTGAGCCAGTATATATGTCAGAGGGTACCGTATTCGTTCTAATAAGTGCACCTGCTATAATAAGTGCACCCCCTCCTTTTGTGCCATAAGCACACCCCTACCTGGTTTCAAATCACTCAGCATTTAGTCACAGTTGGCAGATAATTATTATATATGTCAGTGTTGGACATTTATGTCAGGAGATAAGTTTGTAAGTCACCAAATAATACGTCAGTAGTTACCAGTACCGGTAGTAATAGACATTTAGTTTACATCTGTTATTAGTCTCTCTTTGTCAGCAATTAATCACTCTTATTTTAGTAGATAGTTAATTCATATAAGGAAACAAGAAAGCGTTCAAAGTTTAAAACATTAGAGCTGAGAGTATGTCATGGAGAGACAGAAAGAAAACGAGGCAAGGGTGGGGCCCTTGATGGGGGTCCCCATTTCTCATGTCGATTTTAAGAAATGGCCATGTCCCCATGTCGATTTTAAGTAAATTCCATGTCCCCATGTCGATTTTCAGGAAAGTTCATGTCACCATGTCGATTTTAAAGAAAGGTTCATGTCCCATGTCACTAAGCCAAAAATGGCCCATGTCGCCAGGTCGATTTTAGGGGTCTAGAGCCATAAGGGTATAGAGCCTATGCTATAGGGCATTAGCATATTAGGCTATGGAGACCGCCATCTTGGTTAGGCCCCCGATTCCACAGCAGTGCACCCACGGTAAATTTCATACCCATCCGTCTCCCATCCATCCATCTCCCATCCATCCATCTTCCATCCATCCATCCATCTCCCATCCATCCATCCATCTCCCACCCATCCATCTCCCAACCACCCCCCTTCTCCCATCCATCCATATCCCATCCATCCATATCCCATCCATCCATCCCATGTCTAGATCTACATCCCAGCCAATGTCACACTTCCTGGGCACACATTCACATCCTTCCATCTGCCAGGTGTTTATGGGAAAGATGAGAAGGACTTTGAGCTTTCTCATGGTGCCATTTCTCTTTAAAAATGGACTGCTGATACTTGTGATTGATGTGTGAGACTGCTACAGTATGTGTCTGTATGGGGCCTAATGCTTTGTCTATGAGAGAATCTTGGAATTAAACCTATCAATAAACAAAATTGGAAGGCCTTCAAAATCAACTATATCAAAAGATATTTTCCCAGATAACCATACTGTGCACTGCCCCCATACCTACTCTTTGCCCTCCTCTTCTCATATATCTGAAATCTGTCTATAAGTGGAATTAAGGACAGTTTGATTACCCTTTTATCTAGGGTAAAAAGAGCCCTAAATCCCATACATTTCTCCATAGGAAAAAAAACAACAGTATTTACCATGTCACAGCCATCAAAGTACACCTTAAATGCAAATTAGATTACATGGATAGCGTTGTCCTACTTTTTGTCTCACTATATGACTAATTTTTGGGAGTTCAGTTGTAACGGAAATAGGGCTAAATGACAGGTTTTGATGATCTATGTGAAACCTTGCAATCTCAATATAAGCAAAGCATACCCCATGAAATGTTTTTTTCATCATTTATCAAAAGATTTTCATGTAAATAGAAATATGACTCATGGGGTCTTTGAAGGCTGTGATAGGGCATATGCTGTGTAATGGAATAGTTTTTTGGTGGTGCATGCAATCTGCTAGAGGCCAAAATAGCAATTGAAACTTGGTAATCATAAGAAACTCGGCTATGGGCTAGTAGATAGGAGGTCAGAAAGGTGGTGTCAAAGGCCCTTGCCTCGTTTAATAATCGATATTTGTCAGAAGGTAGTTAGGCTAAAAAAAAAGAAAAATTGTGTGTTTCCAGTTACATAGCTAAAATCTCTAGGGTTGGTAGGTCGGATTTCTTTATTTTTTTTTTTAATTATTTTGTATATTGTAATGTACCGTCATATCCCGCGTATAAGGCGCAACTCGCGTAAAAGGCGCACCTAGAGTTTTAGAAAAGTCAAAAAAATGAAAAATTCATAACTTTTGTTCTACTTAATGAATTTTCAAAATTCAAAAAGCTATGTGTTGCTAGAGCCCCCAGGACCCTCCAGGCCGCCCTAGATCCTATTATGACTTAGGGTGGAGTGTAAGATATCAAATGAAAGGTCTTGGTGCCCCCCTTCTGAATTAGTAAGAACCAAAACCTCTCATACAAGACGCGCCTTGTACATGGGAGGCTCAATGGTGATTATCAGTAGAAATATGAAAACATAAGAAATGTGACGCACATGTAAAATGTATGAATAACTGCACACTATACCAATAGATGAGGATCTTGATAAGCTTCACGAAAAATTGATGAAAAAATATGAAAATTACGGGAAAAATGCCTAAAAATTCCCCAAAAATATAAAAAATTACCACAAAAAAAAAAAAAAAAAATCTAGGGTCAGCCCTGTTTTGCTAGGGTCGGTCGGGTAACTGGAAACAAACCTTTTTTTTTTAGGCCTTAGTATAAATCGACGGTCAGTATATTTCAGTCTATTAAGAGTATTAGTATATATGTCAGTATCTGTAGTAAGTTAGTCTATGTTAAATTAAGTCTGTATTTATAAGTCATCTCGTGATCAGTCAGAAACAGATACAACTGTTTTTTAGCGCCTCCCACGCCGCGTAGCGGCGATACCGCGAAGCGGTACGGGAGTGCGCTATGATGATTTCATTTGCCCCATGTGATGAGGTCTCACAATACAAAATAACAGTGGGAGGCGTTTTTTTACGCGGTCACAACGGCATTTCTTGTTAATATATATATATAGATATCACCACGCAGCATTTGTCTGGTATTCTGTATGCGGTAGCCTTTATGTATAAGCATTAAGCCCCTATTTGTCAGCAAGTTATCAGGTTATAACCAGCATATATCACAGATAGATGGCTTATGTGAGTATAATTTAAAGCACAAAAACCCTTAAAATAGGGCAAAAACTGCCCAGAAAAGGGCAGTAAAACGGGTAAAACCGATCAAAAACTCACCTGGAAGTTTGAAACCGTCTGCCAAACACGGACGCTCGATCCAAACTGTTGTCACGTGACCGCCCTCGTTCGTATCTCATCGGTTACGGAAATACCCGAGGTATTCCCGAGGTAAAACCAGCATATATCACAGATAGATGGCTTATGTGAGTATAATTTAAAGCAGTGTATATGGGCAAGTAGCCAGTATTTGTCAGCAGTTAGTAGATTTCAGCAGTTAGACAGAGGTAGGAGGACAGGAAGTATAAAGGGAGGCTAGAGGTAGGATAAAAAGAGGTCAACAGCAAGCTAGGGATGGAGGAAGGCCACTACAAAGCCAATATAGATATAGATGTGTATACAGAGATGTCAGTTCGATATTTGGCGAAACTCTGAAAATTATTTTGGGGCACTTCAAAAGGGGGGTTATACCCTAATCAGAGTGACAAATACCTTCAAAATTAATCACTTAGGGTTCGGTGAATCTTTAAGAAATATCAGAATTATAAAATATTCATTTTCAATTTTTTTTCTTATTATTTCTGTAGTAAAATATCACCTTTGAACCTCTGAAATCAGAGAAAATCTGAAACTCTGGCATCTCTGTGTATATAATGAGCACATGGGCGTGTAAATAACCTGTGCGAGTGCTTTAGACTAATCGGCTGAGGGAGAGGAAGGAAAAGGGACAGCAAAGTGGACAGGCTAGATTTATTAAGTTTGATTTAAGGTGGCTTACTCCTTTTCAAAGCAAGCCTATTGCTCAGGTTTCTTGGCATACCTATGTATTCTCCATTTCTTTCACAAACCACCAGGAGATCCCTGATGGTTTGTAATCAAACTATATTATTCCTAGGACAAGGTCACTAAAACCACGTGCTCAAACCTCAAGGTGAAATACCTGTGAAACTAGCCTGGGACCCGACCTCTTTTCTTCCCACCAGTCAAATGGAGTGACCCACCTTAACACATCCGTCTCCATTTGCAACCAGAATCATTTAACGTCTGGTTATGTATCACTTACAATCAATCTGTTATACTTTACGCTGGGCCTATTGCCGCATAAGTCCAAGGAAGCATGAAATACTGAACATGACAACTAGGCTCAATGGTGATTTTCAGCATTTATTACCACAATCTGCCTTGTTAACCCTTTAAGGACAGAGCATAAATTGTTGCCCTGGCCATGGGGACGGCCTCTGAAAAAAGTATAGTTCCTAGAGGACAAGCCTATTTTCAATTCCTATATAATGGGCATCGACTATAGTCGATGCTAGACCTACCATGGTGTCGACTATAGTTGACGCTAGGCCTACCATGGTGTCGACTATAGTCGATGCTAGCCCCCAATGGGTTAAGCAGCCTACACAGTAGACAATATTTGGCATACATGATTCAAGTCATATTCATAAAGGATACACTCAGTCAACTTTCTTCAACACAATCAAATCTGATTTACAAGCTACATTTTTTTTTCAATCACGCCTGATTTTAGGGGAGTAGGTTCCACTCATCAGGGAGGCTTTAGTCCAAAAAATATATAGTCAATCTAAATTCAGCCAAAATAAAATTCTGAACGTGAACTTGGAAGGTCAGCTTAAGAAGGAAGCTTACCATATGGCAATATTCTGAAGTTCATGATCTAAATTTATTCCACAAAAAGATGAAAACATCGTGCCTTTTCTTTTTAAATATTATACATGCAGTCAGTACAGTTATTACTCCTTGGGTAACATACTCCCTATACTGGGTATTAAACCATAGGAGTAAGTTCAAACAAATTTATATCTCTGATAACAGGTAAGTATTAATGCGTTGTATCATTCTAACAGCTTAATGTGTAGACGTGCATAACATGTGTAGCTCTTTATAGTGACATTGATTTCCTACAGGTGACATTTTGTGAATGTGGAAAATACGTTACAAAAAAAAGGTTTCTTACCTTGATACTAATTCTGCCAATCACAGAAAACAAAGGTAAGGACTCCCAAGATTTCAAACTGACCTACATTTTAAGAGAATCATTGAAGTCGGTTCAATTATCTGATGAAATTATCTTGGTGCGTCTAACCTTATCAAATACTATGATACTGTCGTATGCACAGGCCTCTGATTAATACTCAGCAGGCAATGTCCAACATGACCAGTCAATTTAACTTTTGGTATAATTAAGATAGATTAAAAAAAAAAAAAAAAAAAAAAAAAAAAAACTTCGTGAGTTTTGTTTACATTTCCACAATCACAAAATGTTTAACTCTATACAAATTTCCTCTTTATAACCCATCTATTGTGATTATTTCATGGCACACAGTTTGCATAGGTTGGGGGAAATAACAACCTGCAGTTGATTTGACATAACACAGATTTACAGAAGAAAACAGTACTTAAACACGAATTACATACATGTATTTAACAAAATTTGATAACATCTAACCAGTCACTATAAGACTTTTCCTTTCTACCAGTATATTCAGAAAAAGCATAACTGCTTCTTCAATCAAATGCAGACCTTGTACTCCCTAGCACATTGAAATATTAGAAGCAATACGCAATTTTCTGATTATGATCGGTTATAAGGCACAGTAAAGTTACTCTTGATCTCCTCATTCGATGACCATAGTTTATTTAATTCAAATGTATGCTTCAAAGATTATATCTGACTAGTTAAAACTTTCAAGATAGAAGAACGCAAAGGTCTAGAGTATGGATAAGCCTGTCCTGAAGAGAGTGACAATGAATATGCTGCTCATTATAATGACGTAAAATGTAGCCGGATGAGGTCTTACAAGATTTACAATACAATCCATTTGATAGGATACTGGGGAGGTTTTACTTGGCGTGTGAACAAAGACAAACTGAATCCAGTGATGCAACTAAACATGATTATGCTAGATGAATGATGTTAATGTGAAAATATAATGAGACTCTATGCAACATATATGAGGAATCGGCGGGTAAATCAACACCAAAATCATATAAAATATACACACAATATAGGACCAGCATATCATAATGTAAGTCCTTTAGTCAGAACATAAAGAGATCATAGAAAGTACAATACTGAACAAAAGCCTTAAGGACAGCAAATTTCGCTGAGGGTGTGGACTGAAGGTTCTTCCAATGGAGATTGGTCGAGTTTTGATTTTGTATAATACTCTCCAACTGATTGATATAATTATAAGTACTGGATACAGAAAACCAAAGCAGTCTATAAACACGATGTAATCATTAGTGGTGTGTAAAACTGTAGCTGCTAGGTGTACTTTTATAAATCATGAATGCGCCAGGATTTGAAGAAACGATGCGATAAATACAAAGTCAGAGTAAATTCACGAAGCATAGGTCAGAAAAGGGATCATTACAGGAATGAAGCAGAAAACAACAAAATTCGTCCCTCTAGTGTAAGAAGGTTGTAACTGCATTGCTTTACAGTATCAGATACAACCTTCTTGTACTAGGGTGACGAATAACAAGTACCAACTTGTTGATAACAACCTATATATCATTCCTCTAATGAGATGAACGCACACAGTAGTAATGACATTGATTGATTCTGCTAATGATGTTATTATGTCCAACATTTTATGAATCAATTCGATAAAGTACCAAGTATGACACATTTATGAGGGATATGATTTGCACCTTTTCGTCTTTTTTTTTTCAAGTGACACATATTTAGATTCCCCCTTTTTCTTTTTTTTTCTATACTACCAGTTAGGTCAGTAACGATACTAGGGATGCAGCGTCTCACCTAATGACCAATATTTTATTTTTGCATGATATCAATAGAAATAGACACTACTGCTACAGTAGGGGCCCACCACTGAACTGTTTCTTCTTAACCCTAGGCATTTCCAAACAAACTTGCAACTAGCTCCCAACAGAAAAGTTAACAATATATGGGCCGTAACGCATTAGTGCATCCTACCAATTACCACTGGAAGATTTTAGATCCATAGGTCCAGCACGATGCATGATTGTAGCCCTGGCGAGTAACTCGCCAGGGCTACATCCATGCATCATGACGAAAATTGTGCATGAAGGACTGATACGGTGTCAGCCTTTAAAGGGTAAAGAAAGTGTCATCGGTGTTCAACCTTAATCTTTGTGCGAGCCTCGATTTTTCATATCATGCGCCATGTAAACTCTTTAAATCTGGATCGTAGGCAATCAAATACCACGTATAAGGCGTAGCTTATGTGTGAGGAAAGTCCTTTGCTGTGCATTAATAGTTAAAGAATCTGTCTGAGTCAGGGTTCGGTGGTGCGCCTTATACATGGGGTATTATCGTAACTTTAAAGCTTCAGCATTTTTACCCGAAGAAACAGAAAGATCATGTATTACACTGCTTTACTGTAAGTTTAAGTGCGTAAAAGTTTTAATTCATTATAAATTAAGATACTAGTCATGAAACAGTAAGTGCCATCTGTCTCCTCAGGACGATAGCTGCAGGTTTGTTCTAGGGGACAAGAAAATGAAACATAAGCTTTGATCTACAATTTTCTATCCGAGGTCTCATAAAATCACAGTAAAGCTTCCTCTCCTAAGGACGATGTCGGTGCCAAAGGGAACTGCAGTGTTAATATATTCATAAGGGACAAGTCTTATCTGATATGACAGATGTCCGTTAAATATTTACACATATTACTATATACAATCAATTAACGTGGGTGAAAACAAAGGACAGAAAAATGTTGGGAAAACTTTGAAATATTTGCGTGCTTCTCCCTTTATCTCTAACCCATGATATGGCCTAAGAATTGAAACTTATGCTAAGGTCATTGTCAATAAAACTGCTAGCAAAATACTTTGATAGTAGTAAGTACCTAGGCTTCTGAAAGAGAGATCTGCTATGTGGAAAACATAGGCATACATAATTTAGAAGTTGGCTAAATGTGTGTAGCGTAAGCGCTATCCCCCTATCCCCCCTATCAATTACAGATATTATATGAAGTTAATTATCAAAGAAAATTACTAGATATTTCTATTTTTAAGCAACGCAGTACAAATTAGTATTATACGCCAGGCTAAATGGGCGTTGTCATGTTATTGCCTTTTGACATCTGTCTGTATTTTTCATCTACAAATATAAACAGAACCGCATCATAGATGGACTGTTCGTACATTCATCTTGACTTGTAATATACGAGAACGCCCATGACTCTATACTCATTATCATGACTCAAGGATCATTATCATGACTCTTTAATATAGATTTATGTATTATGATCATTTAATATATATATCGATATAGAAATACAGCATTGCTGTAATAGCTGCTCAGTTTTATCATCTAGATTTATGTACTTATGATCGGATTAGTAATTGCTCAGCACAGGAGGAGGAATCAATGGCTATATATACTGACATATATGCCAGTACTTAGTAATTATAAAACAACACTTAGTCGATATATGTCAGTAATTACTCACAATTTGTCAGATATTAGTCAATAGTGAGCAATTACTAACATATATTGACTAAATGCTGATAAAATGTAAGTAACTACTATCATGTATTGACTAATTGCTGACAAATAGTGAATAATTACTAACATATATTAACTAATCGCTGACAAATAGTCCATAGATACTGACATATCTTGACAAATACCAGTCAAGGCAGGATGCACAATTGAATCAATGGCTATTTCTCTGTTATATATTGACTATTTGCTGACATTGTGAGTAAATACTGACATGCATTGATAATTGCTGATATAGAGTGACTAAGTACTGACATATATTGATTATTGCTGACAAATTGTGAGTAAATACTATGCAGGGACAGAAAAAAAAATGAATAACTGAAAGGACCTTAGCAAGGCCTAAGCGGTCTAGGTCATGCACTGATGATTTCAGTAGATTAGCTATTGTATCCATTTTTGGTCGACAAATGGACGACGGTTCCTCCCTGTCCTACAACGATGTACTATAGCTGGGAGGTGTAGACCTCCCAGCTAATGACTAGCAGCCTCTCCTTTGTAATTCATTCAATCTTTTTTTTGGGGGGGTTGTACATGAAATGGAAGAAAGAACACTTAGTTCATAAATGCCTCAAATCCAGTCTAACATAATGTAACCAAGGATAAATTGACTCTTCTTCTGCAACCTGTCATCTAGCCTTTTTGTACATGTATTTCATATGCAATTAGTGAATGTAGCAATTTGATTCCTACTAATTGTATTCATTCAAAGAGATTTTAAGCACACTAGATGCACATAGGGATTAAGCCTACAAATACTAGGCCACCCTAGTGATCTTATTACTATCAATACAGAATGTGAACCCATTTTCTAGCAATGTTTATGTATTAGTTAAAACAACTTCTGTGAAAATACGAGGTATGACCACTGTCTCTCATGGCCATTTCAAGGTGTGATTGATCAATGGGTACTGGTTTTACTGAGTAACCCTACACAAGTGTGGATTAACTGACTTATCTCACGATTATGGGGTATAATCACAAAAAGTCTTCCTTTGTTCTAAAGTCCGGGATGTAAGTCAGAGTCTATGAAAAATTCTGAAACTGTACACAGAAATTCCGAATTCATTGTAAAACACTGCAGATCTTTAACTAAGAAAGGAAATTTGGGCTAATCTATTGACATGTTGGACTCGGAAAATTCTAAAATCAGACAAAATTCTGAAAAATTACATCCCTGAAAGGTGTCACCCTGGGTTAAGGACATGGTATGCCTCAATCACTGGACCATAAAGCAATGTTTTGCTCCTTCAAAATCAGTGAATGTTACTTTGATAGACCAAGAACAGATAGATGTTAATATACATCTGATTATGAAAATTACTTGGTGGAATTACGATGAATTACTCCTGGGACAGCATCACAAAGTTCAGAAGAAGATGAGGCTGGAACTCCTATTGCTGTAATTGATAGATTGGATGTGCCTTCTCCTGATCTATTGTCTCTCCACACTCAGGCTGTGTAAATGACGCTAGATCAAACTGCCACGTTTCGTCCTTGTCTTGATTGATCTCCGCAGTCAACTGGTCAAGCCCGTCAGCAAACAGCGGGCTCATTGACAGTGTCGCTGCACTGTTTTGCTGAGTCATCACATTTTGCACTGCAATGGGCACCGTCAGACTACTGGCATCAGTTGCCGTTGAATGTAGCACCTGGTCAGGTATAGTCAGGGGTAAGGTGCCATCAGCGACTGTCGTTAGTACCTGGTCTGACACTCCTATAGGGAGCACACCGTTAAGTTGCTCGTCCACCACGGCTCTGTCTACAACATTATCAGACTCTCCGTCTTGCATGTCGCTGGTGCACTGTACACATGGCTGTCCGGTTATCACCTGTGCTCAATAATGATCAGATGTAAGCATAGACTTTAGTGATTTACAGATCAACATACCGATTAGTGACATGCGCTTTGAAAAGGGCCCTTATTTGCACGGGGCACTAAGGTACCTTCTAATGTCACATTTCTATTATGTACCATACTACACTGGCATTTTGGGGGTTGCAAGGAGAGTAATTAATTAAGTGAACAGGCTAGAATTCCCCCGTCTAAGGGTTAGCTACCATCCCCAGTACAGTAATGGTGACCGTCTTGAACATACAATTATATTACATGCAGATCTATCACGTTGTGAATGGCACTTTTTCACTAGTAAATGTCCGCAGTTAATACCTACTCTCATACCAATCGCAATTAGCATTTTCATTAAACATAAAAAAAAAACTTCTGAAAAATGAATCAGAATCATAAACTGCCTACCTGCTCCACATGAGATTGGGCATGTTTAAGAAGTTGCACGGCTTCGTCTGATATCGTAGTGAGTGTACCGGACGTATTGCCTGGGCCTGTCGTTATGAGATAATGCTGCACCACAGGGCCCGACTGATCATCGTCACCAGCCGACAAGACTGGTTGCAACATGTGCTGCACACCACCATCCTTGTTTTCTATCAAAAATTAGATGATTATCTTTCATATCCATTGGTTACAACATATTATAATACATTTGTATATGTAAAATCTTGTACACAGCCGATATAATGGATTTCCTTGGTTTAACTGGTAGTAGCCTACTTTGCAGAATAAATGTATCTTTAATCAAAAATAAATGGCCATAACATTACCTTGGTGTTGTAGACTTGTGGTTGGTATTGACGATGAAAAATCTGCACTGTCTGCCATCTGGACTACCTCAACAGATGTGGCGCTACTTACAGAGCTTAAAAGCTGTTCCGCATTCAGAGAGTTATTCAAGTCGTCCTATAACGAATGTAAGACAAATTATTATTCATAAAGCAAATTGAGTAATGTTAACTACTGGTGGGTAATCATTCTCCCAGGTTTCTCATGGGGTAACTATAGATCTGATCACCTTTACTGTGAATTCATACAAGTGTGCCCTGTCCATTGACCTAAACACACTGAATTCACTGGCTGACACAAACCAGGGAAACTGGACTTTGGACTCATTTTCCCAGGAATCTAGCATAATTTAATACAGAAATTTGGAATCAAAACAAGGAAATCCTGGTAAACCAGGAAAAGTGGCATCACTGTTAATACAAAACCTTGGGCAGCTTAGATCAAGATACAGCAAGAAGTGAGGATGCCTCCTTCTGACATTTTATCATTTCAGCAAATAGATGCGATTCCTATATAGTTACCGGTAATAACCTTTGGCCCTTTTACAAGACAGGCTTTTTATTCAAGATCTATATTTAATGCCTATAAGAAATATTTCAGCACCACCTTCCCTCAGGCTCAGCACATATTCAAGACAGACGCTTACCTAAAACCTGGGGCTTAAACATCAAAATTTAACGCCATTTTGGATTTTGATGTTCCGTGCGCATGCGCGACCCCTCCTTGCCGGAAGTCGCATTTTCGACGGAGAAATGATATATTCTATCGATTTAACTTGAAATTAATGGCTTTTTGAATATAATCCGTGCATGTTAGACAATATCAATCGAATTGAATCGAATACACCTCAATTTACTATCAAACAAGAAATAAAATATGACGACCGGTTGCTCTGCGCGCATGCGTCAAATCTCCAGACCGGAAGTGGGACGGTCGACATAACAAAATTATGGTGGTCCGATTTACACACTCATATATCAACGGTCTGAACCCCTCCTGTGCCGGAAATCCCACCTTACCTGCTAAAAAAAAGCGTCTTAATTGGACAATTCCCATAGGAGTCTATGTGTTATTTTGACCCCTGTCGACCGCCGAAATCGACCGCGCAATGCTATCCTATGGAGCCTCGTTTTCGTGAGAAAGTAGGTTAAATATGTCAGGTTTTAGCTAAAGAAATTTTTTCCCAGGAATTGTGCATGTACAATGAAAGACTAGATCCTAAAGAACATGTTTCCATGATTTTTTTGTTTAATTATCCCCCAATTTCGATGAGCAATTCCCATCTAAAGTTCAAATTCATGACCGTCAGTTTACGACCGCCAAGGCGCCGCCAATGACCCAGCAGGGGCTGGGCCAATAATGCGGTATATATCAAGATTGTTCCCCATTCATCATAACTTTCCATTATGTTCTTGATAGCAAAATAGTGGTTGAACAGATCTGCGATAGACATGTTATAGATACCTGATTCACTGTGTCAAGGGAGTCACCACCCTCTGATAAAGCGTTGAGCGTTGACAATGGTGATACCGAGATAGACGCACTACTATTCACAGCGGCAGCAGGCATATTCTGTAAAATGAGAAAAGAGATCTAGTTTATCTGCTTTATTTTTCCATCTACTCTGCTAAAATTATTTTGTCTTTAGCTTTCTGTTTACAACTAGGCTTGACTGTAGCATTGACTCTTGGTAAAACTTAAGCCAATATACCGGTAGATTATGTATCATAGAGCGCCCCAGTCCAGTACTCCATATGGCAAATATGCTTACCTTTTCTTGAGTCCGCTTCCCATGCCGCGTCTTATGTGTTTTCAGGGAATAATGTGTTGTAAAGGCTTTTTGACAGCCATCTTCACTACAGGAGTATGGCTTTTCACCTGTGAAAATAGAACAGCTTTTATCTCACTTATAAATGTACCTTTTAAACTGTTTTCACTGAGTGTAACTTAAGGTGTTCTCATCTCACTTAAGAATCTCGCATTGAATATGACTTTAGCTGTCGAAATTACGTTAAACATTTATTACGCACCCACTCACTCATTTAAGAACTTGATAGACTGCTATCAAGATTCACACAAGATTCGTGGATTGAAATTCCCTGAATTTCATTGACCAAAAATTATATATCATGGAATATGACAAGCCAACATTAAACCTTAAATCTATAACAAAGGTCTTGATAAGGACAACAATTGCAAACGCTACTGAATCAAAACCTTTCTTTGAAAAGAAAAAATAAACAAATAAATAAATAAATGAGGTTGCACAGAATTCCCTGACCATTTTATTCCCTGACCTGTAGGGACCCTGAAATTCCTTTGATTATTCTTGAATATAAATGAGATTTTAGTGGGCAGCAAATATTCTTAACAACTGCATGTAGTAATTATCACCTTACCTGTGTGTGTTCGAACATGTGTCTTGAGGTGATGACTTGCTGCGAAGGCTTTATCACAGCCATCCTCTGTGCATCTATACATAAGTTGGGAAGAATGTTTATTTTTCTAATATAAACATGGTTAAATACAAATGTTAAACTTTTTTTCTCTGATCCTACTCGGGTGGAACAAAGTATCAAAGATATTTAAAATATATTGCAGCAATGTAAATTGCTTGTAACTCAAAAAGGATTCAAAAGCAAATATAAGATTCAACATTATCACCGCTATATTCCTGTGGAATGAACTCACCCAGGTTATTTGTACCACCAACCACCCCTTTTCCCTGCAGCCTATGGTACTTTAACACTGGATGAGTCACTATTCACATAACTCCCGCCAAAACTGCCATATACGCATCACATATTCGCGGGAAAAAATGATCAATGTTGATACCTTGGCCCACCTCCCTATACCTTCAGCACTGAGCCAAAAAGCATCTTTTTTTCACATATTATCACTCAAATAAACCCTGCCTTACATTTTCCCTTATAGTAACAAAACTGCTCATGTTTAATACAAAATGGATACTTCTTCATTATCCTGACATATATAGGATGCACTTACCGTAAACTCCCGCGTATAAGACGCGTCCTCTACGCCAAACAAATCCCTACTGCGTCTTATAGCATTTCCTCAAGTTTGGGGTGCGTCTTATACGCGGGGTTTTCCAACATCTCATTTGGGAAAATGCGCCGATGACAGCTTGAACTCATAGCGCCAGCACCGCGGCAGACCGGGAGGTGTCGACGCGCTCGGCGGGTTTGACACCGACCGTGTGCCGATGACAGCTTGAACTCATAGCGCCAGCACCGCGGCAGACCGGGAGGTGTCGACGCGCTCGGCGGGTTTGACGCCGACCGTGTGCCGATGACAGCTTGAACTCATATATCCTGCACCGCGGCAGACCGGGAGGTGTCGACGGGCGCTCGGCGGGTTTGACGGCATGACGCCGACTGTGTGCCGGTGACAGCTTGAACTCATATAGCCAGCAGCGCGGCAGCGGTGTACAGGCGCTCGGCGGGTTTGACGCCGACCGTGTGCCGATGACAGCATAGACTCAACAGGTTGACAATTTTTTGGGGGTGGAGGGTGGGGGGGTGCGTCTTATACGCGAACCCCCCCCCTGCTGAGTTGGGGGGGCGTCTTGTACGGGGGGTTTTTTACAAATCGATTCAGGGGGGTTGGATGCGTCCTCTACGCGAACCAGCCTACCGTGAGTTTGGGGAGCGTCTTCTACGCGCACCGCGTCTTCTACGCGGGAGATTACGGTAATATGCATTTGATAACCATATCGACTTTGAATACCTCTTTTTTTCGACCCTAAACTTGACCATCACCTCAGCCCCCAACACCCCAAAAAACTCTTACTATTGGTCCACCGACCCCCATGGTAATAACTCTTTTCGAGATAATTATATCTAATTCTATTTAATTCTATTGGTAATTTGAATCATTGGTCAGTAGATTGCGTTGGACAGAGTGACACAAAATGTAAAAAAAAAAAAGTTATCTCTGGCGATCTCTTGACATTGCAAATCACCCGCCTCTTTTGGTTCTTACCTGTAGGGTTTTTCTCCCGTGTGTGTCCGGATGTGTTTACGTAAGTCGCTAAGCGTGGTGAAGTACTTGGTGCAGCCTTCCTCATCACAGTTAAATGTGTTACCCGTGTGGAGTCGTTGATGAGCTCGTAACCTGCACCGGGAAACATGTGTAATTAGCAATGCTAAAATTGACATTAGAGTTACACAACCTTATTTCATTGAAAGTCCTAACTCCACAAGAATGCTCAATGGTGCAGTTTTTGAGTGTGTAGGACACTACTCTTCATCAATAGAGATGATTCATTTCCTCTCTTGCTACTAGAATTGTAACAGGCCAGATAATTCATCCTACTGTACATTAAAGTAACTCATTCCATATTGTACTCATATAACCAGTTGTCAAAATATGGGGTTGGGTCCTGACCTAATTTTACCATCCACCCCCAGGTCACATAAGGTCAAAGTCACACGCTTCACATTGTTATCTAGTCCTGCGGGTGAAGCCCTGTAATAACTGGCCCATTTAGGGCAGCATGATTTATGGGAACTCAGGGAAATGTGTGACCTTCTTCAGGGGGCATCAGTGTAGCATCAATTACCTTAATGTTTATGCCTATGCATGTACATGCACTAGAAAAATATTATATAAACCGTACTGGGACAAGGTTAGTCTCGTCCTTGCTTCAAGACAATTCATGCTTCTGCAGGACTATGTGGCGGCATTACTTATGAGAAACATAACATACACTTTATATCAGTCTTATCTTTTATTCATTTCATTCATCTGTTTGGGAGGTGGGGAAGGGGGGCTTTTTTCATTTGCATATAATATAACATTCATTTTCATGATATTCATTAAACTACATCCTCGCGTTAGATTTTTGGCTAAACCGAATTTAGTTATAACAGCTATTGGCAAGAGACAATACTCTCTAGATAAAGTCAATATAAATCAATATACTTACCTATATAATGTGTTGAATGCCTTTTCACAGCCGCTAACCTCACACTCAAATGGCTTCTCGTGTGTATGGACTCGGACATGAATCTTTAGGCTATAAGATGTCAGGAATGCCTTCCCACAGCTCGGCTGATTGCATATAAATGTGTATTCTCCTATAAAAATAGATAAATCCAATCTTAAAACCCAAATTGCTTTATCAAATATATCTAACAAAACACGGTTTGATGAAAACAATTATATGCTTAAGTGATTGAATACATGGACGGAGATCGATAAATTACCTTTATGTGTTTTCTGGTGAGTTTTCAAGTTTCCTGCAGTGCTGTAAGTTCTTTCGCAGCCATCAAATTCACACCTAAATCTGTTGATTGAAAATGAAGATAATGGATTAATGCCGTAAGGTACCTCCTATGAGACATTTTCTTTGGACTACACATGGAGCTTCTTCTTTATGTGACTTTCAACATCATAAAGATATCCTTTAATAGGCATCTGGCATTTAGGATCACAAAAAACTTCCTAGCAACGGAAAAAGTGAAAAGTGGCATCTCGTTAAGATAAAGGATTTGTGTGAAAACTTACGAGTAGCGCTTTATCTCTTTCGTTTTGGTGTCGGGGTCCTCGTGGCTGCTCTCTAGTGACAATGTGACATGGGACGGGTTGAGTGGCATTGGGTTATCCCCCGGGTGTAGCTGAAGTAGAATCTGGTCTGCTGATATGGTGTGTTTCATGTAACTAGAGAACAGAAAACATGTAACAGTATTTAATAGGGCGTTTCTATGAAAGTGGCTTACAGCGGCCACAGGCGTGGACTACTCAGTTGACTAATAGCAATGATCGGTATTGGTCTTTAACCTCTACAGACTCTGTTGGGGATTCTTTGAAGGACGTTCTCTGTTACAGAGAACGTCTTGGATAGAAGCCCCAAAAACCCAACCCCCCGTTAAGAGCACTCCTTGTTTCTCAGCAAATCATCACTAATTAGCTACTCAGTCGGCCAAAGGCGACATTTGGCATATGTTGGGTACCAGGACCGGTATGTCTGTTGAGTGTGTTTGATCCAGTCTGGTTAAAAGCTGACTGCAGATAGACCCGACACAGTTGGCCACGTTTGTGGGGATCTCTGATCCAATCTGACAAGAGCCGACCAGGTTCGGTCAGACTGGATAAACCGACTATGGCAATTGTTATGTGCTGGGGGTGTCAGCACGATACAATTGATATGATCTGGCATCATCAAACAAGTTTGATCTTCCTGATCTGATCAGATCGGAATGTCCCTGGTGTAACGTTAAGAACTCAGACCTAAAAATGTTGTGTTCAGGTACCACTAGCTACCCTCTCTTTGGCCCGACCCTAATTTTTTAAAGTGAAAAAACAGATTTTTTTGGATGAAAAATCTGATTTTTTGGTATGAAATATGAATATTTTTAAGGATTCAACCCCGTCAAATTGCATCAAAAGGTATTTGAGGTATGAAAATTATCGGTTGGCATTAAAAAATTCTTTAAAAAAAAAAAAAGAACCCTGTTACTTGAACACGCCACATTTTATTTAGGCAAATGTTTGATCACCTAGGACCTGGTGGATCAGATTGGCGCCCCATATGGCACAGCCACCAACCAAGTCAGCATTGACTGCTGTCCCTTTAACAGCAAATATACTTGATCTTGAAAGGACTGAAGCAGAGCACTGGGTGGTTTCCAGAGAGTTTGGCAGATTGCTAGGTCCATGAGACGATTCGACAGGATGAAGCATAATGGGGACAGAATTGGATGGGGTGTTGGAGAGATCTTTAGTTCAGGATTACTGGACCGATATTTTTTAGATGATTCGACAGATTTCACTTTTATACATGCAACAAGTGCATACATTTAGAAAAAGTACCGTAAACTCCCGCGTATAAGACGCGCTGCGCATATAAGACGCACCCCAAACTCAGCACATGCATTTTCGTGTATAAGATGCACATTTTAATGCTCAATTTTGTAAATCCAGTACTGTTCTATAGTAAAATTACCCCTTGTATAAGACGCACACCCAACTTGAGAGAAAGCTATAAGACCCCCCAGCATTTTGTTTGGCGTAGAGGACGCGTCTTATACGCGGGAGTTTACGGTACATTCATACATCTAGAAAAAGTATATTCATTTCCCATGATTTATAGATCATTGGGGTAGTTTACAATTTGTGCAATTGAATATGGTTTTTCAAAGAAAAACGGAAAAAGATAATTGGCAGTTGGGGGACAATAATTGGGGTCTGAACCGAAATGACCTTGGTCTGATATGACCTGGCCTGAATTGACTTTGTGTCTTACTCTTTGGAAGAAAATGATCGAGATCGAAAGACCTTTCGGGCCCAGTCACACTGTGGATGCTTGGGGCCTGTCTCCCTATTCCCTGTTAGCTTTTCCTTAGTGGGCCGACCCCTGCTGAAGCTGATACCTTGCGAGAGAAGGACTGATAACATAAACAACCAGCTGATGGGTACCAGGTGTTACGTAATGCACCCTACAAAGCCTGCACTGAATGAAAGGAATTTTCTCATTGGTCAATAATGTATCCTGCGAGGTCAGAATAGAGGGGCTTTAAAATTTCATGGATAGGAAAGGGAATAGTTTGCCAAATTGTTCAGTTGAATACAAACACCCTGGGACAAACACATAGTCCTGTCAAATTGTCCCAGGAGATTACAAGTTACCGTAATCTCCCGCGTATAAGGCGCGTCTTATACGAGGGGTTTTAGTTATCCCCAAATCCACAAGGGGATACCAAGACCTTTCTTTTGATATGTTACACTTCCCCTAAGTCCTAATAGGACATAATGTGGGCCAGAGGGGTCTGGGGGACCCTAGGTACACGTAGCTTTTTGAATTTTTAAAATCCATTCAGTAGAACAAAAGATATGAATTTTTGATTTTTTTGGTAATATTTACAAACTCTGGGTGCGCCTTATACGTGGGCTGCGCCTTATACGCGGGAGATTAGGGTACCGTAGCCTCCCGGATAAGGTGTCACCGTGTGTCCTGGGAAAGGATATGAGGTGTACCTGGGGCTTGATTTTTGAGTGAGTGAGTGAGTGAGTAATAGATGTTTAACGCCATTTCAACAGCTAAGGTCATATTCATGGCGAGAACGACATTACACAATTTCACAGAGGAATGTGTCAGTGCCCACGCATATGTGCACCACACACATCCTGAGGGGATAGGAAATATGAGAAGTAGACCCTTTTAAGTGGGCTAGGGAAGCCCGCTTGATTTTTGAAGGTTTTGTACTGTTCCATAGTACCCCCTTTAAGACACAACGTGAGTTTGGGATGATTCTATATCAAATTTGCAGGAGGCCTCAGATTTGTGTATAAATAAACACATGCCTTACACATGGGAGATAATGTTATACTATTGTGGAGGATCCACTGCTGTGGATTTCTTGCGGATTGCACTCGTCTAGTGTGTGTGTTCTCGTAGAAATCATTCAGCAGTGGATTACTTGCTGCGACTATGTCCATGCAACATCTGAGCGACGGGGGACAACATTCGCAGAAATGAAAATGATTTGATATTTGCGATTCCTCTCAGAAGTACAAATGTACGACACACAGCAGACTCGCGGCAGTGGATCTGCAGCTTATGGCATGTCTCCAGACCTAGGGGAGTGATCATTTTTTAACAACAGGGGGGGGGGGCTGGTGGGTTTGCGCGTGGAGGCGCGAAAAAAATTTCGACCCCCCCCCATAAGGGACAAAAATCGCGCGCGAACGTCCCCTTTTAGCCTATAGTAACACGCGGGGTTTTCCACTGAAAACAGGTGAAATTATTTTGACCCCCCCTATCAGAGGTGTTGAAAAAATTCTGACCCCTCCCCAGTCAAGGGGTTGAAAAAATTCTGACCCCCCCTTCAAACCCACCCCCCCCCCGTTGTTAAAAAATGATCACTCCCTAGTGAGCTGCTGATCTGTCAAACTGTCCCATCTGTGCTATGGTCGACTTTTGACCCGGGACTTTTGAATATTTATATTTGATAAATAATCCTCAACCTCACCCATCAGTTTCTCGTTCCATTCCAAGGATGGGATTTGAAGACGTTTCATCATTTTGATTATCTACTTGTGGCACACTTGGCTCAATTGTCTGTTGTGTTTCAGGGATTTCTCCACTGTTATAGTTAATGTTACCAGTAACAGCTGAGCCAGCACTGTCACCAGTACTGGTTTGATGCTGCTGGACACTTCCATTATCTGATTCTATGAAGACAGCAGTGAGGTAACTTTCGTCCGTTTCCATACATTCTTCTTGGGCTTGGATTAATTCCTCCAGAGATACTTCAACACTATTATTTGGTTCTATGACTATAATTTTGTTACTGTTAGCCATATTAAGGCTGTAGGCCTTGGGGAGGCCACATAAAAATGTGTTTTGACTCAAAGTTATGCTCCGCCCTTCTCTCTGTGTCTTTGCACACGGACTGCTTGGAAGGTTCCAGCTTGCTTTTAGTGAAATCATGTGTCATATTTTGCTTTCCCGCTCGCCCACCGAGCGCCAGCTAAGTTGACCTACTTCTATTTTTCAGAACCGGAAACGTGACTTCGCGCAGTGCATGCCGGGATCGCTCTCTTCTAAAATCCATCCAAGATGGTAGGTATCTTTCCATGTTGTGATTCTGAGAATCCATTGAAATCTTGTATTAATCATGCATTGTATGCCAGTTTAACGTAGGACAATATGTAGAGGACATTTCAAGCTTCACGTCTGTCTGTCCATTTTTGTTATTTTCCCCGTAAATACTTGTTTTGAGCTTTGTAAACATTGGCATACACATGACGGTACCGATGTCAACATCGACAGGACTCGGAGAGTCAATTTGCTGACCACGGAGGATTTATAACATTTCACGGAGTACCTAAAGTTACTGTACCGCCAGCAACTGAGACTTCCCGGTGCCATGTTGCTAGGAACTGATTGACAGTTTGACATATTGAGAAATGCGTTAATTTGCTTGGTAAGGTTATTATGTTTGTTGACAGCTGTCTGACGTGACAGTTCGATCAGGGGCTGAAGACCATGCTGTTACCGATTACAGCCCTTGTCCTCCCTCCCTGTTTTGGATGTGTATTCTTCAATACATCAATTTATTTAATCATTTTTAAAAGTTGAGCATAGCACAGATGGGTCCGATCTGTCTGTGGCCCCGTGAGTGTGGGACAGTGCGACAGATCAGTTGACCAGGTTTAGATATGTGCCACCTTCTGACAGTGATGCCACTTTTCCTGGTTTTCTTTCCAAGATTCTTCTATCAAATTATGTTAAAATTCCTGGGAAAATGTGTCCAAAAGTAGTTTTCCTGGTTTTTGTCGGCCAGTGAGTGGCACCTGTGAGGCTCTGTTGCCATAAGCTGGATATCCAATGCCATTGAGTGGCAATGCTACTAGTCTGCTGCGAATGTATTCATGCAATATACCTGTGTACAACTGAGAGGAATCACAAATATCAAATCATTTTGATTTCTGAATGTCGCACGCCGATCAAATGTAGTCACTGCTGAAAGTCAATGTTTTCTGTGAGAACACATGCATGCATGAGAAGAGTGCGATCCACAAGAATTTCGCAGCAATGGATCCGCCACTATAGTCTATAGCATAATCTCCCCATGTATAAGGGATTACATGAACAATGATCCCAAGGAACGATGATCCCAGCTTTTGAGGAACCATGATCCCATCTTAACGAAATGATGGCCCCACTTTTCAAATATGGCTATATTGTGTTTGTATCTTATCTCTGAACATGTAATTGACAAAGTGGTATTTAGATGAAGAGTTTTCCATGAAATCTAGGAAGAATTTGAGAGTGACAATATGCTAATGACTAATGTGTGTTTAGGTACAGTACTCACAGTTTGTCTGTTAATCCATGAAACCCTATGATTAATCCATGTAAATGATATGTATCCCCAATAATCAAAAGAAATATAAGTAAAAAATAAATATATATAAAATAATTACTTCTATGTAAAATAATTACGAAAAAAATCACTCCAATGATAGATCTAGTTCTATAGGTACAGACAATTTTGGACTTTTTTTTTTTTTTTTTTTGCATTTTAGTCATATTCATCATTTCTATCTATTTCTATGCATAAATCACCAACAAATCATTAAAAATTGGATATTACTGTGCCTATTATGTGTAGGGTATGTAAGTAGCCTGGAGAAGTAGCCTGCAGTGTGGAAAAAATCCTTTTCAGACATTTCTGGGCATTTAATCATTATTATTCATCATTTCTATCAATTTCCATGCGTAAATCACCAACAAATTATGGAATACTAGTGCAGATGGGTCAGTAAATATAAGCAATGAGAGATATTCTAATGTGGGATCATGGTTCCTTAAGATGGGATCATCGTTCCTGGGGAGGAGAAAATGGGATCATCGTTCCCGTGGGATCATCGTTCCTTGGGATCATCGTTCCAGTAACCGTATAAGGCATGTCTCAATTTGAGGCCTTCTGTAACAATCATCCCAAACTCTGACTGGATCGGCCGATCCTGACGATTGGGAACGTCTGTGTGGATGTCTGATCGAATCTGACAATATCAAAAGTTGCAGCAGCGACAGGGTTAGAAAAATGTCAATATATTTTGGTTTTGTGACTTCCGGATGTACTCGCCATGAGTGCTGCTACTAGTCGCAAGTAATTCTTGGCATTGGTTCCCCACTCGTATTTGTCATTTCAGAGATGCCACTAGTCTATTCGTAACAGCCTAAACAGTTTAGTAAGTAGAACATTCCTGTTTAGCCAGGGATTCCTGTTCCCCCCCCCCCCCATTTTTTCCCTTTTTTCTTGTGGAGTACAATCCTAATTCCCCTACAATCTATTATTATTGACCAATTTGTCGAATGCTTCGTTATCAAGCCTACATGTTGCATCTTTGCAAAGGAGTTTTCCTCAGTAACATGTCGGTCCAGGCTTGAAGCAAGATTGAAATTCTTCTGTCATACACCAATCAGACTGACAGTGCAGTGTCAACTTTGAGATGGTATGATGAAGAAATATGATCTATGGAAATGCAATGTTTGACCAGCAACCACTGTGCAGGAATCTGTTCAATTACCTTTGAGATGTCACTAAAATGATTTTCCCTAATTTGCAGGTGCGTGGTCCGAAAAAACATTTGAAGCGCCTTCATGCGCCCAAGCACTGGATGCTGGACAAACTGGGAGGTGTATTCGTAAGTATGATTTGATACTCTTCCTTCTAGATTTTTTTTTGTGTGAATGATATGTTAGAATTTTCCCAGTGACGATAACCTTTTTGCTTGATATGCTGTGATAGCAAAACTCTGATCTAATGAGTCTGAGGGAAAATGATATCACAATTTTTTTGCAGTTGCTAGCCTAGCTTAAAGTGGGTCATAGTTTTCTTCTGCTAATCGAGAAAAAAAATGTTAGCCAACCGTATATACTACTGTTAACAAAGCTCCTCTAGGCCACCCCTTCTCACATGATCCAATAAGCCTCCAAAGTTGTGTGTTCTTCAAATTATATAATTTAACGAAAAGAAATAAAATCTTTCATAAGGGTTTGAAGTACAGTAAAATTCCGTTATAACAAAGTGCTTGGGACAAGCAAAGAAGTTTGTTACAAACGAATTTCGTTGTACCCAGATTATGTAGTTAGAGTGCATACAGACATTCATAATACAAGTTAGGAGGCTGTAAAACCCCTTTCACACCTATTCACATGTCTCAGATCTCCTATACCCACATACACACATTCATAACATAAGTAAGGCGGCTGTAGAAGCCCTATCACACATATTCACACCCGGGCCTCCCTAGTCCACTTAAAAGGGTCTATTTCTCCTCTTTCCTATCCACTCAGGATGTGTGTGGTGCACATATGCGTGGGCACTGACACATTCCTCTGAAATTGTGTAATGTAGTTCTCGCCATGAATATGACCTTAGCTGTCGAAATGACGTTAAACCTCTATTACTCACTCACTCATATTCACACCTCTCAGATCTCCTATACCCGCATACACACATTTACAACACAGGTTAGGCGGTTGTAGAAGCCCTGTCACACATATCCACACCTCTTAGATTTCCCCATTGAGGGTACAAGGGAGGCTTTAGAAGTCATTGTAAAGCCATGTAAACTATGGTACAAGCTCAAAAATTCGTTATAAACGATTTTAGGCCATGTTAAGTTCGTTGTAAAGGGATTTCTTTACTATAGAAATGTATTGGGTTGAATTGGTAAAGTGAAATTGGTTTGTTATAAGCGAAAATTTGTTGTAACAGGATTCGTTGTAATGGAATTTTACTGTATAACATGTTATACATCCTTTTCAGGCCCCCAAGCCCAGCGCCGGACCACACAAGACACGTGAATGTCTACCACTTATCCTGTTCCTGCGTAACCGTCTAAAGTATGCTTTGACGTACACAGAGTGCAAGAAAATCCTCCACCAGAGGCTGATCAAGATTGACAACAAAGTCCGTACTGACCAAACCTACCCAGCTGGATTCATGGGTGAGTCAAAGACTCATATTTAAAACATGACGAGGCCCTATCGAAGCCATACTGGTTCTTTCAATAAGCAGGTATGGTTAATATCAAAGGCCCAGATAAAACTTCAACCGACGGTCGTTGACTGACTTTTTTGTGTCAACTCAGCATTACCATGGGGGAATACATTCTACATATACTAACTGATTTGTAAATGATAAGAGCCTTCAGGCTGTGGTTTGTCTGGTACGGCTCTATAGGATCTGATCCAATTTATTATGCAGGGATGGAAGTCTTCAGGAATTTCTCTGATTTCAGGGATTTTGAAGTTCCAAAGCCCTATACATTCATCAATATCAATATTTAGATGGCTTCTTATTCAGTATTTCAGGGATTGTTGGGCCTTGTAACTTTCATCCCTGATTATGGTAGGGCCCCCTTGACAAATTGGTAGTGCTACGTGCATTTAGTATCGTGAGGGCATCATTATTATACAACTTTTTTGTTGCTGTATAATTGCTTTCAAAAAGTCGTTTCACACAGCATTTTAAGTTTTGTACTGAACTGTGTTCTTCAGATGTCATCAAGATCGAAAAGACAGCAGAGAACTTCCGTTTGATTTATGACGTAAAGGGTCGTTTTGCTGTGCACCGTATTTCACCCGAGGAGGCAAAGGTATGCTTAATCTTACCACATTTCATATTTTCTGGCCTATAGCTTCCGAACATGATCAGTCTAACAAAATTGTATTTATTCCGAACATGATCAGTCTAACATAATTGTATTTAAAACCAAGGATATATTGTTTAGATGGGTCACAATTGAAGAGGAACTTGTCTAGTGCACTATGATGGAATATCTCTGCAATGCCCAAATTAATTGTTGTACTTGGGATATGTTAAAGGTTTGATTTCCTCCCAAAAACAAAGACTGCTCCAAGATAATTGATAGTAATGAATACTTTCGTTTATCCACAACAGTACAAGCTCTGCAAGGTAAAGAAGGTCGGAACCCACCAGAAGGGAGTCCCCTTCGTGGTTACCCACGACGGCCGCACCATCCGTTACCCCGACCCCCTTGTCAAGGTTAACGACACTGTGCAGGTTGACATTGAATCAGGAAAGATTAAGGACTACATCAAGTTCGACTCTGGTGAGTACAATCATAAAGAGCTTTACTCGAATGCTGATAGAAAACATAGCTATCATACACTGACAGGTTCCTCTTGTAGAATAAAAACATCCATGATGACTGCCCAAAGGAGAAAAGCTTCATTATGAACCGTTAATTATGATGATGGGCATACTGGAATTGACAAAACCTTCAGGCGATTTTGGCATGCTGCAGGTGTGGACAGCCGGTGTCAGTAATGTGTGATCACAGGCCTGCATGATGCTGCTTGTCTACCATTGACTTTCTCAATGAACCATGTCATAGTGACCGAAGGTTGTGTTTTGCCCAGTCCATGATGTTAAAATAATTAATCAATGGACATCACATGATTAGGGCGGGCCAGACTGGACCGTTTTGCTTCGAAAACTGTTACAGGCATGATGCTGTCATACATCACTGAAACAAAACTTTTAAATTCCAACTTACATATGTAGAAATGCATGCGATACGGAGTTGTTGCAAATTTGCACTGAGTAATTAGATATTAAGATGCCGGGCCTCCCTAGCCCACTTAAAAGGGTCTATTTCTCCTCTTTCCTATCCCCTCAGGATGTGTGTGGTGCACATATGCGCAGGCACTGACACATTCCTCTGTGAAATTGTGTAATTAGTTCTCGCCATGAATATGACCTCCGGGCCTCCCCAGCCCCAGGCCATCTTTAAAAGGGGTCTATGTCTTGCTTTTCTATCCTCTCTGAGTGTGGGTGGTGTCCATATGCGCGGGCACTGGCACATATTCGTTCCTTGAATCTCCTCTTTCCTGTCCCCTCTTTCTTACATGTGTCTGGTGTCCATATGCACGGGCACAGGCACATGTATTCCGTTGTGACGTGATGTCTAATGTACTTTTTCCGCCATGAATATGACCTTAGCTGTCGGCTTGGCGTTAAACAACCATTACTCACTCACTCACTCTGAATATGACCTTAGCTGTCGAAATGGCGTTAAACCTCTATTACTCACTCACTATTAAGATGCCGGTAATTTCTTCCATAGCTTGTCAGATGGGTGCATGGGGCATAGATCAATTGCACCTTAATAATAATTATGATAGAAATCAGAGTTGATGTCCATTCTTTCTGAAAATGCTTCACAATCGAGCCAATGTAGGTGTCAGTCTTGCTTTTGGTTCAAGCTGAAGCGACATTAAATGGGTCCCTTGGTCAGTCCTTTTCAGTTACTATGAAAATCACTTTGTCCAGGTGCCTGGACAATGCCATACTTGTAAAACTGTACATTGAGAATGTAATCTGTACTCAGCTTCAGATTTGTTTGTTCATGTGATGTGGGCAAAGCATACCGGTAGTATTTCTAAGATCACGGTAGCAAAAGAACTTACTCCTTTTTATTATGTTTGCAGGAAACGTATGCATGATCACAGGAGGTCGTAACTTGGGGCGTGTCGGTCTGGTGACCCACCGTGAGAGGCACCCTGGATCATTCGACATTGTCCATGTCAAGGATGCTCTAGGCCACACCTTCGCCACACGGTAAGAATAGATCTAGAATGGATCCTTTTTGCATGCTACAACTGTCCGCCATTTTCCCCCAGTTGATATCGCAGATACTAATAGTCCAGCCACAAGAGTTCAATTGACAAGGAGTACAGTTATATGTACACTTGTGCTATAACTAAGGTTTTGATTGTGGCAAAAATTAATTTGCCACAGCTCTCACAGCATCAGAGATACAGCTTTTCACTAAGCCACAATTTGCTCGATGCACACTACAAGACGAAAGTGGGACCTCAAATAGAATAGTAAATTTGACAGGTGAGAAGGGATGGGATATCACATGCAACATCAGTCACCGAAGAGGGTCATAGTAATGACCTTGAATAGGCCCACCATTATTTATCAATCCATGATGCAGTCAAATACTTGTGATGTTCATAAAATTGTTGGAAAAGAAGAAACAAAATCTATACTGACTCAGTACACATCCGAAAAATGAACCAATCTCCAGCACCAATACATTTCAGTTCTAACGTAACTTCTAATTTTAACGGTAGAGAATCATTGGGCTGTATTACAATATAAGCTGGGTATCCAGCATTCAAATAAAAATATGTCATCACTAAAATTATTGTACCTGAACTTTATATCTCTACCTAACACCATACTGATAGAGAATGAGGCTGACAGACTGAAATATTATTTGCCATTTTCAGGTTGGTAAACGTGTTCATCATCGGCAAGGGAAACAAGCCGTGGGTGTCCCTGCCCCGCGGTAAGGGCGTTAGGCTGTCCATCGCTGAGGAGCGTGACCGCAGGATTGCTGCTAAATCATAAACTGTTAAATATGGACCACACCAACTGAGAACACCAGATGGAATAATTGTACAGAAAGCAGCCAAATAAAAGTCACGATTTGAGGGAAACTGTTATTGGTTTGTCTTTTGTGTAACAATTATGGGTAGTTGTCCATGGAGAAAGGTTGGAGTCAGACAAATGCTATAGGATGGCCGCTTTTTGTATTGGTACCAATTAGGTGAAAATTTCTTAAGAGAAACTAAATGGGGGAAAAATGTTTTCATTTAGTGTCCGTGACCTGTATGAGGAACATCGTCGCCTTAGTGCAAGAAGGTTGTATGTGCATCTTTCAAGTTTTGCAGGAGAGGCAAAAGAAGTGTTCCCCATTACTATAGAACAAAATGGAAACCGCAATATTGCCAAGGGCCTGTAGGCATGAATATTATAGACAGCTTCAATACTTTCATAGTAGCTAGATATAGGTCAAAATATGTTAAAATGGAAGGAAACTCATTCAGCATATATTGCTCAACTGTCGTAGGAATGAATGCAAGCAGCAGAAGAAAATCTCTTAAAAATGCAACAACACTGAAAGCTGTCTTCAACACAATAGAAACAAAAGAACTCTGAACTTCCTCAAAGAATCAAACTTATTTAAAAAAAAAATTGAAAAATGGCTGGTCTGTCGGTGTCAGGATAATGTGACCGACCAGGAGATATGTCTACAGTTTGCGACATGATACCTGCGTGAGGCAGCAACATGTTTGACCGCCATGGATATGACCCTAGCTGTCGAAATGGCGTAAAACAACTACTTACCTACCTACCTACCACGAAAAAGGGGCCTTGAGCCACAAGTGGTATTTCACCGCTACGAGCCGTGTCCCACTGCTACAAGCACTCATAAATATGCGCACACACACCCATGCACTCACAATCATATGCGCAAACCTGCAGCCTACCATTACTATTGAATAGTTTAAAAATTTTTGAATGTCTGAGTTCCTCGATGGCCCGCGGATGTAAAACTAAACAAACCAACCAACCTTTTTGCATTAAGGCGATGATATATACAAACCATAAAGGGTGTCACGATGGACTCCCACCCCTTTAACTATGTCTTGGTCCAGTTGCTTGTGTAATGTAGTTCTCGTCATGAATATGACCTTAGCTCTCGAAATGGCGTCAAAACCTCTATTACTCAGTCTTGGTACAGTTGCAAAGTTATTGTATGTGTGATAAAGAATAGTGAAAGGTACAGAGTAATGATATTGAATAGAGAACCTTCTGTTGGATTATTTATTATCGGCAACTCAAGCAAGCAAAAGGGGGACTGGTAGCAAGCACCGATTTTTAGAGTTCTGGGCGGAAAAAAAAGCAAAAAATTTATTACACTTTGGGAAATAAAGGGCGTTATCAAGCCTTGTTTAATAAAACCTTCAGATCATACCAGAGAAACAGCAGATGTGCTGGCACAGTACTGTAAGGATGCAACCAGATGCTAACATAATTTTGGGTAATCGCGGTGCCATCAGATGGATCAGACAAACCCACTGCCCTCCTCTAAAGTGACATTTTAGGAACTACCGGGTATATCAGAAGCCTCTCATTTGATGCAAAGGTCGTCAAAATATCCTATCATGTATTGTACACAGATGGCACTTTTCCTAACCTTTTTGGAATTCCGGATTTTTAGTTGTGATTTTTGTAGTCATTTCCTATTGTAGGATGAGAAAATTAGGGTAAATTCCGAATTTTCAGAGATCACTGATTGTAAATATGATAGGGATTTTCTTTCATTCCTGCATATAAGCATCGAATCTCCCGGGTACAATCTGTACCGATTAGTGAATGCAAAATTCTCAATACCTAATTGCACCGAAACGCAATCTTTGAAAGCTGAAAAGTGATTTCTTATGACCAAGGAATCTCAATGGCATTGACCCATATGGGTGGAATCAATTTAGATCTACCCCTTTAATAATTGTGGACACTTCGCTATCCGGATGGCAAATTCAATTGTTCTTGGACATCAGGCCACACCAAAAAAATAAGTTGGTCTACGGATTTTGGTTTTGAATTTTTTTTAAAGATTTTTTTTGGCATCCAATGGATTCCTTGCAGAAAAGTGAGGTGAGCAAAAAAATGTTATTCTAAAAAAGATTTTTCCAAACATCACAAAGAGAAAACTTGTAGTGAAGCGAGTGAATTCCGTCGACGAGATTTTCTTCAAAGAAAAAAAAAATTTGTATTTCCAAAAATATGGAGAGGGAAATCCGTAGACCAACTTATTCTTTTGATGTGGCCTTAGTATCGGGTAGATGCAATACCAATTTGCCCCTCTGTATATTTGAACATAAATTGCCCTAAAGCTCTTCAGAGAAAATCATTTTTGGCACCTTGCAGGACAAGGCATTGCTAAATATCATGTCAGTTTGAGATCAGCTACATGAACAGTACATAGGTAACTCAATGCATTTCTGAAAAAAATGTACTGAATACATCGTGAACATTGTGTGGAATAGATGAAATCTAGTGTAATTCACATCTGGAATCCGTTCATTCCTATCTTGTCTAGTTGATTTATCTAAGTTTTTTTTTAATAATATTTCTGGGCCAATCAACCCTGTCGAAAATCCTGAAGTCAAATAGAAGCAATCGGCTGTCCTCTTCTGATCCCGAGTAAGGAGGTGGTGACCCCTTGTGAATATAATATTTACCACTCAATGCCCCATATCATCTACCAATCCCATAGTTCTTTGGCACGCCCAATGTCTCATGGGCATAAATATATTTGCAAATGTCACTACAAATACACCCCCTTGCCTGCAAATTCGCCCATACATATTGCTACCGTAATATCCCGCGTAGAAGGCGCAGCTCGCGTAGAAGGCACGCCCCCAACTCAGACAAGGCCTTTTCATGTAGAAGGCGCACCTACCTCTTCTGGATCGATTTCTGGAAAAAACCCGCGTAGAAGGTGCCCCGCCAACTCACAGGGGGGCTGTTTCATGTAGAAGGCCACAGAGAAATATGACTGTTAGCAATCTTTTCACTATCTAAATAGGTAATCATGTAAGTAAAACAATTGAAATTTCACACTTTCATGAAGATTTAGATGCCCCCTGTCCTACTGATATGATATAATGTACCATACACACATCTGGGACAGCCTATTAAAAGGCATGTGCATAGTTGAGGATTCTAGCACTGTAACAGATATAGTGCTGAAAGTCAGCCATGCGGTTAGCCTAGCTACAGTGAAGGCAATAGAGGTATGATAGGGTTAGAGCACTTGTGTGTTGAGTTTCTAGTTTGAACAGAACTCGACATTGATATGTGCTGTCACCTGGTGTTAGAATGGGGCCAAGATATCAGCATTAACATTTATGTACAATATACTTTTTTATTTGGACACCCCATAAAAGATTATTTAGACAGATTTCATGGCAATATTACCACAGTGCCTTAAGCCATTTAAAACATGATCCATGAAAATGACGCCTGTAAACCCAGAAAAAAAAACAACAACCCAGCAGTGACTATAAAGACCGAGATGGGTGGAGGGTAGGGGTTAGATGTCACATACCCTCTATTTTCCCAGTTATTTTAGCATCAGAGGGGGATCAGGGAAGCCAGAGCCTTTGTGGTAGTATATTCCGGTGTTCTTTAAAGATGGCTCATAAACTGAAAAATTAAAAAAAAAAATGTTGCAGCTGTCAAAAATAAAACAAAATCAATTCAAATACATATACATTCATTTTATTTGAAGGAAACGGGGTTGACTTGATTTTACAATTCTTTGCTCAAGAAGTTAATAAACAAATGCAGCTGCTCTAAATATCTTATCCACTCCAACTTTTGATACCAGGATATCAAAATAGGTTCATTTTTGGTTCAGTAAACCCACACTCAACACAATATTTAATGGCGGTAATAAAATATCACATTTTTAGCTAGCACAACACTTACGAAGAACATCGTTACAGAAGACGCCTATGAATATGTTTCAATATGGGATACTTCCAAAACCCAACTGATAAAATCTAACTTGTATTTCTTAAAAAGGTATTATGTCTTCGATACTGAAGTAAAAGAAAAAATGACTCGGGGGGTATGTGTTTATGTATTGAAGTCATCATTAATAAACATACATGAAATTACAGGACCCATCAGTCAGTTAAGTTAAGACTAACTGCAGTATTCTATGAACCTAATTTCCCCTAATTCTCGAGTCCAACTGAACGATGCTTATCTTAAATTTGCAATCTTGCATATAATAAATCGTTAAATCAGAGTTAGTTGGTTGGAATTTGAAATGTCAGCTTTACCAGATAAAATCTGGTCTGACGGGTTAATTGATATCAGCGATATGTGGTTTATAGAGCTGAAACAACACAATGTATACACATGTATGTATGTATGTAGAGAAGAAAGATACAAAGTCGTCAGTGTTATTTATCTCTTGAAAGAAGAGAGAGATTAATATCGTACACATTAAACTTATTTGACATGTTTTTCTTTTTGAGCGGGATATGCCACAGAATACAGTTTGCTAAGTAAGAGTAACGTCAGAAATATATAGATCAGCATAAATAAGTAACTACATCGGAATACACACTAATGTACGTCAGCGAGAAAATACATATCGGATGCCCTAGAAATATATAGCTCCTAGATGTCGTCTTAAGCGTGTAAAAGCACCAACCCGGCTTGTCGATGGGTACTCTTTCTGTACCAGTACCATCTTAATCTGATCGCATGCAAGAAACAATCGCATCCAAAAACCAGAAACACCAAAGATGAGTACAACAGATGCGCACACAACATTCATATCCTGTGAATCCAAGAAGTTTCTGCAAGTCTATCAAATTGTCTGCGAGTGAAAAAAAAAACAACAAAAAAACTTTTAAAATCCTACTTTGATATTTCTCAATATCTTTATCGGTTCAGTTGATCAAAAAGCATTTAATACCTGTAATCGTCTTCACTTGACATTAACACTCAAGCTATCAGCTAAACGAGAATAATTATTAATGAATTTAAGAATATTGGTACACGCATATGAAAAATGAAAAATACCACTACAGTATTGCATCTCGAAGAGAACAATTTTGTCACTAACCTATTCCTATTCCACATTCAGGCTATTTGGTAGACTCGTAGATACAATACGGGCCCACTATACCAGAGAACTATAAGCACAACGTCTTTATACAAAGGCACATCATTTCTCATATGTACTTAAGAATGTGTTCACAAAATCGCAGTTTATAAAGTTTACCAGAAAAGAAATATTACCTATGCACGAAACAAACTTTACACCACATTACACCACTCATCAATAGTCAGTCAGTCAAAATAAAGTCTACCACCACCTACTCACTTTTTGTAAATCCAGAAAATAGTATTCCACGCTTCTATTAATTTATCGATATAGAATGTCGCAGAAATGTACAAAGAATGAGTATCTGTCGATTCTGTAATTTTATCACAAGATGGAAAAGTTGGGCTCTTCGGACATGTTTGGTTTCGAAAAAGAATCAGGTTGACTTGACCTGTTTTCAAAGATGGCATGATATCCATACCTGGTAATGTTATTCCTCACAACAGTATCACCATGTCTAACTAAGGTATAAACTGTAGGATATATAAGCATATATTTTAGGTTGAACACCAACTAAGAATGAAACATAACATATTTCAATTAGAACCTGAATAATAAACTCTTGGGCAATAATTATGAGCAGGTTGACGCTACCTGGAATCAATATTACAATATTGGGTGAATAGACTCTTAATAAATATCCACAATTCTAGAACATGTTGTGATCCAAATCCAAATCAGTTGGATCTTTGGGGGGGGGGGGGGGAGAAAAACATCAAAAACAGCATACATATGTACATGTACAATAAATTATATAAGGGACACTCGAAACTCTCTTGCGTTTGATATTTTTAAACAGATCTTCAGTCAACGTTAATCTAGTAGACCATGGACTCTACACAGAAGGCACTTTATTGCAGTTGGAAAAAATAGAGCACTTTTACATAATATAAGTGTCTCTTATTTCAATTCAGCTAGATATTCTAATTGCACAACTTGACTTCCAAAACTCAATATAAACAGAGCTCTAAATACAGAATGCATATACATAATTACACATAGCATCAATGAACAAGCTTAAAAACGAGCTGATAACCAACTTGTCACTTACAGAAAACTTATTTAAGACCCATGAAGCAGGAAAAGGTGCATTTTTCATGAATAAAGTTGTGTTGATAGGGGAATGTCCATAATTTTTGCTTGTAATAACCACATACGTAAACAACTAACATCAAGAGATCTACAAGACACTTACTTATCTTTCAAATGATGTATATTAAATGGCAGGACTGCCAAGGAATATTTGCATTCTCATTTGATTAACACCACAAAAGCTTCTTCAACAACTTCTCTGAAAAATCACCATTTCTTGCTGTATTGATCTATAGTATGAATCACCAACAATCTGACAAGAGCAACTCTGGCAGGTCTACTCAACATTTAGTAGATAATCCTGTAGAGGTTTCGGCAGTGGTAGGCAGGGCACGCTTTGAGACAGTTGTCTATCTATAGACTTGTATATTGTTACCCTTGCGATTTGTTTAAGACTGCGTGGTTGTGATGACAAACGGTGAATCAGCTGTAGGAAACGACCACTCGGTGCACGGTTAGGGTCAAAGCGTGAGAGGAACTTTGCGGTGTTCATGCACTGATATAACGCTTCATGATCCATAGTGTTAAAGAACAGCATGAGAAGCATCTCAGCTAAGCCACTTTCAAAAATATGGCTGAAGTCCTGTATGTCATACATGTACTGATTGACGGCTTGGGTGCCTTTAGGCTTTAGGAATATGGATCCTTGTGAGTGACAGATGATGGGGTCAGATGGGTAAGGTTCAACATCTGGGTTTGCTCCACCCTGGAGGAGCGTGAGCACCCAGGAGTGAACGCGAAGGAGATCGTTGGGTTGGCGGATGAACGCAGCTAATTTCACCATCTCTAGGAGCATGTTTCCACTGGTACACTCTAGGTACTTGGCCTTACGTCCATGTGTCGAGTGGTTAGAGTTAAGGCCATACCGCAGCAGCAATGTGAATACGCTTTGCAGCACATCTGAGACAGCATCCTGATCCTGTCGACTGCGGAGCTGGAGGCAGCGGTGGCCATATTTGGTCATGGTGGCTACAACATTGAGATGTGTATGCAGGTTAAAACTGGGTTGGGCACCACCTTCCAACAGAGTTGTAAGGCAGCGCAAGTATCCGCTGCTATAGCGCCCAGTGAACACGGGGTCCATGTTGACTAACATCTGCAGCATAATAATGAGCGCCCCACGACTTGCTGTTGTTAGTGCATTAGGGTTGGCGCCATGATGCAGAAGGACCTTTAGTGCACGACATGCTACAGAGAAGTCTGCTTTGTGCTGTTGGCGTGCTGGTAAGGTCTCTAGTGTTATACTACTGGGGTCCGTGCCAAAAACAAAGTCCAAAGACAGCAGTAGTTTATGCAATGCTGTCACCCCACTGCTGTTGAAAATGTTAGCGTCACAATTATAACTGAGCAGGAGGTCGATGGTTGCAATAACCTGTTCATCAAACTGCCGCTGTTTCTCCACCTCCTTCCTCTTCAGGGCCTCTGCGTCGGAAGTCTCAAGTAGAGAAGCTTCAGGGTTCCACTCGCTAACAATCCGGTTGACTTGTGCTATCAGATCATGAAGTGGAGAGTTGCCTTGTGCATCTACCTTGTTTATATCCTGTTCCATGCCTGTGCCCAACAGAAACTTGGTGGTGGCATGTAGCTCGAGTGGGTTCTGCACACTAGAGTAGAGAAGGTGCAATGCGCCTTGCTGATTGCAATGAGTGCGTGCATGCACATCAGCGCCTGATTCTACAAGGAATTTTACTAGCGCATGGTCCCATTGTACAGCATGCAGCAGTGGTGTCAGGCCCTCCTCATCCACAGTGTTGATCTCGTCCGGGCGGATATGTACCAGGTACTCGGCACAGCGAGCAGCACCATGACTGCATGCATAGTGCAGCGGGTACCGGTGGTACGGCCAGGTCTTGAGTGGAGTTCCACCATCAAACTCCAGAAGACAGCGTACCGTGTCCACATGGTCATGCTCGATAGCATACATCAGTGCTAGCTTGTAATTGCTGTCACATATAAACACATCAGTCTCCAGGAAGTGGAACCTGGATGGCACATGGCGGATCGGTGTGTGACTGCCGGGGTGACACATGCCGGCCTCCAGAGCAGGGTTTGCTCCAGCGGCAAGCAGGGTGCGCACGACTGGCAGGTTGCCCAGGCTGGCTGCTAGGTGTAGCGGTAGTGTACAGTGTGGATGGTTAAGGTCGATGCCCTCATCAATAAGTAGCTGCAGGACATCCTGATCATCCACTAAGACGCATGTTAGCAGCACATTTGGACCACTGTCATTTGTTACCTGTGGGAGTAGAAAGTGAAGTTTGATTAAGAAAATTCATAATAGAGATAGTGAAAACAAGCTACAATTAAACAAATATAGGACAGCATTTTGCAATGCAAGTAACTCGAAAGGGCACTTAATCTCGTGTTTTAGGCCCCTTCTGATACTAACCTCATGTTTTCTTCGAGCGTCATCACTGTCAATGGTTAAGCCTATCGAGAATGCATCCATTATGACTTGTATGTTTCATTGGCGAATAACTCCTCTCTTGGCGAGTTAAGCATTGCACAATACCAGCAGGTCTTAAATAATGATCCAGATTAACCATAAAAAGGCATGGGACACTGACATTCTGTTATAATCCAGCAGTTTCGATGGCACCGTGATTCGATCGTCTCGCTGTCCACCATTTTGGATTTTGATGTTCTGTGCGCATGCGCGACCCCTCCTTGCCGTAAGTCGCATTTTCGACGGAGAAATCATATATTCTATCAATTTAACTTGAAATTAATGGCTTAATATAATCCATGCATCTTTGGCAATATCAATCAAATCTGAATCGAATATACCCTATCGTTTTACTGTTATAGCCCCACAAATCGATCGTCTCGCTGTCCGCCATGTTGGATTTTGGTTCTATCTGCGCATGCCCGACCCAATTTCCATGGTTATTTGGGTCAATTTGCACGACCACGGCTTTGTGATGCGAATTAACAACATGGCGAACACGTAGTTATTTTATCTTTTTTATAATACATATCGATTCAAATCATATCCTTTGTCCGTTCTTTATCATATTTCTATATTATAACATTGAATAATTGAAAAAAAAAAAAAAAATAACGACCATTTTTACGACAATAGAGACGCGCAGACGGATCGAATTACGATAAATTCATCAACATTCATCAATTATTTGCACCAATCCGGACCAAAAAGGCGGGAATATTTGTTTTTTTTGCACTACCTTAACAATTGGTTAAAGGCGCTCTGTATTGAAGAGCTAACTCTACAGACTTTTGCCCTGTGGCAACATCGCCGATTCAGAGCTCCTTTAAGAAGGCAGTTCTCCTTTGAAAAAAAATGTGTTGGTGGGTGACACTAAACGCTGTATCTTTAATCATGACCAAGGCAAAATACCACAAAACGTTGTAAACCAGGGACATGTATATATATATATATATCACATCTACATATCGTCGCCTTAGTGCAAGAAGGTTGTATCTGCATTTTTCATGTTTTGCAGGAGAGGCAAAAGAAGTGTTCCACTTATTATAGAACAAAGTGGAAACAGCAATATTGCCCAGGGCCTGTAGGCATGAATATTATAGACAGAGCTTCAATACTTTCATAGTAGCTTGATATAGGTCAATAGAATCTGATGTTAAAACAGAAGGAAACTCATTTTCCCCAAAATGTCAGTTACAACCTTCTTGCACTAAGGCGACAATATATACACCCAGACTATGGTGACACTCAATCAGCCGTACATGGCCTCTGAATTGGTGTGATGGTATTCATAATTTTATACTAATGTAATATCAATACTTTGATCCCTGGTTTTCTCACAGAAATACTGATTTGATTAAGACTTCATATTATTTGCTATGGCAAAGATGATCAATATGTAAACACTTCTCTAGGCGATATTATACCGTTGATATTAGTGATATGAACAGATAGTCTCTATTTAAGTGTTCACAGAATATAAAAATTCCATTTTTTTCACCTGTAACAATGTATCGAGTTGTGAACATTCCGGAAGCAGTGTTTTCACACGGCGCCATGCCTCGGCCTCCTGCACCTCTGTTAGTTGCTGCTGCCTCCTGTAGGCAGCAGCACTGCTGTCGTTTTCCTTATTACCACCGACTCCCCCGAGCAGCTCATCCCCCTGCACCGCTTCTACTTCTTCAGAATCTTTGAGCTGTTCTTCGAACTTTCTGAGCAGCTCTTGGTGCTGCTTGCGGATGTCCAGCAAATCAAAGACGGCTTGGGCCGTGACTTGGATGTGATTGCTGGGGGGCGCCGGGGCGTAGGTGGCCGTGCCAAAGATAAGATGCATGTATTGGTAGAGCTCCACAATGCGCGTGTTCACCTGTCGCCAGGCACGCATCATGGAGCGTGTACCCACCCAGGGCCTACTCTGTATAAGAGAGGGAAAAGTACAGAAATGAGTATAAACGATTAAAACAGATTTGTGAAAAGGTTCTATCTAGCGCAGTTTTTCCTCTCTAGCTTCTATGGGTTGATTAATATTATACATGCAGAAAATTCGCCTTTGAAAGAACTTTGTTTCAATTTTCTCTGAAGATATACTGGAAAAAAAAACAAACCAAAAATTATAGGTTCTGCTTGCTATCATGTAACATCTCGATTGTTAGACGGGCGTACTTATAAGCCATGCTTATCTAACATTCGGTGTGCCTTATAGAAAAATACTCCTAAAATCACAGTGCGCCTTAAAGTTGGGATGTATTTAGTCCAGTCTCAGATGAGCCTAATAGGACTGGTCTCTGTGTGCGTAGAAATAAGGTGTGGTCAACATTTGATATCAGGTGGGCTTCTTTTGCACGACGCTCCTCCAACTTTTCTTTATCATGTTACCAATCTTTCCAACAAGCAAACCCTGTTCTGAAAAGATGACCGCTCCCTCAGATTATCCATAGACATTAGATCGTCGCCTTAGTGCAAGAAGGTTGTATCTGCATTTTTCGTGTTTTGCAGGAGAGGCAAAAGAAGTGTTCCACTTATTATCAGGGGTGTGAAATCCCGAAACCCATTTCCTTTGAAGCGTAATATACGGCTTGCTAGTTCATGTTTTAATGAAGGATAAAAGTGATTTAAATGTTCTTTGGGCAGAATATAACACACTATGTTGTACAGGGATGTATGGAATTACCTTTGGGATGCTAACCTTTCTCAATCTGGAATGATATTGACAGAAATTGTAAGTCAGACTCCCCCCCCCCCCGCCTACAAATGGTAAATCCTTTTCTCAGTGGCATAGATCTCAAGGATGGTCTCCCTGAGCATCAAAAACGCGGATTTCCGCGTTTCCTTAGAGATTTCACACCCCTGTATTATAGTACAAATTGGAAACAGCAATATTGCCCAGGGCCTGTAGGCACGAATATTACGTATAGACAGCTTCAATACTTTCATAGTAGCTAGATGTAGGTCAATAGATGTTAAAACAGAAGGAAACACACTTTTTTCCAAAATGTCAGTTACAACCTTCTTGCACTAAGGCGACGAGATATTCTCCCAAGTCTATGGATCACCAATAGGTAAAGGTCTATTCAATAAGTTAAGAGAGACACTACCCTATAAAGACATGTGGTAGAAAAAATCATTCATGTATTCATAGACTGCCACAATTATGCTCATGCATTTTCCCAACTACGGTATATATTGTTGACGTGTGAGAAGCAGGAATACTCACTCACACACAACTTGGATTGAGCTTATTAAGGTAGAGCAATTCACACTAATGCTTAATTACATACATGTATATAATTGTGTTATATACTAAGAAACACTGATATGGGAATGCACAGAGAGTACACAGTACATGAGAACATAATTTATGCTGATGACAAGTGCACCAACTGCACCCGATGAACTGCTCCCCAGCAGCGGGAGAGAGTGATGAGCAGAGAGATCATACTGATCGTGTATGAACCCTAGATGACCAAGGGATGACACAAGTATGAACTACTAACTTTGACCTATGAGTTCATGAGTGGGAGCTTTGACCTTCTGCTCCTGGTGAGCTCATCCTGCTTATGTATGAACCCTGAATGACACAGGTATGACCCAAGTATGAACTACTAACTTTGACCTGTGGGTTCATGACTTGGTGGTTTGACCTTCTGCTTTATAAGCTTAGGGCAGACTGCTGCTCAGAGGAAGGATGTAGTCAATTGCTCTGTGGGACTGGAGGCAGCACTGACACCATGACAGGAGAGGAACTTGGATTATTCTCACATATGCTCACTAGGAACTATATGGAGATAGTGGTTGTGAGATTGCCACTCTGTGACTCAACGGCATTGGACACTCTATATGATTATGGAGACTAGTGTGGACTCTGTGTTTGGACTCAGCATGTATTGGGATGAGAGTATAGTAACTGTGCATTCCCCATGGACATTACAGACTATTTGGTAATTATATTATGTTCAGAATCATCTGGTTGGTATTTGTGGTTATGGTAATAAAGATGTGATTAACACTTAACCTCTCACGAGTGCTCTGTGACTTGTACAGATGAGCGCGCATTGGTCAATTAGCTACAGGCACTAGATTCTGATTCTGGTGATATCACTGCCCACTACATTGGTGGTACTGGAGACAAGGTAATCAGATAACACCCTAGCGTATGTACATTTATCCCCAGAACACAGACACGCTCAACAATATGTAGCTCTACATATTTCCTATTTAACAAAAAGAGAGCGACACAGGAGTTTTTTTGATGGGACAATGGCGCACTTTAGGAAAAAAGTAATGCATTACTGGTATTTTCACCTGAAGTGGGCCTTGATACTGAAAAGGGAAAAACCTTTTTTCAAAATGACCTTGATTATAGCCCTGTCAGAACCCTTCTAAGGGCCGCGTACTGCTATGTATTTTTTTTTAAACATGTTTATTTGGTCCTGGTTTACAGAGTTCAGTGTTACTGTTCTACCCAATGAAAACCTGAGGCGTGCGAAGCGGGCACACAAGCTGTCCATTAACTAAGTACAAATTTCCACATTTAAGCATAGTAGGTTTGCTTCAACTGAGTATAAAATGAATAAATATAATGTAAATTAAAAACAGTTAAAAGTTGAATACAGTGAACTTGTACATTACAGGTATACGGACAAAGTACGGGAGAGCGACAAGACATAACAAGCCCAACAAGTATTATCGGTCGCTGAGGGAGGAATATATGCATCAATTTCAGCATGAGCTCATCACAATTAAATGTTATACGGGAAGACATATTCAATTTTACCTTTGAGGATATGCGTTTTATCATATACAAATGTATACTGATTTCAGGAGGTTGAATAAAGATTCATGATAACAAGTTAAACAGACAGATTCAATCAACTAACTTTCAGTGTGAGCTAGCACGGTACAGACTCAGACAGGGCCTCCTACTATATCATGTATGGCTAAATCAAGATGAAAGCATTGAATCCTGATTGGAACACTGTACGTGGACCACTTCCAATTCAAAAGCGTCTATGCCTATGGCGCATGGCATGGCCCTGGGGAGTTGCCACTTCAGACTAAATGTATTGTATCAATAAATGAGGAGTGAGTGAGTAATAGATGTTTAACGCCATTTCGACAGCTAAGGTCATATTCATGGCGAGAACTACTTACACAATTTCACAGGGGAATGTGTTGGTGCCCGCGCATATGTGCACCACACACATCCTGAGGGGATAGAAAAGAGGAGAAATAGACCCTTTTAAGTGGGCTAGGGAGGCCCTCAATAAATGAGGCAACATCATCATGTCATGGCGATGCTTGCATTCTGACCAAATCCTGTTACATGTATCGTTGTACATCAGGCCACACCAAATTAAATGATTGGTCTATGGATTTCCCGCATCTTATTTTCCAAAATACAAATTTTATTTTTTTAAGAAAATATATTTGTCTATGGATTCCGCCCGCATCATTTTTCTGGGAAATTGCAGATTTTTTTCCCCCTTTTTTTTTGCACTGAGCTACATAGTCAACCAATGAAAGTACAGAAAAGGCAGACCACTCATTGGATAGGTAAAAATTTCACTGGTGCCATTACATAAGGGTATGCTGCATTTAGTAAAAACATAAATAGACCATATGATCAAAGGAACCCCCTCCTCAAAAAAAAAAAAAAAAAAAAAAAAGCCCTCTCCACATCTTCAACATGCAGAATCCATAGACAGATATATTTTCCTAGAAAAATAAATTTAATATTTGGCCCTCCCGCTCCATTTTCTAAAAATGAAAATCCATAGACCAACTTTTTTATTTGGACTGGCCTCAATTTTATTTGTTCAGAAGTGGTAGCTATCACATCAGGAAATGATTATGATATTAGTAGAAGAATGTCCCTCCTGTGAATTAACCACTGATCTCAAGTACTGGGTATCTGATAAAGAAATGGACAAACACCATGAGGATGCTGATAACAGCTGGACGCCGCACATACCGGTATCAGCTAGCTAAACAATAGCATGTCATGTTTTCAGTAAGATACCACCGGTAGTTCATTTCTTAACAATAGTTTGCCTTTCATCTCTTTTTTTTTTTTTTTTTAAATAGAGATAACGTCTCAACAATAGACTGTCAAGTTTTTATAGCTGATTTCTTAACAATAGAGCATTCCCGTTCTAGCGCCGCCCAGTCATAGCTGTGTGGGAGTAGGGGGTACAAACACTCCTAAACAGTGACCCCTTTTCCACTTGTCAGTGATTTTTGACCAAAATATGAACTTTTGTGTAATTATGTCTGGACATTGTAATAGGTCATATTCTTGTTATCTACATTGGTGCCATCGGGCCACACCATATTAAAACATTGGTCTATGGATTTCCCGCTCCTAATTTTCCTAAATGGAAATTTTATTTTTAATTGAAAAATATTTTGTCAATGGATTCTGCCTGCATTATTTTCTGGAAAATTAACCACTCATTGGATAGGTAAAGGTCTCCAGATTTGCACATTTCAGTGTCTATGCTGCATTTAGAAGCCAAAATACATAAATTTGAGAAAAAAATCCCCCTCTTCACATCTTTGATATTGAAAATCCATAAACAAATACGTTTTTTTTTTTAGAAAAATAAAATAAAAATTTCGCCCTCCCGCTCCAGTTTTCAAAAATGAAAATCCATAGACCAATTATTTTATTTGGTGTGGCCTCAATAAAAGTAATTACTATATTTATCAGTGGTAGGGAGATTTTATCTAAATGGGTCAGCCCTAAGCCTATACTGTTCTCTAGGAATCGTTTTCTAGTGAGTGACTGCTCAGTTCTACCTCCTCACTAAAAGAGCGGTCCCTAGAGTGGGTAAGACTGACATGTTTTCGTGTAGAATCGCAGTTTTTGTAGTTTGATAAGCCATAAGGTCATTACCTGGATGCTGATTACAGAGATAACCTACTGCCTGGTGACTGGTGATAGCTAATGAGGTATTGTCTGATAAAGGAAAGATGAAAAAGAGCTGGAAGATAGGGTGAATTCAGGGCACTGGATCACCTCAGTACATGAGGGACCTGGAAGTCTTAAAGAGTATCCAAGTAGAGAAGTGTAAATTATCATGGCTTATGCAGAGGCTTAAAAGTCAATGCTACTGAGCAGGGTTCTAATCTAATCATGTCACATTTTATCTGAATTTTCGCTTACTTTTATACTGACTGACAATTAAGCGGGCAACCAGGTAATTTTATGATGGACAAAAAAAAAATCCATCTGCTTTCAAGTCGGGGATGTAAAACATGCCATGTTGTGCGCATTCTCAAAAAATCTCTATGTTGTTAATTGATGTCCACCCCTAAATCATGATCATTATCGTTTGTTCACACGCCAATGGGCAAATGTTACTGTTCCAATCCTACATTGATAAACATAGATTTTTCTTTGAAATTTCTCCTTTCTTCCAATCATCCCCTCCCCCATTTGAAAATAGCCATTTGGTGAAATCCTTATTCCTAGACACAAAGGGGGTGCCGTCATTGGGTGGGCTATGTGTACCAGGGCGGGTGGGAGTGTCCTGTAGAGTGGTGAGACTGTTCCTGGAATCTGTTTCTGGAACCCCTGGAAATGAGTCACTGTGTACTAGATAACCAGGACATGCTTATCGCCAAGGGGAGTCGCCAGAGCCGCATCCTCTTGTGGTCTCTATGTGGTTAAGATTAACAATATATATCGAGAAAACAATATTAAAAAATTCTCAATTCTGTTATTTCTTTTTTCAAGTTTTCAACAGTTATGGATAGGATTTTCAAGCACAGCAAAAAAAAAAAAAAAATGGAAACTGTCACATGGCACAGCTTCGATCAATTTCTTTGTACTAAGGGAGATATGCATAAAACAGTTCGGCGTTAAGGTACGTGTAGTTATACACGTTCTTTGCCCTTAGGTCACGTAGTCATGTTCACCATTAAATGTGAAAGTTGTTTGAGCAAATCTAGAAAACCTGAAAATATATACAGGGGTAGACACTAACACTGGCCCGGGCCCGTAGTTCTAGCTACTGGTCTGTGCTTTATCCATATTTTCTTCAAAATTGCTCAATTTGCTTGCACAATAAATCATCATATATACCGCTAGTGGTATATATTATTGCACAGGGTCGTGGGACCGGGTGGTCACATCCCCAAAATCCTGTCTACTAATAATTGTGTTAAACTTATGATATTGATAAACTAACTTCTTGTATCTAGACTTTTAGTACCATGCCTTAATGCAGGCTCTCTATATATTGGTATATTCACCAATTTTTAACTAAAACAACCATTCTCAAGGGCTACACTTTCCTTCTTATACAGTTCTACTGCTTAAAGATAACATGCCTTCCTTATTTAAATCACTACCGGCAAGTCTAAGTCTTACCATCGTGTCCCTTGCAGCTTGAAATGGGTCGGATCCTAGTCCATTAGGACCAGCCACGCAGTACTCAAAGTCATCCAGCATCTTTATAGTCGGGGGACATCTATAGACAAAAGCCTCAAACTGCGGGAGCATACCAGATGGTACTGAGACAACTTGACTGGGCATGGTGGCAGGATGACACTTTAAGAATGGGGTCCACCCAGGGCACCTACACCTGGGAGAGGCCTGCCCTGGTAGCTCCAAATCATCGATCAGACAACTCAAAGCTACAGCGCACTACCCCACCACATGGCCAACCGGTGCTTCATTTACATATATGCAAATGTGTGTGCTATCTAGGTGATCACAGATCCCATTGTTCTATATTAAACACTCAATTCTAGTCCTCTTATCTGTTATTCCTGTATTCTCTGTTTTCAGTTATTGACACTCTTTCGTCAGATATCACCTACTTTTGATATCTTTAAAATGTTATCAATCGGGCTAATTTCTGTGTAAATGACCTAGAATGAAGACCTCCCTAATCCAATCTGAGGTGTTATCATTCCTATCATCAAGCTGTAGCAAAACAAGGTCATGACCCCAGTAATCGGTGTTATCTCTTAGAGTCCTTAACTCAACCACCCTATAAACTACCGTAAATCCCCGGTCATAAGCCGGCCCCGGTCATAAGCCGGGGGGTGAGTTCAGGGAATTCCTATAAGCCGATTTTGGTGTCAAATTTTTCCCACTTTCTCTTTATTCTATATTAAAAAAAAACCCGGTCATAAGCCGGGGGGGGGGGACTTTGGGAAAAATTTAGAAGCCGGTTTGGGCCCAAAATAGAAAAAAAAAATCCGGCTTATGACCGGGGATTTACGGTAACAATAACTTATAAAAAAATGTTATGTTCAGGTAATGCTACATGTACTTACACTTATTGGCCTAACCCTAAGATTCTATGGTCATTTTGGGAAAAAGGAAAACTTTTTGGCGCTTAGGCCACACCAAAAAAATAAGTTGGTCTACGGATTTTCAAGAATGCAAATATTTTTTTTTCTTTGAAAAATATCTTGTCTACAGATTTTGCTCGCCTCACTTTCTGAGAGTTTTCTCTTTGTAGTGTTTGGTAAAATTTTTAAAAAATAAAAATTTTGCTCGCACCTCGTTTTTCAAGGAGGAAATCCATTGGACAACAAAAAATTCTTAAAAAATTAGAAAAAAAAATTCGCTTGCTCGCATCATTTTTTTCAAAACAAAAATCCGTAGACCAACTTATTTTTTTGGTGTTGCCTCATTGAGAAAAATCAGATTTCCTTTGAATCCGGTGCATTGAATTTGCATTCGAAGGTACTAAAATTTTCAGTTGGCCTTCAGTGGTATGGTTAGTTTTTTTGTTTTCTTTTTTGAGTTGCAAGCCGCGTAAGCGGCCAGGACTGTAGCGACCGTGCAACTTCATTATGGTTTTGGTTTGTCAGTGACGTCACGGTCACCTTGTGACGCAATTTGTGACGTCATATGTCGGCTGTGACGTCACACGTCAGTGCAGAGTGCAACTCCTATCCGTGGTCCTTGCCACATTTTTCTTGTTTAATTCATCCAGATTGAATAATCATATGGTAACTGAAATGGAATGGTTTATCAACCTTTGATAAGACAGAACGCTCTTTGAACTCAACTGAACTTTGCCGTATCAAAGGCGGTTGTGTATTCAATCGGACAGATTGGTAGGGGACACACGGGACCATGTACAGCAATGAACATATCAAAACCACTTGGATATGTATGTGAGTGTAAGTGATATATTATTCATCATTTTAAAACAGTACCCCGGTACCCATAAATTCCTGATTTATATTTTCACTTTTGTGAACCTACATTTACATGTATCATAAACGGATTTATGATAGTCATTTAGACTATTACCGTAAATTCTCTCTTATAAGCCGTACCATCGTATGAGACGCACCCCCAGCTTTGGGAGAAGTTAAAAGCCGCATCCAAGGCTTGAAGAGTGAAAGTTTTATACTGTTCTCTAAGATTGAATACCCGCTATAAGCTGCAACCTGACTTTAGGCACATTCTTTAAGTCGCACCTTGGGTTTGGTTCTAGTATAAGCCGCGGCTTATATGACAGAATTTATGAAGGGGTAGTATAATTTTCGATCCTAGTTTTATCTAGACGATCCACTATGGCTAAAATATGGTGGATTTTAACTGTTAAACAGTATGGATGATATATGTATAGTGGACCATATTATGGAGACCCTTACACAGTAGAGATGCATGTGTACCATACCTCCACAGAGACTACTGTAAAACCTCACCTATAGACCACTTTTTGTCTTAGAAACCCAGTTTTAGCCTATAGCCTAGGTAGGTGAGGTAGACTTATAGGTGAGGTTTTAAAGTACTGTAAACCTACATATTTTTGTGCAGCTTAATTTTCGCGCATATGGCATGGAAATATTTTTTGGTGCAATCAAATTTTCACGCATCCACAGGTTGGTTGATACAGTGAGTATTTTGTATTAAATTTTCGCGCACATCTTATTTTCGCGCACATAGTAGGTGTGCGAAAATATGTACTGCGCGAAAATTAATACGTTTATTTCTCATTTATTTATAATTACCATATTAGGAAGGAGTGTAGGGGCCAGCTCTGCCGTAAGGCCAGCAGCCCCGTTTCTGGAGATCCCAGCCCCCAGGGGCTGGCATCCGGTGGTAGCTCCCCCCTACGTGTGTGTCATACCAATCCAGGTGTAGGTGCCTGGAACGGTATAATACAGATACGCTTCGACCCTGGCAGTACTGTGTACTGGTAGGTCAACTGGGAAGTCAGGAGTGCCTCACACTGCTTGATAAAGCCCAATCTATCTGGTTGGGAGGAAAGCTTGGTGCTGGTTGGCCATGGTTGAAGCTGGTTGGGAGAAGTGTAGGGGCCAGCTCTGGCTGTAAGTCCATGGCGGTAGGCCATCTGCCCCGTTCCGGTTGCACCAGCCCTCAGGGGCTGGTCAGCCGGTATAAGCTGCCCCCTTGTGTATTATACCGATCCAGATGTAGGTGGAAGGTAGAGAATGTCAGACGGGGAAGTAGCTCAGCGGTAGAGCTTCCGCCTGCAGGTTGGAGGGTCCCGGGTTCGACTCCCGGTTTCTCCAGGACATTTTCCGCCAACCTCTACACTGGTGGAGAAACCGAGTTGGTCCTGACCCGTGTGAGGGGGGACTACGAGAACTCGGTACCTGGGCTGGTATGACACGAATGACGATTCAATTTGCTAGTACTGGGGAGACTTGGAAACAGGTGGCCGGTATGCGACTCAGTACTAGTCCTGGGTATCTGGTATCTATAGGGTACTGAACCCTATATTGAATCTGGTAGGGAGGAGTGTAGGGGCCAGCTCTGCCGTAAGGCCAGCAGCCCCGTTTCTGGAGATCCCAGCCCCCAGGGGCTGGCATCCGGTGGTAGCTCCCCCCTACGTGTGTGTCATACCAATCCAGGTGTAGGTGCCTGGAACGGTATAATACAGATACGCTTCGACCCTGGCAGTACTGTGTACTGGTAGGTCAACTGGGAAGTCAGGAGTGCCTCACACTGCTTGATAAAGCCCAATCTATCTGGTTGGGAGGAAAGCTTGGTGCTGGTTGGCCATGGTTGAAGCTGGTTGGGAGGAGTGTAGGGGCCAGCTCTGGCTGTAAGTCCATGGCGGTAGGCCATCTGCCCCGTTCCGGTTGCACCAGCCCTCAGGGGCTGGTTAGCCGGTATAAGCTGCCCCCTTGTGTATTATACCGATCCAGATGTAGGTAGAGAATGTCAGACGGGGAAGTAGCTCAGTGGTAGAGCTTCCGCCTGCAGGTTGGAGGGTCCCGGGTTCGACTCCCGGTTTCTCCACCAGTGTAGAGGTCGGCGGAAAACGTCTTTGGAGAAACCGGGACTCGTACCCGGGACCCTCCAACTTCGAAGCGGAAGCTCTTCCTCTGAGCTACTTCCCCAGACCTGACGTTCTCTACCTTCCACCTACATCTGGATCGGTATGACACAAGGGGGCAGTGTTCACTGGCTGACCAGCCCCTGGGGGCTGGTGCAACCGGGGAACGGGGACAGATAGCATACCGCCATGGACTCACAGCCAGAGCTGGCCCCTACATATGTACTAAGGCTCTGGTTACCAGTACTGTACTCTTCTACATTGCCATAGTAATAGCTCTCCGCTTGAAGTTGAAACAGGGCCGAGCTAATTTATAGTAAATTTAGTCACCCTTGAGACACTGCGACTCATCTTTCTCTCTCTCAAAAAAAAAATAATCATTTTTTGTGGCCTTTATAACAGGGATTGGTCATTTTTAATGTGTGTGTGTGGGGGGGGGGGGGGGCGGGGTCACATGGATGCTAAACAAATTTGGCCACACCCTCTCATGAATCAAAATTATATTCCCGCCCCAAGGTCTCAAAATCCCCCTTTCACTAGTTCTAGGCTACGCTATAGCAAAATATTGGGTTTTCGCTAAAAACATGTAAAATCATTTTGCAGTTCGTTTCTGTTTGGAGACTCAAGGCCCTCTGCCCAAGACTGGGCAAGAACCGAAGGCCTGCATCCCAGCCTGAGGAGAAACGGCTTTGGATATCCGGAACATGAACCTACTCAGGCTACTGGAGCATCTTTTTATCGTTCTGGTGGGAGCAAAACTGAGAAATAAATCTCCAGTTTTGGGGATGTCGATTTACAATTTTCCTTAAACTGCACATGCCCCTATGCATCCGCACTGCGACGCTCCGCCAACTTGTTTGGTCCCAGATGCAGCCAAACCATTGCATCTATGGGAAATATGCGAGTGTTATTGTTGAATCCATCGTCTCAGAGGGCTTTAAAAAATTTTGCCTCCCTGTTCAAGGTTGCCAGTGGCTTTTGAAAAGCTATTACCTCAGGTGGGGATTGACATTAGAGAAAAGAATAGGTGTATGTATGAAAAGCTATTACATTAAGTAATTCTTGACAAATGATCTCAATCAGAGTTTGAATGATACCTTTATACAAAACAATAAAATTGTGATTACAAAACAATAAAATTGTGATTGCAATGTTCATAATAAGGGCTTACTTAGTTTGTGTTTGCATAATTTTAAAATCAAAAATTACTCTTTTCTCCCCCTTCTGTATAACGTAATTATTTGTCATCAAATATATAAGAAAGAAGTGCTATATTTCCTATAGACATTTAGTTCTTGTAAATGGTGAACTTGGCTGGTGGTACCCGGAGACCAGGTCTGCTGCAGGGTGGTATGGTGGTACATAGATACCTGGCCCCTGTCCTGGGACATGGTAGGCCTACATAGGGACCTAGGATTACATGAACGATGGTACCAAGAAACGATGGAACCACAACGATGGGGGTGGTACATATATGGTCTGGTACATAGGGTTTATGGTATAACATAGCATCTAGCAATCAGACCCATTTTATTGATGCTAGTTTTCATGTACCGTAATCTCCCGCGTATATGACGCGTCCTCTATGCCAAACAAAATGCTGGGGGGTCTTATAGCTTTCTCTCAAGTTGGGTGTGCATCTTATACGAGGGGTAATTTTACTATAGAAATGTACTAATCTTACAAATTTCAGCCTTAAAATGTGCGTCTTATACGCAAAAATGCATGTGCTGAGTTTGGGGTGCATCTTATATGTGCAGCGCGTCTTATACGCGGGAGTTTACGGTATTAGGCTTAGCTATTACAGGTGATATATTTACATCAGTCATTTTCAGCGAAAAAGCCAGCGCATTACTATAGGTTAAAAGGGCGTGTTTGCACACGATTTTCAGACCTCCGGGGGAAAGGCGGGTCAACATTTTTTAGAGCATCTGCATGCAAACTAAGGAAGTGGTCATTTTTTAACAACAGGGGGGTTGGTGAAATTCCACTCGCGCGGCAAAAAAATTTTTCGTCCCCCCCCCTTCGAGGGGTCTGAAATTTTAGGTCCGCCCTCTTATTCTATAGTGGCGTGTGGGCTTTTTCGCTCAAAAGGAGCGAAATTTTTTTGTCCCCCCCTTGGATAGGCACTGACCTATCTGCTGTGTGCGGGTCTGCTAGTGCAGGTGTGAAAGTTGTGATCAGCCACAGCAGTAACCTCACTTGTCTTTCCTAATTGATTTTAAAGCTATTCATAGGAGTATCAGTACAACCAAGGTACCATTTTAAAGGGCTTGAAGAGATCTATTGGATGCATATTATCAGGTACAGAGAAGAAAATCATTCTCCACACTTAAGATGAACCAAAATTTTAAAACCATTTTATGATATGAAGATGACATAGCACATAAAAAAGAATGGTTTGCACATGTTCTCTGGTTAAAAATGGTCTAGAAAATGTTAAGATTTATTTTTTCTTAAAGGCCTCCGGATGTTTGACAGACAGCCCAAAAATTGTGATGTGTGGTTCACTCACGGATTCAATCCAGCTTCCCAATGTTAGGGAGTTCCCTGTTTTCCAATACTACCGGTATATCATATATATTATATCTGTTTTGTAATGGGTAGGTATGTTAAAAAGAAGGGGATTTGCTTTTTGAATGAAGTCTTTATGTCAATTTAAAGGGAAATTATGACTACCGTAATCTCCCGCGTATAAGGCGCAGCCCGCGTATAAGGCGCACCTAGAGTTTTGGAAAATTCTCAAAAAAATGAAAAATTCATAACTTTGGTTCTACTGAATGAATTTTCAAAATTCAAAAACCTATGGGTAGCTTGGGCCACCTTAGGCCCTCCTGGGCCCCATTTGTTCCTATTATGACCAAGGGGGCATATAAGATATCAAAAGAAAGGTCTTGGTGTCCCCCTTGTGGATCCAATGAGAACTAAAACCCCCCGTATAAGACGCGCCTTATACGCGGGAGATTACTATATTCAAACTCTCAGAAAGGACCCCACAATTCTGCCGTGATTCTCGTTGACCGCTAAAATGGGGGGGGGGGAACTTGAGTCTAAATAAACGATTTTAAATTATTATACAGGGATAATATCCATCAATATCCATAATATTAGGCATAAACTACCGTAATCTCCTGCGTATAAGGTGCGTCTTATACGCCAAACAAAATGCTGCTGGGTCTTATAGGCGGGAGGGTAATTGCCTTGAGTTTGGGGTGCGCCTTATACGCGGGTTTTTCCAACATCTCAATCGGGAAAACACCCCAAAAATAAGGCCCACCATGCACCAATGACAGCTTGAACTCATAGGGCTAGCAGTGTGGCAGCCCGGTCGCTGTAGATTTGCTCGGCGGGCAATACACCGACCGTGTGCCGATGACAGCTTGAACTCATATAGCCAGCAGCGCGGCAGCCCGGTCGGTGTCGATGCGCTCGGCGGGGATAAGGCCCACCATGCGCCGATGACAGCTTGAACTCATATAGCCAGCAGCGCGGCAGCCCGGTCGCTGTACATTTGCTTGGCGGGGAATACGCCGACCGTGTGCCGATGACAGCTTGAACTCATAGCGCCAGCCCGGTCGGTGTAGATTTGCTCGGCGGGCAATACGCCGACCGTGTGCCGATGACAGCTTGAACTCATATAGCCAGCAGCGCGGCAGCCCGGTCGGTGTCGATGCGCTCGCCGGGGATAAGGCCCACCATGCGCCGATGACAGCTTGAACTCATATAGCCAGCAGCGCGGCAGCCCGGTCGCTGTAGATTTGCTCGGCGGGGAATACGCCGACCGTGTGCCGATGACAGCTTGAACTCATAGCGCCAGCAGCGCGGTCTGTTCCGCCTTCTACGCGGAACAGACCCCCTGTGAGTTGGGGGGGCGCCTTATACGCGGGTTTTTCCAGAAATCGATCCAGAAGAGGTACGTGCGCCTTCTACGTGAAAAGGCCTTCTCTGAGTTGGGGGGGCGCCTTCTACGCAAGCTGCGCCTTCTACGTGGGAGATTACGGTAGCCTCTCAAAACAGAAAATCATTGAAAATAGTGATAGAAGTGAACTACATTCTCCTGCATTCAACTTGCTCGATCACAAATTTGGACCCTATTTAAACTCTTAACTATGGCAGAATTATAGGTTCGATTTCACATGTCTAACCAGTCATAATTCCCCTTTTAATTGACATAAAGACTTCATTTAAAAGACAAATCCACTTCTTTTTATTAGCTCTTTCCATTGCTCAATAGATAAAATTCAAAGAATAAAGTTTTGTAAAATAGGTAAGTGCCTACCTTAGTCTTAGAGCCTAGAGGGCTCTGAAATTTTTTTGTCCCCCCCCAAACCCACCAACCCTTGTCACCACTGTCGGCGCCGATCCAACTAAGTTACTAACCAACTACTAACCAACCCCCGTTGTTAATAAATGACCACTCCCTAACTAGGCCGAAATACCTGCCTGCTCACAGGCAGGATCCAAGATGTATACAAGCCTATAGTGGCACAAACACATGGCTAGTCTGAACTAAGTACTCACTGTCAGTTCCTGGAAATTGTCCCTCCTATCAACAAACATGTAGTTTTCATGTACATCAGCTTATATCGACTGAAACATGAGATATATCCAATAAATCTGACATGTTTATCTTGAGCTTAGATATCACTACCTCAATGGCCTCCATTGTCAACATGCTGGGAATGCCACCTGGTGTTAGCCTCCTTTTGAAACATAGGGCTAACCAACCAAGAATAGTGTAGTCTTTTTGGCACTAGGTGGCTACACCTGGCTTCAAGATGGCCGACAATGATTTGGAGTTAGGGAGGGAGATTTGAAAATCACCTGGATTATTAATTATTACAAGTATTTCAAGTGCTTTGTGTATTGTGAATCTTTGGATATACATTGAGGGAAGTGTTGGTGGAAGCATTGGACCTGACAGTAAGTACTTCTGTGAGAACTGGGCACTCAGCCAATCTGGCTGACCAAACAGACTACAACAGTCAGCAGACGCACTTGGTCTCTGAGGTTCCCTCAGAGCGTCTACGGAGTACTCCGTAGACGCTCTGAGGGAACCTCAGAGACCAAGTGTGTCTGTTGTAGTCTGTTTGGTCAGCCAGATTGGCTGAGTGCCCAGTTCTCACAGAAGTACTTACTGTCAGGTCTAATGCTTCCACCAACACTTCCCTCAATGTATATCCAAAGATTCACAATACACAAAGCACTTGAAACACTTGTAATAATTAATAATCCAGGTGATTTTCAAATCTCCCTCCCTAACTCCAAATCATTGTCGGCCATCTTGAAGCCAGGTGTAGCCACCTAGTGCCAAAAAGACTACACTATTCTTGGTTGGTTAGCCCTATGTTTCAAGAGCAGTCTAACACCAGGTACCACCACAAGATGTTGACAATGGAGGCCATTGAGGTAGTGATATCTAAGCTCAAGATAAACATGTCAGATTTATTGGATATATCTCATGTTTCAGTCAATATAAGCTGATGTACATGAAAACTACATGTTTGTGAATAGGAGGGACAATTTCCAGGAACTGAAAGTGAGTACTTAGTTCAGACTAGCCATGTGTTTGTGCCACTATAGACTTGTATTAGGGAGGTTCGCGCGGGGAGAAAATCGATCGGGACATTCGTGACGCAACTTCGCCGCACTTGAACGTGATCGTTTCTGGGCTTCTAGAGCCAAAACTCTTATTCTAATCAACTCACTTCTTTGTCAGGATTATGCTTGATGGTTTTACAATCATGTGGTAGTTTTCCTGGCTCAAATCGGAGCATTTTAAGCCCTCCAGTGACGAAAATATCTGGAGGGCTGTTCAACTTTCTGCTTCTGCTGCAGTTTTACAGAAGTGGCACAGAAAATTTGCCTGAGACACAGCCTGATCACATGATCTTGGTGTCCATAAAAAAGACAATAGAAATCACATGACCTGGCTGAACCAATCAGGGATGACATGAGTTTCACGTTGCGCCAAAGCAGACTAAAATCCGAGTAAGTATGACGTTTTTACCAACTTCTCCCCATGCTTGAGTGAATAGTTCTATGGTATCATTTTTATTGTCAAATGACTCAGCCATCATCTAATACAGTTTGAAAGTGTCTTCAATCTGGTACCATTTGCATTGAGGTCAAAGGATTATTTCTTGCTTGGAATTGAGTTGGAAGTTGGGGTGGTGGTGCTTCTGGCACTGTCAAGCCTGAGTCTATGGCAGCACCATGCTGAGCTCTGGTTGCTGACAAACAGTCCCCTCAATTTGTTCTTATTATATAAATATAGAATTGCTTTTAACTAATGACTAGGCAGAAATAAGATACTTGGGGTCCTAAATAATAGAATGGGGAAAAAAATTGGAGTCATTGATATGTTTTGAACAGTTGGAATTGACATTTATTTTGATGAAGGCTCATTCAGTGATTCACTCAGTGCACAAGCCAGTGTCACAGCCTGACCCAGAATAGGCTAGGTAAGGGGGTGATCATTTTTTAACAACAGGGGGGGGGGGGCTGGTGGGTTTGAGGGGGGGTCAGAATTTTTTCAACTCCTTGACCAGGGGGGTCAGAATTTTTTTTTGCCCACATTTTTTTGACTACATCGTTGGGCGATAATAGGTTTCCGAGAGAAAAGCGATTTTCTAGAGGAGTCCATAGCTGTTTGAATTTTTTTCCTACGACGATTTGGTGGAAAGTTATGGTCATTTTTGTGAACATTTTTTACGCCCCCCCCCCTCGATGGCAGTCAAAATTATTCTGGGCCCCCCCGCCGAGGCGCGGAGATTTTTTCGCGCCCCCTCTTCGATCTATAGTAGCGCGCGGCTTTTTTGCTAAAAAGAGGGTAATTTTTTTTTAGCCCCCCCTCAAGAGGGGTCAAATTTTTTTAAGCCCCCCCCACGAGAGGGGTCTGAAATTTTTACGCCCCCCCCCTCAAACCCACCACCCCCCCTGTTGATAATAAATGACCTCTCCCTAACTAATGACTAGGCAGAACTTCTCCCCATGCTTGAGTGAATAGTTCTATGGTATCATTTTTATTGTCAAATGACTCAGCCATCATCTAATACAGTTTGAAAGTGTCTTCAATCTGGTACCATTTGCATTGAGGTCAAAGGATTATTTCTTGCTTGGAATTGAGTTGGAAGTTGGGGTGGTGGTGCTTCTGGCACTGTCAAGCCTGAGTCTATGGCAGCACCATGCTGAGCTCTGGTTGCTGACAAACAGTCCCCTCAATTTGTTCTTATTATATAAATATAGAATTGCTTTTAACTAATGACTAGGCAGAAATAAGATACTTGGGGTCCTAAATAATAGAATGGGGAAAAAAATTGGAGTCATTGATATGTTTTGAACAGTTGGAATTGACATTTATTTTGATGAAGGCTCATTCAGTGATTCACTCAGTGCACAAGCCAGTGTCACAGCCTGACCCAGAATAGGCTAGGTAAGGGGGTGATCATTTTTTAACAACAGGGGGGGGGGGGCTGGTGGGTTTGAGGGGGGGTCAGAATTTTTTCAACTCCTTGACCAGGGGGGTCAGAATTTTTTTTTGCCCACATTTTTTTGACTACATCGTTGGGCGATAATAGGTTTCCGAGAGAAAAGCGATTTTCTAGAGGAGTCCATAGCTGTTTGAATTTTTTTCCTACGACGATTTGGTGGAAAGTTATGGTCATTTTTGTGAACATTTTTTACGCCCCCCCCCCTCGATGGCAGTCAAAATTATTCTGGGCCCCCCCGCCGAGGCGCGGAGATTTTTTCGCGCCCCCTCTTCGATCTATAGTAGCGCGCGGCTTTTTTGCTAAAAAGAGGGTAATTTTTTTTTAGCCCCCCCTCAAGAGGGGTCAAATTTTTTTAAGCCCCCCCCACGAGAGGGGTCTGAAATTTTTACGCCCCCCCCCTCAAACCCACCACCCCCCCTGTTGATAATAAATGACCTCTCCCTAACTAATGACTAGGCAGAACTTCTCCCCATGCTTGAGTGAATAGTTCTATGGTATCATTTTTATTGTCAAATGACTCAGCCATCATCTAATACAGTTTGAAAGTGTCTTCAATCTGGTACCATTTGCATTGAGGTCAAAGGATTATTTCTTGCTTGGAATTGAGTTGGAAGTTGGGGTGGTGGTGCTTCTGGCACTGTCAAGCCTGAGTCTATGGCAGCACCATGCTGAGCTCTGGTTGCTGACAAACAGTCCCCTCAATTTGTTCTTATTATATAAATATAGAATTGCTTTTAACTAATGACTAGGCAGAAATAAGATACTTGGGGTCCTAAATAATAGAATGGGGAAAAAAATTGGAGTCATTGATATGTTTTGAACAGTTGGAATTGACATTTATTTTGATGAAGGCTCATTCAGTGATTCACTCAGTGCACAAGCCAGTGTCACAGCCTGACCCAGAATAGGCTAGGTAAGGGGGTGATCATTTTTTAACAACAGGGGGGGGGGGGGCTGGTGGGTTTGAGGGGGGGTCAGAATTTTTTCAACTCCTTGACCAGGGGGGTCAGAATTTTTTTTTGCCCACATTTTTTTGACTACATCGTTGGGCGATAATAGGTTTCCGAGAGAAAAGCGATTTTCTAGAGGAGTCCATAGCTGTTTGAATTTTTTTCCTACGACGATTTGGTGGAAAGTTATGGTCATTTTTGTGAACATTTTTTACGCCCCCCCCCCTCGATGGCAGTCAAAATTATTCTGGGCCCCCCCGCCGAGGCGCGGAGATTTTTTCGCGCCCCCTCTTCGATCTATAGTAGCGCGCGGCTTTTTTGCTAAAAAGAGGGTAATTTTTTTTTAGCCCCCCCTCAAGAGGGGTCAAATTTTTTTAAGCCCCCCCCACGAGAGGGGTCTGAAATTTTTACGCCCCCCCCCTCAAACCCACCACCCCCCCTGTTGATAATAAATGACCTCTCCCTAACTAATGACTAGGCAGAACTTCTCCCCATGCTTGAGTGAATAGTTCTATGGTATCATTTTTATTGTCAAATGACTCAGCCATCATCTAATACAGTTTGAAAGTGTCTTCAATCTGGTACCATTTGCATTGAGGTCAAAGGATTATTTCTTGCTTGGAATTGAGTTGGAAGTTGGGGTGGTGGTGCTTCTGGCACTGCCAAGCCTGAGTCTATGGCAGCAACATGCTGAGCTCTGGTTGCTGACAGTCAGTCCCCTCAATTTGTTATTATTATATAAATATAAAATTGCTTTTAACTAATGACTAGGCAGAAATAAGATACTTAGGGTCCTAAATAATAGAATGGGAAAAAAAAATTGGAGACATTGATCTGTTTAGAACAGTTGGAATTGACATTTGGTTTGATGAAGGCTCATTCAGTGATTCACTCAGTGCACAAGCCAGTGTCACAGCCTGACCCAGAATAGGCTAGGTAAGGGAGTGATCATTTTTTAACAACAGGAGGGGGGCTGGTGGGTTTGAGGGGGTCAGAATTTTTTCAACCCCTTGACCAGGTGGGGTCAGAATCTTTTTGCCCCCTTTACTACGGCGCATTCACACACGTTTTTCGCCTCCTGAGGGGGTAGAAAAAATTTTGACCCGTCAAGAGGGGGGGCCGAAATTTTTTTCAGGCATCCGCACGCAAACCCACCAGCCCCCCCTTGTTGTTAAAAAATGATCACTCTCTAAGGGATTTACCCACAATCTGTCATCAATTAGTCAATATATAACAGAGAAATAGCCGTTGATTCAATTCTGCATCCTGCCTTAGGTCCATCTGGTACATTTTGAGGTTTGTTGAGCGCCTGCGGAAATTAGTCTGAGGCATTTTAGGTCCATCCGGTACATTCTGAGGTACGATGAGCACCTGCGGAAGTTAGTCTGAGGGATTGTAGGTCCAATGGGTACATTCTGAGGCTCAATTTGACTTGTAGATGTGTTTGATATTGAGAGGGGGAGTGGGCTTACAAGGGAGGTTTTTATTCTTGGTATTACAGTCCAATACAAATTCAGTTGGGTCAAAATTTGGTATATAAATTGCTTTTAAGTTAATGGGGTGGTTTATAGGAGAGATAGGCTTGTGTGAGAAGTTTTACGGTAATGTATCATTGATTGCAGGTTCTATTCGGAAGTGATGCACAAAATGGTGACCTTTTTTTCGGCTTTTAATTTTTGTCTGCAGATAAGAAAGGCTGGGCTTTTTTCCATCCAACATTGCACTTGGCACTAGAATCTTTCATAAGCCAACATCTTTCAAATTAATATGGAAATCATATTGTGGACCAGTTGAAGAAATCTCTGAGCGTTTGAAAACAAAAGAATTAAGAAACAAATTTAAATGAATACCACTAGATCTTCAGTGTTCCTTTTGCTATTTCTATTAGTCAAAATTGTGTAAACCCCTTTACTGTTAAACATTCATATAGGCTGCACCATGGGTGTGTATCAACCATTGTAGTGATTTGGATTTATTTGAAGGAACAGGTATTAGCAACAGAGTATTACATAAATATTTTGTGTGAGTACAATGTCATGGAACAGAGTATGGTGGTGGCGGTGGCTTTTTTTTTCCTTTTTTTTTTCTTTACTTGCATAGGCAAATTTACTTTTTGCATTTTAGGCACTGTGTTGAGTGAATGAATATTAGCTGTCTGGAGCCATTTTGACCACTAAGGTTATATTCTTGGTGAGAAAACTACATTAGTCATCTGGTTGATGGATACATGTGTGCATGTTCATGGATATGGCACCAGACACACTCAAAAGGGGACAGAAAAGGGGATATGACTGGAAAACACAAAGTTAAGTATAGATTGGAGTCATCCTTTGATAATACATTCAATAGTGTTGATATGTGAGACTAAGTGTTAACAGTTCAATCCTAGATTTTCAGGTAGATTTCCTTTTGATGCATTCAGCAAACTAACCTATAAAGTATTATGATCTAATGTAAATTTCTTTTGTTTTAAGGTTAATCCATGCTGCGTTTGGGTCCTCGTCCTGGTACTGATGACTGCATCACCTGCTTTTCAAAAAAGTGTTGCTGCTTCATGATTTCTTACTGAGAATATGTGACTTCAACAAACTTCATTCTTCTCTGGCTGACAAGAGCTAAGCAAACTTTTAATCTATGTTGACAATGTTCATTTTAAAGTTGAATTGTTGAAGTTGAAGATGATTGACAGAATATTCAAATGAGGCACTCAAAACCGTTTATTTGTCAAGTGCATACATTGTACAAGATGGTATTGATGGTTGGCTTCTGAAGTAGTATCCATGGTATTCTTGTGTCATTCTTGTGTCATTGTGTTCTTCAAGTTGTGTAACCTGAAAAGCAAAATAATTGTATGATCATATTTCTCTCATCAGCATTGATGGAGATCATCTCTGCATACTCAGACCAACCAAAATAGTGATTTTTTTTAATTATGCTAGGACTTGCAGTCTAAGTACTGAGTTGTCAATTACTTTTTTCTCAAAATCTTAAGAAATTGGAGAAAGAATTTTAGAGCCAGCATATATACTACCGTAAACTCCCGCGTATAAGACGCGTCCTCTACGCCAAACAAAATGCTGGGGAGTCTTATAGGATTTTTTCAAGTTGGGGGGGCGTCTTATACGAGGGGTAATTTTACTATAGAAATGTATTGAATTTACAAATATCAGCATTAAAATGTGCGTCTGATACGCGAAAATGCATGTGCTGAGTTTGGGGTGCGTCTTATACGCGCAGCGCGTCTTCTACGCGGGAGTTTACGGTAAGTAGGGTTGGGTTACATGAACAACACAACATATACTGGCAAAGGGGGCCTTAAGGCATCCTGCACTCACAGATCACATTACACTTTATCTTAGCCTTGTATGTTTATCATATCAAGTGTGATATTCCCAATAAATAGCAACACTTACCAATTATCATAATGAAACATGGCAAGCGAGCAACTGCAAACTGTAAATCCAACGATGACAAATAATGCAAATTAACAAGGAACACTTATCTATGTTAACACTTAGCATCCAGTAGGTTTTAAATACCTTCTATTGTGGTAGACAAATGTCACTCTTAGGCAGTGTCTGGAATAAATATTTATATATAACTCATAATTTTGTGAATATCTGTCATATATAGAAGTGTTTGTATGTCAAATATACATGCATAAACACTCTTATGTATCTATGAACACTTCAATAATGAAAAGCACTATGCACGTCCGGAAATGTTTTACGTTGCGATAACGACGCGTCACGCATGTCCCAACGCTCGATCTCCATGCGCAAACCTAAAGGGGAGGGGGGAATATGGTATTTTCAGTTGAAATTTGACTGTTTAGCTAAGATTTGACCTTGAACTTACTACTGGCTTTGAATAGTATATTAGTCATTATCACCATGCACCTTAACAAAGTAGCAGATGTTATAGAGCTCATCCATACAATTTTAACGCACTTGAAATCATGTCTCTACTCCAATTATTTGCAGAGTTATTCAGAATTGAAGTTTAGATAGCCCACTCTCCTTGACCTTGCAGATGACCTTGACCTTGAATAAGGCAGTTATGATAATTCAAGTGGTAGATGTCCTTAGCTGTACATGAGACAATGCTATGACATCTAGAAATATGATTTTCCAGAGATTTTAAGCAAAAATGGGCTTTTGACCTTCGCCATAGCCACCATAGCTTTTTTTGTGACCTTGACCTTCATAAAAGGTCACATGAGGGCAGTATTCAATTAAATACATATTCCTAATCACATTGCATCATAATAGACAATAAATAGTCAAAGTATTTAGAATTTGGCCCTTTTGACCTAGAAACCCAGAATATTGACCTCATGACCTTGACCTTTCATGAAGGTCACCTTAACGTGACCTAGATAAAGTTGATAGTAAGCCGGGTACACACCGAAAATTTCAAGGCCATATCTTTAACGGTTCTCTAGATATACCCAATCCAATAGGCCATCTATTGCCAATCTGAGCACTTCCCATCCATATACCCACCCAGAAGGCAGTCTACGTGCCATGTTTGGGATGCCCTATGTATTGGCAACCTGTCCAGGAATAGAGCCCAATATCCGAACTTCAACCTGAAATATCTCAGTGAATAATGGGAGTAGAGACTTGATTCCAAGTGCGTTGAGATTGTATGATTGTCCTTTACACAATGTACTGGTTATCTAAGAGGAATAGAGCCTTTAAAAAAATGACCTAAAGTCCCTACTTGTATACATCTTGGATCCTGCCTGTGAGCAGGCAGGTATTTCGGCCTACTACGGAGTATCCCTAACCAGCCCCCCGTTGTTAAATTAAGATCAACCCCTTACTGACATTGTTAGATTGTAGCCACAATTTCAGTCTACACAGATGTAAGAAATCAGTTGGCAACTGACAGAGTGACATGTAGACATATTTGTGACCGGTCCAGTGACTCACTCAGTCACTGACTGTCAGTGTCAAACCTCCCGAGTCACAACTTGACACAAGTGATGAAAGAGCAACCGATTTTTGGAAAACAATTTTCCAGTTGTTGGTGACAACTGACCGTCGACTAGACTAAAATTTATGACACTATCGGGTTATTTATTAGCTGCAGGAACATACTTACCATGTGTGAAGAGACCAGAATAACACAGACAAGTTTAAAAGAAAGCAACGAGTGAATCTTCCGTCGAAGAGTCGGTCATAATGTTTATACTGTTTATACCGGAAATGACCCAGTTATTTGACATGTGTTACGGAGACCGACGTTGTCGTATTCTGATTGGTTAATATGACATCAGGCGGAATCAGCCCACATTTTGGCGCCAAGAAAATCAAGACAAAAATATGTGGCGTGAGCACTTGTTGACAACCTTACTCCTTGGTGCAAGTGCACCTATTTCACTTGTAGTTACCCTACCCAGGCTCACGTCTCTCATTCAGACTCGACCCTACCCCTCCCCCACCCATCAACTCCCGCGCAGATAGTGAAAGTGAAACTGGAAGTGTTAGTGTGGCATGAGAGTTGAGACACCCCCAGGAGACACCCCCTCCCGGGCACCCCCTCCCCCACCCCGTAATCAGGGGCGGATTCAGGATTTTGATAAAGGGGGTGGGCACAATTTTTTTTACATAGCATATATAGGTTGGTGTACCCATCACAAGTGAAGCACAGTGGGGTGGCCCCCAAGGGGTTAAAAACGACATGGCGACATTTGGCCCTTTTTTGGTGACATTTCGACTTTGTGCCCTTTTAAAAGTGACATGTGACAGTCCAATCCATAAAAAAGTGACATTTGATCTGAGGCCTTAAATTTTGAGAGTATTAGACATGTTTTTCCCCCTAAAAAGGTGACATGTGACCTGAAGCCTTGCATTTTGGCGACATTGTGACCTCAGGGGGGGGGTCCCTTGGGGGCCCCAGTGGGGGGTCTAGATGGGGGGTCCCCATGTCACATGTCGATTTTTAGAAAAGGCCATGTCACATGTCACTAAATTTCTATTTCCCCATGTCCCTGTCACTAAGCTCCATGTCACATGTCGATTTTAAGAAAAGGTCATGTCTCATGTCACTAACTTTTTCATTCTCCATGTCCTTGTCACTAAGCTCCATGTCACATGTCGATTTTAAGAAATGGCCATGTCACCCTGTCGAATTTGGGGGTCTAGACCCATACAGTGTACATGTTCAAAAGCATAGCAAAGCGATGTTGCATTGTTGGTGGGAGATCTAGAGGCATACCCCCCAGAAAAATTTTCTGCCTTGGGGTGAGGGCAAGATATAGACTGGCAAGTGGCATATAATAGGGATACGGTAAGACTGATCATAAAGGTAGCATGAGAATGGTGTCATGGGACTGGGACAAAGGAAGGATGACACTGAGGTGGAGGAATTCTGGTAAAGATGATAAAGGTTGGATGAGACAGAGGTGGAGGAATGGTGGGACTGGGGTTCAGGGAATGGTGTGTTGGAAGTAAGGGCAAGAATGTGATGAGGAAATGGTGAGAGTGTGGGTGAGGTAATGGGGTGGGGGCTACAGATAATGGCAGAATGAGACCCAATGGGAGGAGTGTGAAGTGAAGTAACTGGTAATGGGGGTGAGAACTAGGGTGGAGGCCGGAATATTGGACTTGGAGTAAGGACAGGATAAGACATGAATGAGTTGCAACACCCTGGTGTCACCCTTAGCCCCAGCATTCCAAACCCACATATATCTCATATCCTATTTTACTGATCATCAGAACCCTGGATCATTTAGGAAACAGCATTTGAAGATACAATCCCATTGTCTCATTGAGGACTGGAAGATCAAGGCTGCTTGACATGGGGTAAAAGGAGGGAGACAGTGGGAATAGGGATATCAGTTATTCAAAAGATGAGTAAAATGAATGGAGGCTAAGGGGATCAAGGGGAAACCAGAGGAAGGATAAAGAAGAGAGAGGCAATAAACAGAGTGACATGGGCATTTCTAAAATTAACAGTGGCCAGATTGGATCCCCCCCCACTTAGAGCCCTAATCTGCCCTCACCATACCCCACCCCCCCAGAATTTCCTTTACTCCCACCTGTTTTGTAGGACTTTGAGAGATAGGTTGATTATCCATATTTATTCATGGGGAAAATTCTGAAATTCTTGATGCATTCTGATGACTTCTTGGAGTGATGGCATAACTAGTTCTAGTAGGAATATTTGAAAATTCTTTTCAATTGGAAAGCCTGGGACATAGACATTTTAATGGACATATTTGTGGGAAAAATAGGGGGGCACGTGCCCCCTGTGCCCCCCTCTAAATCCGCCCCTGCTAATCAGATACCATACAGGCGCGGATTTAAGGGGGGGGGGCGGACGAAGCGTATGCCCCCCTGCCTTTTGAGGCATCAAAGGAAGTTTTGAAACCAGTGAATTCTCAGCTACATGCCATTTTTTATGGTTTTTTTTTTAAATCAGACTATTATTAAGGATTCTACAGATTGAAACATAAAAGAAAGCAAGATTACATTGGGCAGGTTCATCATACAGGGGCATTAACAGGGAATGTTAGTTTGGGGGATGAGACAGGGCATTGTACATGATACTGAGGGCATGAGACAGGGTATGGTACATGATACTGGGGGCATGGACAGGGTATGGTTCATGAAACAGGGGGCATGGACAGGGTATGGTACATGATACTGGGGCATGAGACAGGGTATGGTACATGATACTGGGACATGGACAGGGTATGGTTCATGATACAGGGGGCATGGACAGGGTATGCCCATGTAGCAAGCCCGGTCGGGGCCAAATTGGTTTTACCCAGGATAAGGTGGTTCAAAGCGGGCAGTATTCAGTACATGGGTTTTAGGTTCGGCAGATGCTGGGTTTCCAGTCAGGGCCACACAGGGTAGCCCAAATCGGGCAAATCCACTTGAGCCCGTTGGGCTCCCAATGGGCTTTGTCCTCAGCATACGGTCTGGGTCACATTGGGCCGCCCGATTTGGGCACTGGTCAGCTTTAAAATGGGCAACCACATTGGGCCCAGGATGGTTTCAAAATGGGCATCCCAAGATGGGTACTTAGCTGCATAAAGTCTTCCCAGTCTGGGGTGAGAGTGGGTTTGGACAGGGCAGCCTCATCTTCTGAACTGTTCTAAACTCTGTGATGAGTGTTCCCCCTCCCTCTCTCTTTTTTGTTCGTCCCTCCCCTATCCATCCCCTACCCCTTCCATCTCCTCCTCATTCCACTCAACCTGCCCTGCCCTTTCCCCCTCTCACCCCGCTCTGCCCTGCCCTTCTGTCACCCTGCCCTCCCTGGGCCTCCCTAGCCCACTTAAAAGGGTCTATTTCTCCTCTTTCCTATCCCCTCAGGATGTGTGTGGTGCACATATGCGCAGGCACTGACACATTCCTCTGTGAATTTGTGTAATGAGGATCTCGCCATGAATATGACCTTAGCTGTCGAAATGGCATTAAACATCTATTACTCACTCACTCTCACTCCCAGCCCTCACCCTGCCTTGCCCTGCCCTGCTCTCACCCTGCCCTGCCCTGCTCTCGCCCTGCCCTGCCCTGCTCTCGCCCTGCCCTGCCCTACTCTCATCCTGCCCTGCCCTCCTCTCACCCTGCCCTGCCCTGCTCTCACCCTGCCCTGACCTGCTCTCGCCCTGCCATGCCCTACTCTCACCCTGCACTGCCCTGGCATCTCCTTCGCTCACATGCCCTGCCCTGCCCTGCTCTCACCCTGCCCTGCCCTGCTCTTACCCTGCCCTGCTCTCACCCTGCCCTGCCCTCTCACCCTGCCCTGTCCTACTCTCACCCTGCACTGCCCTGGCATCTCCTTTGCTCACATGCCCTGCCCTGCTCTCACCCTGCCCTGCCCTCATCTCACCCTGCCTTGCCCTCTTCTCACCCTGCCCTGCCCTCCTCTCACCCTGCCCTGCCCTCCCCCCTCCCTTCCCTCCACCACTGCTGTAGGACACTTTCCCTATACCATTAATACACAGGTAGGTTCATAGTAGGGATCCAGATATTTCATGTAAAAGGCAACACTGACTAGTCCTGGAAAGAACAGCTTCATGTCTTTCTTTGTACTAGTAGTGTTGCAAGGTGTATTTGTGGTGCGGGGGCAAACAGGTCCCACACTTGGCCAGGTATAAGAGGACTATATATAGAGGCAATTGAGAAACCAAAAATATCCCCTGCCCCTGTAGGCCAGTCCATGGCAGACTCACTACAAAGTGGTTTCACAGCACTCCAGGCAGAATTCTACTACCCATACCAAACTTATTTCTTTTAGACATAGGACAACTGGAATAGACTACTAAATCAGATATGAAGTAATAATGTGCAGACTTTCTCATAGTCTGGAAATACTTAAATGTTTCTAGTCAAAAGTGCAAATCAAGGTCATCTGAGTAGTAGTGGAATGGCAACACCATTTCTATTGCACTGAACTTGGAATAGACTACTAAATCAGATATGAAGTAATAATGTGCAGACTTTCTCATAGTCTGGAAATACTTAAATGTTTCTAGTCAAAAGTGCAAATCAAGGTCATCTGAGTAGTAGTGGAATGGCAACACCATTTCTATTGCACTGAACTTGGAACAAGAGCAGATATGCAGAGGTACAGTCATTATGAACTTGAAGGCCCTACATAGGGAATTAGTGGGGGAAGATTGAGGCCAGAATGTCAATTTAATGAATCAAAGTGCCTTGTGTTGGCTGAATGAGTTTGATTCAAATGAATGGTACTGCTCTGCCTTTCCACTTGGGTAGATATTGCATTTACTGCTTTGGTGATGGGCGGGGGGGTTAGATTAGCTCAAGGATTTGTTGCTTATTGACTTTTAAAAAAAAAAGAAAAGATTTTGGATAAATTTCTCAAAAAGAATTTTTAACATGTCACCACTAATTTTTCATCAAATCGGGCAGCCCACTTTAGGCCACACCAAAAACCCATGTTAAACTCACTTTGAGCCCAAATCGGTGAGCCCAATTTCAAACAGATCTGTGCCCGAATCGGTTAGCCCAGTGTGGCCCAGACCCTTTGCTGAGGACAAAACCCATCGGGCGCCCACTGTGTTAACCCAGTGTGGCCCACATCAGGAGCCCGCTCTGGCCCAGACTCGGGCCACACCATTTTTGCTACCTGGGTGGTACATGGTACTTGGGCATGAGACAGGGTATGGTACATATGATACGGGGGCCATGACATAAGGTATTGTATATGATACTGGGGGCATGGACAGGGAATGTGAGCTTGGAGCTGAGACAGGGTATGGTTCATGACACTGGAAGCAGAGACAGGGTATGTGAGCCTGGGGGCTGAGTCAGGGTGTGGCACAAGATACTGGCCCAGTGCTCAGGAACGGTATGCATACGTGTAAACCACTCATTTTTAAAGATTCATCAGGGGATTCATGCATATCATGCAGATCTCATTTTAACATTTATATGGGGGGGGGGGTAAAAAAATTAAAACAGAGGGTACCAGACATCCATAAAATCGATAGAATACATACTTTCAGTCTCTAGATTTGCAAAATTTCCTAATTCCCCAAACCACACTTTACTTACATTGATGTATACAACCTCCTTTGCCAACAGAAAAGCGAAGGGTTTACAGGCTTAGTTTCATGTACCTTACCCTGTCAATGTCTGATCTACCCTGGGGGGGGGGGGGGGAGGGCTAGCATCAAAATAGGTCATGTGTGGATTGAGACATGTTATGCCACTGGGGGTGTGGCATTCGGCTCTTCAATGCCATCTCCATTGGGCGTTGTTATTCACATTAAATAAATGATAGTGGGGTGTAGATAGGGTATAATTATAATATTATGAGCCTGGAGGCTGTGGCAGCTTATGATACATGACATTAGTGGCTTGGGCAGAGTTTTAAAGGCGCTCTAAATCGAGGAACTATGTCCGCCGATGTTAGCACTGTGGCAGACATAGCCGATTCAGAGCTCAGGTAAGAGAGGATTGAGAGATTGAAAATAAGTGGGCCCTACAGGATAACTAGGGATCCAGGTAGAGATATGAGGATAGAGGAGTGGGAGAGGGGGTACCTTTTTCTCTTTTAACACATTCATTTCCAAATGTGTTTGGTTTGAAAGATTTTCCATGTTTGTGTTTGTGGGACCCTAAGTCTAAGAATACACCAGAATGCAACATTTCCCGGCTACATTTCAAAATTTTCTGGGGGCATGCCTCCACTGGACACTTTTTGAATGTAGAGGGGGAAGGCCCCCAATCAGCGATGGAGCATTGGGCCCTGGTTGTCCATGCTTAGCCCAATATAAACCAACATTGGCCCAATACAAGCCGACATTGGCCCAATGTATCCTTGCTACCTGGTTACTTATAGCTGTAGATATCTTAATCATGAGAGCCCTCAGAATCCACCAGAATGCACCATGGCAATGGGGGGGGGGGCAATGGAGAAGTAGACAGTGACATGACGGGTGGCCACGGGGGTGGCCATTTCTTAATCGACATGTGACATGGGGACCCCAGCATCCAGTGGACTGAGTAGGCCTTTAAAGTTTAATAGCATAGGCCCTATCGTCTCTAAATGGTTGGCATTTCGACCATGAGACAGCTATAGGCTGCTTATTCCTGATTAGCGGGATCTTAAAAGTGGTGCATGACCCCTGCTGAATCTGGTACGGTACCCTGAGAGATAAGGACTGATAACAGCCAGCATGATGGGTGCTAGTTGTTACAAAATGCACCCTTAAAGAAAACCCCTACCCTATTTTTATGATAGTGTATTCTGATAGTCTTTATGTCAAATTAAAAGATTCTGGCTTTGATTTTGAAATATATGCCACTATAGAGGAGAGCCGCAGCATTTTGTGATGCATATGATGACGTCATGATTGACAAAATGGATCCCCAGTTATGCTAGTACAGCACTGTAAGGGTTCAGCCAGATGTTGTTTATAGCTTTTTCTCTGTAATGCTTTATTATTTCTCTCGATAAATATCAATAAATAAACTAGCAGAAAGGTCCCTGTGCAATATCATTATCCTGTAGCTTTCATAATTGTCAATATAACACATTTTACAATGCCTTCCATTTATAAACAATGCTGCACCTGGGCTATTTTAGGGTTAGTGACATGGGACATGACCATTTCTTTAAAATTGACATGGGGACATGGCCATTTTTAAAAATTGACATGTGACATGGGGGATCCCCTATCCACCCCCCCCCCCCCCCGATTGGTCAATAATGTATCCCGCTAGGTCGGAATACCATCTAGACCTCCACGCCCTAGGCATCCGATGTGTTCATAGGGATGGTTCAAACCAGTTTAGATAGCCCCTATAATACAATCACCATAGGGGGGAGGCCGGGGGGGGGGGTTATGAAGTTTGTTACCATTTATTGGCAGAGGATCTACTTTTGAGTAAAATGTCAATGCACTATAGGAACTTTTGAAATTGTCGCCATCCATCATTTTTTAAAACCCTGTCTCATGGTCGTCATTTTTCACCCATGTAGGACACAACTTTACTAGGCCAGGAGGGTCTTGCCAAAAAGGAAACGTGCACCCAAAAAGAAAACGTGCACGTTTTTGTATTGCTAAAAGATCAAACAGAGTTTTCCATGTATTCTGCTGTTATCTTTTTGTCAATACTATGAAAACGAATTAGGCCATACACGTTTTCCTCAGTACTCTTTGAGAAAATTTACAGAGGTTCTTCCTCGTCTTCTTTTGGCAAGACCCTCCTGATGAAGACAGCCTTTCGTTACCGCTAAACTCCCGTGATGTTGATTGGCGGTGGGCTCGGCCTAAACTTTACAAGCAGAGCTTTGTCAAATATTGGGACAATATTGAGATTGGGGGGGGGGGGGCGTCAAATAGATTTAGGCATAGGCCTATTGATTCGAAAAACCTGCATGATTGTCCCCTGAAATGCAACGATATCTGGATCCTTAGTGAAGCATGGGGGAGGTAAGGGGCCGTTCAAATATTACATAACAAAATTTGGCCACTTTTTGCCCCTATGATAGGGGCAAGTGTAACAAACTCCATTACCACCCTCCCCCCCATGGTGTTACATAATATTTGAACGGCCCCTAAGGGGGTGGGGGTCCTGACCAGCGTTACATGATTAGGGTGGAGGGGGTGGTCATTTGTTATAGGCCCATACCAAGTTTTACAAGGGGGAGGATCAAAAAGTGGCCAAATTTGTGTTATATAGTATTTGACCGGCCCCGTGAGACTGGCATTCACTAGGCCTATGTTATCAGTTGGGTAGTGTTATGTCTTGACTTTGAATTTGTGGGCAGAATTGAACAGGACCATTCATCTCAAGAACTTCACTTCATGCCGCCCAGGAGTGACCGGGTTTCCGTTTATTAAAAAGGGTAACAGAGATGACTAAAAACTGTTGCAATACCCATACATAATATCTCCCTTTGTTTGACAAAATAAGAAGTACAACTATAATATATCATAATATAATGACATCAATGTCAATAGAATATAATGTCCATCTTCAATGTCTGTTCTCATATCAGAGTTCAATGTCACTGTTGTCAGTTCATGTCAAAATCATTGAGCTTGGTGGGTGCATTTACTGATCGACCTGCACGGGTAACATAAGGCACATTTGGCCTAGGTGGACTTTGTGGGACTGGCCTGGGTGGACTTTGTGGGACTGGGAAAAGACACAGGGTGCACTGGTTTGAATGGGTCTTTGGGGAGACCCTAGTGGGTTTTGATTTGGGGGACTAATTGGTCTTGGTTGAGGAGGATGCGGGCTAGGAGGACTAGGGACCGCAGTTGGTCTTGGGAGAGGGGGATTTGGGTGTGGTGGACCAGGGACCACAGGTTCGCCTTGCCTGCATGGAGGTTCTGGATGTCTGTCAATTGCTGGGGGCTTGTGAATGAAGATATCACCCTCCTTTGTTTTCAATAAGTCATGTCGGTTCCTTCTCCAGCCATTTCCTGTTTCTGTTTGGAGATTATAAGATCTTGGCAGAGTCGGTTGCTGATTTCCAGGTAGGAGACGAGCAGGTTTCCATTGATTTCTGACCCTCACCCGGATAGTATCACCAGGTCTAAGTGGTTCCAGCTCTCGGGATCCAGGATTGTAATATTTCTGAGCTGTTCTTCTGTTCCTCTCCAGTGTTTCGTAGATTCTGCCTGGATCAATAATTCTTGGCTTCAAAAGCTTTCACTCACTGGTAATTTAGTAGCAGTTCTCCTGCCAAATAGTCTCTGAGCTGGTGATCCTGAGTCAGCAGTTTTCAGTGTATTTCGCAATTCAACAGTGCTATAGGTTTGCCTTGTTACGGTTGCCTCCTGCTTTTTCGAATATGTGTCACACTGTCTGGTTTGCTCGTTCTACCATCCCATTGGCTTGATAGTGGTATGGACTGGTAGTGACATGAGTGAATTTCCACTCATTAACAAACTCATTACGGAAGCTGTGGCTAGAAAACTGAGGTCCGTTGTCAGTTAGCAGTTTGTCTGGGCTCCCATGCGTGGCAAAAATCTTACCAAGTTTCTCTTGTACTGTCTTACTGCATGTATCTTCTCTTAACTCTTCAACTTCTGAAGTCTGCTACTACAACCTTCCAGGGCCCAGTGGGCACTTCACTGGACATCAATGGTTCCTTCTGCTACTGTCTATGACTGGCTTGACATATGGCACAATTATTAACAGTGTCCTCAATCTGGGAATTCATGCCTGGCCAGTACAGAACATCTCGGGCCAGCTGTTTGGAACGGACCATACCCAAATGTCCTTTGTGGATAATCTTAAGCATCTCACTCCTCATCGATGTAGGTATTACAACTCTGTCTCCTTTAAAGACAATTCCGTCTAGTACAGCAATCTCATCTCTTGAATCGTAGTATTTCGTATCTCCGCATCCAGGTCTTTCCTCTGTTGAGGTCAGTCTGCTCGCACAATATGTCTCACTTTCTCTAGCTCAGGGTCATTTCTTGAGGCCTCCTGCAGTTCTCTTTGCCAGTGTTCACCGAATGCGGTTGCACCTCTCACTTCACAGGCATATACATTTAAGTAATTCACTTCCCTCATCAGTTCATCACATGTCTCAGGCAGGTAGGCTCTACTCAATGGATCAGCAACCGGAATGTCCTTGCCCACTTTTCCGACCAAGTCAAAGGAATGATGTTGGAGTGTCATCCTCATCTATTGCAACCGAAGGGGTACCAGATGTAATGTCTTTTCAATGCTTCGTACCAGTGGCATATGATCTGTCTCAACTGTTACATCTGTTCTACCATATACATATGAATGAAACTTTTTGAATGAGAACACTATCACAAGTAGTTCCTTTTCAATCTGGGCAGAATCTTACTCTGCATTGGTCTGTGCCTTAGAGGCATATGCAACAGGTCTTCCATCTTGCATCAATACAGCCCCAAGTCCGGACTGTGAAGCATCACATGATATAGTTATCGGCTCCTCTAGGCTGTCCTTCAACAAACTTCAGCATTTTGCTTGTCTGCCAATCACAGAAAAATGTAACCATGTGGATATGGAGTGTATCAAAATCAATATTATCTGGCTCATATTCATACTTCACACCACCCACTGCACCATATTCCTCATACCCATGCATCTGATTGTCATAGTCATTTGAAGCAAAATGTAAATTTTTCTGTGATTGGCAAACACGCGAAATGTTGAAGTTTGTAGCAGTAATTACATGACTGGTTATAGGCAGGACACTGCCTAGCTCTGTGGACATAACCACAGTTCCCACATAATTGTCCATTCTCATTATAACCACAACCTCCGCAAACCTGTTACCCCCCGACCTCCATGACTGCGGGTGTTGTCATGACCATGGCTCTGTTGCTGTCCTTGACCTTGATTCTGGTGCTGGCCTTGAGCCGGATAGTGACCTGCACCCTAACCTCGCCCTTGGCCATGGCCTCAGGCTGAGTAGAAGCCAACGGTATTCACATTTGACTCAGTACCTGTACTAGTAGCACCAGTAAGTTTTTTCGTCATCTCTTTCTGCTTGTAGAAGTTGCACTGTTTGATAACTTGCTCTAAAGTAAGATCATCCTCCCACAACTTGTCCTTTAATTTCTTGTCTCTAATTCCATTCAATATTTGCACATAAACCTGCTGCTCTTCTGAGTGTTTCCAAACTCACATTGGCTTGCCAGCTATCTAACAGCTGCAATGTATTCTGCCACTGATTCATTTGTTCCCTGTGTGTGCTGTTAAAACCTTGTTATGTAGCCTTTCAACAGTTTTTAGGTTCAAAATATGCATCAAATTTTTCGAAGGACCAGGTCCAGTTTCTTTTCATCCCCAGCAGTGACAAAAACACCTTTATCCATTGGGATCCCATGCTGCACAGCAGCATGGTAACTTAAGTTTCCTCTCCCACTGCTGTCTTTTCATCTGCCACTAGATATAACCTAAACTCCTGCTGCCAATCCTTCCAGGCCTGAGCTATGTTCTCTTCAGCCTGAGGGCTAAATCTGCTTGGTGGTTTGAAGGTTGGCATTTTTTCTCAGTCAGTACTGTAAATAACAACTAGAAATACTTGTCTGGGACAATAGTCAATACACAGAATCACAGTGACACACTTTCCACTTTGTCAGTTCAGTCAAGGTTCAGTTCAGATGGCATACATCCTCAAACTATATATACTCACTCTACAGTATTTTCACAGTATCATCACTTAGATGGGTCCAATCATACCATACACTTCTGACACCATGTTATGTCTTTGCTTTGTATTTGTGGGCAGAATTAAACAGGACCATTCATCTTAAGAACTTCACTTCGCACTGCCCAGGAGTGACCGGGTTTCCGTTTATTAAAAAGGGTAACAGAGATGACTAAAAACCATTGCAACGCCTGTCCGGGCGTCCGTACATAACAGGTAGGAGTCAGTAGGCTAATTTAAGTCTCTCGGGCCATACACATAGAGTAGATCTATAGGTCTTTTTACGCCACACGGCAATAGTATATTGCATCACTTGAGCCCTACTTCTACAGCCCCCATGTATAATTCCACCTCGAGAAATTATTCACAATAATTGTCTTTAGCCTCATACTGCTGGCGCTGAAGTCGGTCCTGTGGCCAGTTGTACCCTATCTCGTCAGATGGGGGGAGTGTGCTGTAGCAGACCTACGTCCAGAGAGTGTCCAGCTAAGACTTGTATAACAGCATTCAGTGCTATGGCCTTGGATGATCGAATCTGAGGGCAGTCAGTGCTAACCCACTAGGCATACAAAGGTGTTTTTAACGTTAAACGGTTTTTTATTAGGTTCCTAAGTTTGCCAAACGTTTTTAAACGCCAAAACATTTACTCAAAAAGTTCTTTTTGAAGTTCTATTAAACGTCTTTATTTAAGGTTAAAAATGTAGGCCTAGAAATCATTCAATACATTCAAAAGGTTTTTTCCCAAAACCTTTTTTTAAATGCCTAATGCATATATAAATGAAGCCAGTAAACAGGTAGTGTATAAGTAGTATCCATGTATTGTGATAACGTGCAGGCAGTGTATGAGTAGTAAACAGAAATGATGCCAATAAATAAACAGGCAAGGCATCAGTAGTAGGCCTATATATAAATGGTGCTAGTCTGCAGGCAGTGTGTGAGTAGTATACAGAAATGGTTTTAGGGTGCAGGCAGTACATGAGTAGTATACATACACTGTGATAGTAAACAGGCACTGCGTGAGTGCTATACATAAATGGTGATAGTAAACAGGCACTGTTTGAGCAGTATACATAAATGGTGATAGTGTGCAGCCACTGCATGAGTAGTATACAGAAATGGTTCTAGCTTGCAGGCAGTACATGAGTAGAATACATACATTGTGATAGTAGGCCCTCAGCAGGCACTGCGTGAGTAGTATACATAAATAGTCATAGTAAACAGGTACTGCGTGAGTAGTATGAGTAGTATACATAAATGGCGATAGTAAACAGACACTGCATGAGTAGTATACATAAATGGGGCTAGTGTGCAGGCAGTGTATGAGTAGTGTACATTGTTCCGATGTGTGAGAAGTATAATATACAATGGGTGCCAATACAAGCAGTCTAAAATTCCCATAGTGCCTACAGGTGGGCTTCCCTAGCCCACTTAAAAGGGTCTATTTCTCATCTTTCCTATCCCCTCAGGATGTGTGTGGTGCACATATGCGCGGGCACTGACACATTCCTCTGTGAAATTGTGTAATGTAGTTCTCACCATGAATATGACCTTAGCTGTCGAAATGGCGTTAAACATCTATTACTCACTCACTCCTACAGGTTCATGTACGTCTTTTCATGTGCTACCAGTATGACACAATCAATCCACACTAACAACAGGTTATGCGAAGAAGCTTCAAGTGTTTTTTTTTTCTTTCTTTTGCCATGGGATTAGATGACACAAAGGGGAGGTGAGGCCATTGGGCAATCCTAGTCACCAAATAAAACCACTGAAGCCACAGTAGCATTGGTGGGAAGGCACCCACTTAAAGGCAGCCTAGGCGAAGCCACATCAATTATAATCAGATGTAAAGGCCACAATCAGTCGTCAGCCCCAAGTAACAGTGCACAAGAGCCAAGTGTGCCCTAAATACCGCAAGTGAATTTTTTTCTGACGCCCTGGGTTAATTAAGCCTTGAGAGAATGGTGAAAATTTTTGTTATTTGTAACATTGTTGGGATAGAAGTTTCCAGTAGATGTATTTTAGAGTCAGATGGAAAGGAGTGTGCCCACAAACCGCAGGAATATACTGAAGTCTTACAGAAAAAAAGAAAGTGAATACGAATGAAGCTATTCCTGACGTGCGCAATTATACTATGCCACATTTACAGAGAAGCAGATTCCAGGTCTGTGAAGTCTGCTGTAAGGGAAGCACCGATAACACTTCTAATGATACCACGAAAACCAAATCACATCTTTGAAGTGCACACCCACGCTGGTCATGTTTACCGAACATAAAGTAATTTTGCCCGTATCAAAATGTCACAGCAAAAACGTTATCACAAAGCACGGAACTTTATTCTATTGAAATATGCTATGTGTAATGTTCCATTCTAATATTAGGGCGTGGGGATCTTGAATAATTTCGACGATTAATTGAGTTTATCTTCCTGTTTGCAGTCTTACAGCGACATTTGGAAATTATTTGTTATTGGAGATATCAGTACCACAAATCAAATGTAGTGTCAAATGTTAATGACGGTACTGGCAGAAATATTCATACAAATATCAACGTTTAGGGTCCTACAAGAGCCCTGATTTCTCAGATTATTTGCAGATAATTCAATAAACAGCAGGCACCAGGTATATCACTGAGGTGTGACCTTCAACTAGTCAAATTAGATATTTCACACACGATTATTATTTGTCAAAGTAGGCCCAACAGTGTCTATGCCGGATTATAGAGCGCATTGGGAGGTTTCATCTCATAGGCCATGTTGATAAGAAAATACCAGCTAGACTTGTGGTAACTATCCCCTGGCCCCTTTTTAAAAGTAAATCTCATATCTGCCCTTTTCCTATTTGTTGTTATGCGAAGCTGAGCTTCGAGATATCTATTACTCAGGAGACCCATACGGAACCTCTTCAGTGTCAACCCTGGAGGTAGGATATGGACTACCTTGATCTTTCCAACGGAGGCTGAATGAAGTAGGTCTCTTGAGGTTAGGTAGGTTGAACTCTATATTATGTAATGTTGTTATTAACTACTGCTATACCACTGTATATCGGTATCATGTTATAACCTTGTGTTTAACTATCTCTATTATTTTGAGATTGTTATTATGAATCTCATATTTGTGTCAAGGTTACATAATCATGTGTAAAAGTCCTTTTCAGGACTAATTATATTGGGTTTCTTAAGAGATATCACGTATAATATGCTATAGTAATAGTAACATCTCATTATCATCTCGATTCCCTAGGTGAAATGTATAGATAAACTATGGTAAAATAGTCATTATATCTTTTACTTTTTTCCCCTAGTGTTATCTGGAGGGGGGTAGTGTAGGGAATCGTATTTACTGTGTATTGAGGTCTGTATGTATTCGAGATTATTACTATGTACCATATCGTAGTAGGATAGGCGCTCTTCGGGAGCGTCTCCTACGTCTCTCGCAAGAGGGCACCACTGGTGGCCTCAAGGCAGTGTGACGCCGTGTGACATAGGGGGCGGACCAGAGGGCGCTCAGTGCAGAACCAATCAACTGTAACAAGAGGTATATATTCCGCCGTCCTTCTACGATTGGGGGATTCGCAGTCCTACCGAGCCTACCGAGCTGAGTGAGAGCATTACCACCTTATGGGGTAAAAAAAAGGCATAAGAATGGTTGAAACGCATTTGCAAGTCCTCTTGTAAAAGTACCATAATAAAATTATTCTGAAACCTACTCGAACTGACTAGTTATTGCTTCAATAATATAGTTATCTCGATATCAGTAGGATCTCAAAACGGCAATACCTACAATAGCGAAAAAAAGGGACATTCTTTATAGCATTTTTTTTTGTGGGGTACTTAGTGTGACTGTTTCCATGTTGGACATTCCGATTAGAGATATGATAAGAAGTGACATTCACAGGAAGGTTAGATGTTTCACCAGAGAAAAGTGAACATAGTACTCCTTTAGATTATCGTTCAAAGATATCTACACACCTACATTATGAATTAGGCTATCAATGGTGTCATTAGGACTTGAATCTACACCACTAGGGCCTATATATCTTGATCCTGTAACGTCATAAATAACCATAATAGCAATATTTCACATTTATTTGGTCTTTACCTCCTATTAAACTGACGGAGTTCTGTCTGTCCTTTGACAGACACATGCCAAGTGGAACGTGAGATTATCCTCGTGCCTTGAGTCGTCACCACAAAGGAAACGTTTTTATATTGCTAAATGATTGTTTAGATGAAACGTGCACGTTTCTTTATACATCTAAATTTTACATTTCGCTTTTATTCTTTTTTTTTGTCAACACTATGAAAACAAGTTAGACCATACACGTTTGCCTCAATACTCTCTGAAAAGATTACAGTGCTTCTTCCTCTTTTCCTTTTGGCAAGACCCTCCTGCAATGCCAAGGGGGGGGGGGAAGCTTGTTACTTTCATTCAACCACCCAACCCCAATATATAAAATCAATAGACTAAATATCAAAGGTGCCCTCAAAAAATGAATGACGGCCTACCTGACCAACAGTAGACCAGAAGGTCTTTACCAAATGAGAATCAATATTTTTATCAGGTCCTACTTATTTGTTTTACAAAAGTCCCTTTTGCTGAGGAGTACCTAAACGGCACCATGTTAACAGACACCAATATCAAATACTGTCGATATCATAAAGACAGAGAGACATGTATGTACATCAGAAAGTTCAATTAAATTACTGTTATTTTACTCGATAGTACAGTGGAATCCTGTGACCATAGAGAATGGAAGCGCTGATTGCACTGTGCAACAGCCCAAAAAACAACCAAACATATCAATTATACTTAATTTGAGGCTGCTGTGTCTGAAAATGAGGTTAAGAAATGCCTATTTGCCCTTAATTTTGAGATATCCATAGGGCGCCATATATATATATATATATATATATATATATATATATATATATATATATACATATATATATGCTGAAAATCCCCCTGAGGGCAATAATTTCACTATGTTCACCTATGTATTGTAGTCCAAACCTGTGTAACAACTTTCTCATGTCATTCCTGGTATTTGTCTGGGTAATATCAATAGCTTTGACACTATTGCAAATCATATTTCACCCACAATTAGCTCCTAGGCCTCTTTTAATCCGGGTGTTGGATCCAGTTTTAGGAAATATTATGTGTTTGTTGTTAGCACACTCCATATGCATAGTTATAGAAGTTTGGTAGTCTGGAAGCAAGAGTCCAACCTGCATCATGCCGCTAGGGGCCAAGATATACATATATCCACACCCATTAGCCTCAATTTCATGTAAATTGCATTATAACCCCTGGTTTCGGGATTATATTGCTTCATTTTGGTACGAGGGGATCCATCTAAAAAAGAAAGCTAAGTTGCCATGTTATTACTTTAAAACACTGACTTCTGGAACATTTAGAGCAACCAGCCATGATTTATGCTGAGTAAGGTTGCATCTAAAACCAGAATTATCCATAATCATGTTGTATTTTGATATTATAACCAAAAAAAGGATACATAGTAAATGGAAGTCATGGCTTGCCCTCAGAGCAGCCATAACAGGATTTCTGGGAAACAATAGAGCTGAGGACTATGTAGAGTGTATGGATACACTGCTGCCACATATCAGAAACTCAAATGCAATCTGACCTTGCATTCTTCCCGCAAAAAAACTTTGGCTCGGTAAGAGACATACATGGGGAGAGATATCAACAGGACCTCTCAGAGATGGAAAAATGCTACCACAGATAGTGGTTACCTCCCCTTTAGCAGACTAGTAATAGGGTCTGAAGAGTCAAAGTATAAGCAAATCATTAGATATGGGTTTGGAAATGGTAATCGAAGATAAATAGTTCAGATTTGATGTAAAATCTAGTGTTTGTACAGTTTGCACTAAAATGGACTTGGCTACCAAGGATGGCAATTCTAGGGTAGTATGGCTATCTCAAAATCAATAGCCACCAGCAAAAAACGGATGTTTTTTTTTTAATTCCCCAGGTCAAAATACAAAGGAATAAATGGGTTTCAGCTCCATTTTTTTTTTGAAAAGTGAAAATTTGTTGGACAGTGTTATGGGGGTATTCCACCAAAACCGATGGTATTGCCAGCTCGATTTGGGTTTTTCCTCATCCGCGATGGTCATTGTGTATGAATCTGGGATGAATATTGTCGGCCCGATTTGCCCACACTGTCAATCAGATGCCCTCTTCTGCCCAATTTTATTGCTCTTCCACCAAGGACAGGCTGGCCACCTAGTATCGTAGGCACTTGCTTTGAATTTAAACCTCACCTATGTGCCTCAAGGACACGTCGAGGGTGAGAGGTCCCGTGGCGTGAAACCCGGACCCGTACACTAGAGGGAGCTAAGGTAGAAATCACGCCCCTACACATTTACCGAGGCAATGGTTATTTAACATCCGTCACTACATAGGCATAGTGAGAGATGGACAGGCCTGTTTCAAGTCATTTGTCTGCCATGACCGCCGAGAGACTTTCCAGCACAGCCTAGCCAGAGCAGGGAGGAACTCAAACGACACCTTACGGCGACGTTTGGAACCACCACTATGCCCCGGCCGGGCCGGGAACCGAACCCACGACCTTACGGCCTGTGAGCGGACGCGCTACCGACTGCGCCACGCCTCCCGGCTTGCGTAGGCAATAATTAGTCTTGACTTCATATTTTGTTTTTAGTCACAAAATGGGTGTCAGAGCACCAGCTGCTTCATTATGGTGCATAAGTAGTAAAACCATAGGGTTTACCTGCTTAGTTCTTTACTGTTGGCATTATATGTGTGTCTTATTATGTGAAATTGTGAATTAAATGAACACTTTAACATTGTAAAACCCAAGAATGGCAGATGAGATAAACAATAAGTCAATTCTACAAGAGTGCTGCCACCTGGTGCATACTATAGAGTACATACATAGGTCTAATGAATCCATTAGATTCCCTCAGTAGTTTAATATGGCTTCACAACCCAACAATGTCATCAGAAAATGCTTGGATATAGGCCTGTCTGTTTCAATTCATGCATCATATAGATTTCACATAACAAGACAGACACATAATACCAACAATAAAGAACTAAGCAGGTAAACCCTATGGTATTACTACTTATGCACAATAATGAAGCAGCTGGTGCTCTGACACCCTTTTAGTGACTTTCAAGAATTAATAAGGCATAATTATCTGCTCGCAACTGGAAAATAATTACCACTTTCAGTAATGAGAGTGGTAGGAGTCTTAAACTGCCAACCCGATAGTTAGGCCTCAGCCGATTTTTTCTGCCAGAACAGAAAAAATTGGGTGACGGAAAAAATCATCGGGGACCGTCGGCGACAGTTCCCGATGGTAACCGATTATTTTTTTTGAGCTCTTCCACTAAACCTGATTCCCGGCCGATGATTCCCCATCTCGGCTCGATGGTCCAAAACTATCGGCCAAGAATTGGTTTTGGTGGAATACCCCTATTATGGTTCTTTACACACATTCTATGCAGGAAAAAAGGGCAAAGGGAACATTAAAGGAGTGCTTAATGAATAGTTCTTATGCCTGTTCATTTGGATCAAAGTCTATCCCAGTTTTACATAGACGATATATTTCTGTACTTAGAATTTAATGTATAAATAAGAACTAACAATGATCTTTCTGTCTCTGCCTGTCTCTCTGTCTGTCTTAGGGATGTCATCGATATTCACAATATCTAAATATCGGCAATATTATAATGCTGAATATCATATCGACATTATCATTATATCGATATTTTATGACCTACTTTCCAAAATATATATTTCTCTCTTGGAAACCTTGTGTAGTGGTCAGTGAAAACGTCTTCTGGAGACACCGGGATTCGAACCCGGGTCTCTCGCTTGCAAGTCGAGTGCTCTACCGCTGAGCTACATCCCCTGGCCTGACATACCCTGTCACCAACACGGCCCCACTGACATTTCCACCTTCCAACTACCCTGGATCGGTATGGTATACATAGGGGGGTGACACAACCAAGTGAACAGTCCCTCTGAAGGCTCTGCGCACCCGACGGGGGAATGAACCCCTACACTCCTCCCAACCAGCTTCAACCGTATCCCGCCAGAACCGGTCCTCCAGTCCAGTCTGAACGGTACCAGTACTGAGTCACACACAGCCCATCTGTTTCCAAGTCTCTCAGCACTAGCAAGTTGAAGCGCTTGTCTATACCATACCGGCCCAGGTACCGAGCTCTCTAAAGGTCCCCCTTGCAAGGCAGGACCACTCGGTGTCTCCACCACTGTAGTGGTCAGTGAAAACCTCTTCTGGAGACACCGGGATTCGAACCCGGGTCTCTCGCTTGCAAGTCGAGTGCTCTACCACTGAGCTACATCCCCTGGCCTGACATACCCTGTCACCAACACGGCCCCACTGACATTTCCACCTTCCAACTACCCTGGATCGGTATGGTATACATAGGGGGGTGACACAACCAAGTGAACAGTCCCTCTGAAGGCTCTGCGCACCCGACGGGGGAATGAACCCCTACACTTGGATAAAATAGATAAATATGGGCGTATTTGGTATAAAATTAAAGCTTACAGTGACAGCAATGGAATGGGATATAGACTACTCGAGTTATTTTTACTTTTGACGATATGTCTGATATAGTACTGTACTGTTATGTACTCTAATGCTTAGAAATATTTTAAATGTGATTTTCATACATCCAACAATCCTTGCCAGAAAATCGAACAGACACTTCTTATAAGTCTAGTAGATATCTCCAAAGACACTGTATCCCATAAATTCCTTTTCTACAGGTCATACAATTAACTATAGCTGAGCCAGTAACTTGATCCATATGTGATATACCCCCCCCCCATCCACTTTATCTCTTCCCCTATTGGTGCCAATATTGGAGCACTCAAATACACTTTTAAAATAAATATGGCAATAAATCGTGATATCGAGACCAAAAATCGCAATAATCGTCATCAGAAAAATGTGGATGTCAATGACATCCCTAGTCTGTCTCTATTTGTCTCTCTGTCTCTGTCTCTCTGTCATGCAACCCTAACATAAATGCACTGACCTACCTAATGTTTAGTTGGTGTTATTTGTCTAACTGCAAATCCCTTTGACCTCTTCTTTTCTGTCCCCATCTTAGACTTTAAATTGTGCTTGAGTAAGGAAGGCATCACGACAGATTTTGGATAGAGCCAGCCGGAAGTTACACTACTCGAATTAACAAAGTAATGATTGTTTTCCCATTGACCTTATGATGAAATATGTTCCTGCAGGTTCATTTGGGAAAATGACATCTAAATAGATCCCTCTAAGTCTGATCAACATGGAGAAACCAGGAAATAACCTTTTCACAATAGCGGCGCTATAGTGCCATACTGATTGTTCAGTGGACTATTATTTGTCATTATCCAAATCAGCATCGGTATTAGGCAAAACTTCAAAGGAAAGTTTCGACTTTTTAATAGGCTATTATCTGCAGTGCTGCCGATTGGGGCAATTTTGCCTAGTAGTAGATATGCCACACAGGACCTGACATTGACTGTGGGATTGTCTAAATCAAAGACAAGTGTGACATTTATACTGTCTTTGTGGCTGACAAAAATAAATACTTTTGGGAAAGCTATCGACAATGGCTCTTTTTTTGCTTATGTTGCATTCATTTATTTTGATCATAGCATCTGCTGGAGGTGATTATTTATCTATGTTGCTCGAAATTTAACAGAGAATATTAAACCTACATACACTCCTTATCAAAATAATCATTTGGTATTATGAAGCAGCCTACCTATTTATTTTGTGAAAGCCACCGAAAGACCTACACAAATTTGTCAAGAAAGATACATCCCCTACATGCCAACAAGAAATCTTAATATTTCACTTTGTGTTCATACCATTTCTATATTGTCAGTTTCACATTATCCAGAGGGGCTGCCGAGTGTAACCATTTCAGGACTCCCATGTGTGAATTTCTTAGGATGCCATCCGATTCAAATCCCATCAAATATAAGGCAGTGTGTAGATATATATGTCCTACAAAGAGGACATCAGTCCTAGTTGAGCCAGCCAGACGCTGGGATTAAGAAGAATTCGCGGTCAAGGAAGGGGAAGCTGGAGGAACAACGGCAACATTAAGCCACGCCCCAATAGGTGGTCTAAAACAGAGACAGAGTGCCATGGGCCACTCTACACTGCATGCAATGTGGACAACGTGCGGCGACTGTAAAGATAGGGAACGCTATCTTGGACAGACAGCATCCAACAAAGTTAAGGTCGCACGAATCCCGTATTTATCCACATACAATTTAAGATTGGTCACCCCCTTTAATCAAGAGCTACAGTTTTTTATTTCTCCTTTTTTAATTAAGAACATACCAGATATTGAAGGGGCAAAAGGAAAAGTCTTCTTTACGCATCTCTGATATCAAATTTAGGAAACGCGAGGGATTTTTACTCTTTGATATGATATTTTCCTATGTCTCTCTACCTGTCTCTCTGTCTCTGTCTCTCTGTCTCTCTCTCTCTCTGTCTCTCTCTCTGTTTCTCTCTCTCTCTCTCTGTCTCTGTCTCTGTCTGTCTGTCTGTCTGTCTGTCTGTCTGTCTCTCTCTCTCTCTCTCTCTCTCTCTCTCTCTCGGGACTTCCTTTGTCTATCTGTCTCTCTCCCTATCACGCGAATCTTACTTTTTAATATAATGTTTTCCAAGAAATTGGGAAAATTGTACATGGTTGTGTTTGGAAACAAGTGAATCGTGGAAATAAAAATGGAAAATAACACAGACACGCATAATATATTTATTCAAAGAAGATGCCTCAATCTACCTCAAGACAGATGCCCAGTGGGCACAGACCGTTGCATCAACGATGATAACCGGTTGATATTGTGTTGCTGGTGTTGATCAACCTGTCTTCAACACTTTTTCAATGATTCTATTTCAATGTTGTCAACCATCACCATTTCAACATCCAATCAACAGTTGACACATTAAAGTTGAAATATTGTTCTCAATTCAACATTGATTTGTCAATGTTGAATCAACAATATTGATTTCAATGTTGACATGTCAACAAAGAATCTCCTAACAACTATCAACATTGATTCAACATTGGCACAATGTTGAAATCATCTTGAATCAACATACAAATATAAACATTGGATCAGCGCTGATAGTTAGATGTTGAGTCACAATTAATTTTGATTACTTTGTGTCAACTTTCAAATTCAACTATATTTCATCCCTGAATCAACCGTTGATATGCAAATATTGCAAACGTTATTTCAATGCTGAATCAACGTTGATGTGCCCAGTTGGTTATGACTCAAATAAACAATTCACTATGTAATTTATTCTTGTCGGTGAATAACTATATGAAATTCATCAGGAGAATCAGGAATTAGGGATTAGCTAATGGCAAGCGATACCCCAAGACGAGCAGTCTCCACCTAGTTAATGCAAATCGAAAAGTAAATGCTTGGAAAGTTAATTCACTCACTTGCAAATGACCGAACAAAGATTGTAAGAAATAACTGCATTTATGAGCAAACCTATGATTAATAGCAATTAGGGGCAATTTTATCATCATAGTTTCTTTTTGGTAAAAAGTCTTCACCTGGAAGATATTGGGGAGGTTGGTATTTGACTACATCACACTGTCTCTAGATAATATCCTACATTAGAAGCATATCAAATAATACAAGAGCTACAATTGTCTGACAAAGGAGCTGTAAGAAATGAAAGCAAGCGATGCATCAATTTGGCCGCGACTGGTTGTCACTGACAAGATGTAGAGGCCTACTTCTAGTTCTGTGTCTCTTCTCATTTGGCAATCCAGACTCGCCGAAAGGGTCATTGCCACCGTACCAATTGTACAAAATTTGGATCAATCGCTGCCATTTGGGAAACAAAGCTCTAGTCACATTTGATATTACCTACGAAAGCATGAATGGAAATTGTCCCAATACTTAAAAAAACCAATTAACTTTCATGTTTCTCAGAAAGAAAATAATGATGGTTGAAAGTGGCACATCGCAGTTTCCATCAGATGCTCCTGCCCTTACGGTTAATTGAAATATTACTCATTTTTCTACGAGTCTTTAAAAAGTAAAATGAGATTGGGATGAGGTGTGTCTCTACTTTATTATGGGAAATGTCCTCAATTCCTTCAAGATCCTCCAGTTCAAATTGATAGTTGTTTTGGGAGGTTCAATTACCACCACCCTGCAGTGTTTCAGATCCATCCCCGTGTAAATGCTGACCCATCATAATTCCTTCTGACAAACTCTGAAATTTAAGTCAGCAAGTTCTGGCCATTTGCTAAATAATTCTTCTAAAATTTGGATGGTAACTTAGATGAGCTCTGTGTTGGCACACATGTATGTGAGGGAATCCTAAATCAAACCTGGATATCTGAATTGCATGCAGACCAACCACCTTCCAATCTGTGACATTTATTGCACGGCTCCTGCACTTTGGGTGCCGGTTAGGGGACAATGGAGGCCCAATAGGCAGGGATGCACACCATGTGTAAGGTGGAGTGGTCCCTGGTGGGAGAGTTCCTCCAGGGCGGACCAGTGTGACCCGCCGCCTGCCCTACCTGAGGGCTGCTGTGGGAAATTGCCTCATTAGGTGTGCTTGTTATCGGCTGTGTAGCTAATGAGTGACTCTGGAGACAGAGCAGCAGACAGAGTTGTAATATTCACATGACCTGGTGGAGGCAGAGTAGAGTATCCCCCTGTGGCTGGTATATGTATGAGATATACTCCATGGGGTCGAAATGCAATATTATAGCAGCTAAAGGTGAATCCCGTAGCTCATGGGCAGTTCCTAGAGGTGTATGGTATAATAAGTTCTTGTTTTAACATTAAAAGGTTGAATTTCATGTACACACATAGACAGTGGATATTAATATACACAAACACACTGCCTAGACATAATCTACCTCCACACTGTAAAGAAAACCTCACTGGTATATTCTCAGGTAAGGAACTAAGAAGGGAGAGTGGTCTTGCTTGACCTTTCAAACTACGCCTTGTTTACACTTGTCTTACGTTTAGTGGCCATGTGAATGGCAAATTGGACCGCTGTGATGTTCCCCGAAAGCAGTTAGCATTATTGTTAAGGTACTAAAGAGTCTGCCCCATCCTAGCCTGTATAAGTGGCTTTCTGGGGACTCAATAGGGATGTATGGAGTGGCTCACATACCACATGTAGCAAGCCCGCTTAGCCAATTCAGTTTTAGCTCAGATAAGCTGGTTCAAAGTGGGCATAATACTATTCATGGTTTTAGGTTGGGCAAATGGTGGGTTTCCAGCCAGGTCCACATTGGGTTGCCCTAATAGGGCAAACTGAACTAAGACTGTTGGGCTCCCGACAGTTTTTGTCCTCAGCAAGTTGTGTGGGCCACATAAGGCTAACTGTCTGGTTGACATGCCTTGGCCAACTAAGTTTGAATTGATGGTTCTACTGTATTATGACGGGGAGAGTAATATTAGTATATTTAGTGTCCTTCAAACTATGGAGGCCAAGGGGAGGGGCTAAGCACCTGGAGGCTAGCAGCTCATTTTCAGGGTTCAAAATTTTAGAAAATAAGGAAAAAAATTGATTTTCTATAATATCTATCCCAGATGGCACCACCTGATCAAAGTGGTCAGCCCACTTACAGCCACACCAAAAACCCATGTTGAACCCAAACCCACTCTGAGACTGATCTGTGCCCATATTGGTCAGCCCAGTGTGGCCCACACACCTGACTAAGGACAGAAACTGTCAGCAGCCCATCGGTTAGCCCATTGCAGCCCACATCGGAAGCCACACCTAATAAAGTGTGGGCCACAGTAGGGCCACACCACCTTCGCTATGTGGGTAGAACAAAGGGGTCTCTGCAAATCTTTCGACTGTATTTGATAGTTAAAAGTTTGAGGCTCACACCAAATTAGAGGTATGCACATTACCATAGATTGCCACAGTGATTTTGTAAATTGTAATTTAGTTCACCTACTGTAAGTTACCAAAATCCTGACTGCCACCATGCACACTCAAGATGCAAGCAGTTTCTGTAATTGATAATTAGGGGAAATGAGTGTCATTGGATACATGTCATACAATGTCTTACTATGGGAAGCTAAGAGGAAGGACATTGATATGGAATGGAATTGAAAATACAAATTTCTTTACTATATGGCTACTCAGTCAAGCCTCATCCAATGTGCTTCTACATTGACCTAAAAACTGCGTCACTTCTTGAGGTCATTACAGTCCATCATCGCACCCTCTATAATATTACACCTGGGAGGCATTTCTTAATAATTCTAATCAACATTGAGAAAGGCCTTCCAGGCACAGTTCAGCTTCTATGGCCTACCTAGATCTACATCTAGTTGGAGAGGCACAACTGTAAGCTACAGTGAAACAGCTATCACAGGATGTTATGAGAGGATTCAGGTACAGCAGGGAGCTGTGGTAGTATGGAGTATATTTTTTCCCTCTCTCAAATTTAAAACACTAAGTAGAGTGGGGCTATAGTAGCAGTACTGCAACTATCCCCTACCACAGTTTCTGATATTGCATACAATGTTGTGTAGCTACATCCAATTCATTTTTTGCAATGTAATTTTGAAATGACCTCCAGGTACCACCACTCACACAGTTGTTTATACAATGTCGACTGTGTGTCAGACTCTTAATCTTATTGCCCCAGACCCCTCAGCAAACCTCTTGTGTGGTTTTCTTTTTGTTCTGCACACTATAGACACTGCTACATCAACAACCGCCCTCAATGCCAGGGGCCTGTTACTCCAATAGCTACCAGTAAGAAACTTGAGTTAATGCAACCTTTGGAGAATTTATGAGTATCATGCAAGCAGAAATCTAGGATGTTACACAAACCAAACTTGCAAGTCTTTTCATACTTGCATTAAAGCAAGTACACAAATTGCAGTAACGCAACTATTATTAATAGAGATAGTACAGTAATTGATAAAAGTGGTAATTGGCAAAATAAAATAGCAAAGATGTGAGTACAGTATATAAATTTGCGATGATGCGAATCCAACATTTACGTAAGTAGTAGTAGAGGTTGGTGCTTTGACTCAGGCAATAAATCCTGCACTATAAAGTTCAGTGCCATATTAGTTGCGTGCTTTGGGGCTGTTTACAAATGACGTCATGCTTTTTTGGACCATTTTCGACCCCCTCTCCCCCTCGTCATGTTTTCTTTGCCTATTTTGCAATGCTGAAGGTATATGGAAAATTAATTCCGTCATGCCGGGCCTAACCCTCCCTCCCCCTCCTGCATGACGTCATTTGTACACAGCCCCACCTATTCCTTTATTGTACAAGGTACTCCATGTACTTCCTGGAGCTTAATTCAAAACATCCTGGGATCCCAACCCCAGCGATCTTAGTGTAGGCACATATCATAAGACCTGGCTGGTCTACCCTATGTAATGCAGTGGTTGCAGGCCTGTCCAGAATAGCTAGACTGGGATCACTTCACTATTCCATTTCCACCACTAAGATCACTGCGATCTTAGTGAAAGAAATGCATAGTGGTTTCACCTGAGTACAAGAGCACTTCCAGGGAACACTCCTGATCGAAAGAGTGAATAGCCTGCTGCATACATAAAGAGGGGAGGGAGGACGTTTGCTGAGTGTCCTTGAGGGCTCTTAGGGCTACTCATGCGTTAAGTGCACTGTAAGGTAATTCTTCCCTTCTCTCTCTTTGTCCTGGGGGGAGGGCACAATGCTTCTAATAGGCAAGCATAAATCATACATTCATGGGAACAACTCTTGAATACTGTACGGGGGTCAACTGCACCCTGTGCTCTATTGTTAGCCCATATGGGGACGGGGAACGATGGTATAAGCACTCTTGTGAAGAAGAGTGACTCCATAGCTATTCCTTTATTTTGGGACTCTTACCCCTGTGCCTAGTCAGTTCTTCTTGGAGTAGTGTAGGAGGGCTGAGGCTAAGATCGATGCGATCTTAGTGCTGGCTAGGATATGTGAACCCAGTCAACTCTTAAGATCGCTTAATAGGATAAGGCTGATTTATTCCTAAGATCGCTGGGGTCGTGATCCCAGGATGTTTTGAATTAAGCTCCTGGTGGACTCTGTATGTATTAGGCATAGACAAACTAGCAGGGTTCGCAAATAACCCATGCCATTTCTTATGCTGGGAATCTTAATTTAAACTTCATACCTTTCACATGCTGAGATCCGTGCCATTTGCCAATGGTAATTATGGTTCCCACAAGTAGCTAATGTTATTAAGTGTTTCTCTTGTTAAAATAGGTTCATGCTTGTGCATAATTGATAAGAGATGTGAAATGGAGAAATTTATATCATATCTTTAGATACGTCCACTACCCTGAAAATATAGCCCTGGTTCAATGTTACTGATGGGTGTAAATACATGAAGATACCTGCCACATGTCTGTTATATATCTGTATTCAATGTTTTCTTTGATCAGAATAAGTGGGAGAGAACTGTATGGACAGGTCTGTCACATATGGATGATATAACAAGTAATACTCAGTCACTTTGATTCTACTATTTTGTAGGAACTAGTTATTATCATTATTGGTATATATCTGTACCAACATTATGATATCATGACTGTTTGTTACACAAATGCCTTTTTGCAGAAGTTAACTATTTGCTTGATAACTGGAACATTGGGAAAAACACACATGTATATATGTATTCAATGATTTCCTGAAATAACCACCTTTTGAACTCAAAAAAAGGTATATCGCAGAATATAGAGAAATAACATTCTATTTGACTGGTAAGTTTCGTTGCTGTACCTTTATCAGTTTTTACACAGTTCTAAAAGATAGGAACGCCCTATAGGGATGTTCAAAAAAGTGGTAACGGACTCTTTGCTCTCCTATTTCTTACTATAGCGAAGTTCTGTCATTTATCAACTAATTAATTTCATATAGTCCATCACATATATACCAATATAATATGGAGTGATATGCAAACATTTTCAACATATATAGCACATTTTCCATGCGTGCACCATAATGGGGCACATTTCAGATTTTCACCTTCATCTTTTTCAAAAACACATGTGAATATTTGTGAATAAACAAAAGTCTGTAAAATTGCCAATATAATCTTGTTATCCTTTCCACCATGAAGACCTCTGCATCTACATCAATCTCACCCCGTTGCAGACTCTCTGCTATCATAATAATGTTATGAAGCCTACAGCTCTGAGGCATAGTGGCCTTTGGCCGCATTCCATTCCTGTTTGATATCACAGACCCAGAGGACACCACTACTGCCACCACTCAGGTGACCAGGAACCTGATGGTCTATTACTGCCAGTCCATCTCTAGTAGGGATGTCATTGACAACCACATTTTTCACGATGATGATTATCGCGATTTTTGGTCTCGATATCACGATTTATTGCGATATTTAGATATATTTAAAAAGTGTATTTGAGTGCTCCAATATTGACACCAATAGGGGAAGAGGTAAAGTGGATTGGGGGAGGGGGTATATCACGTATGGATCAAGTTACTGGCTCAGCTATAGTTCATTATATGACAGGTAGAAAAGGAATTTATGGGATACAGTGTCTTTGGAGATATCTACTAGACTTATTACAAGTGTCTGTTCGATTTTCTGGCAAGGATTGTTGGATGTATGAAAATCACATTTAAAATATTTCTAAGCATTAGAGTACATAACAGTACAGTACTATATCAGACATATCGTCAAAGGTAAAAATAAATCGAGTAGTCTATATCCCATTCCATTGCTGTCACTGTAAGCTTTAATTTTATACCAAATACGCCCATATTTATCTATTTTGTCCAAGGTTTCCAAGAGAGAAATATATATTTTGGAAAGTAGGTCATAAAATATCGATATAATGATAATGTTGATATGATATTCAGCATTATAATATTGCCGATATTTAGATATTGTGAATATCGATGACATCCCTAAGACAGACAGACAGGCAGAGACAGAAAGATCATTGTTAGTTCTTATTTATACATTAAATTCTAAGTACAGAAATATATCGTCTATGTAAAACTGGGATAGACTTTGATCCAAATGAACAGGCATAAGAACTATTCACTAAGCACTCCTTTAATGTTCCCTTTGCCTTTTTTTCCTGCATAGAATGTGTGTAAAGAACCATAATAGGGGTATTCCACCAAAACCGATTCTTGGCCGATAGTTTTGGACCATCGAGCCGAGATGGGGAATCATCGGCCGGGAATCAGGTTTAGTGGAAGAGCTCAAAAAAATAATCGGTTACCATCGGGAAATATATATTTTGGAAAGTAGGTCATAAAATATCGATATAATGATAATGTCAATACGCTATTCAGCATCAAAATATTGCTGTTATTTAGATATTGTGAATATCGATGACATCTCTAGAGGGATCCGCAGGTAAAGGTATCAGCCTCCATACTGAACTCATATAGCCCTGGGTCATCCAGGGTCTTCTGGATGCTATTATCTTTATATTGATGGAAGACTGTCTGTTGTCCTATAATGCACGAATGCATAAGAGGTCTGTATTTTTCTTCAATCTGTCGTATACACAGGTGTCAGAGGTCATGACTAAAAGGCCACAGGTTGTATGGTATTTCCTGTCAAGGTGGGTCTAATTAGGCTCTCATCATGGTTGATGGTCCCTAATTGTTAAGTTATTTTGATGTAATGTAAAATAACTGTAATTATTATCATAATAACCTATCAACCACTGACATGGGTTGGCTTAGAGAGACAGGTCAGGTATGGTGAGCTTATCGCCATACTTTAACATAATTCAAGTTTTAATTTCACTGGTGACTTAGTGGTGGGAAGAGTGCTCCTGGCACGAGGGCTGGGCCAACCCACATCAGTGGTAGATAGGATATTATGATAATAATTACAGTCATTTTACATTACATTAAAATAACTTAACAATTATTACGAATGTGATATATAATGATTAGACTTGAACTAGTTGGCTTCAGGGAGTGATAAAAGCATGAGCCAGAGGCGAATGCTTTTATCAAACCAATGAAGCCAACGAGTTCAAGTCGGATCATTACATATTGCATTTATAACATGGTTTCCACCATTAATTCTAAGTATTTACCTTTAAAATTGATAGAATCCATTGTTTTCTGTTGCGAGTCGACGAGACGGCCATCCGCCATCTTGGTCCGAGCAGACAGCTAGTTCAATCACTATACACCAGGCTGTGCCACTTTCACGGGTGTTAACTTACTCACAGTGGGAACGTACAGAAAGGGTAGTAGTAGCATTGCTTTATACGGATTCGCTATGGTTCCTCTTCTATTAAGTCAATGCCCATGGCTAGTTGATAGGCTATACAAGAGTTGGCCCGAGAGGTGATGTTGACAAACGCAATGGCGAAGACATGCAGCCAGCCGCTCGGTTCGAAAGTTTACTATTTTTTATATTAAATTCAGCCATAATATCAAGCAATCTACCCGACAGGGAGTTAGAATAACATGTAAAGGATATACTTCATCAGATTTGGTCTATAAGCTTCAAAAATGGAGGATTTACTTTCGTGTTAACAAGTTGTCAAGGTCCGGTCCGCTGTCAATTTTTGGGTTCTTATATCCCAAGATATCAGAACTCATATTATCCACTTTAGGAACTGAAATCAGTGCCTAAACTCGATAACCATGTTATAACATTAGATATCTGTATATAGACCACTGACTTTGTGGGTAGGCTACTTCACAGGGATAATGCTAGCCATTCGCTAAATTGCCAATGGCGAATCCAAGCTCATTTTGGCTAAGACCTGCTCTTCAAAATTCGCCAAATTGGCTAATTATGACTGTGTCCCCTCCCCCAACTTACATGTGTATAGACATGTATTTCTATGGCCTATGCAGAGAAGTAATCACCGGGGTAACCACCACCAAAATTATAATTATTTTATAATCATATATAATTGTTATTTTATGACCCCAAAAAGTTGTGAGTAGTTCTGCTGGAAACATTAATAGATATGTTTCAGGAGACATACATGTATATAAACCTCACAATTGAACATTTTCTGTTGACTTTATCATGCAGTAGTCCGACGATGTGGCTACTGAGCAAGACAGGAAAGAATCAATTGCCTTGCACTATACACAGAGGCCTACTCATGACACACCCATTACCGTATGACCTCATGTACAAGGCGCATCTGATACGCGAGGATGCACCCCTAGTGCACCTTATAGAAGCAAAATTATTTAGGAGAGATTTTTCTCTAAAAGTTCCCCAATAATCCATTGACCCTTTATTGTGGTAGAACAAGATAGGTGAGGCTCTAAGATGGCCATAGGTCTTTGAATTTTGAAAATTCGTTGGTTAGAACAAAAGTTATGATATTTTTAATTTTTACACTTACATCTGCAAAGTCTGGGAGTGCCTTATACGTGAGGTGTGCCTTTTTGCGAGGTATTACAGTAATTTTGTAGCCCTACATGGTGCATGCATCTCCCAATCACAAACTCCGATCATGCATCTCCCAATCACAAACTCCAATTAGGCTGGTATTGACCATATCTACAAGCACCTTCTTTTCAAGATACTAAGTAGGGGGTTATAGTTTAGTTATAAGTATTTTTGCCTGGTCTTTGTTACAGCTACAGGTTACATCACCCAACTGACCTGACAAATCATTGTTCAGTTATTGCAAACAGGACACCCCAACACAAATCTTTCTATTCGATTTGGGAAAGCACTGATGCCCCTTTTCCTTTGAATCATTTTTTGACTGATTTTCCCTGATTGTCATTTTTGAAAATAGATGATTTCTTTTACAAGAGTTTGGTTAATTGACACCGAATTTGGCTAATTAAAATTTGAGCAAAATCACCAAATTGGCTAATGGAATACATAGCCTAGCATTATCCCAGAGACTTCAACTTGTTCGTGAAATTAAAACTCAGGCGGGAGCTTTGCTATCTAAATAAATTGCTATCACTTTATATGTATACAAAACATATATAATAGGTAAGGAACTTTATGTTCCGAGTAAACAGGCAAAATGTTATACATTGAATAGACCTTGTTTGACATAACAGTGTTATTTCAATGACTGTAGAGGGGTAATGTACCTCCCCCCCCTTTTTTTCCTTAAGGGAAAATAGTTTACAGCTATCTTGCTGTAATAGCTTCAGCACTCATCATGCCTGTAACTGTCTTGGAGGCTGAAAGTCACCAAGTCTTACCGTGTGTAAAGGATATAACTGATACACAACGTAACCTAAGCTAATACTTGGATATAAGTGACTAGATGGACTTATGTAGATACTTCTTCCCTATAATAAATTCATCTGCAGATGAATTTGTTTTCAAACAAGTGTATGAGCGTTTATGCATCATAGGTCCAGCAGGAATGGGATAAAGTCTGTAGGCTGCAGGATAGGTGGTACATACAAGGGTATATTATAGAACCGAGCAAAGGTGGTTTCATTTGACCACCCTGCTGATCTGAGAATCTCATGTACCAGGACTTGTTTTCTTGCTGCCGCTGACGTTGACGCATGGCGAGCAGAGTAAACTGTATACTGCTCATCTACTCCAGCATCCTTCAGCGCAGATTTTACTTATCTGGATATTGTCTTTGCACTGGCCCTGGAGGTGGGAAGTTTCACTGTTGAAAAGACAAATGGCATAGCAGATTGTGAACTTTGGTCAGCAATGTATGCCCTAAGATGGGAATAGACACACAACCTTTCATCTTCTCTCCTTTGAAAGTATATGATCAGCGGCTTGTCAGTTGGATTGTTCTTTTTGTGCGAAGTGAGTATATAGTCCTGACTGAATGGTTGGTCCACTCACAGTCTCCTCTGAGCATAAGGTGCAGGGCCTGCAGTCTCTGTCCAGTGGCTAGTAAGATCAGTAACATAGTACGTCTGGTAAGTTTCTCATAGTCTAGTCCCAGTATATATAACCCCATTTCTGCATTGTTAATAATGCTGGCTGTGGGTCCCATACAAATTCCAATGATTTTTTTTTTTTTTTTACTTTTGACCCCCTTACAAATCTCGATATGGTAGGCTGTTCTCCAGCTGGTTTCCCGTTGAATGTTATAAAACATGACAGAAGCGACCTGGCTGTATTGATGGCACTGCATATGTGACCTACCCCAGTATCAAGATATTCACTGAGGAACTGTATGCATTCCCTGACAGATGGTTGTGTGGGGTGCACATCTTTTAGACTCGTGAATGCCATCCATCGCTTTGCACATCCCTCATAGACTGCTGCAGTATTGGGACTCCATGCCATGCCATTACCTTCCATGCAGCAAAGGAGTAGCCTAGTAGATCACACCATATGGTTTTCATATGTTGCCAATAGCAACCCCACCCTTTTTTAGAAGAGTATGTGTAGAGTGACACCTGTGGGCGGATGTCTGCATATAGCGCTGAGTCGATAGGGAGATGTGACAGCCACTGTTTATGCAATTATGAACCGTGTCATTTAGATACATGGTTACGTCATAGTTACCTAATGACTTGGCGAGGTCCCAGTATTTAGCTCTCTGAAGGAGTTTGGCCCTGTCATTTCCAGGTTCAGTGGCTGCCAGTTTCTCTATGACTGTTGCGAACTGTCTAATTGACAGCCTCCTGACTTTCATGATGTCATGTGCCATTACCACCAATTTTGTCACTTTCTTGAGTGGTATGTGTAGTGTCAGTGTCTTTGAGTCAATGGTGAAACCCAGGTATTCAATGGACTGTGCCGGGGTCAAGACTGATTTTCTAAAGTTAATCGTGAAGTCTGCTTCTTGTAGGATTCTGAGAGTGTGTTTTTACAGATTTTTTCACTAATTTTGGAGTGTCTCCAAAAATAAGTGTGTCATCAATGGAAAACACCAAACTTACACGGTAATGTACTCTCAGATGTGAAAGCAGTGCTTCATAATACATGTAAACAGTCTTGGCCCTGGTGATTATCCATTTTGTAGACATGTATGCCTAAACCGTTTACCATGGAGCTGGAATTGTAAGAAATCTCTGTCTCTTTCCTTAATGGGTAGAGTGAAGTAGGCTGACATGATATCTACAGACCTCATAAAGGAGTGTTGAGGCAGAATATGCATGACTGACACAAAATGATCCATTTTGAAGTGTTTATATACTGTGAACTCATTCAGTTCTGAGAGATTTAAAATAGGTCTGAAAGTGCCATCTGTTTTAGGTCTTAAAAACATATGTGAGACAAATGCCCTCGCGTTATGTTGTGCAGGCTCTATGATGCCTTTACTCAACATATCCTGTATCTGTGTATCCAACTGAGCATCTTTAACTGGGTTAACCTTTTTGTGCCCAGAGTTATTTGAAGTTTTTACATTATTTCACAATTGTATCACCTTGTTGATAAGACCATGTGTTACTTTGATCTTCTCCTCTGATATGGGCTCTGCAGTACATTTTCCCAATACTCATAACTCAGTGAACAATGCTGAAGACTTTCTGTTAAGGGCAGGGTATTTCTGGTCAGGTCTGGTAACCATAGTTACCAAAACCTTCCATTTGTTGTTATTTTCTAGTATATGGTCTCTCTAGTGCTAAATAATCATATATTAAAGCCATAATCCCTACAATCCTGAGAGCTTAGAGAACTTGCAAAGCAAATTCTGCCTGGGTACTGCCAATTAGGGAACATAATGTGTTAGTAACACTGCATGGCATATCATTACTGATATGATCAGTTGTTGTACAATCTAATGGGAGTATAGGAAATTGTGTGTGTATGACCCATCATCATTTTGGTAACATGTCAGATGTTAGGTCCCTGGATAAATCACAAAAAATGACAGCTCATTTTCAGTTTTTGACTCCCTGTGCCTGGTATAATAAAGATAGAGCCAAATGGATGGTTGTATCCTAACTAGGAAGTCATAAGCATTCCAAAGAGGGTCTAACTTCGCAGATTGGACCAGTAGAAGTTTCTGGGAGAAAAAAAAAATCAATATACATGTCAAGCCTTTCACCATATCCAGCACCCATCTGTCTTTGGTGAATTTATGCCATTTATAAGCCTGCCTACCCAAAACACCTGCTGAAAAGGCCTGGGGTTCATTGGGGTTCTTTTCAGGTGTTTCGGGTGGCTTAGCTGTATCAGGTGTTGTCTTGTTGTTGGATTTGTTGCCGCCTTTGTAGTAGTTCTGTTTGGTCTGCTTGCCCTGCTTGCCATGCCTGGGGGTGTTGCTGTTGGACCGGTAGTCCTGCTGGCGGTTCAATGCCCCCTGGTGGCGGCTGCGGTCCTGATTGTAGTTGGGATGACCCGCTGTGTGTTTGTGGCTGTGTCCACTCTTGTTGTGGCGGCTGTGGACCTGGCCACCCCTGTAGTTTCCCTGGCAGCGGTTCCATGATCTAGGGGCAGCCACTATGTCACTTAAGGCTTCTTCCTCCTTCTGCTTAACCACAATCTGCTCTCTGGCATCTCCTCTGAGCAGATATTTAGAGCTTTTGTGGTTTTCTGGTTTCTGTGCCACTTCTAGCCCCACACCCTTTAAGCCTGCATACACATTGGTTTTCCATGAGGACTTGGCTATCAGTTTCAAAGAATCTGAAGTTGTTTAGGGTTAATTGTTACCCTGCTGCCCAGGTGGGCACCACTTCAGGGACCTGAAGGTGGGGGGTCCTTGATCTTGTCTGAGTGCCTGGTCATGGATCTGTTTGATTCAGATCTGTAGTTGTCAGAATACCCGCCTGAACTCTCAGATTCCTGGGAATAAATCACTGTGCTTTGACTCATACCACTGTGATCACTGTATTGGCTGGTGCCTGTCGACACAGTGTTAGCTGCTCTCCAAGGGGCCTGTTGGGCATTTTGGAACACCTGTTCCACCTCCCGATCCTCTAGGTGATCTCTGTCTTGAGAATGTACCACTCTAGGGTCTGAAGTCGGGCTGGTGAAAATGTAATTGTCATCTTGTTGGGACGGCCCATTCTGTACTTTTACCTAGGCTTCAGTCTCTTGGCTGAATGACTGGACATAGTCAGGTAGCCAAGGGGGTATACCTTGCAAAAAGGTATGGCAAAGGTTTTTTGATTGATTTTGGACAATTAGGGTATGGCGATTCAGAATCTGCCTGTTGCCGGCCTGGTAACGTTGAGCATTTTTTGTTATTCATGGTTGCTTAGCAACCACTTAAATCAACAAAATAGCATGACAAAGGGGATAAAACATGCACAAATAAAGAAGGTAATCATTCCTACCCCCCCTAAATCCAGGTCAGACATTCTATTTATGCCGATGGCTTGTTGCTAAGAACCTCATGTTTCCTAGCAACAAGGAATTTTTCATGTTTTTGCTTAGCAACAGCATGTTTTTGCTTAGCAACAACATGATTTTGCTTAGCAACAGCATGTTTTTGCTTAGCAATCACAATTTAACATCAACCTTTCAAGTCTTCGAGTGAGTATTTCTACACTTTCTTTCATTTTATCATGTAATATGTATCACAAAGCCTTCATTTCAGTTGAAATTGTCAGGTAAAACAAAAATAGTGTTGGTTCCCTAGCAATATTCTACATTCCTAAAATATTCTAAGAGGCTCTGCTCAAGACATTGTCAATAACAGTCTAATGCACCTTAATGATGTCAATCACTTTGTCTTCCTTATTATCAATTTTGAGACACAAATATATAGTAGCATTTCATCAGTCTTCAATAGGCCTATGGATCAAGTTGAACTGGTTCTAAGACCCCACTAGTTGCCATGGAAATGCTAATATTATGAATATCATGCTAGCAAAGACCATAAAAATGTTATAGATTGATTTAGAAAAATCCAAATAATTTTGATTGCAAAAGTATTAATATTCATTGAATTTTGAAAATACAGAACTAAATTAATGCAAAACTAACCAACTCTGCCTGTTCATGCTAACTCTGTATTCTTCATGGCAACAACAAACAGACAGAGTCTGGCAAGAGAATTTCCTTTTTCTGTCATGTAATTGTAGCAACAGCCCTTGCCACAGGTGAGTGAGTGAGTAATAGATGTTTAACGCCATTTCAACATCTAAGGTCATATTCATGGCAAGAACGACATTACACAATTTCACAGAGGAATGTGTCAGTGCCTGCACATATGTGCACCATACACATCCTGAGGGTATAGGAAAGAAGAGATATCGACCCTTTTGAGTGGGCTAGGGAAGCCTGCCTTGCCACAGGTAGGTTACATACGAACCGATTAGGTTACATATGACCTTATACACTATAGATCATTTATTGATACAGATTCGGGAAAATAATGTAAGTAATTAGAATAAATAATGTCATTTTTGGTCTAGTGAGTGATATTAGAGGAAAGGAAAGAATGAGTCAACACTTTTGCTTGCAAATTATAGGCCTACAGTTTATCCCATCTCAAGCCTATCTATTGATAAATCACTACATATCCAATGGAGCATTAAGCTACTGTCTAAGGCAACTGGTTACATTACCTGTTAGGACTATAAACTGGTGACTTTAAGGTGACCTTGGGTGATATTCAAGGTCATTGGTATTAAATGTAACAACAATATTGGTCTGATTTGGATCCTTTTTGAACTGCTATCAGCTATTCATATAAGTCTAATCAAATGGGATGCGAACCTGGCACCTCATTCCATCAATGAGTATACACTCTGGCTGGTATCTGGCATTGCATTGGGATTCTTAAGCTGTATTTCAATGATATGATGGGCTATTGGTAAATTTTAGTCGATGTACAGGAATTACAACAATGCATTATTTTTCCTTGGCCCTAGTATCTTTAATGTCAATCGCTGGTACTTCATATCAGTAATAATTGATGAATCTTATCAAAACCCACACATACATGTAGGGTTCTACCATATTTCTCCGGGAGTGCTTGGATGATATAGGTAGATTTCAGACTCATGTCAAAAATCAAGATCCCAAAAAACCTTTTTAGAGTAAGACTTCATATGAACTATCAATGACAATGATAGGGGCTTCAAACTTTTTCTATCTTTTAGGTAATATATCCTAAGAATTCCTATGACATTATTTGAACAATATATCAAGCCCCCCCTCAAGATCTCTGATTGTTATTTTAGGTATTAAAAATGTTGTGTTACTATAGATACCACACCTTTCTTAAATGTCTTTTAATCAAGATATCAGCATTATCATAGTTCTGGTACTTAACTCTGTGCATAAATATGCACAATTTAGACCTATTTAAGCCCTTAAGAAAATTGTAATATGGAGTTTTTGGGTTCATTGAATTCTCTGTAATCCTTCACCAGACACCTCTGCTACAATTTGTGTCCCATTCCCAACCACCTTGTTACTACAACATTATTCAGTTCTACAATGCATATACCTCAATCTCAAGCACCTACTCTCTCCCCACCATTCTCCAATCCACTTATGACACAGCATTTTCTTAATATTATTTGTCCGATAAGCGCTCATAGTGATTGTTTGCATATATTCCACCAGGGGGAGTCCACCTCAACTAGTTCAATACCCACCCACCAGGTGTAGGGGTTCTACCTGTAACTGCTGTGTGTGTATTCAAATCCATTGTTGTCATCATCCTATACAGTTCACCTTCAGGATGAAGAAGATCCCTGTCATTTTAATGAAAATTTTCCATTTCCAAATACTAATGTTTCATTCCCAACCACTTCTTTTTTAAATACAGCATCATTCAGTTATACAACACATCAAACTCACCCTCAGGCATCTATTCCTCCACCCATCGTTCAATTCACTCATGACATAGCCCACTTGGCATAAAAGCGTTAAAAATAATGTGCAACTGAGATTGCTTGGTGCCCCCAGTAATCTGCATGCAGCAGATGCTAGGTATCATAGGGATTGTTATAAGACATTTATGGTGGCAAGGAACATCAAGGCAGCCAAAACACCAGAAGATAAGGAACAGCCAATGAATAAAAATGATATTGGGATGGTGATTGAGCTTATGGAGAGTGATCCAACTCATATCTTGACAACTGTGGACTTGCATAACTCATATTCCGGGTTCTGTAAAGAAAATGAATTGATGAGTCGAAGAGAACTCATTTCAAAATTGCAGATTCACTTTGGAAATACCCTCATCAAACTGGATATCAGTGGTTGTGCAAGCCTACTTTGATCCAAAATGATCCAAATGATCCAAAAACTGAAAAGGAAAATTCACTTGGAGGCCAATGAGATCCCTAAGCAGCAGGACTATGACATTGCCCAGTTCTCAAAGTCAAAAACTATAGACAGTACAAGTCCCATCTTGCTAGCATTGATATCTGCATTGGTTTCCAGGAGAAGGTAACAAAGATCTCAACTACAATGGCCCAAGCTATACAGGCACAAATAACAAAGTCTTGGAATCAAACAACGCTGGGTCTAGCTCTAAAGTTACAGCATAGACATGGGTCTAAGGAGCTTGTGACACTATTACATGATTATGGAATCACTGCAACATATGATGAGATCCTTCGCTTTAGAACTTCAGCAGCTATTTACATGGGATCTCAACCTCAAACAATCCAAGGTCTTGAGAAAAATCAAGGGCAGCTCTCGTCATGGATTGACAATTATGATCTAAACATCTTCATTCCAAATGGCTGTAGAGGAACACATGCCCTAGTCACAGAATTGACTCAACAACAATCACTTTGTGTAGATCAGGTTGAAAAGGCAGACAAAGTCAGACCCATCATACCCAGAGTCAGTAAACCCAATATGACCAGAATCAAGCTTGATACCCTGTGTGAAAATGATCTCCAGCATTATGAAGGTGAAAAAAATCCAATGCCTCCAGTAATCCATGACCATGATGGTATACCATTCCATGAGGCGATGAAAAAAATGGATGAAATAACCCAAGCACTAAATGCTGATATTGAATGGCTCAATGAAGTCATAACCAATGACTCAGAAGAAGATCCCTCAGCTGAATGGTCTGGCTACATGGCACACATGGCCAGGGAAAATCGCTTTATTTCAAAGGCAACAAAGTATGTGTATGGTCCTCTTATAGATGCACCACCAAGCCACCCAGACACAGTTCTCACCAGCATAATGTACTTGGAGACATTTTTCAAGTATCATGGCTAGAGATACCTCCACTTGGTTGCTGACCTATAACTGTACAAAGTACTATTGCAAATTAAGTGGTCCAACCCAAACAGATGGAAATATCTATTACCTAGAACAGGTGGTATGCATTTGCATATGTCTTTCTTGGGATCCATTGGAAATCTCATGGCAGGATCAGGATTGGAGGAAATCTTTGGGGCTGCATACAATGGAACTATGAACATGCTAAATGGTAAGGCTTGGCCAAAGGCAATGAGAGGTTTTCGTATGGTAGCAACTGAAATCATGAGAGAATCAGTACAATCTGGCAAGGAATCATGGGAATCCCTGGAAAATAAACAGCAGGTCGTCTTTGGGTAGATTGCTTCCTACTTCCAGTGTTACTGGCGCATAATATGTTCATGAGAGCAGAAAGGGAAGCAAATTTCACCTTGTATGTGTATTGTATCCAGAAGATGGTACCTTACTTTTTTGCAGCCGGCCATTGGAATTATGCAAGATATGTAACATGGTACCTTCTAGAATTGGCACAACTTGATAAAGAGGCAGCATCATTTTACTTGCTTGGTAATCATGTTTGCCATCACAAACCAGGTAGTTGGAATGCAGTCTCTGCAGATCAGTTCGGTGAACAGACATTTATTTCATGTTGATATGCCCGAGATACTGACAGCCCATAGCTCTAGCACTCGAGGGCCGTATCTCACACCCCCGTGGGATAACCCGTGAAAATATCACATGCCGAGGTCACGTGACCATTTGATGACGTCATAGGTCCAAGATGGCGATGTAAACAGTGCGCACGGGGAGTCATTCTGGTAAATTCTATTGTAATTCAGCAGTTTTACATCAAAATAACATGAAATAAATGCAAATGAACACTCATTGCCGATCAGGTGCCGCATCGCACTCCGCCCTGCGGGCATCGTGCGATACGGCACCTAATCGGAGCGTGAGATAACCCTCAAAAATTCTCCCCCCTCGTGAACATTTGCCTATATATTCGAAAAGGCAAGGCCAAAGGAGGTCTTGTTGGAATGACACTCGACCCTAACCAAACTGCCCGGTGGGTACTCTCTCAGGATATTTGTAATATGCTATCTCATGACATGGATGAAATGTTCGAACCTTATTAAAGAGGAAGACCTTGATACAAGTGTTGACAGACACAAGGAAGAGGGAAAGAACAGAAGAAAAATGGATGCTGTAGATAGGAAACAAATTCGGGCTGAGATAGCTGCACATCCACATTCATTAAAACAAAGTGAACTGGTCCTGTTCAATATTGTAAATGGATGAATCATTGATGATAGAATCAATGTCGCTGATGCACTCTCCATCGGTGAGTGTATGGCAGCACAGTTCATTGATAGTCTCCCATCTGTTTTTCATGGCCCAATTCATGCCAAGGTGACCAGAATGGAGGCTATAAAAGGGATTAAAATTGGTGAAAGAACTACCTATGACCTGGAGAAGGTGTATGGAAGATTGCTAGTCCTATCTCAAAAGAGAGATGTGACACTGGAACAGCTCCTCACCTATGAGTCATCACCTCTACCTCCTGCCATTTTTATTGAGTATGGAGGACTCCAAAGAGGAAACAAGTCATACCTCTTGCATAAACTGGCTAGATATAATGATCCTGGGGATAATAATGATCTTGAACTGTTAGATGGCAATGAAACACTCTGCCATGTAGCTCTACCTAGTGACAGTTCTGATGTTGAACTGTTAAATGGCATAGAAATGCTCAACCATGTACCTCTACCTCCTGACAGCCCTGATGTTGACCTTGTAGACGGCAATGAAATGCTTTACCATATAGCATGGCGAAAGTCTGGAACAATTAAAACCCTTACCAATAACATCACAAGAGCAGTAGCAAAAGATCATGAAGTCATAGTTATCTTTAATAGGTACAATGACACCTCCATCAAAACTCAAGAGCATTTAAGGAACAAACCAGCCAATGATTAAACTCACACAAGAAACCCCATTACCATCCAGAGATACTATCATGAAGAGCACAGTGAACAAGAAGCAACTTATTCACCAGATATGCTGTCAGAACAGTTATCTGAAGGCCACTAGAAAAAACATGAAGAAGCTGACTGTATCATTATCAGTTACATGAAGATACTGATTGACCAGCAAAAAAAAACATCTTCAAGAGGTATCTGATGACACAGACATATTTGCCCTGCTTGTCTACTTTTGCTGGAAGTGGCAGAGTGCTACCCTCATAACAATGCGCAAGTCAGATGGCAAAATCATCAACATTAATGAAACAGCAAACAAACTTGGTGACAAATCCCTCAAGATTTTGGGGGTGCATGCGCTATCGGGATGTGACACAGCTTCTTTGATAAAGGGAGAGGAGCTGCATTGTCTGCATTTAAAATGCCTGGTGTCAATATAGAAGTACTTGGAGAGCAAGAGGCTACTGAAACTGACGTGTTGAAGGCGGGCAGTCATTTCATTAGTCTCATGTACAAAATAAAGAAGAAATCCATGAATGAAGCAAGATATTCAATTTTCATCGACCAGAAGATAACTCTGAAGATTATATCCCTGCCACCTACAGATCCTGCTCTCAAACTTCATATCAAAAGAGCGCATCTGCAGACCATAATTCGGAAGTCGGCAGAAAAGTTAGCCCCTCCAACTTTGGACATTGAAAACTATGGTTGGGAAATCAAGTCGGGCATACCATGTCTCTGAAATGTCAGAAGTTGTCCCACCAGAACTAATAAATTCGGTGGCTTGCAATTGCAGTGCCAATCAGCCATGTGCAACCAAAAGGTGTGCTTGTACAAGAGCAGACCTGCCATGTTCAACCTTCTGCAAGTGTCATATGACTGGAAATTGTGACAATCCACTATCTAACAATGAAAGTACTGACCTAATTGAGGATGATGACATTTAAGAGCATGCACATTATGTAAGAGGTAAAGAAATGCATCTTTATGTTACTGTTACCTCCTAGTTCTACTTCTCATTAAAAAAGGCAGAATATATCCCATACTACACCAGGACATCATGACACTGTACTTTATAGGTGTTTATCAAAATTTATCCAAAGTTGGAAAAGTAAGTTTCAAGCAGGTATTGCCCATTCATATGTAAATTGATTTTTAACCTTGTTGATCATACAGTAAGTTAAATTATATTTGGAAATTAGGAACTTTGCATTTTGAAGATTGACAAAACAACTCAAACCATAATAAACCACAAAGAAAATTTTCCAATATTCATTCCCAATTATTCTAAGATGTTTCTTTCCTGTGTACAGGTTTTTGTATGGGGAAGGCAGGACCACAGACACAGTGACAGAGAATACAAATACTGACTATGAACTATTATCTAATGTCTGATATGAGGACATTCTTCACCATGCTATTTAATATGGGAAATCACCATCTTTATCACATGTACAAATAATTAATGCCTAGATAAAAAATATATGAACAAGATAACCTTTGTATTGATATACATACAACTTACATGACATACTTATTGAAGAATTGGTGTAAACATTCTTTAATAAATTTATGATGTAGTAACATCAGGAATCATAATAACTTAAAGGTACATACATGAAGAATACAGAAAGTATATGCAATATTGTTATTTCACATATCATTACTATTGCTTCATGGTCTATGAACACGAATAAATGTTTGAAACCACAGAATTGTTCTTTCAAATGCATGAAAGGTGGCATTAATTTGTGGTAGCTAAGCAGCAATTTGTTGTAACTAAGCAAAAGCCTGAATGATTCCTTGTTGCTAAGCAACATGAAAGGGTAGAATATCTGACATGGAATGGGAAGGGGGTAACACATATCACTATCTCATTGCAGTGATATCTATGAACTTATGACATGTGTCCCATAGGTCTACTAAATGTGAATTCATGCCAAATATTACTCTTGTTTATTACTGTTTTTGATGTTTTCTGTAGATTGCTATGTGACCTAGTAATAGAATTTCAACTGGCAATATAAAAGGACATGAATGTGTCCTGGACTATTAATACAATAAAATGAAAGAAAGTGTAGAAATACTCACTCGAAGACTTGAAAGGTTGCTGTTAAATTGTGATTGCTAAGCAGAAACATGCTGTTGCTAAGCAAAATCATGCTGTTGCTAAGCAAAAACATGCTGTTACTAAGCAAAAACATGAAAAATTCCTTGTTGCTAGGAAACATGAGGTTCTTAGCAACAAGCCATCGGCATAAATAGAATGTCTGACCTGGATTTAGGGGGGGTAGGAATGATTACCTTCTTTATTTGTGCATGTTTTATCCCCTTTGTCATGCTATTTCGTTGATTTAAGTGGTTGCTAAGCAACCATGAATAACAAAAAATGCTCAATGTTACCAGGCCGGCAACAGGCAGATTCTGAATCGCCATACCCTAATTGTCCAAAATCAATCAAAAAACCTTTGCCATACCTTAGTGCGAGGTTGAGCCATATTTGGGCATCTGGCTACTGGACTAACATATCTGCCTTCCTCTTCATTGGTGCCGATGGGGCGTAGTGCTGTGGAGACCTATGCACAATTGTTGTAGGGTGATATACCACTCCTGATGAGCTGCTCTCATTCACCACACTTGAGGTAGAGGGATCATTTGTGTGAACTATCGGTCCATTCATATCAGGTCTAGTAGGTGAGTACTGTGTGATGAAGGGTGGGTCTAATGAAGGTGAGTACTGGTTCACTGGTTCACTCCTAGCTGGAGAGAACCAGTGAACCAGTAGCTGGAGAACCATTGTCATAATGTGTATCACCCGGCAAGAAAAGGGCTTTGACAGTGCTTGGGGCGTCCCTGGGGGCACACCCCTCCACCTGTGCTAGTTGTATGGCGTCATTCAGAACATCACCCCTAGGGGTTGTGGAGGGTGATACTGGTCTCCAATCTGGCGGGCCCTCGAACGTCTGATGCAGTCCTTATCTCTGGCCCCGGCAATAAATAGTCCTGATGTAGGTCACATTTTAAACTGACTCCACCCCCAACTCACTCTTTGTATCCACTAATGATTATATTGTTATTGGAACATGTACTACAACTATACTACATAGTTATGAATACTCAATGCCCTTTCTATATATGCCTAAAACTTTGTCCTTTGAAGGCCAATATTTTTAGCTGCCATGTAGAAACACATGGCCATGTTTATGTTTGGGTCTAACAACACCTCAGCATCAGTTCACAGAACTATTTTCTTGGAGAAATCATTCATAACATAGGTTCTTAAAAGTATTTGACTTAGGTTTTTTATATAGATAATTCCCAACTAAAACTTCATCAGATAAGTTAACTTTTGAGTGGTAGATAAGAGGCTATCAGGGGGCAGATCGCTTGTCAAAATTCCTTACCAGCACGGAGCTGGGTGCAGAGTCACAGTATTGTTCCAGTGATGACGCCAAGGAGATTGACTGGTCTCAGGTCAGGAGTCTCCATGTCTGTCGCGAGCCGCTCAGCACTGTGATGACAACAGATACCTGTTGCTACTTAAGTAGCCCCCTGGGGTCAAGCCCGCAGGCATGGGGTTAAGTGGATTCAGCCAATTAGAATGCTGATTAACAGGTCTGTGTTAGTGTCCCCCCTCGCAGCATGTCAATTAATACACCTACTTACCTCATCGCGTGGGGACGCCTTCACTTGTCACCAGATGTCCTGTGACGTTATCTGTCTTAAGAATCCGACATATGTCGGACGCTGCCACCTGGTGGCCATTCACATCCCCCTTCTGTGGGCAGCCGAGCTGCTCATGGTTCCCCATGTGTTGCTCAGGCTCGTGCGTGGATGGGTGTCCCCGCCCCCCCTGCCAGGATTGTTGGCATCTGGTCCTACCAGCACTATCATAGTTGTGATTACAATGGAAGCGAGGTAGCTTAGTGAGGGGCCCTATTACTTCATCACATTGAATAGGTACCCCAACATGTTAGCTTTCATGTAACAGTAACAGATCCAGGGGGTGGCCAGGGAGCACATGCTCCCCTAGACTCCCTGCAAACACCTGTAAATGAGCCTTGGTTAAACCCTTAAATATAGGGAAAATAGTACTAAATTCATAGCTGTGCTCCCCCTAGAGCAGATTTTCTTGGATGTGTAGGCAATATTCTCATTATTATTAATAATGTTAACTTGACGAGTTTACGAGTAAGTTGAGGGAGGGTGGGTAGGGCGTATATTCCCTGAACCGCTAGGTTCCCTCGGTATAATCTTAATTATGATGGTATAAGTCTTTGTCTATCTGTACAGTTACTGTGCGAGGAGTGCATTTCCCCCTACCACATCTTTTATGGGCTTGTGGTAGAATTTTGCAAAGGAGTCTGCTTGTTGCCAACCTGCTCACCACATGAGGGTGTTGAGGTTGCCTCCGACCTTCAGTATGCCCGACAAAGACGCCCCTCTGGTGGAGTGGAGCTTGTATTGGTTGACATCAATGCCAGCCTTCTTCAGCATCACCATCACCCAGCGGCTGAGGGTATCCTGGGAGATGCCACGGTGGGGTGCGACAAAACTGACAAGGAGGGTTTTCTCTCCCTTTCTTTTGCTCTCGGTACAAGTCAAGTACTCTTGCAGGCATCTGACCACACACACCCTCGTGTTTTGGTCAAACTTCCTTAAGACGATTGTGTTGAGGGGATCCCCCAACCTGTTAGATTTTAGGAGCTTTGTCATCTTGAAGATTACCTTGTCGCCCATTTTGAGATCTTTGATGGAAAGGCTGACGATGGTTTGGCCCCTTTGCCACGTAACTAGTAGGAGCAAAATGGCTAGTTTCATAGAGAGTTCCCTGAGGGTGATAGTAGCATTGTCCCAGGTTTGCAGGAGGTCCCGAACCCTCCTAACATCCCAGAACTCTTAGTACCTAGGGGCTGGTGGTTCATCTCGTAGGCCCCTTTTAGCAGCAGCTTGACTTATGGGTGCTGGCCCACCGGGTGCCCTATTATCGTTGACAAGGCGCAGCGAGCCGCATTTAGTGCAGTGTAGCCATTCAGCAAGACACCTTTCCAGGGTCTTTCAGAGTATAGATGTTCAGGGTGTTACAACAGCAATGGATTTCATATTTAACAGAAAAAATTTCTTGGGTAGTTACCCCAACACCTATACATTATCCACAAAAAATATCTTCAGATACTCCAGGGTTTAATCTCAAGCCCCTAAACTCCATGGAAGGCCCAATCTGCCAACTTTCTATGATTTTCGACCTGTTTTAGGTCTTTACGTGTGGCAGGTCGACGGTTGTAATAAGCAAGATGGAGTTCCCATCCAAACCCTGTCGAGACAGTTCTATCTTCAGAATGTCCGAAAGACCAGCATGGGTATTGTTGCCAGATGCTCCTTGTTCGATGGCTTCCCCGGGTGGCAAAGGTTGTCTTTCGCATTCCTGAATCTGAGTCTTCTCCACCCGGACCGGGCCAGTCTGGTGTTACCAAGACGGCCCTCACGCGTTCCAGTCAAATCCATTGTATCACGAGCCCCAGAAGACTGAAAGGAGGAAAAATGTACATAAAGTTATTCCTCCTGGTTATTGACATGGCATCAATCTCCCAGGCACCCAGTGGAGGTCCCCAGGAGACGAAGGTTTCAACCTTTCTGTTTGCTCGGGATGCAAACAAATCAACTTCAGGCTTCCCGAAGATATCACAAGCTTTCTTAAATATTTCATCACTTAGTTCCCAGTCTAAGTCATGCGCGAAATGTCTAGACAAGTAGTCAGCTAGAATGTTGTCTTTACCCGGGATTGTCAGTTCTAATTTTTATATTAACCCTGCTCTCTGGAACCAGTGGTTCCAGCCTAGCCCTAGCGGTAAGTTCATAGATGTTACTGTGGAGTCCCGCCTCCTCTGCCTTTCAAATACCTTTGGTGGAAGTGGTGCCCCTGTGGGCGCCCCATCCTGTTCCAGAGGCATCTGTATCTCGAAATCTACCCCCTCATTGCGGATGCATTTAGAGGCAGTGGGGTGATGTTCCAGCCACTAGGAGATGTCATGTAGACCTGCGTCGCCTATTACCATGGGCCCATAGAAATTACCTTTGATCTTTTCAAGTGCAAGGTTTTTCTCTCTCTCTCCAACCCCTTAATATGTGCCGGGCCATATTGGACTCCCGGCGAGAGAGATGTCACGAGGCCCACAATCCCAGCTATGTCCCTGATTGTGTACCGGTCATCAGTGTTAGCCAAGTTCCAAATTCTCTATTTTTTCTTACGTGGGCTGAACAGTCATGGTCACAGAATCAATGTGGAAACCTAAGAAGATTTGATTTTGTGTGGGTGCAAACACTGATCTCTCTGTGTGTACTACGAACCCTAACCTGTCTAGTTCCTGTGCTAGCATGTTGGTTGTCTCCCTACATTGTGATTCTGTTTCCCCTAGTATGAATGAGTCATCTATGTACTGAAAACACTCGTGTCCCATTTCCCTAAGGTTTGAGAAAACTGGGGTAAGGATTTTCGTAAAATATTCTGAGGGCACAAGCTAGCCCATTGGGCATGGCTTGAAACTCATATAATGTGCCTTTCCAGAGAAACCTGAGAAAACCTGTCTCCTTCCCTAACTGAGACGGAGTAGTAGGCGTCTTTGAGATCTATTGATGACATGTAACAGCCAGGTCATATCATCTCTACTGCAGTTTTCAGGCTGGTCATTTTGAAATGTTCATACTGGACCCATTTGTTCATTTTCAACAGATCCAAGATCAGTCAAAAGTCCCCATTGGGCTTCGGCCTGACGAATACATTGGAGATGAACTGACCTTCTATTGGTTCGACCACTTTTACTACCCCTTTGTCTAACAATTTCACAATTTCTTTTTGACATGGACTTCTTTATCTGGGCCTAATACGTATGGGAAGGGTGTCCTGTCTTGACAGGGCAAGAGTTCTTCAAAAGGTGGCTATACCTCCCACCATACGCAAAATCCATGGGTCTCTAGTTAATCCCATCCATTGGGTGATGTGCCTAGATATGCTCCCAGCTACAAAATTATGAGCAGTATGAGTGAATGTAAGGGGACTTGCCTGCTCTTCCAAGGGCCCTACTTCTGAAAAACTGGCTCATGCGGCAGGTGGGCGTGGGTTGCGCGGGGCATTGACCCAAGGTGCTGTGTTGTAGCCCATCTGAGGGAACACGATGGGCATCCGAGGGAAGTTATAAGTTGCCGCCGTGCAGGAACTTAGGGTTGTTTCCTGCCTTCTTCAGCAGGTGTTCCCCTTATTTCGGCATGATGACAGTCATCTAGCTTCGGGTCACGTGAGCCTCTCGAGAGCCAAAGGTCAATGAATGGCTGGAATGCCAGCATGGCCTTCACCAAATGCACCATTCATGGATCCATTCTCGCTAATGGCATGGCTGTGGGTGGCGTCCCTGTCCGTCTTTCTTCCGCTCATTATCTGTGAAGAAACAGAGAGACCTAAGGTGAGTTTTTATATATATAGTTATAAGAACAATAGAAATTGATCCTAAACAGGTATGCTCTCATATTCATAAGAACCAAGTCATTTCCAGCACAATGAATTTCGTTCCATCATCTGCAAAAGCTATCCTCAGTAGTGGAGGTATGATAGAGCTCAGCAGGTTGATGATCTCCGAAAGCCATCGGGCCAAAAAGGCACCTGCAGGATTCAAACCCGCGAGCTTGAGTTGACGACGAAACGCGTCCGGTCCCTTGAGGCACCAACAGGATTCGAACCCACAAACTCCAGATGTACAGTGGTGCCACAACCCACCACACGTTTAGCAGAACTAACCCAGCAGTTTAGTCCGCTCGGCCACGGAGCCGAGGGACTGGCCCGGCCGTGTGTAAGGCATGTCGCTCCAGCATAGGTCGTCAGCGGACGAGGTTTACCGAGCGATGTCAGCGAACCTGGTCTGTTAGGTGCCAGGGGGCAACAGATCGACCAGGGGAAGGCCTAACACGTCCAAAAACTGAACATTTTAGCACTGGGGGGTGAAGATGAGTCCAGACCTGGAGGGCCCTGGGAGAGGGACGCCACCGTGACCTAGTTCCTGGCGTCGATCCAGGACTGAGGCAGGCAGCTTAAAACTCCCAAATTACTACAAATCTGCGTAAAAAGGTGGGTTTCCGGGGAGAGACCCAGTTGCAGAATTGATTCATAACGGTCCCCATGGAAGGGGACAAATATTTACACAAGAAAACAGTACTTACCAGGCAATCTTGCTGCTGTAAAGTTCAGGCCTGACTGTGTTTACCACGCGGGAATCCTAACTGACTGTGCATGCGCGACTCCAGGTTTCCGGAAACGCTTAGGTTTCCGAGGGATAATCAGATGAATATTCTGAATCAAATAGATTCATGTGATGATGGTTGAGATATGAAGCTGAATGCACATCACATCATATAACATATTGAGGCATCAGGACTTCACCCCATTCAATGTGATAAGTAATAGTGCCTCCCTCTCAGCTATCCCTCTAAGATTATGACTATCACAGCTGCCTGGTTAACTCAGTAGGAAGCGCACTGGACTATTGATCCAAAGGTTGGTGGATCTAGTCCCAACAAATCCATACCATTTTTCCGCTTGAGACCCTTGCCTACTTTATAAAGAATGGAACAAAATGATTTTTCATGTTTTGGTGTTTTCATTTCTTTTTTTATTTTCAAGTATAATGGGATTGAAAGAGGTATTTATGAACATTGGTAATGCTATGAGAGGATGGGAAGTGTAGCCGTCACTGCTTGGACTAGATCCATCAACGTTCAGATCATAATTATAGTGAAATGGGCTAGCCCATGTGGGCCCCAGCTGGCTTCCCTGACATTTACCAGCATTTACCCATCTGGGCCAGGCCCACAGGCCTGGAGAAATCACATCTGGGGCCCATGTGGTTGTGTTAGGAGTAAATTATATAAGTTGTATATTGTAACAACTGCTTTTTGGGATGTGAGAATGGGGGCCAGGGGATAGTGGGGCCAGGAAACCACAGGGCTACGGGAAAGTAGGCTATGTGGATAGGGGCCATGAGACTATCCATCCCGAAGTGATTCTGACCACACTGCAAAGTATAGATTTAGCCACCAAACACTAGATCATATGCTCTTATAACGTTAAAGCTGCAAACATACAAGGTTTTACTGTGCACTCACCAAGTTTCACACAGAGAGAAGAACACTGATCGCTTTGACGCATACTGCACAGGTCACAGTTTGTCTCCCACATGACATGTATGAAGGCATGTCGAATGAGGTTGACACTCTCATATTTGGTTCGTCAACTCCATTTGACATGAGTAATGAAGACACGTCACATATTTCTGATCCATTCACCTGAGTGCTAGGTAATACTGTGAGACAATTATGTAAGGGTCAAGAGCAGTCAATAGCTATGTACCAATGGTTCAATGTAGGCAGGCCTATAATAGAAGGCAGGGGATATCATAGTCCCACAGGCCTGCAACACTAAGACACTTTTTCCTATCTACAGAACTTCTACTTGACTGAGGACCTCTATGCATAATGCAGTCCATAAGACAAGGGCATGGAGGTGCATGGTAATGCCATCTGTCTCCATGTAATGAAAATACTGAGCTTATAGACTGTGGGTTAGCATACAATCTTTTGGTATTTTCACTGACCCACACACAAGGTGTCTAACCTCTCCAGTTGAAGAATTCAGGATAGTGGGTGTCTATTTTGATATTCAATAACAAATGCAAATTTAACAATAAAATATAATTCACTACCATTCATTGATAGCATTTACAGATCTTAGTGATCTATTCTTCATGAAAACAAAATGACACAGATACATCAAATGTCTTAAGTGTTGGTAAAACTTCTTGGTAGTGATTAATTCTGCTAGCAAAATGGTTGTTTGCCCCATCTAGTGGAATATCCTAGAACAATTATGTATGTCAAACCATCACATGTCAAGTGCCTTCGACATGGCCGTGTCTAGTCAACTCACAGATGACGTGGCATTTTTAGGCATGTCAAATCATATGAGGATTACTGTGTGCTACAGTTGTCATGGTGACATATGTGCACATGTCCCAATGATGTGTGCTCACTGTGTCAAATCAAGTTGACATGGGTATACATGTCACTATGTCAGGAAGACTTTTTTCAATGCATCTTCAAAATATACTTCATCAGCTGCTGTCCTCCTATCACTTATTTGGTACCACGTCTGAGATATGAGACATGTACATGGCACCTTCATATAGAATTATCTCCAGAATGACAAATGGAAATGAGAATGTGATGTAGGAACACCTATGAGTGGAGAGGGGAACTGATCATGGACCTCTCACTGTCAGAGCTACTCAGAGTCTATCCAGAACCTCTCCACCTGGAAACCAGAATATGAAGAGCAGTACTGGAGGGAGGGCACGTCTGATGAACGCAAAACATAGAATCAATAATAAGATTGGTTTAATTGATAAGGTTTATTTTTCCCCTCAGTTTCTATAAGGACAAATAAAGGAGGAAAAGTGTTCAGATTATGTGATAGATTGAAAATCCTGGCAGGTATTTGATTCTTTTCTTACCATGCATAACTTCTTGAAAACGATGTCGATTTGTGGAAATATACTATTTTCCTGGCAATAACTGTTAAAAGAAAAGAGATGAATCCTTATAGCTCAAAAGGTGGAAGAGCCACTACTCAGGTCTGGTGTGTCCATATGGTCTATACAGAAATGAGATCATTTTCTAAGCCTATTTGTTGTCCCCAACAAATGAATGGGCCGGAGATGGCGAAGCCCATTTCTCAACAACACGAATACTGCAACCAAGATGATATTTCCAAGCAGGAAATTAATCAGCCTTTATCATCCTCAGCATCTCAGGGGGGTTGATCAAGCTCATGGCGTTATGGCTCCATCCACGCCCTCAGTCTGCATTACTGTGAGGCTGCACTTGTTGGACATGGATTATCTCATTGCTGGGGATTAGGCAGACCAACCGCTTGTTAATTCTGGGCATTGCAAGTCACATTCAAACCTCAAACTATTTTAAGCACAATTAAGAGATTAGATCTCTAGATGAAATCAATACTCAAACTTCTATCATATTTGTAATCCGAATGGCAATTGCTTCAAAACAAATATTTCCCCAACAAACTATTCGTTCGTTACATGAAGTGTTTTCCCAGGTTTGACCAGACCTTAAAACAAATATCCAAATTTCCTCGGCCATCCAGGCAGATTGACATTAAATGAAATTGCCATTTATCCCCAAACAATTATTGATATGGTAAGTACCATTCTCTAAATGACTGAAATTGGACATAGACATTGTCATAATCTATGGTCACATACTAGATTAGACTAGGCGGAAGTAAAGGGAAACATTTGCATGCCCTGGTATGCCCTATGCTCTGCAAAAGCAAACAACACTGTCTGGCAATGTGTGGCATAGGCAGGTAAGTCGGTAAGGGGACTGACCCTTCCCTCACGTCCCTACTGATAAGAGCATAGTGAATGGTGAGGGGACCAGACAAGCCAATGGTCCAATTAGATATATGAGAGCAGTATATCAGTGGTTGGGGTGGACAGCCTGACAGATAGAGCAGCTGTCATGCTGACAGTGACTGGTGTTGTACGTGAGCCTGCTGTCACTATATAGGCAGGCCTCGTTATGGCCAGGATCAGAGCCATGCTGTCAACTGCCATCCCTGTTCACAATCCAGTCCATGTAGATTAAGGTCTATCCATCAACCCTATCCACACAACCAACCCTCCCACCTGTATCCAGTGAGCTAGATATTTACTCTGTGGGTGATATTTAGACTTTTGTGTTTTCTGCCCTTTTCTGTGACTGAGATTTAGATTGTTCTTGTTTTTTTTTCTTCTTTTGGTTAACTTGGTCTTGATGTATTTGTCCAGAGTTAAGCAATCTATTATTTATATGAGAGCATTCACTGATATGCTTTTAAATGCACTTAATCAATCACAGCAAATAAATCGGATATACTCGTAGGTCCAAACCTGGGCATTTACTGATATTATGCCTATGCTTGTTCAACTATCAAATAAATCTAATCAATATGCTCTTATATCGTTTATGCTACAAACATACAAGGTTTTACTGCGAACTTACTAAGTTCCATCTTCAAAATGTATGTCATCGGCTGCATGCTGTCTTCCTATCACTTATCTGGTACCACATCAAAATAATTATACTGAGATATGGAAGCACAAGCACATGGCACCTTCATATTGAATAATCTTCGGGATGACAAACGGAAATGAGAACGCGATGTAGGAACACCTATGAGTTGAGAGGGGTATTGATCATGGACCTTTCACTGCCAGACCTACTCAGAGCCTATCCAGAGCCTCTCCACCTGGAAAACAGAATATAAAGGGCTCGAATCTAGGGTTAGTGTAGAAAGGAGGACTGGGGTACCTCTTCTGTTGACCCCTACCACAAGAATCTAGGGGTGTCTAGGGTGGACAGGTCTGCACGGTGACCTTTGCCTCTCAGGCAAAAAAAAAATATTACACTGGGGAAGGGACACTATCTGCTCAGTCCCACTACCCATGGCCATTGTACACCTAGCATAGGGACCTTCTCATTATATATATGGTCACTATTTTCAGACGTATAAAACCCCAATCTTTCCCTCTAATATTGTGATACATAATTATATATGTTCTAAGAAATCATTGATCCCTATCAGGGAGAAGTGCTTTTTCTAATTTCTCTACGCATTAGAGAATTCACAGGTGCTTTTCTTTAGTGTTATGCACCATGGTCCCTGGTACAGTGTTCATGATGCATTGTGATGCACATTTTGTTTGATTTTTTTTAAACCAAAGTAGGTATGCCAAGATTCAACGAAACCATACAAGAACCCTGGGGGCATGATTCCTTCTTTCTCACCCACTTTCCCTCAGGAGTAGAGTGTCTCTAAAAGATTGAGAGGAAAGGAATAATTTGTTTTACATGTCAAAAACTATTTTGTTTTAAAGTGTTAATAAGGTACTGAAGAAGATGGAATCAAGAAATCGTATTCTGGAGAGTGCCTCTTTTCATGTTCATATATTAGAAATAGCCCATAAAACATGATACTTTGAGATTCCTCCGCGTTAAATGTAGCTAAATTATGAGTTGGCATGCCGGAGGTCACATTTAAAGTGTCTTGGTCCTTCCCTAATGAGCGGAAGGCATGAGACCCCACCATAAGTCCTGGTATAAAAGTAACAGAAGGGCAGATAGGATGGGGTCGATGCACTGCCTCCTCATGTTTCGGTGATGAGAGGACCTCAGCACATGACTAAAAGTTGTTCTATTTAGTACCTGGAGCTGTTCAGATTCTGTATAGGAAACTACATGAGACATTCAGCATAAGGGAGAATAGGGTATGGTAGGGATATGGGTAAATCCTGGCATTTAGGAAGTGCCATTGTTTATGTCTCATAGCTTAAAGACACAGGGGGCATTTGCACAGCAGAAAGGCTTTATGGGTTTATTTCATTCTCACAACTTACACTTTTGAATGAGTATTGGTCATTAGTTATGACAAAGGTTAGGTGTTAAGCAGATATATGACCAGCATTGTTGGAAATGTATATGTAGATCCGGCAGAGGATTGACACACTGACACACTCACCATAAAAGTTGATTTAGTGACTTGGTGGTACACTGTAAAAAATACCTAAATTCTGTATGGAAACTCCATAAAATTTTATAGTGATTCACTGTAATTGAAAGAACAGTGACATCCCCTAAGGTGGTTCACTTACATCTCTTGTTGGTGCAAGTTTGTAAGATGAGATAGATTTGCGTTGAAGACCACTTAAGTGTAGTTTGTTTGGATGTCACTAGATGACACACTCTGATCACATGGAGAGGTATCACATGTCAATTCGTTGACAATAGCCAATTATGAGCAGGAATAAACTTTTTTGATGATATAAAATGCCTTCTCATGGACAAATGGCCAGTACAGACTTTGAAATGTTATTATTACCAAGTATTTCAAAATGTGAAAAAGGAACACCACTCTCACTGACATTTATGAATATACACCTTGACCAGATCATAATCAATAGACCAAGGATTTAGACAGTCCAGTCCCCTAATGATGGACAGTGTCTAGTACTGGACACTCCTATGTATGAGGGACTGAGTATGACCACTAAGGTGCTTATGTATTATCTCTACACCAATATCTGAATGCATAAAACTATTATGAAATTTAAACATCTCACTTGAATCATGGATCAGATCCATACTGTGGAGAGATACAAGGATTCGTGAAGTTGCCTAAACAAGCTTTACGTCACACTAAAGAAATGGTGAATCACCGTAAATATGCGGTGAATACCCATTAAATATACTACTGAGAATCCCAGCTCAATGTACGGGGAATCTTTGAACCCCCAGCACCTGCAATTGTCGGTGTTTCACTGTTATTTAAGCAAATTATTTTTTACTGTACTGTAAGAAATCACTGGTAAATCTCCGAGGGATCCTTGTAAAACTGAACAGTGAACCACCGTAATTAGATAACAGCAGGCCAGTGTAGTTTTTACAAGAAACTCCAGGTGGCCGTGACAAATTTACAGATGATATCAAAAGGGAACAACTCAATATAGCAAATTCCACAGTTGCAGCCTTTATAGATCTCAGGAAGGCCTTCGACACCGTAGACCACTCTGTCTTATTAATAAAAATTAATCATTACGGTATACGTTCAGATAACTATCACTGGTTTGAAAATTATTTACATGATAGAGGACAGACTGTATATGCCAATGGCATCAGTTCTGTCATGGAGAGAGTGGTGTGCGGTGACCCCAAGGTTCCATATTGGGGCCTTTGCTTTTTACTTTATGTTAATGATGTAATTAAAAGCCCTGTAAAGTTAAGCTTATGCTGATGATTTTGAATTGGCTAAAGCATTGTTACAAGAGGACCTAGAAAATTACTTAACTTGGTGTATGCAAAACAAATTATCTATTCATGTAGCTAAAACTAAGGTTATGATATTTTCAACCTCATCTACCAAGCTTAAAACCCTACAAGCAAAATGTAACCCTTAATGATCAGCTACTGCAAGTAGTCACCGGCTATAAATACCTACACTGCAAAAATGGTGTTTAGATCCTAAACACAATTCTAAACATATTCTTGCAACGTTTTTGTAATCACATTAATTTCCTAAACATGTTTAGCCAAACAATGTGCTTAGCTCAAGTGTTTAGAAATGTAGGTGTTTAGGTTAAAACTTTGTGTTTAGATATCTATGAATTTTTGTGTTTAGGTGTTTATGAATTTTTGTGTTTAGATGTTTAAATGATTTGATGGAGAGTTAAGGTTTGCAGACATGTATGCATTAAAAAAAAGATATATTTTGTTTGTTTTCTCATTTACTGGGAGGATATCAGCAGGTATTTACTTGTCAAAGTCTCCAAAGATGTCAGCCACAGCTATATACGTGTACATGTATTACACACTGCATCAGAATGAGAGACTTGAGAAAGTACAACAGCTTGGCAGGAAGGACATTGCCTTATCTATTCCAGAATAACATCAAATAGGTGTCAGTCATTGAGCTTATTGATTATTTTATGCTAATGTTGGTGACATTAGGTGAATCTAATCAATTTTCTATTGCCCTTTCTATTCACATGACATTCACATGAAATGAAACCATGATAAACATGGGATTTGGGGACATTTGTCACAACAATTGATTATAACAGTGTGCAGATAGCCCATTCAAAGGTAGTGCTGCTACCTGGTGTGGATTCAACATCCAAGTATCTAAACATATTGATGTTTAAATCTAAACACCTATTATTCAACTGTTTCAACTCTTAACATCTAAACATGTTTAGCATAAATGTTTATGTAGTTAGAATAAAAGTGTTCATTTCCTAAATGTGTAGTCGATGAGACACCTAACTGACCTATATGTTTAGGTTTTAAACGTGTTTAGACCTAAACATGTTTAAAATCTAAACACCATTTTTGCAGTGTAGGTGTGATCCTCGATCCTTTACTTTCTTATGGTGTATACTTAAAAACCCAAGTTAAAACTATAGCTTATAAAACATACAAACTCTGCTTGTGGAGACGCTATCTAGATGTTAAAATAACATATAGTCTCTATAAAACCACGATTTTGCCTTAAATGGATTATGAAGATACCTGTTTCTTAACTACTTATGAAAAATATCTTGAAACCCTTACGGTATGCTCAAAACAGATGTAGTAAGATTTGTTTAAAGGTACCTCATATTACCAATATCAACGTCATTCATAATGAATCTGGTTGTAATTATCCAATGCATATACACCTACTAAATTACATGTATAATAGGTCAAGGTCTGATATCTATAGGGTAAATACTAAATTACCCACACACCAACATGATGCTCCTTCTTGTAAAACCATCACCCCAAATTGTGCATCATATGCAAGGAGTGTGGAGTTTTATGGTGCTCAGCAATGGAACTTGCTTCCAGTCGGCAGAAGAAATGCTAAAACTTTAGAAATATTTAAAAAAGAAAGTCTAGAATAGCTTAAATCACTCCTGCCCTATGGATAAAGGTCTCCATCATTTTTCCATACATATTAAATTGCGGATATGTCGAGCTGTTTCTCCCTATATTAAACCCCCCTCATCCTGATTTCATTACTGTGTCATTGTTTTGCAAACATATTATTATATAGGGAAGGTTGCCTAATTTGGACCGGCTCCTAAATTGGACCACCCTTGTTTCCCCTAGTGGCAGTAAAAGGAACTAGGTTCCAATGCTGCCATTTTTTAGTCAATATCACTAAAGTTCCTAATAACTTCCAAAAATGTAATTTTTCTGAAATTTTATACACATTTTTCGTGGAAAATGGTTTTTGGACCTCTTGATCTTATTTGCGTCACCACTTACTTAAGCCCTCCTGGTTGCTAGGCAACATTCTTTTGTTCAAAATCCTTTAAAATTTTTAGATGTCAAATTATACTTTTAGACTAAAATGAAATTTGATAAAAACCATTGTCATGTTTTAGAAAACAAATTATCAATGAGAAAGATGAAAAGTTGCCTAAATTGGACCAGCTTGAGTTGCCTAAATTGGACCATAGTTGTGATATTGGATCCAATTTAGTTGCCTAAATTGGACCATGCGGTGGGGCCTATGCCTAGTTTTCTAAATTGGATCAACGTGTAAGCTTTTTCTTACTCCAATACAGAGCAAATTCACAGGATATTGATAGGAACACTAAGAGGACATCTGATATCATATATCAAAAGTTCCTTAGTTTTATATATTTTTCAATATAATGAAAGTATAAGGAAATACAGAACAATAGTGCATATTGGTCCAAATAAGGATACCAACTGGTCCAATTTAGGCAACCAGGTGCCTAAATTGGACCATTAGGCTTTGATTTTAAATTGCACACCCTGACTAGAGAAATTCAAATTCCTAGATTGCTATGCTACGACCATAAAGCTATAAGGTACCATCACAAAATGTATAAATTTTACATTCAAATTCATAGAAATAATTACTGGACAGGAAAAAGTTCTTAGGGGGTCCAAATTAGGCAACTTTCCCCTACATAGGTAGGACCAGAAGGATCAGCACTGACACTGACTGAGTGGAGATGAGGTCCATACCTTCTTTTTTGCCTCGTATTATATTATATATCTTGATATTGGTTCACTAGCAACCTGAATATCTGTGATAATTCAGTTTGTAAATCGAGAACCGATGTCATACATTAAGTCTTTCAATATGACCCTCTATGAATTTGTTGTCAAAATATTATACATTATATGATATATATGTGAGAGATGACAATAATAACTAGACAAGACATGTAATATATCAAAGGCGATTTATTCCTATGGCAAATAAAGAGAATTCAAACAAAAAAAGTGTGGTGGTACAAGGAATCTCTATGAAAATAACAACATCTCTGTGACAGGTGCCTCTCAGGTGGCAGTACTTTGGTATGTGGATAGCAGTCAGGCCTCAAAATAACATTATATGCATGACAAGGGTCATAATCCCAGCTATACCCTACCTATTTGCAAGCGGCGCTGTGTAGAGTAAGGTATACACCATTCCCTCTACCAGCCACTACATACCCAATACTCCCACCCACAGATACCCATGAGCTAGTTCATTGTTTAGGGGTCTCACCCAATACTTGGTACACAGTTCATCTGCTACATCCTACTATTAAGAACCTGCATATCAATCAAAATAAAGAACTAGAGTCACAGAAAAAAGTAGAACTATAAGGCAAGAAGCTCTGAGACTCCTTAAACCGGAAGTACAACAGGCAAAGATGGTGGAGTCTTTTAAAAGACTCTTCAGGATATCCTCCCCCTTTAGGTGATTAGTCACAGTTATTATCATCATTCCTTACTGTGGTCCTACTACACAGACTGAAAGCGAGTAAACAAAATCCTCCCTGGCTCTCTCAGCTCTGTGGAGCTTGATAATGTTATTTCTGCACAGTCGACTAGACTTGATTTCCGCTAACGGCACCCTTTTGTGCTGATGTTGGAATTCATGTATTTCACCATGATGCTTGTATTTCAAAACAGTATCTAACTCTATGGTTTCCATTTGATTTTCACATAATACACTGACAATTTCATTGCTTAACACCCTACAGCAAAGCACTTCTTGCAATACATATGCTCTTTTATATATGGACACAGTACTTCTTACTGATGGTTGAAAGTACTGTAAAAAAAATTGCAGTCATTTTTTCTACCTCTAGGCTTAAAAAAACGTTGTGTTTCTGGTTGCCCTACTTAATCTGAGAAACCCATCCTACCTAGGCATTTTTTTCTCATATTTGAACCCTTCATTTTCAAATTTAGTCCATACACGATTTGGATCTGTGATTTGAAAGGTCGATCTTACAATGAGCATCTAAATACGAATGAGCTCAAATAAAGCAAAATGTAAGTTCAAAGCACATGAAAGCCATTTCACATTTTAAAGTACCTAGTAATAGCAGTGTCTAGTCAATTGTACAAACTAGGCCTACTAGAGTGCCTCCAGAATAACCCCTAAACAGCGTTCATCATCAATCACCACATTGTTCTTTGTTAAATCTTTCCAGCCAGCTAGTGCATTAATAATGCACTGCCAGGTAAATATGGCTAGTACATTGATGCACTATGAGGAGGGCATTTAAAGTATCTAATAGCATTATCCTGGGTCCCAACAATAATTATTTTGGATGAATAATAGCAGGTATTCTGGTATCATATGAAAGGAAATTACATACAGATTTCAAATCAATCATTTTCAAATACATTTCACAAACATCCCAGCAAATTTTCGTCATCTGTCGCCATGATTGGTCATCAATGGTGACTCCTTTTTGAGTGATAACTCATTCCGTCATCTTTCGCCACTGCGTGTTAGACTCACGTGGCATAGCAATTGCTATTCCTGGTGATCTTGTGCTATAACGACATCGTGTTCCATCTAGCGACATGTGTGAGCCACTTCACAAAGGTTGACGAGGACTCACGACAATTTGCTGGGATTGTTTTTTCCCCATGGTCACTCTTACCTCATGAATCAGTAATATCTGGGCCTGCACCTCAATCATATTCTAGGGACTTTAAACAATGATAGAGCCGTCTGGAAAGAGTTAAAATTGGGATTGCGCTCTGCATTTTCAGACTTTCCCAGCCAAGATGCTGGTCTGCTATCGGCAAAAGTTTTTTCCAGCTTTATATCTTGTAAATCCCATCAGCCTTCAGCAAGAAAATAAAAAAAAAGTTGAAACTGTCAAAAATCTTGCCACCAGATCCATAAGCTAAGTAATTAGATGTAAATGTCCCTATAGGAATACTCCAATCAAAGGCTGTTGCTTATGGGTGGGTATCTAACAAATTAGAACAGTACTCTAAACTTTTGGTTTGTATGCCCAAGCTGTGGTTTATAGTTCCTTCAACTCAAGGTGTAGATTTTATGCAGGTGGGGCCTTCATGCAAGAATTAAGGGTAGCTTTCCTTCCTCGACCAGATCTCTATTAGGATAGAGAGTATAAGACAGTCAATAAGGTGTCAAGATTTTATATATACACCATGCCACTCTACCGTTGTCATTTCGAATGAGAATAGTCAACTTGACTGTACACAGTGCCCCATGCATGAGCCACCGCTTTAACTGGAAACCAAAGCCCATATGTGCCCTCTAGGAAGTCCCTGAACCCAGGGTGCACCTTATATGTGGGGTATAACTAAATTAGACAGCTCACAATCAACCCCCAGGTTTGCCCTATAGACTAGCTTATATGACAGTCATGCTTTGCCTCATATGTGATAATGCCTTTCTGAAAATAGATCCCCCCTTACCCTACCTAGGTTTTTTGAAGCCCCAACCAGAAACATAACATCTTTTTTTGGCCTTATGATGATAAAAGGAGAGGTTGGAGAAAGTAGATATGTGTGCTCTTTGCTCGTAAATTAGAGGGTATTGCAGTGAGCTTTAGGTGTTTTTTTTTTACAATCTTGGCAGCTCAATTTATTGTGCGCCTCTACAGTACACAAGGATGCGATTTTTTTATTTGGGTCTGTCTTTATCACTTTCTTTATATCTTTGATGAAAACTAAAGAAGGAAGAGAGCACTTGTTATAGAATTTAATTTTATTGACATTATAGAAAATAGGAGGTTGTAAATTTAGCGTAACAAACTTCCTTCAAAGCCAAATGTAGACCCTTTAATGCCAAAGGTATAGCTGGTCACATGCAGCACCAATGGGCACACCTTGATACTCACCCTCCTAACTACCAGATCTTAAATCTCCTGAATGCCACTTTCTGATAAAAGTGTCCTTCTGTTGGTTCAGGACTATTGTCCACAAAAAGTGCTCTTCTACTGGTTCAGGACTATTGCAGCAGCGCCGGAATGAACATAATCTTCCAAATGTGACCTGCAGGGCGATTCATAAAAAGTGACGACCCATCTAGAATTAAAGGATGAATTTAGAAACGATCCTTGTAGAAATATATTTCTGGAATTATTTGTAGAAAATGCACGTCATTTATAACCTTTCAGGCCCTAAAGGGTATTGATTAAATTAACGATTTAGTTTTTATGAATCGCCCTCCTGGAGATACAGTAGAAAGTGTACAAGGGCCATAGAACACAACAGACAAAATATTTGAGCCCTAAATCGCCATGTGGGGTTTGACCCTATCCAAATAGCTCTCCCCAATTAGGCTCTACTTTTATTGTTAAATGATTTTATTAGCCTCCTTTCTGATATGGAGAATCTGTTAGTGGGAGCTTATCATACTTTAAAACAGTACCTCTTGTGTTACTAGCATAAAAGTCCACAGTGTGAGTGAAATAGTATGCGTTTAATGTATGTTATGAGACTCCACGCGTGGGTTTAGGGGTCAATAATCCATGACCCGCAAAGCGGGGAGTGGATTATTGACCCCTAAACCCACAAGTGGGGTCTCATAACATGCATTAAGGCATTTATCTCATAGATTCCTCCATTTTGTATTAATTTCTTACCTTATAACCCCATCATAAATACAGGAGAAGACATTTTGTAAGTGCATGCGATCTGCTCGGTTTGCCAATCCACCATAGCCATTGTTTTTACTCCACCTGTCATACCCTCATCTTTCCAACGATTTCTCGGGTAGAATCCAAGCATGTCAAGTCCTGTACTTTTAGCACCGCCAAATATACGATCTCTAGATGGTGTTCGCATACATTTTGTCTCCATGTTCTTCGAAATAAATAAGAACCCATTGATTTTCTATACCGATCCAACGCACACGGCCAGGTACACGGCCATTTCGTCTTGTTGACAAGCGGGTAGGTGCCCGGATATACCTGACCTACTTTCGGCTGAACCACTTCTGGCAAGGAGGTCAGCTGGGGTCACTTGTGTGCCGAGACATATCGCTATGGAAAATCAATGGATTCTTATTTATTTTGAACAAAATGGAAAAGTTAGGCATGGCATGTTAATATAGGATATGTAAAGAAGTTTCCCTGTTAATAACTCCACCTGGCACCATTGATTTCTTTGCTAACGAGGTCTGTAAACATCGGGTATGTCGGACAATTTTTTCATATCTTCCATGTGTATTGGATTCTACCACCGGTCGCCTTGGTATAGTGGATAGCGAGCTCGTCTCCTGCTACAGCAGCCGGGGACCAATTCCCGGTTGAACCCTAAACGGTTTTAACTTGAAATCAATGGCGTAGTTGACTTTGTATGCTTCACCAATTTATTAACATGTCCAGATTGAAACCAGCACCTTCTCGTAGACAAAGAAAAGGTCTGAGAGTAGGGTTATGGCTTGATAATGCACGGGGGTTATGACCAAAAAGGCACTGTAGAGGCCAGAATCGTGAGATAATGGTTGGTATTTTGATGGAGCTAACATCACTCTCCACTGAGTGCACTAACCCAGGTGCTTATTAAATCCATAAATTTGGGCAACACTAACATCACAGTTATGTCCGGCCGTTTTGAAATAAGCTCTCGCCCCCTAGTAGAGTTTCTGAAGGAAATACAAGTGAGTTACCCGGTATTACAAATATTGAAAAGGCATGCCTCTTCTATGCTATACCTTACATCCCCTTTACTTTTTCTCTGCTGGCTGACACTATATCCCACGACATCTGCTCCCCTATAATCATCCTCCCTTATGTGTGCTTAGCCGCTAGATGGCAGATGTCACCAACAGGATGTTGCTGCCAAGGCCACATGACTAAAGCAGCCTTACGTGACTGTTGAGTTAGTTGGCCCAGCCGCCTGTAGGTGGCAGTGCCATGGGGGTCAGCAAAAGCGAGATCTCAGGGCTCAGCCAGATCGTGAGGAATTCTCTGATGAGATTATACAGGTCCTACTTGACCTTTAGCCTGTCATGCCCTTCATCTAACAACCGTGATACGCAGTACTTCTGTCCTGAACTCTAATCCATAGTGACATTGAGATCTCAACATCAGACACCACTACCATTCTTAATCCACCAATTTCCTACCCTAGGCGTCAGTTTGACATAGCGTGCCAATTTTCCAGCATCTCCAACATCTATGGAGCTTATCAAGTCAATGCCTGTAAATACCATGTTCAATTTAAATTCCATTTCTGTATTTGTTCAATTTAAATTCCATTTCTGTATTTGTAGTCCTGATATTATTATGATATCTAGTTTTTAGATTTGCAGGGTTTTATGATAACATTAATACTAAAATCCCTTCTTCAGGGTATTTTCAGTCCAGTTTGGATTTCAGCCCAGATGATGATAATCTATAATGAGATGATATTAGATATCAAGTCTGTTTTTAAAGTCAAATCCTGAATGAGGATTAAATACGCCAGGCAATACATTAATAGCGACCCTGGAGACCCCATTCTGATGATTCCCTGACGCTGAAGTCAGTCCATGACAGATAAGGAGTAAAAAACAGCTTCCACAGGGAGACATTTGCCCTTATCAGAACGAATCGGTGCAGCCTACTACGAGGAGCTACTTGCTGGGTTTGGATTTAGTTCTGTCCTTTGGGACTAGTGGGATGCCAACTCTCGGTTCCTGCCAAAAATACATTGTGACGGGGGCATTACGGAGGAAGGAAAAGGAAATAGGCGAGTGGAGGAGGAGGGTTCGTGATTCGTGAGCATTGGTGTGTATATATACGCAGGGACAGGTGGTTACAGAATATAACAACTCCTGGTGAATGTAGTTGATCATTAGGCTTACAGTACATCCACAATACACAATATTCTGTAATTTCCTGTAGGAAATGAAATAACAGAAAACGTCTATCAGTAAAACATAGTGAGAAAGGCCGAAGAAGAGCGTTTTTTTTACACTGAAGTAGACAGTAGGTCAGACCAGTGGACGCTCTGCATTAGAGCACAGAAGGCTCAGGGTAATATACAATGTATTCAAAACCGGAAATGAAAAACGTCCCAGAATGACATTTTTTTGGGTCATCTCAGGTTACATCAGAATATAGAGTCTTTGGCTGAGAAGTCTCGTTCGTAGTAGGCTCTATGGAGAACCCCTGGGAGCAAAATAAGAGATGAAATGAGGGCCTTTTTTTAAATGGCATTACAGTTGTCCTGGGTTGATTTTTAAAATTCTTTTCTGCCAGACGCAAAAAAATAGCATGTTGTTTATACATACATCAATTGTGTATATCTTGAAACATTGTTGGAAGTTTATGAAAGAAAATTAAGATTGGATAATATAGATGACTGCTTTTGGAAAAGGACAACCTGACAGTATAGACTCAGGGAAGACTCTGAGCCAATAATACACTATGCCATAGGTTGAAAGGTGGAGCCTATTTCAGGGAGCTCTAAAGGGTCTGGGAAGAGGGAACAGAATTTGCTGCACACAGAAAATAAAGCGTTTCGAATAAGTTAACCTCTGCCCCCCCTCTTGATCCAACCAGGGGCAATAGCTTGTGAGGGCCCTCAAGGCTAAAAAGATCCATAGTTTTGAAGAGTTACCGCTTTGATCACTGCAACAAGTAGCACTGGCAATTAATTCAATCACTCGTCCAGTATGTACTGATTTCAGCCACATGTGCTTTCCCCTGCAAGATGAGATATATCGTTTTTGTAGGTAACAGCTGGCCAAGAATGCCAGTAAAGAAACTATGAACAATACTTCTTAGTCTTGATATATACCGATCTTTCAGAACACACCCCGTCCATGTGGGACAAGGCACTACAGTTTGGATAACAATATTATCAGCGGCAGATCCATAGTTTTTAATTTTTAAGGAGGGGGCGCCCCTTGTTTAAGAGCCAAGTCTATAGCCCTAAGGGCCAAATAAAAGCTCTAAAATAGGGGTTAAATGGAGGGCATGTGCGCCCGCCCCCAGGCTGCCTGGCTGCTGCTAAATCCACTGATCATAAGGAGCCCTACAACATGGGTATATGCGGGGAATCTGGAATGGATTTGTTGCGTTTTGGAACCAAACTCTTAGGAAGTGGGTTGACAAGGAGAGAGGGTTGGTAATGTCATTCCTCAATGTCAGTTTTCAAAGTGAAATTCAAACAGTGTGGAGCATTAATCGAAAAAAAATAGTTTCCGTTATCACAATGAGTGAACAAAAGGCAATGAAACAGTTTTTGAAGCAAATACTTCTGGTTCAGTGTGCTAAATACAGCTGAAATTGGAGTCAGCATGCTACTGATAGTGCTTTCTCTAATGGTTGAGAGACACGATGTATCACCATAAATTTATGAGTAAAGCTAGTATGGACGCAGGTAGGAGGAGATCAACTCACTGCCTTCTCATATTTCAGTGATGGGAGCAGCTCAGGGGTTGGCCACAAGCTAGTTTGTCCCCTGGGTGAAGCTGCTCAACAAACATGACAAATCCAGATTGTACACAGGACACTAAATTCAAGTTAGTATATATCCGATCATTGGGTTTAAAAAATAAATCTTCTCTAAAATGTAACACGATGTTCAAATAGCCTCAACTGAACACTTTAATCATCCCTACTTTCAGCAATTCCATTAGGATTTTAATGTTATTGATTGATTTAAGCCTATAAGGTGCACATTTTGGAGGGCACGAATTAAGTTGCCACTATTAGAAATGCACTGGAGGAAGCCTGAGGCTGAATATTAGGGCCCCTGGCCTGACCCCTTTTCTGCCCATGGATCACATTTTATCATTACTCAACCTTTAAATATGAAATCAATGAAGTGTTGGAACAGATTTAAGCAGGAAGTAGAAAATCCCATTTTCGGACGTACTAGCTTTAAGCACTCATGGCAAGGGATATAAGATATGATGGTGAAGGTGAATTACTATGGGTAGTTTCATTGTAGTTATCATGAAAAACAAATGAATGAATTAGACTCTCATACAAACACGTTGACTCATGAAAATACTGGTCTGATAGCCAGGTATATTGCAGATTTAGAACTAGTAAATTCTCCAATATACAAGATGGGCACAGTTGTATCGACAAGGGGCTAAACACTGTGTGCATGTACCCTGAGTATTTTCTTATTTATACTCTTAGATTCATAAATGTCATTCGACTAATACCCAACCAATAATGATATATAGCCAATTCCATTGAGTTTATTGATGATCAATGATCAGAACAGCAGGTTTTGGATGTCCTCAGTGGTGACCTTTGTATTCATTTATGTAGATTACTTGTTCACTAATAACAATAATTAAAGCTTTGTTATCAGGGTGATAATGACGTCTCATTATGAATTCAGAAGACTGATTTAGAGGGTTATTCAACTGCGGGTGGTTTATATATGAGATCCAGTATCAAATGCAGTAAGATGTTGTAAACGTTGTACATAGACCTACACCTGATTGCTGATGTTTATCTAGCCTACAATGTCATTCTCTGCTATTCCCAATGTTCTGCAATATGCCGAAATTCTGAGCACTAGTGCCTTGCCTGTCCCTCTTCTACAGAAGGCGAAAGGGTAGTTTTGCCTTAGAAAGTACCTCACCTCCAGCAGTCACTTTCATTTCAGGACTGACTTTTTCCTGTTACAAAAAAGTGCCAATGTCAGTCAGGTACCTTTCAATTGATGAAGATGATAGCTAGTCAAAACAAGAGCACTAAAAAGAGAGTCAAATAGTAAGGTACCTGATTGTGCAATACACACTATTTTTTTTAACAAGGCAGGACACCATTTCTAATGCGGTGAGTAGAAATTGAATGGTGAAAGCATAACGTGAAAGGGTACATGCTTATTGCTTTCCTTAGCTTATGAGCAACAGCCGCCTGGTCAGTGTGAATATAGGCACAGCCTACTATTGGTGGCAGTTGGCTGTGATAAACAAGATCTTGAGGGCATTTCAAAACGATTAACTATAGATATCATTTTGAAATGGCCTGCTAAGGATTCAATGGCGAGGAATTCACTTTCGGCATTGCACAGATTCAACTTCACTCACCGTTCATTTGGCATCTCATGCACTTCAGCACTGTTCAAATGTGAGAAGGTCCACAGTCAGGATGACATAGAAAATGTCATCTTATATCAGACAGAAGTGTTAGAAAGTTTTCACCTTCACTGGGTTCTTTAATGACCAAAGAGAAGAGGATCCTAGAAACTCTAGGAGTGAGAAAAAAACAAGATAGAAGAATAAAAAGAACACCTGCTTCATAATCATACGAGGTATAGGAGTTCAAAGCTCGTTTTTTGGATGTTACTTGTTAGTGTCTGGTGTCTGGCATGTGGTGCTCACTTTCAATGCTCTTATTCATGAGTTGAATTCCTTTGTTATTCTATGAGCGATGCTGCTTCTTAGATATAATTCGAAATCCCTTGCATCATTTTCCCATACGATAATGATGTTATTAGTATGTAAAACTCAATTAAATCTATTCACCTTGTTTGTAAAAAGCCCATCCCAGAAGAAGCTTAATTACTTATCATCACTGGTCACATGTTGGGCAGGAGGAAGTATGCAATGTAATTCTCATCTCACACACAATCATTTTGTTTGTCAAACAATGAAATGCTATTCAATTAATAATTCTATTTGGCATGCATATAACACAAGTGAAGACAGCTTTCCTACCCACCATCGTGAGCTGGAGTGCATTTGAGTATAAGCCAGATGAGGTCTTGGCAGTTCCTAGTCCCTAGACCAATGTGTCACGAGGTCATTTCCTAACACAATACGACTCTACTCTTCAAAATCCCCAGAGAAATACCATTGGCAATTTGCAGTCGTAGGGCCACGTGTGATCGTAGTGCATCACGAAATGACCTCCAGTAATATAATGGTGTTCCAAATCCTCTGAAATAGGTAAATAAATTCATAAAGCTTGTTCTTATATCAGTTGTCTTTGTGTTGTATCACGAAAATGCCATTGCTACAAGGGTATGTTTGTACCAGTAACCTTATTTATGGTATACGCACACAATGCAGGAAAGGGTAACATTATGGGGATTAATGCTATTGACAGCCAATAGGTGGTACAACCATATAATTCAAGAGAGTAATTTTGCTGTAACCTATCAGAATACTTTCTATAGGTCTTCCTACATATTTGATCAATCACTGAGCCTGAATCTTTGGTACAGAATTCTTTTACAGCACAAATAAGCAGGCCATCATGACCAACACTGATATTATCTGTGCAAGTCCACATGTATTGTAATATCTTAAGTCCAGGTATGTCTATATCTGTCATGATGGAAGAGGGAAAGAAGTTTAAGAGGGAAAGAAGTAATTCCATAGACAGGCATTTTGCCCATATAGCATATAGATGCAGCTTGCTAGCTGTCGACCTATTACTCATACTGTTATTTCGGACCTATACCCTGTCTACTTTGGGCACCAGAAAGTATATAGCACTATGTAGATCTAGATGATAGAAAAGAAGAGCTTGGTTCCAAAACGCAATAAACGCCATTTTGAAAAAAGAGATACATATTTCCAATGCCTACATGTTAGAGATGGTTAATTGTTATAAGGAAACATTTTCTTTGACATTTATATTTTTCAGCTGTTGGGAGTCTATTTATTAAAGATTTTATTATGACAGGACTAATATTTATTTTAGGGGAGCCCTACAAACATGGATATATGCGGAGAATCTGGAATGGATTTGTTGCGTTTTGGAACCAAACTCTTAGGAAGTGGGTTGACAGGGAGAGAGGGTTGGTAATGTCATTCCTCAATGTCAGCTTGTACGCAAGGGAGAGGCGTTCCATTAAGCATTGGAATATTTCCTTAATAATAGAGCTTCCATTAGCCAAGACCCATACACAAAATACACATTTCCCACAGAGTAAAAACACACCAGGAGAAAAGTAATATGTTGTGGCTGTAAGGATAAAATAGAGACAGAAATATAGAGAAAGACTAACAGTTGTAACTTTTCTGTTATATTTCACAACCAGTACATGCATAATCTATGCATTGATATTATTTCCAAAATAATCAAAGATAGATTGAAGTTAACAAATAACAATGGGACCTGGAAGATGTGGTCGGAGGCTTTCAGCAGATCGCCCCTTTGTCTCTCAAGTTTGTTTTTGTCTTTACGATTACACTCAGCCCTTGATTCCTCGGATTTCTAAAATCCAAGAAAAAATGTCTGACTCAGAAAATCATCTGAGGATTCAAGTCCAAATATAATAGCAAACATTGAGGCTTATGCAGAGCATCTGCCTGAGGTAATGGGGGATCCGAGAAATTCGGAGATCGAGGAAATGAGAGTTGACTGTAAATGAAATGCGATGCACAGATGGAACTATGTAGAAGTTATGAGAGGACTGGGAGTGTTAACAGCAGACAAAAAGAAGCCCTTTGAACAAATTACAGGTCTGCCCCAGTGTACCAAACCAGAGACAATAGCTTGGCAGAGGGCTCTCCAGGGTGAGACGATTAGCTCCACAGCCAATCCCTTAAGTCCACTTATCACAAGACCAGAAGCATTTGCAAAGGTTTTCCTAAATTCAGGAGAATGGGGTTGTCTAGGAGTACTCAATGGCATTCAGGAAACTACTATTTCTGATAACTGCAACTGGCAGGTTTCAAAACGGACAAACTCTTCTTGTGGTAATTTTAAGACATTTCTGGTTATTTTCCAAATAGGGAAATGGGCATTGCAGTTGACGGCTGCTACTCATAAAAAGGAGGATACAGTTTCAAGTAATTAGGGCAGGAGGTTAATTCAAAAGGCTCCGCCATCGCTACCTATGCGATGTTAGCATAGGCACATCTCTTACCATCTCATAAGATCTAGTGTAAATAAAATAGCTGGTGGTTTTAGGCCAGTACCTAATAGGAAGTACTATGCAGTCCTTCACTATTCCACTTCAGTACTAACACTACCCCTTATTTTATACTGAGAAGCGATAGTGGTTTTCCCTGAGTGCAAGTGCACCTGGGTGGGGGGACACTCCTCGTCACAAAAGTGAATACACCTGTGGATAGTCCTTGGGGGCTTTTGAGACTGCTCATGACTTTAAAGGGCACTTGAATGCATTTTCTCAGACTGCTTGAGGGCTGTTGAGTCTACTCATGCGTTAAGGGCATAGTAACGTCATGCTTCCCGTCTCTCTTTTAGTTGGTGACATACTTGAAGACATTTCAGGGTCAAGTGCACCCTACAGGGTATATATAATTAGTAGAACCCCAGTGTAGCCACTCTTGTGAGAACAAGTTTTTCCTCTGCTATTTTTTTTACCTTCCACTGCTATTTTTTCTCTGTGGACCTGTTACCACTCTGCACAGTTGTTAGCTGCTTGGAAGAGTGAAAGGAGGGCTGAGGCTAACATCGCTCACTAAAATGTAGCTGGCTATCAGAAAGGAAGACAGGCCTACCTTACCATAGCAGTATAGAATATAGGAGGGAAATCACTAACACTAGGTAGCGATGGCAGAGCCTTTTGAATTAAGCTCCAGAGGTTTCTCGTTTCATTTAGTTTTTGACATTGTGGTCTAGTCATTTTAGAAATGGTTTGCAGTAAGGAAATTGGTAAACTTAATAATTTCTTAGAATGTCTGTTGGATAGACCACTCTAAGTTTATGTATTCAATTATTGCAACAACAATCACGGTAATAACCTTGTAATGAAAGTATATCGTCCAAGTCTAGTGCCCATCCTGTTTGATGTATTCATTATTCAAATCCAGTGTTATCTATTTGGTTCTGCTGTCTTATCTTAAACATGCATCTTATTTCAAATTCAACACACAAAGTAGCACACTAATAAGCATCCGAACTGTCTCTCACATCACCTGAAATATTGCAAACTTTATTTCTGTGAACTACTCTGTGGGTGTCATATATTGCGTCTAAATTCCAATCAACTACAATCATTCACCATGACTTTCACCTGTTCTTTCCAAACCACTACCCTTGCGTGCATCATTCAATGCAATTTATGACTTATTATGTAGCTACATCATAGTTCATACAATAACCATATTGTTGTGTATAGATTTGTTGAGATCTACAGAGTGGACTTAATGAATATTACGCTGTGGCTGCAATTAGTGCATCGGTCTCTGAAGTGATTTGTTCATGCTGTGCCATCGATGGGGAAATGGCTATTGTTGGATGTCATAGACAAGTTAATTGTTACCGACTCTAAATGCCAGGTCCTGCAAATAGGTGATACGATAACACATGTCACATCAAATTTCCAATCCAAATGTCGATGATGACTGTTTTGTGGTTGCAATGACTATCTTTACCCCAAGTAAATATAACTTACAGAACGACTATCAAATCAAATATCTTCATGTAAACCAACATAATTCATACCAGTAGGATATTTGAAAATAGCTAAAAATTATCTCTAGGACAAAGAGCTGACTATAGGGATTTTAGCCAAGAAAATCATAATGTGTCAATTATCTTACATTCAATTTTTATAAGCCTTAAGCCTTGTATCCACATGGTGATATAATTTGTACCGACAAAATTTCCGACGACAAAAATACTTCTTTCTTCCATTTCCGATGACAAAAACGCTTCCAGGGTTCATTTCCAATGACAAATATTAAATATGTTAGATATCATCATCGGAAATGGCCGATAAAAGTGGTTTTGTCGTCGGAAATAATCGCTATATATTATAGAAGCGTTTTTTCGTCGGCAATTTTGTTGGCAGCAAATTCTATCACCATGTGGACACAAGGCTTCATCAGGAGGCATCGTGACAAGGAGCTTAATTCAAAACATCCTGGGATCACGACCCCAGCGATCTTTGGAATAAATCAGCCTTATCCTATTAAGCAATCTTAAGAGTTGACTGGGTTCACATATCCTAGCCAGCACTATAAGATCGCATCGATCTTAGCCTCAGCCCTCCTACACTATTCTAAGAAGAAATGACTAGGCACAGGGGTAAGAGTGCCAAAATAAAGGAATAGCTGTGGAGTCACTCTTCTTCACAAGAGTGCTTATACCATCGTTCCCCGTCCCCATATGGGCTCACAAAAGAGCACAGGGTGCAGTTGACCCCCGTACAGTATTCAAGAGTTGTTCCCATGAATGTATGATTTTTGCTTGCCTTTTAGAAGCATTGTGCCCTCCCCCCAGGACAAAGAGAGAGAAGGGAAGAATCACCTTACAGTGCACTTAACGCATGAGTAGCCCTAAGAGCCCTCAAGGACACTCAGCAAACGTCCTCCCTCCCCTCTTTATGTATGCAGCAGGCTATTCACTCTTTCTATCAGGAGTGTTCCCTGTAAGTGCTCTTGTACTAAGGTGAAACCACTATGCATTTTTTTCACTAAGATCGCAGTGATCTTAGTGGTGGAAATGGAATAGTGAAGTGATCCCAGGACTAGCTATTCTGGACAGGTCTGCAACCACTGCATTAGATAGGGTAGACCAGCCAGGTCTTATGATATGTGCCTACACTAAGATCGCTGGGGTTGGGAATCCCAGGATGTTTTGAATTAAGCTCCTGAACGAGTGATTGACAGTGCGGAAAAGTCATCCATTAACACCTCTATGATAGTTGAGCATAACTTAAACATTACTAGTAATAATATTATATTCCAATCTGCCCTGCAGAGCAGCATACATACATGGGTCATTCCAAGATTTACTGCACATGTGGTTCCTTGGGCATATAATAGCAAGGGAAACACTTCTACACCACCAATAATATTTTTATTCCTTAGTGGGGGTCATAGCTAAGATTTCCATATGGTCTGGGTGAGTCTTGGGGCATAATCTATTTTTTATATGCATTTAATTGTGAATTTTCAAGAGTGGAACATTTCTGATAGAGTCCATCTAACCTGGTTAGGGAATATCACCAGTCTTCTGATTATATGCAATCAAAGGGTACCCTGTGGGGGGTCTTCCATAATGTATTTTTATGCATGCCAGGTACATATAAGTGATTTTCAATGCACACCGCGATCAGTAACATTCCAGTGACAGTGATGGTTACAGATATTACTGGATGGTCAAAGTTATATTTTCATAGTATCAACCTACCACCTTGTATAGCGTTTGTAGCATTTCTTTTCAATTGTAGATGTGTCTGGCTTATGTGAAAAGAGTACTTGGTGTATGTAAAGATACATTTTAGCACCACATGAATAGGGAACGTTACTGATGGCTGCAAGCATTTTTGAGATGATTAGGGTTCGACTTTTTTAGTGCCAACCTATTATCTTGTATGGTGTTTCTATCATAAATTTGTATTCAATTGTAGACATGTTTGGCTTATGAGTAAAGACTATTTGGTGTATGGACAGATATATTATAGCACCATATGGGAGGTGCGAGTAGTGAAAAATGTACAAAAAGTTGTGATTTTTAATTTTCGAAGTGATATTAGACACCAAAGATGGGACTTATGCATGTTTAAATGACCCTAGATATGCAGTACAAACTCTTTTATCATTGTTTATGTGATGCCAATGGAATATGATGATGTATAGATGAGCTGTGGCCATTCTTTGAGAGGTTAATGAATAGGGAACGCTACTGATGGTACATACAATATGGCCTCTACGCAGGTACTGACTATGCAGTACAAGTATTATATATCAGGCTAATTGTAATTATTCTGTTCAGTAGTTCTACTAGTAATAATGGACAGTTAATATAGTCATTGTATGAAGGATTTTGAATGAGCTAGGTTAAAGAAATGGGAGAATAAATTCCCAAATTTTCAGAGTTTCCAATTTTTCCGCCAATGCATCACTTCAAGAGTTTTCAAGCCTCACTTTAACTTTTTGCTATACATAAAGTCATACATTGTACCAGTCTGGCTACAATATTTGGTGTTTCTAGGAGTCTTATTAGTGGTGTTATTCATGTTTGATTGATTACGATCAGTAAGAAGGTTTTACGGCATCTATGATAAAAACTGACATCTGAGGAGTTGGATCCTTGAATGACCCTTTTTAATATGCCAAGATATAGGGCTATCAATAAAATGTAATGTTATTAAGAAATGGTGATTTTGTCAATTCATGATCCAGGCCCCCCATGTGCAGTATTTGTTGGAATGAGCCACGTAAACATACAAGTCATACATACATACATACATACATACATACATACATACATACATGCATTAACCGTTCTATTTACATTTCACATACTTTACCAACCACTGCAGGAGGGTCTTGCCAAAAAGGAAACGTGAACCAAGAAAGAAAACGTGCACGTTTTTGTCTTGCTAAACAATTGTTGGGATAATCGTTAAGAGAAAACGTGCATGTCTTTTTACATTTCAAAAAGAGATTTCAATAAATTCTACTGCAATCTTTTTGTCAATACTATGAAAATTTTTTACAGAGATTCATCCTCGTTATCTTTGGCAAGACCCTCCTGCTCACATACTATATCTAGAGGTATACATATAGTGGGCATCTGGCATATCAATGACCAAGTCTTTCTCTGGGAGGAAGGTATATGGAGAGGTCCATGTGTAAATCCAGCAGGGTGTAAATGTGAGGCAGGTATCTACAGGGAGCCGTATACGTCTCTGTCGGCAGTATAGACATTTCCACCACTCAAACCCTTATTGATCCCCAATCCCAACAGTATTGACCAGCCCAGCCCAGCCCAGCCCAGGGCTTTCAGCAGCGTGGGAAGCATGTGACCCTGGAGAAAAGACAGCTGTCGTTTTAAAAGGAGTACCTGAACAGAACTGCTGAAGGTTTTAAGATAGGGCCTAAAAAAAGGTTTGTTTCCAGTTACCCAACTTTTTTACTTTGTGAATTTTTTGGCAATTTTTAGGCATTTTTCGCTTGATTTTCATTTTTTCTTTCATCAGTTTTTCGTGGACCTTATCTAGGTCCTTATCTATTGGTATATAGTTCATAACATTTATTCATATTTTTTACATGAGCTTCACATTCCTTGTGTTTTTCATAACTACTGTAAAATCATAGAATCCAACATGTCTGCTGCCCATACATTTCTATACAAAATCAAAAAAAAAAATCAAAAAAAAAATCCGACCTACCAACCCTAGATATTGGAGGCATGTAACTGGAAACACAACTTTATTTTTTTTGGCCTAGCCCTATAAAGTCAAAGCTCAGTTGGACTGCAAATGCTGCTACTCAAGGGAAGTAGTACACGGGTGTACTACTAAGGGATAGACCTTTTAACCTGTAGCCTGTGTCGGTTTCAAACAAGGGCATTGATAAAATGTTTAGCCTGGAGCCTATTGCGAAAAGAATCAGATGAGGATTCTAACTGTCGTAACTCACCTTCCAGTTCCTGGCTGTTCTCACCATACACTCAGAATTGATCCTCTTGGTGTGAGTTATACTGGGAAGCATTCCCAATTCATGAAAACCTAAGAATTAATTTTCTAACCTATTACCTTGCTGAAAACAGGGGAGAAGTCATTGCCTGAGTGTAGTCAGTTCCCATTTGGGAATAGCACCTCCGACAGAATTGAATTCCTGTCCTTTTGCAACACCCTCCTAAACTTAGGTGGCTATTATTGACAATTCCCTCAACTGTTCACAGTTCTTGCACAGTATGACAGTTAGAATATTATATTTAAATGTATATGATCGTATACTTTTGAACTTCACGTTATAAACTCAAAATGAGCACACACCCCCTCCCGCCCAGATATGCTATCAAAATGTCTCTAAATGGATTCAGAGTGGCAAAGAATTTTCACATTCATATCTGTTACAGTAGTCGCCTATAGCGCACCATGGGGTTAGGCTGTGTGTCTCTTCGTCCCCAGGCCCCCCATACTTCTGCCACATAACAGCAGGTGGCCACCATCATAGAAATGCTACTGCATGGGGGGGGGGGGGGGCGGGGGCTTGCAACTCTCCCTCTGGGCTTGCCTGAACTACAAGTTCCTCTCTTTGCCAGCTAGTCAGAAATGGGGGAGCTACGGTAACGCCATATCTGTGGATAGCAAAAACCTTCAATTTTTACTAGATAAGCATATTATAAATCCAATACTTTAAATACAAAAGAAATACAACTTTAAGATTTCAGTAAGAGACAACATGTCACCCACATTGAATACACCCAGGCCATTGTCTCATTATCAAGCTAATCCTCTCCCCTCACACCTGAAACAATAGGGAGGTACTTAGGGTGATTAAGATATGGGCAGGGTGCAGCTTATCTCCCCTATCAGTCTTATCAGTGACCATTGTTTTATGGTGGATGAGGGTAAAGATAAGAGATTACCCAGAATCCCCTGACAGAATCCAAGATGGCGTCGGGGACTAAAAACAAAAATGGCGACCTCCATAGAGGGATAGCTATGTGCCCTATAGCTCTCCTACAGCAAACGAGTGGGTGTTAGTTGGGTTGGTGGCACACATATAGATAAGACTCTATAGTGGCAACTTAGTCTCGGCTATGTGGAGACAGAATGTTGGCAGATCCGAACAGATAAAAAGATGTCCTCGCATAAAAGGCTTGTCACTATCATTCAGGGATAATGCCATTTGTGATTCAATGTCATTTGTACTTTAATGCCACTTTTGAGGCATAGTGTCCCAATGGGTGAGACTCCCGGGGGGGGGCACTCCCTATATGAACTATAGTAACCATGTGCGTACAAAATGTAGAGGGAAAGGGGTACCTTTTGGGGTTTGTGGGCGGATACGGCCGGATCCCTTAAAAGGGGTACATTTTTGGCCATTTTGGGCTAAAAGGGGTAGGAATTTAGGTCTAAAAACTGAACCCATTCTTCAAACCTTTCAATGAAAAAGAGGCACATTTTAGTCATTTTTCCCCAATATTTTAAGAGGCAACACATCAAAAGGGGTACAGTTTTTGTAAACCAAGGGGTGTCCCGCCAAAAGGGGTATGATTTCTGGAAAAATTAGGGGGGAACCCGTCCAAAGGGGGGTGTTTTTCTGAAAATTTGCCCCACTTAAAGGGGTACCACCTCCAAGGTGATGTATGCACATGGTTTCCATAAATTTGAGAGTGGCCCCCCGGGATGAGACTATCCGTTTGAGGGATAGTGTCTCCTTTGTGAGATACGAGTTGTGCCCCGACAAGGCTCAAACCATACTCCGAGTTGAAGGCAATGCTATCTGGAGGGCATTTCAAAACCATAGCTCTAGATATCATTTTGAAATGCCCTTCCTGCGCAACAAGCATGCAGGGCTGGATTTTGGGCTATTTTCCGGCTCCTCTGCATGGTCAATTCTACACAATTCTAAGTTGCATATCAAAATGAATTGTACACATTGTTTGGCCCATGCGTAGACCTTCAAGTATTCTACACGATCAATGGGGACTTGGCAATTGATATACACACCCTAATCGAATTTGATTATATAATTAATCAAACAGTATGATATCAGCAATTTCCCCTTTCCATACCACTAATCATCATCTGCTCGTTTAGTGCCGTTCAAGAGTGAAAATATCTCATGACAGTTGTACTAAAGGCCACAGGAGAAACCTGAGTGACACTAAAAATATAACAAGAAACTAATCCTGAAAGAACACGGCAAAGGATGGAGGTTAAAACGAAAGAACAGTTAATAGCATGCCGGTGGTGGTGGACATTTTGGGATGGAGGAGGGGGAGGGGGAGGGTTGGCTACTGGTTGGACACGCACAAGGTGAGGACGGTCTTAACCTTTCAGTGAAGTAATAGGCTTTTGTCAACGTGGCCTTTTCTACCTATCACCGCTCATTACCATGTCTGGTAGTCAGCCTATCCGATTACCTTACACCAGTATCCACCCACCTTCCCCTCCAGATCCTCCCCTCATATATCAAATCTCCCACAAGCCTCTAAATGCCTGCCATAAGCGGAAGTCAGAATTTTCTAATTAATCATCCCTTATTTTATCTGCCACTAAATCAAGCTTAGTGGTTTATTTTCCCTTATTTTTGCACAGCGTTATTGTTAGCTGAGAGAACCTAGAATTTCGGGTCCGACGCCACCGCACCCGGAACCGAACCACGGTCTGTGACGTCACCGAAAACTCAAATGTTATCGTACGTTGGTTTGTAGTCACCGTATATAAATTATAGCCTTGCACAATTCCCTGACTTCATATCTTTTATTTTGCAGTCCTATATCTGATGGATGTTTATTGAAGTGTTTTTTTAATATGCCAATCATACATGATCAAGGCGATGAAATATTCTTTCATTTATTATGAAGTTAAACCTTTTTCACTCTGGAAGTAAAGTGTAAAGTAAAGAGTCAGTGTTGAAAGCTGGTTGATCAACGTCAATCAACCATATTTCAACAGTACATTGATTCAACGTTCTCTGCCCACTGCGCAATTTGAGGATGTATGAAATGAAATTTGAGGATGTATGAAATGAAATTTTTAAACCCCCTCCATGAGAAGTGTCACATGCGTCACTTTTTACCCAGGTACCCAAATTTGCTCGCGTGCAAGGGGCTGGTGGTATATATATATATATATATATATATATATATATATATATATATATATATATATATATATATAGCGGCTTTATCCATATATGGCTTTATCCATATATATATATATATATATATATATATATATATATATATATATATATATATATATAGCGGCTTTATCCATAATATTCTGAATTCATATCTGCACGGCAAATAAACACTGGTCATGGTATACAAAGTCTAAACCCAATCTCTCAACTCACAACACCCACATAGCAAAATGAAACAGGCCAAAACCCAGTACCACGCCCACCGCAGTACCTAAGTTCCTGCATACACAACTGTTATTTGTCTTTCCCAGCCTCTACCGCTGCGCCTCTACCAATGAGACTCTGTGCATGTCTAGGTGAGGCAGTAAGTTTCCTCCAGCCTCCCACAAGCGGCACTGATTGTGCCTCCCTCCCTCCCTCCCTCACTCTGACGGCGCCCACAGAGGGGGCGGCCGCCGTTTTTCACGAGCAGCTCCCGGAGACGGTCCTGAGCTGATCAGAGCTGCTCACCGCCAGAGGAGGACACATAGGGATACACCCATATCTACATATTCTAGAGGAAAGCCCCACGGCTAGGGTGGGATGAAGAGAGAAGATCCCCACTATCAGAGTATAGGAATAACCATGCTGAAAAAGTGGTGACACAGAAGTTTTCAAACCTGAATGAATTTGTGACTATTGTTATCATGTTAGTGCCCTCTTTCTTGCGGAGTTGAATAACATTGCACACAGCAGCATTGCTGTGACCGATAAGTATGAATGAGTCGTGACTGACTATGACTGGATCTACTTTTTGTAGGGATCTAACTATGTTTACTGGTCAGCCCTTTTGATCACTGTGAATATATTTACATATGTAGGAGCTGCTCAGTTGAACTCAGACATACTAATTAAGCTACTTACCAAGTACAGTGCCCATCGGACTCTAACTAAGTTAATACTGTACCTTATCTCCCTGGAAGTTAGTTAAAGGCATCCACATGGATCATGGAATTAGGATAGAGGCAGTCGGGACTTGTGCCAAAAACCTCCTCCCGTCACAGGTAGTAGTGGCAGGTAAGACAACCGCAAATATGAAAAGTCACCATCAGAAGGCATTCCTTATGGGCCTGACAGGTATCTCTCTGTAAGCTTATTAATTCCCCCACAGAGGAGGTCTAATTAAGTATCAAGGCTTTTTGCCCATTTCCCATCTCTCATACCTCTAAGGCACTACTCATAGAAGCTAGGCATCCTCTCTGAGGCCTGGGGTCAGCCACCCTTTTAATAGAAAATAAAGCTCAATTATAAAATTTTATCCACACCTCTTCCATGCATAAAAGACTGTCAAATTCATGGCCTAACTATAATCCATGTGGACAGATGAGGGTAAAGGGTCCTCTGAGGTTAAACATGAAATTAAAAATTGATGTTATCAGCTTTAAAATGAGGTACAACACTTGTAGATAGCCCTTCTAGTCTAGGAGATATTGCTTCACGAAAATGGAATGACATGACTCTATCAATGCAGCCAATAAGCTCTATCATTCATTGTTTTAATCAATTCAGGCATCTAATTAGCATAATGATATAAAAATAATTGATAAAAAAAATGACCATTCCTTTCCATACATTTGGCCGTAGATTTGAAGCTAGAAGTGGTATCTTTATGCTTTTTTCAGTGTATGAATCTCCATGAATCATTCTATCGGTTGAAATTATTTTTTTTTCTATTTGGAATATAATTTATTTAGGCCTTCTTTTGAATTCAAAATGTTCCATTAACATACCAAATAGACCAAAAGTTCCAGGAAATAGGACCTTTTTTAGAAAACCATGTTTTTCTGTGTAAAAAAGTACATAAAAGCTATTTTTGGTCTATTTTTCACATTCCTAGCCTTTGTAGCTCCCCTAGTGGCCAAATCCAGTACTAAAAATCCCGTAGGGAGGGCCCTTTCCCCTCATCTGCCCACATATTTGCCGAATCCACGGTGATGTACATTCGGCGATTATTACTCATAAGAGACACTAATCCTTTATCGAGGTGATTTTATGCAATTGTGACCAGGCAAGCAAAGACAACCCTCTACAGGGGAATTCCTGCACAGGTCGTTATTCATATCTGAAATCTATGATTAAGCTGTAAATACATTATAAACAATAATAATTTCTAAAAACACAATAAATCAGCCATTTTCATAAAAAAAACAACAACATAATAATTATGGTGATTTTATCATAGATTTTGATCTTGGAGGAATTTTTTTATTTCTGTTTTCAGTTTTGGGTTTTTGGTGAGTATCCTCAAAAATAAAATCTGAAGGTTTTAATCTGAAGGTTTTGATATAAGCTGATTTCTCATGAAAAAATGTTCATTTTACCATCCAAATATAGGCCATTTCTACCGGAAATGGTGAATTTTAAATGAGACCATTGAATTCTGCATCAAAAATTAGCTTAATGTATTTTTACAATGATTTTAGAGTCATTTTGACCCTCCAATGCCCCCTGGTGGCCAAATGATGGGTCACAATTGTTAAGGAGTTCTCTTTGTTGCTAAGAGTACCTCCTAATACCCACACATTACAGCATGTATTGATAGGGCAGATATGGCGGACAGTGGAGTATCGCGTTTTCAGAGGCAGTCAGAGCTCCTCAGCTCTCTAAAAGCATTTTGTCAATAGCTTTAATGATAAGGAAGCCGGAAAAACAAACGCTGATTACACCCGTCAAACACACACCTCTACAACAGAAGATCCTTTTTATGTAAAATACAACCATATCAGCCTTTCAGGTATTTCTGAAATAGCAATACCAAGAAACCCTTGAGAAGGGTGTTCACTTAATATTTCACTAAGCTATAAAGTCTTTGCAGAAATCTGTTATCTGCCAAGATACGTCACAATTATACTAAGATACAGTAACTCTGTAGTTCAAACTGTTTCATTGGATGTAAAATGAAATAAATTGCTTCATGAGAAGATGTTCCCGATTTTCTTAAAATCCCTCATTAAGTATAGCTTATACGGATCATTTCCTAAAGGAGAACTTGATAAGACTTCATCGAACAGCTATCCTGCCCAATGATGATTCGTCTGTGCTGATTTATCCCTCTGAAAGTTCAGATAATTATGTCTGGCTCTCTCCAGCAATATGGCCTCCTATTGTAGAGGATACAATGCTGAAAGATTATTTGGGAATCAATATAGAGAAAGATTGATCATCTAGTGGGTACCATCTGTCAGCCAATGAGGTAAGGAGATACATTTGGTGACTGCAGGCAACCAAAAAGTGCCTTATGTGGAGATAGTGTGCATTGGAGTTGGTGGAAAGATATCATGAAGGCTAATTAGGCAGGTGCTGATTCAGCACCTTCAGTGTCATACCTATCTGTCGTTTTTTAACCTCCCCATCCCCCCATGGTGAGAACCAGTTTCCTGGAAGGATGAGCATTGTAGGCTTACACCTGCCATTTCCCACTACCAATGATACCCTGTCATGGGAATTCTCACAACTGTCTCATTATGGCATTCAAAAACATCAGTGACAGTGAGCAGTCCTCAGAGATATGATCTAGACTAGTTAATCCGTATATTTGTATTCTTCACTGCTGCTCAGCAATCCTGAACTAAAAATCCTATGAAGTTCCACCTACCGTAAAACTCTGTGTATAAGCCATGGCTTACAGACTATTTCAGACCCAGGGTGCAGCTTATTGGTTAATCCTGGGGGTTGTTACACAATCACAGAAAGTGACACTCTTTAGCAGATTATCACAAAAACCGTTACACAATACAATTAACACTGTTACCTCTCCTCCATATTGTAACACCTATTGTAGCACTGTTCAACAGTGACAAAAAAACAACTGTTACACAATGAAAAAAGGTGACGCTGTTCTTCCTAACACTGTTTAGATCGGGTTACATCAGAGGTACTGTATCTAAAATATTATCAATATTCTATGAGGATCTATGATAGATAAGGCCATTGAATTACAAAATAGGTCAGGAAATTAAGTGCAGATATTGAAAACACCAGGAAGGGTGAAATTACTAGGGTTTTATTTTTCTAAAACTTTTTTCCAATTTCCAATTTTTGCTATGATTTTTCATTACACTCTCCACAAGTGACATGTATATAAGAAAAATGTGAAATGCTATAAAATTCACATTTTTCATCATTTTACAACATGTCCTAAAAAGTGACGCTGTTGGGAAAAACTGACGCTGTTAACTACACTTGAGAGCCATATAGTGAAAAGTGTGGGAACTACAATCCGATTCAGAACTTCTAGTGCCGATTTAAAGCCCTACATCATGTAAATCGAACTATAAATAAGGTTTTCAGACAGAATTCCACAGCAGATTGCAAAACCGGAAGTGATGATGTTACTTAACTAGGTCAAGTTACATTGGCACCCTGTGTAACAGCGTCACATTAACAGTGACTGACGCTGTTTAGATCCATGATAGATTATGTAACAGGGGGGATGACAAAGGCTGCTATGTATGATGCTGTTACTGTGACAAAGAGTAGACTTTGCCATGCCTGATTGTGTAACGACCCCAAGAACTCAGGGTGCAGCTTATGAGAGGGGTATTCCTTTACTATAGACCATTTCAGAACCCTCCTATGGCTTTTACCTCTCTGAAAGTCAGGGTGCGGCTTATAAGTGGGTGCCGCTCATATGAGGTTAAGAGAATGATTGCAGACAATCGTAAAGTGGCCTATGTGGAGACAGTTTGTATTGGGGTTGGTGGAAAGAAATCCCCCTGAAGACTGCTTAGGACATTGCTGAGAACCTGCAGTGTCATACCTATTCATCTTGCAGTGCTGGCAAGTAGACATTCCGGCACAACGTTGGGACTTCATGACAAGCAGACTAACCAGCACTGTATGAGAACATTGTGACTTTTTAAAAGTGTTTTATTGGGTACAGTTACAAAACAATTAGTATTGTGGCTTCCTAGCTACCTCGCATTGACCTTTTTAAGCTAGGGCTCCGTAATAGCCTTTACGTAGTAATGAGAAATGACTTGAAATAGTACATTTATTATGATCATCACCAAAAAGGTTAAACATTAGTACAGGACAATAATCAATGTCCTAACTTATATAGTCACAATTTGTTGCTCAGCTTTAGGCAAGAAATAAGATGAGATGAGGATGGAAAATGGTGTATACAATACATATTCAGATGGCATAGTTACATGAACCACTGTTGATAATTATTTTGTCTTAATACTAGTTTCAAAAGCATGGATATCATTGATTATTACACGACCTCTGTGATTTTGGGTGCTTTTTCTGGATATCCCAGTTCTGATATTCCTGCATATTGTGTGACCCCTTATGAGCAGATCCTAGGTGGATATCAGCACTCTTTGAGGTGGATATCAGCACGGTTTGGGGTGGATATCAGCACTCCTAACATGTCATATGTTACATGTTAAAACCCACGGAATTTCCATGGTCAGGGTAGGGCTCGAACCTGCGTTCTGAGATCCCAAATCCAACTCCCTATGCACTGCGCCACAGGGACTGACAGGTAGTGGCTGGCTACAACCAGGTCTTGATAAGATACAAAGCCCAGGGAGGTTACTCACATATAACTACTATACATTGAAAGTGTGAAAATCCCCACCAGTCTCGGTTGTGACCCCCACAGCTTTGTTGCTACTGCTCGCATAACAGCGAGGCGACGACTGCGGCCTGTCCGCTGCCATAGCCACGGGACGCATTCAAATCAACACAAGCCGAGACGGGCGCTGAGGGGTGGGAAGGTACATACCATATTTCCCCATTTATACGCCCAGGCTTGTATCTACTACCTAAACCTCCTTACTAAGTGGCAAATTGACCAGGCCTTAACAAGAGGATATACGGTACTGCGGGACACGTTCAGAGCAAACCAACGGCTGCCTGGTGCCGAGCTGTGTGTACTGGTCGTGTACACACACTATGGCAGGCTTCCAGTCCCGGGGAAGGATTTTTGTTTTCAACTTGTTTTTATTGATATTCTATTGATTATTTATTTATTTTTTATTGATTAATCGTGTAATAAACTTAGTAAGGTATGGGCTAACAGGCACCGAATGGCTTGTATCGTAGGATATCGTAACTCTACGGCCACTCGTTACGATATCCTACAATACAAGCCATTCGGTGCCTGTGAGCCCATACATTACTTAGTTATTATAATGTACAAGAGGACTTACCAGCCCTGCATCAGAGCATCATGACAAGCAGACTTATCAGCACTCCATCAGAACATCTTGACAGACAGACTTGCCAGCACTGCATCAGAACATTATGACAAGCAGACTTACCGGCACTCTATCAGAGCACCATGGCAAGCAGACTTAGCAGCACTGCATCAGACAATGATGCAGACCATTTAGGGCTATATAACTATTAATCCCATTTAATTGACTTGATGCATGGATATGGCCCTGAGGAATTACTTTCCAGGACTACATCCTACAAAAGGACATTAAAGAGGAATGATGCAACGATGCAAGGTAATATGCAAATTAAATTAATTGCTTCATGAGAAGGAGTGATGTTCCCGATTGTCTTATAAATCCCTAATTAAGTAGAGATTATTTTGAATTGTTTCCTATAGGAGAACTTGCTAATACTTCATTGACTAGCTATACTGTCCAATGGTGTTTTGTCTGTGTTGATTCATCATCCCTCTGAAAGGTCAGATGTCTGGCACTTTCTAGCAATATGGCATCCTTTTGTAGAGGATACAATGGTGAAAGATTATTTGGGAATCAATAAAGAGGAAGATTGATCATCCAGTGGGTAATATTTGTCAGCCAATGAGGTAAGGTGATAAATTTGGTGACTGCAGGCAACCATAAATTGCCTTATGTGGAGATAGTGTGCATTGGAGTTCGTGGAAAGATATCATGAAGGATGATTAGGCAAGTGCTGATTCAGCACCTTCAGTGTCACACCTATCCGTCTTTCTTAACCTCCCTTTCTTCCCATGGAGCGGACCGGTTTCCTGGAAGGAGGAGCATCTCAGGCTTACACCTGCCATTTCCTACTACCAATGATATCCTGTTATGGGAATTGTCACACCTGTCATATTATGACAGAAGTCTTGTCTGTTAACAGATACAGTGCCTTCAAAAACATCAGTGACAGTGAGCAGTCCTCAGAGATTTGATCTACACTAGTTAATACCTCCACTTGTATTCTTCACTGCTGCTCAGCAATCCCAGACTAAAAATTCTATGAAATTCCAACTAATCAGTATTTATGGGCGGGTGGCAGGAGTTGGTGTCTTCATAATAAATAGTACATCAGTCGTGGCCGGCTAGCAGCCCTTAACATTATGCTGAGGGCGAATTGTATTCATGGTGTAAAGTACAAGCACAAATGTATGCACAAAGACCTAACACTCTTATGTCTGACCATAGGGTCTAGCATTCAAAGGTTTAATCCGCTGGCTAAACCATGGGCGTGGACTGGTTACCAGATTTAGTCTGTGTAGGTGTTATCCATATGCTATAGTAAGGGTGAGAAAGTAAAGGGAACAGTGCTGCCCTCTGGTGCCTTTATTTGCTATGCACAGACCTTGATTACAGAGGTGAGTGGTTACTTTGGCAAAGTCACCACTCACCTCCGTAATCAAGGTCTGTGCATAGCAAATAAAGGCACCAGAGGGCAGCACTGTTCCCTTTACTTTCTCACCCTTACTATAGCATATGGATAACACCTACACAAGACTAAATCTGGTAACCAGTCCACGCCCGTGGGCTAAACCCTCCATTTGTATTCGGGTTGGTGGAAAGGGATCCCCTTGAAGGCTGTTTAGGACAGTGCTGAGCACCTGAAGTGTCATACCCATTCATCTTCCTTTGCCTTTGAGAGCATGATGCCTCCAGGGTCATGTTCCTACTAAGTTGTCATAATTTTCAGATGCAGTGCTAGCAAGTAGACGTTCCGGCACAAAGTTGGAACATCATGACAAGCAGACTTACCAGCACTGCATCAGAACATTATGACAGGTAACATTATCAGCACTACATTAAAATATCATGACAGTAGACTTAGCATCACTGCTTCAGAATATCATGACAAGATACCTGCCACCACTGCATCAGAACATCATGTGGACCACTTGCGACTGTATTAATCCTACTTGATTTACTGAATGCATTGGTGTGACCCTCAGAAGTTACTCACTAGGGCTACATTGTACAAAAACACAAACAAGGCGAATGATGCATCGATGTAAGATATGCTTCCCCCTCCATCATCCTATGGCAGGCACTAGTGCCCTGGGAGGATGGACACAGTGGCCTTACACCTTCTATTTGCCACTACTGATTATCCCCTGCCATGGGAATCATCACAAATATGTCAATATGACATTTTTGTCCTTTTTTTTTGTGGCTACGGACATTGTACATTTAGAAAGAGGTGTTTGTCGCGGTAAGCTGTCCTTAGGGATTAGATCCAGACTGCTAAATCCCCAGACTGTTAAATCCCGTTCCCCACCTATATCTTTCCTCATTTCCATTGACAGTAAAGTCAGTAATAATTCACTTGAATACTATAGAAATTGAACGTGTTACATTGATGACCCAGCCGTCCTTACAATATATTGAGAAGTAGTACCTCAGTACAATAATTGTGCCGAGGGTGGAATCCTTTGGGCTAAAGTACATGGCCCAGCTGAGCAGATTTAAAGTTCTCAGTCTAGAGGTAAAATACAAAAGTCTGACTCACCTTTGAATGATAGTCATTTAGGTCTGGGGAAATAAAAGTCTAGCTCACTCGAGGCAGCCCTGTTACCTATGTGGACTAATGATCATTTTGGACCTCAAGTCGTCAATACAATATCAAAACCATAACGTCTTATTGCATTTTATCACTAAGTCGAGACATAGTTTGATAATATTTATGAGAGAAGTTTCCATTTTTCCATTTTCGTATTGTCAGTCTTACCACCTTGCAGTCTTCACTACTCTAAACTCATTTCGCAATAACATGAAAAGGCTCTACCTATACTTGATTATATGTAACAAGGGGTCCGACCATTGCACTGAAGAAACACTACCTACAGGGTAAAGTGGTCTGTAAGTAAGTTAGCGCAAATGTGGTCTGGAAGGCATTTCCGAAGATAGTACGAGTAGACCCCTTCAAGTCGTAGAGGTATCCCACACTCTAATGCCATTGCAGCCCTGCCTCTAGTGGTCACTAATGTAGTAATGATTTCACTGCCCTACCAGACCCATTGTGGTTACTATATTAAGTTTTGATCATACAGAGTAATCATGAAATATTGCCCATGATCAACTGCTCTAATTCTGAGGGTTTCATATTGTAATGGCTGTTTTGACTCGTACCATCTTGAGAAATGCCTTTGTGAGACTTCTCAGAGCTCTACCCTCTAGTATCCTTACTTACCCAGTAAACACAGACACGTGTATCAACCTATTGTGTGCTGAATATATGTTCCAGAGCGTTCAGAACAATTTTACATGATTTCAAGTGAAAGGAAGTATTAAGGAAACCTCTTGATACATCCGGGCCAATTACATTATAAAACACAAACCTACATTAGAAATATAAAAATAGAATAGCCATTTTCAAAACTCCTGATACCAGGATTTAAACCCACACCTTGATTACCTTTGGATAAGAAGGCAGGCCACGGAGTCAACCTAAATGCCAAAAGTAATAGGAGATACTTGTTTGGCATGTCAGTATGACCTCGTTGGCTACCATTGATGTCTCAACATCAAGAAGATTCTAAGTCCACATATGAAAAATTCTAAAGAGAGGTATACATATGAATTATTGCTACATTGCATCATGTTAAACCACGTAAATTCTAAATGTTCACCTAACATAATTCAGACATATCATTTAAGTTGTTTAGACGCCTAATATCTACCAATTTGCTACATTGGATAAAGTTTGTGTTTACTGGGTATGGGCCCAGGTGATACACAGCATCCCTAGCTTTTCATAAAGACAAATGCTACCACATGTCCAGAACAGGTTCCGCTGCTGATAATCTCAAATAACTCTGGACTATATTAGTTTGATGTACTAACAATAAGAAAATGCAAATAAATCCCTATGTCACGATGCTTACCTTTTCAGTATGACAGTTTAAGTGTAAAATGCCTTAACTATAGAAATGAATGGTAAAAACTATTTTTTCATATCATGTCTCATACATACTGACCCTCTGCAGATTTTTTTACAAGACTCTCTAGATTGAAAGAGGACATCTATACAAAATAATTGAAAAAAGAAAAATGGGGGGGGGGTCACAGTTGAAATAAAAAAGTTGTGAATTTTTCAAAAATAGTAATTTTCCCTTAGCTATAAGACCCTATGGGAATCCAAATGGCATATAAATATCTTTAATGTCTCTACGGGAATCAAAAATTAACTGAAAAAAATATGTACAGGTAAAGTGGGCAAATTAGGGTGAGAAATACCATTAAAATAGTACAACTGATGTGTTTTGATTTCTGCCACGAGGTGGCTTCTGTGTAGCGGGTAGCGTTTGTCTTTAATGAAGTCTCTTGGAGCTTGCATGTGAAGCCCTATAACCAGTGATTATTAACGGAACACCTCAAGATCTCAAGGGGTCCCAGGAACTCTAGGCTTGGTTAGTGGAACTGTGAATGTGGGCAAAAATGGCATTGTGCGGGTTAGGTCACTGACTGTGGAGATTTCTAATTCTAATTCCTAATGTAATTTTTTTTTTTAAAAAAGTAGATACAGTTTTAAACACAATTTTTGTCTGTATGTACTTATAGTCATATCCGAGGTTCGTGAGTCAAATCAATGATAGGCCGTGAGGTGCTATAGATAAGGGTCAATTCTTGAAAAAAAAATTCACTGAAAACCTACGAGATCCAGAACTCGTCAATACTGACTACGTTAGGTGCTCAGGTTGACAATACCTATCTATAGCTTTAAGTCGTCATGGAGTCGTCGCTGAGTCTTCATAGCTGATGACTTTAGGTCATGGGTGACGGCCTAAAGTCGTCAAAAAGGCTGCCCTCTAAAGTAAAACTTTCCAATAGCGGCGTGTTTTCAGTGATTGACCCTTCAGAGTAATTGCAAATTCCATGGATTTAATCTTTCGTGGTGCGTCGTGGATGAGGCCACCCCAATAATTAGGATTCAAAAAATGATTAAAGAGAACCTTAATTATCCTTTGTAAAGAAATCATCCCATGGAACCTGAATCACGAAAAGTTAGAGGAAAAGCTCTTCTGAATTCCATTGAATGTACGACAGAGATCGCACAGAAGGGCTGAACCCAAAATATGTATACATATAATTTGCTTTGCTCTTTGGACCCTCGAAGAAAATAGCCCCTCATCATTGATATAATCACACATACAAAGATGGTGGTACCCTACACTGGTCTATACACATATTGCTTATAGATTAATGATGAAGGTTTTCTGGATAAGACAAGAGGAAAGAATCATAGAGTTGAAGGCAGGAAGATAAGATGGGTCTCACACTCTAAGGAATAATCAGCGTAATGAGCCTGTCACATCCAGAGATATAAGAGGGGAAATTATATCTGGAGAGCTGCCACCAAGAGCTACCTAAGATTTCATCCTCCAGGGTATTAACCTAAAGAGTACATGGAAATACACCATATCATTATGTGATTATAGTTATACCCTCCACCATCAATGGCCAGATGTCCTTAATTGCTACAATTTGCGAGAAGGGGTTTTCTTTAATGTAAAATTGATCTCAGATGTATATGATATGTACTAAACATTTTTCTATAAAATGAAATGAGTATAATTCTGGGCATAATGATTTTCGGATTTCGGAACCTCTTTTTCTATTTAGCTTAATTAGGCTAAATAATCATGCCGAATTTCCACCCACATCCTCTAGTGCATGGAACCATTTTCATCAGATTTCCACACAAAAAAAATATTACTGGCACATGTATGGGGTGATTCACATTCCTATGCTTGTCAGCCCCAGGACTGATGGATTAAGAAGCCCTATATCATGGCTACCTAAAAAAAGTTGATTCAAGTACCCAACTCCTAATGGTTCGGTTTTTATAGTACAAGACATTAAATGTTCCACAACTCGATTAACGCGAGTCACAAAATCAGGCCCATCTAGTATCCATACAATCACTTTGGGGGAAAAAATATGATTTTTTTCTCCCAAAGCAATTGTATGGATACTAGATGGGCCTGATTTTGTGACTCGCGTTAATCGAGTCATATTTTTTTTTCACAGAAGTACATAATGATCTCTCATAATTATAGCCATTTTACAATAGCCTGACATGTCTACCAAGCAATACAAAAGAGTTAAAAAAAGCATGCTGCTGCTTCTATACATTACTAGTGGATAGTCTCTTTTTACTATAAAATAAATCAGAATATATACAGATGTAAAGGACAATATTGACCAATTACACAATAAAAACCTGACATTTTCCCACCAGAAAAATATGATTGAAAAATGTATGCATTTTCTAAATATTTGTTCCTGCCTAAGTTAGGGGAGCCATAGGGCCATCTTATGGCCAAATATGAATGACCTGGGTGAGGTGGAAGTCTACTACCCATGTAGCAAGCCCGCTCGGGGCCAAATTGGTTTTACCCGGGATAAGGTGGTTCAAAGCGGGCAGTATTCAGTACATGGGTTTTAGGTTCGGCAGATGCTGGGTTTCCAGTCAGGGCCACACAGGGCAGCCCAAATCGGGCAAACCCACTTGAGCCCGTTGGGCTCCCAACGGGTTTTGTCCTCAGCATACGGTCTGGGCCACATTGGGCCACCCGATTTGGGCACTGGTCAGCTTTAAAATGGGCAACCACATTGGGCCCAGGATGGTTTCAAAATGGGCATCCCAAGATGGGTACTTAGCTGCATAAAGTCTTCCCAGTCTGGGGTGAGAGTGGGTTTGGACAGGGCAGCCTCATCTTCTGAACTGTTCTAAACTCTGTGATGAGTGTTCCCCCTCCCTCTCTCTTTTTTGTTCGTCCCTCCCCTATCCATTCCCTACCCCTTCCATCTCCTCCTCATTCCACTCAACCTGCCCTGCCCTTCCCCCTCTCACCCCGCTCTGCCCTGCCCTTCTGTCACCCTGCCCTCCCTGGGCCTCCCTAGCCCACTTAAAAGGGTCTATTTCTCCTCTTTCCTATCCCCTCAGGATGTGTGTGCTGCACACATGCGCAGGCACTGACACATTCCTCTGTGAATTTGTGTAATGAGGATCTCGCCATGAATATGACCTTAGCTGTCGAAATGGCGTTAAACATCTATTACTCACTCACTCTCACTCCCAGCCCTCACCCTGCCTTGCCCTGCCCTGCTCTCACCCTACCCTGCCCTGCTCTCACCCTGCCCTGCTCACGCCCTGCCCTGCCCTACTCTCATCCTGCCCTGCCCTCCTCTCACCCTGCCCTGCCCTGCTCTCACCCTTGCCCTGCCCTGCTCTCACCCTGCCCTGACCTGCTCTCGCCCTGCCATGCCCAGCTCTCACCCTGCCATGCCCTACTCTCATCCTGCACTGCCCTGGCATCTCCTTCGCTCACATGCCCTGCCCTGCCCTGCTCTCACCCTGCCCTGCCCTGCTCTTACCCTGCCCTGCTCTCACCCTGCCCTGCCCTCTCACCCTGCCCTGTCCTACTCTCACCCTGCACTGCCCTGGCATCTCCTTTGCTCACATGCCCTGCCCTGCTCTCACCCTGCCCTGCCCTGCCCTCATCTCACCCTGCCTTGCCCTCTTCTCATCCTGCCCTGCCCTCCTCTCACCCTGCCCTGCCCTCCCCCCTCCCTTCCCTCCACCACTGCTGTAGGACACTTTCCCTATACCATTAATACACAGGTAGGTTCATAGTAGGGATCCAGATATTTAATGTAAAAGGCAACACTGACTAGTCCTGGAAAGAACAGCTTCATGTCTTTCTTTGTACTAGTAGGCTTGCAAGGTGTATTTGTGGTGTGGGGGCAAACAGGTCCCACACTTGGCCAGGTATAAGAGGACTATATATAGAGGCAATTGAGAAACCAAAAATATCCCCTCCCTCTGTAGGCCAGTCCATGGCAGACTCACTACAAAGTGGTTTCACAGCACTCCAGGCAGAATTCTACTACCCATACCAAACTTATTTCTTTTAGACATAGGACAACTGGAATAGATTACTAAATCAGATATGAAGTAATAATGTACAGACTTTCTCATAGTCTGGAAATACTTAGATGTTTCTAGTCAAAAGTGCAAATCAAGGTAATCTGAGTAGTAGTGGAATGGCAACACCATTTCTATTGCACTGAACTTGGAACAAGAGCAGATATGCAGAGGTACAGTCATTATGAACTTGAAGGCTCTCTTCTCTACTCCTACATAGGGAATTAGTGGGGGAAGATTGAGGCCAGAATGTCACTTTAATGAATCAAAGTGCCTTGTGTTGGCTGAATGAGTTTGATTCAAATGAATGGTACTGCTCTGCCTTTCCACTTGGGTAGATATTGCATTTACTGCTTTGGTGATATGGGGGGGGGGGGTAGATTAGCTCAAGGATTTGTTGCTTATTGACTTTTAAAAAAAAGAAAAGATTTTGGATAAATTTCTCAAAAAGAATTTTTAACATGTCACCACTAATTTTTCATCAAATCGGGCAGCCCACTTTAGGCCACACCAAAAACCCATGTTAAATTCACTTTGAGCCCAAATCGGTGAGCCCAATTTCAAACAGATCTGTGCCCGAATCGGTTAGCCCAGTGTGGCCCAGACCCTTTGCTGAGGACAAAACCCATCGGGCGCCCACTGTGTTAACCCAGTGTGGCCCACATCAGGAGCCCGCTCTGGCCCAGACTCGGGCCACACCATTTTTGCTACCTGGGTAATTAGATGAAAAAGGTGCTGATTAACTCGAGTCACACTAATGGAAATGTACCTAATAGCTAAGAGGGGAATGTCTAATGGTGATCAATTCTGGCCAGAATATTATAGAAGAGACCTATCTAAATGCCCAATGACTGGAAATCCCCCAGCTGTACCTATGGAGTGGTAGAGATGGCCGATCACTGCACACCGTTAACACAAGTCACAAAATCAAGCCAAACAGCTTCAGGCCTACGCTGGGGCAATACTAATCATTCAAACATAGGTTAAATAGAATAAAAGGAAAGGAGGGAGGTCAGAGAAGGAAAATTACATGTTATCAACCATCTGGGCAACCAGAAGTCACTTTAGCCAATTTTTGGCTATTTTTCACCTTTGAAGCTCAGTATCTCCCAAAATAATAGACCAACATACACAATGTTGCCCTCATTTTGAAGTCCCATACGTTTTCTACTAAATATGACTAGGAGAAATAAGAATAGTGTTCTAAATATTTTACTATAGCTCCAAAAATCCAAAAAGGATTAAAAACATCATTTCTTGAATCACCCCATATAATTATGCTTTTAGCTGATCCGCCAGTCATACTTTATAGGGCCATCTGCATGGATCTGATGAGAGATTCGCATTTGGCTCAAGGAGAGGCCAGCGCTGGGATTGGATGGGAGTCTTTATGATTACTGGAGAGGGGTACTTTCCTATAAATGTTTCTCTAGGGGGTAGTGCTGCTATCAGTGCCGAAATGATCCACATCAGATCTGGCACTGATAGATAAAAGGTATAGGCAATGGAGAGGTGTGATCCTTGGTCTTCAGCTCCTTTTATGTCTTCATCGCCTTCTGCCTGAGCCACAATTAGGATACAACCACGAGTGAAATGCTTGGTTGATAATGATATTAAAATCTTAAAGAGCTTAATGTCTTTGTGACACTTTGCTAAGCGACTTTTTGGATCAGCAGGAATGTAATTCAAAGTTCCCTAGATATTTTACATATTCAACTTGGAAAAAAAAGAACATAATATTTCAAAGTAAAATATCAGGATATATTATATCCTGATATTTTACTTTGAAATATGCCTACAATTACTGATGAATGCCACACTCGGTTAGCAAAATACCACATTGGAGATGGGCTGTTATACTGATACTTGATATTGAACAGGATTTATAGAGTGTTAAATTATGGCGTATTTCAAAAGGGCTTCTATATTGGCGTTTATATTATATCCTATATTATAATTCGGTCGATTTGGAACGTGAATGTAGTTAGAAGGCAATTTCAAATTATTTGCATTTTAATATCTTGGCTATCAGGTGACGGTAATAAAATCCCACTGTAAATTGATTTTTCTATGTAACATATCAGCACTTTGGCAAGATTATTTGTTTGCCTTACCTTGGTGACTAATAGTGTCTGATGAGGTATTTGGTAATATGCCTGCTACCAAAGCAATGCTAATTTGGTCAGGCAATTGTACTGCATGGTATTCAAATGTAATATCATGCGGGTGTCCACGTATACACAAATTTATATGAAAACGGAAAGTAATTTAAATGAACAGTGTTCACTAAATAAGGCTTATTACATTAACTATGTGTTAACTATATGTGTTATTGAGCACCCGATGTCTGTTTAAAACATCAGTTAAATTACCATATTGAAAATCCCAACAAAATATAAACTACATTATTGACCGGTGGTTTTGTGATTGATCCTGATTGGCTCTGGAGGAAGAGGCTTGGGATTTTGATACAAGTCATGTAGGATGCTAAAATGCGCTAAAACGCTGCTAAGATGTGACCACATTGGATGTCCCTTCAAAAAGCTAGGTCAGCACATACCCCAGGAAGGTGGTCTCTTGATGAAGGACTGAGTATCAACCTTATCTTCCATATCACCTTTACGATCCAGAGCAATTACAATTTAGGCCACCGAATGAGGCCTTCCCAAATCATATGGTAATTGACAATCATTTTTTCCTTGTCACTTCTTAATTAGAATTGTTATGGGGACATTAGTTATTTCTGACCCGCAGGTTTTATAGCCAGGCCGGCTAATTGGCATTTAATTAGGGTATTAATGGCCAAATCCAAGCCGCCATGTTATCTTTTTGGCTTATATTTATGAATAAAATGTATGAATGAATTCCTACATTGTATAGGCCTCCTAGGTCTTTGGTTATTATGTTATACATGTAGCTAGATGAATATTTTAGAATGAGATGTTCAGATGGTTAACTGGATTGTTTCATTGAGGAAGCAGAGGGGTAACCAGTTAGATATTCCAGGATGGCAGTTCTCAATGCCAAATAGCATAATTGAGAAGTTCCCTCCAGGTGAGCATTTCTCAAGGTACGACTAGACACAACCAGTATGACCTGGAACCCTCAATATCAGAATGGGTGACCATAGGTTACACAATACAACTACGCTGTACAATCAACACTTAAGGCAGTAATTATATAGGATTTGGTAGGGCAGTCGTACCAGTGCAATTATAAGTGACAACTAGATGTAGGGCTGTAATGGCATTTAGCTGAGGGATCTAACTTTGACTTTAAGAGGGTCTAGTCGTACCACCTTGAGAAATGCCTTCCTGAGGTAAATGCACAGAGTCATGGGTGGAAATGTTATGACACTGAGATGAAGCAGGCCTCTTTCTACTTAGTCCGTTGTGTAGGGAAGGAATACTGCTGTCTATAGTAGTAAGTGATGGTGGTGTAATGCATGTGTATATATGAGATAAATACACAGATAGAACTCAAGATAACATATGCTTGTCTTCCTCTCTATATTCTACTCCTTAGTTATCTATTGCTTGACCTGCAAAGTATTTACAGTATGAGTAGCCCTAGTCGCAATTAGGTGCCCAAGCGCGCATTTAGGCGTGGTTTCGTGCTTAAATGCATGTATATTGAAATAAATTTTCATCCAGACACTTCTCCTGGTCCAATCTGCAAAGTTAGAACCTCTATGGAATGCTTATGACTTACCGATTATGATACAACTATTCATTTGGCTGTATCTGCTTTATATCAGACACTGTGTGTCAAAACTTGAAAATGAGTTGTCATTTTATGTGATTCATTTACAGGAAACCCTCCAGCTAAATACTGATATGGTAACAAAATGATGATGGATCATACACACATAGGTTCCAATATTCCAATTATATTTTACAGCAAGTGCTCATATCCTAAAATTAAGCCATACATTGTTTCTAGTACAACATATCATGTTTCCTGTGTGCCAGTACATGTAGATGCATGCAGGCAAATGGATATATATATAGAGACCAAATATCACTAAATGACAACAAATGGAATGTTTTGGCAACTATGGTTACTAGACCTGACCAGTAGTATCACATCCTTAACTGAAAGTCTTCACTGGATTATGAGAATTAAGAAAATATAATATGCCAAGCCCTTATCAAGGAAGAAGATCGAAACTACACATGATCTTATAAAACAAAAAAAATGAAATAGTGAAATAATGTAAAATCTTCAAATAATTCTGGGCACAAAAAGGCTACATAGGCCTACAACATTAATTAAGGATATAGGTAAAGCCCCTTTATCATCTCAGACACTTACCATGTACAGTTCACCAACTAATGATCGGCAGATATTTCTGAATAACAATTAGCTTCCTTACATCTTGTTTTCTTTCTGCTTTATTTCAGATAATGTGGATGCCATCTCCCCATCTGAATATCTAGAAACCTAGACATCATTTTTCAGCAACATAGACGTCACCTCAGGACCTTTACTTCAATCATCATGGCGCTGGGCCCCCTAGGCGCAGATCCCCAGTCCATAGAGATGGCCTTGACCAATCAGAGCGCGTCTTACTCAGCATGGTACCTTCAGCCCCAGGCTACCCCAGTCATGGTCGTCGACATCAACGGCACATCATCTTGGGGAAACGGAAATGGCAGCTATGACCTTAGGATGAACACCTCTCTAGACAATCACACATCGCTAGGGCAGCCTAGCAACGAGCTGCGCTTCGTCTGTGAGACAGTCATAAACATGCCAATTGCCCTGTTGGGTATTTTGGGTAACTTTCTGGCCTTTATCATCCTTTGGCGACAGAAGCAGAGGCTAAGTACCATCCTGCTGTTGCAGGGTTTGGCTGTAGCTGATACATTAGTGCTAATAACCACTGTTCTACTACGGTCAATACGCTACCTGTATGTTTACACTGAGGCACCTTGGTTGTTACCATACAAACTTGCCTTCCCCTACATCTTCCGCTGGGTGTACCCTTGGGTCTTCTTTTTGAGACTAACAGGAAGCTGGATTACTGTTTTACTGACAATTGACCGTTACATTGCAGTGCGCTACCCACTGCATGCACAGCGGCTATGCACGCTACCAAAGGCCATCAAGAACATGGTCCTGCTCTCATTTTTTGCATTGCTTTTCTGCATGCCACGCTTCTTTGAGTTTGAGATAGACCATAATCATGAGCATGGCTTTAATAAAACTGGGCTGGTAGAGAATGAGTACTATGTTATCATCTACCGCATCCTAATGTACTTATTGTTCATGTATCTTCTACCCATGGTGCTGTTAGTTGTGCTTAACACCAAACTACTGAGCACACTCCGAGAGGCAGACTCCTACCGTGCTAATGTCACTGAATGGCGCATTAGCCGGTCAAACCGCAGCATCACAGCTATTGTTGTGACGGTGGTGCTGGTCACCATTGTATGTAATCTCACTGCCATGGCAGCCCACCTTGTTTGGTCAGTAGAAGAAGGCTTCCCAATGCTGAAGGGTGGCCAGACTGAAAACATTCGCCGCTATCTTGCCCTCATCAGCAACACCTTTGTGACAATCAATTCGGCTGTAAACTTTATCATCTACTGCCTCTGCTCCCGCAACTTCAGGGTCGCACTTGCCAGGATATGTCGCTGTTATACGGTGCGCATGCACCTGAGACGAAGCAGCAAGCAGTCCTCCTCCAGGACGACCTACATCTCACTTGGACACAATTCATTCCTGAAAAGGAAGCAACAACAACCTGCTGTTCCAGTCATTGTCCAGCATGTTGTTTGAATAATGAAAATATCACATGTTGGCTTATTATGAGGTAGTGACCTTAGCACAGCTTTGTCTAAGACTTTGGTTGACTTGAGCACTGGCCAACCTGACCAGCAGACATGACCTAGGCCTTTTGAGACCTTTTCGAGATGGGAACTGGCTGTAAATGCCAAAGGGCTATGTGTAGTCGTGCCTTAGGGAGTGATCATTTTTTAACAACGGGGGGGGGGGGGGGGCTAGTGGGTTTGCACGTGGACGCGCGAACGTGCCCCTTTACCCTATAGAAATGCACAGGGGTTTTCCACTGAAAACAGGTGAAATTATTTTGACCCCCTCTCAGAGGGGTTGAAAAAATTCTGACCCCCCCTCAAACCCACCAGTCCCCCCCCCTGTTGTTAAAAAATTATCACTCCCTTATTACTATCTGAGGAGGGCGATTTGTAATTGATGGAAATAACTTTTAGAGAAACTGACCATCAACAGTTAGTTTCTTTGACAGGATCTGTATTTCAGAAGTCTTTAGTCATTTGAAATAATTGGACAAAAGTTGCTCTCTCTTGTCAGTTAAAGACGGGTGAGGAAAGCAAGAGGGGTTGGGATATATAGAATTTAATTTCAATCAAAATGCCTCTGTTTTTATCATTATTTATATCGATTACCAATTATAGCCATGATTTAATAATGTTGATTGTGTAGTTTGATTCTAAAGACATCCCTCAAAGTTAATTAGATGCATTGCCAGAACTGAGATACTTTGAGTACTTCTGTACTGTAGGCTCTAGGCAAAGAACGCATAGATCTCCCATCGAGGTTTTCATCTGCTTCAAAATAAAATTAAAGCCCAAAAAGATATTTCAGTAGGATTATTTACTATATACTAGAAACCTCTTGATGTACCAGGCCTACTTGGAGGACTCCATGTGCAAGTCTACGCATGCTCATACACACAGATTATGTATCATAGCTTAGAAGTTTATGGTAAGGGAACATTCAACAATTACGTCACTGCTTAGGGGGTGGGGGGTCTTTGGGTTCCTCTATATGTTCCATACAAAAACAGTGACAAAGGGGTGGATGTGCCTGAAAAATGCCTAAATACTGGTGACATAATTGTTGAATGTTCCCTAATTGACACCTGGGTGGAATCCACTCTATCTCATCCTACCCACAGAAGTTCTAATAAGACTTATTAATTATAACACAGTGGCTTAACAATATAAATACAACTTCAAAAGTATGGTTTGTGTGGGTTATCACTCATCACACCTGGAGGTGTGGAGTCTTCACACCTACAGGTCTGGAAACTCACCCATGTATTCTACACGTAGTAGAGTGTCTTCTGACACCTGAAGCTGCAAATCTCATGAGAATGCATGTTAATTAGGCCTTAGCTGGTGGCTGCAGTGCAGTCACACCTTCATGCCCTAACAGCATGGCACTAGCATCCCGGGACTACCATACACTTGCAAGCTCGGTATAGACGCTGTATTTAAGATCTTATTGTTAAGAATATCAGTGTTGCATGTTTTTCGTAAATTAAAGATATGTCTGTTATAAAAATCAGGTTGATAATTTCCAGTGAATAAATGTTAAGTTAAAGAATAGCATTTAGTGGTATGGTGTATTTCATTGAGACATAACTACTTTGAATATATTTTTTAATCTATTGCTTTAATGATATTGTGTCGTTAGTTGATGTGATAAATAGCATCTTGACTGAGAACATGTATACATAGTAGCTCTAAGCATTTGCTGATATTTTCTGCTTCTATCACACGTTTAGATGTTTTATATATGTTGTACCGATACATCTACTGTTTATATTTGATAATGATGACGTTGACATGAAATTCTGTTACCTGAGACTGGGCCGTTCATGAATATCATGGCAGTCATATTTAATGGATGTACGTAATTCGTTCGTTCAGGTACTGATAATGTTACGAGGTGATATCGACTTACATATGAAAGTTTTGGCAGACAGGTTGTTTGTAAAGGTGTATTATACCCAGCTGTATCGTTCTGATAACATACAGTCCCCAATATACTTCAGATTGAGTTACATTGACGTCGTTTATTTAGTTCTTGTGGTGAGAGTTATCAAAAATAATATTCACGGCACACTGTTCTCGATATTCAACCAGTGAGACAAAATGGTGTTGTCAGAAATCAAATTCATGTAACAATATTACTTCTGTACTAATATTGTGCATTGTCATGTCAGGTGTAAGTGATCTAAAGTGAATTTTCCTCCCAAAATGTAATTGTCCTTTTCTTGTTCTTATTTTCACTTTATAACGAATTGACCTGTTTTGCTAGGTAATATAACAATTTAACAACAGGGGGGGCTGGTGGGTTTGCACATGGACACGCGAAAAAAATTTCGACCCCCCGTCTTGATGGGGTAAAATCTTTTGACCCCCCATAAGGGCTGAAAATCGCGCGCGCGAATGTGCCCTTTTACCCTATAGTAACGCGCGGGGTTTTCCACTGAAAACAGGTGAAATTATTTTGACCCCCCCATCAGAGAGGTTGAAAAAAAATTCTGACCCCCGGTCAAGGGGTTGAAAAACTTCTGACTCCCCCTCAAACCCACCAGCCCCCCTGTTGTTAAAATGATCACTCCCTAACCTTGCAATAATGTATTGAATTTAAAAAAAACTTGAGATTTGGTTTGTGATTTAAAGACGGCACATAAGTAATCCTCTCCATCAGGGGATAGAAATATTGGGTATTGTAATGTGGCCATCCGAACGGCAATACATTATATCATAAGCTATTGTCCATGTGTACGTTAATCTCTTCTAACAGAAAAGGGCTTTTGTATTCATGTCATACATGGCATTATGTACATCTATCACCAGTATATTGCAGTGACAATTAATGGGATAAATCTAATTAGAGGCACTACCCTAATCAACCGTCATAAAAAATTAAAGCTTTGATGATGCCTCATGCAAAACTGTGGCAACACAACTGGAAGTGGCAGAGCTTGCCAGACAACTCGTCCAGCCACCAGGTTGTCCACTACCAGGTCGTCCACTCTCAAAGTTGTCCACTATGGCTTGGTCAACTCGCCCACCGCGACTACTCCCCCAACCCCTCTCCCTGCACCCTTTTGACGGGAATTGACTTGAAAAGGTATCCCTTGAATGCTGTTAGACAAACCCTCAATTTTGGGACCCAATCAGAGGGATATTTTGATAAATTGTACCCCTTTCCCGGCCATGACTTAACATTTTTCCCGAAAAGGCACCCCTTTCTCGGCCATATTTTGAGATTTTCTTAAAAAAAGACACCCCTATCCCGGCGATATATAGATATTTCCTAGGAAAAAAGACCCCTGCTGTCAAAACCTAACACTAGTCCTAGTTGGAATATTTTCAAAATGCTTTCGCCATTGGAAAGCTTCTTAAAAGGGTAACCCTTTTTGCCCAAAATGTGGCCTCCATTTTGAGGCGACATTCTGACATTGCACCCTTTCAAAGGTGACATGTGGCAAGCAGGATGCATTATCAAATGATCAGGTAGATCCCTCTGTTCATCATTTAGGTTTTTTCTTTTCGGTATGATGGTTGTTATCCGTGTTAAATCTCCAAGTACCAGATTAAGCAATGGCAGCTTCTCCCTTTCTCACAGGTGTTATATGAGTGGCCCTCTGCGGGCATCTGCCTCTCAATGACTTATTTTGTTGTTGAAAAGGAATGCAAAAAAAAAAGAAAGAAAAAAAAAGGAAAAAAAGATTCAATTGGAAATTCATATACAAATGTACCAGTATCGTTACATTTTAGCAAAGGTTAATGGGGTAACAAAGGTTTCATTCTCGGAAGCAGAACCCTGGTTGCTAGGCCTAGGGACCTGACAAATGGCTAAATGACATACATGTATATGAAATGTAAAGTAACCTTTTTACTATTTTCTTTTCTACTATTAGGATAATGAAATAATGCATGAAGTATGTAATGCAAATTTTTAATACCTTTCAACTTTTTAATGCATTCTGCTGTGTGGCTCCACTCAACAGCACTACATTTTATATTGTGCTTTATGTCGACCCACTTGGTGTGAATCAACCCCTAGAATTCTTTTTTTTTGTTAGCCTTCTCTGGTGTTGGCTTTATCATTTGTTACTGAGTGCAGGCTAACAATAGAAAGGTGTGAGTTTTGACTGCCCTGACAATGGAGTGAGCAGGGATGGGGGTGGGGGGTGCTGGGTTGGCCAAGTATACGCAATGCCATCCATATATACAATGACAGTGGGAGACAAAACGAGTACACATACATACACACAAGACATTTGTGTATTCTACATAATCTGTGACACAGTATGGAGAGGGGGTGGGGTGGGGCTTAGGGGAGGGGGGGGGGTTAGCTAGAGCCATTAGGCCAAAACCCAACCTACCTCAGCAAAACAGGGCCAACCTCAGATTTTTTTAGGAAATTTTTGATAATTTAAGGGAATCTTTGGTATTTTCTTAAAATTGTTGATTATTTTTTAACATTTTCATCAGCCAAATATGTAAATGCTAATTTACTGTTGTTTGTGGTATTTCCAATAAAATCCTTTATATTTGCCCTTATAACAAGCAAAAACGTACTTATAACTACTTCAATTCAATACCAATGTATGGCCTAAAAATAAAATAAGAAATTTAAAAAGAAAATCCGACCTACCTACCACAACATTTTGGGGCATGTTACCGGAAACATACAATATTTTTTTTTGGCCTTATCTGAAAAGTATGATATCACTTGTTTAATGAAGGCCCATCACTGAAGGCCGTGTATGTAGTAGGACTGAGATGATGGTGTCTACAGGTGAATACTGGTCCGATTTAGTGTTGGCTTGCCTCCCCTCCCTATCCCCCATACACTCAAAGTCACGGGGGCCTATGTTAGGGCATTAGTAATACCCCCATAGCTAGATATGGCATTCACAGTAACTGCATGGGCATAGCATTGGCGAAACCCTCCTTGAATCAATCATCTATGTAAAATGGTTAAAAATACTACTCAGAGATTATACTCTGTACTCCCGGTGTCTGTACTCTTCCTCTTCCTTTTTTAATACTAAACTAACCGAATGCCCATAGCCCATGGTTGTGCCTAGTGATGTCACATGTACTAATCCCAACCTTTGAAGTGGCCGGAGCGAAGAGGAGGGGCTGGGAGGGGCTATGTAGTCTTATACCACTATTCTGGCACTTCCGGTGGTTTTATATGCGATATATACGTGGTATATTCTGCATATACCACACTTGTGCGTTTTTAGAATTTTTGGTATATACTTTTTCGGGGTCAAGTTGGACTTAGAATATTTTGGGAGACGTTGGCGGACATAGAAATTTAGCCTCGCCATTGTTTCAAGGTGAAAAATGGTCCCAACTCGCATGTGGATTGAACCCCGGCCGCAGTGGTGGTAGGCAAAGGCCTTAGCCATAGCGCCACACTGACCGGTGATGAATTCCAATGCGAAAGTAAATAAATTCTAACCTGAGGTCCTAGTGGTACGTTTCCATTCAGTTTTCGTCTTGATTCCAAGCTTGTCATGTTATAATATTAAAATCCCAAGAAATATTCGATCCATAGACGAGAAATGCGTGCTAATTTTCTCCATTTTCTTCGATATAAATAAGAATCCATTGATTTTCCAAACCGGTCCGAAATTTTCGGTGTCTTCCTCGTTCAGCGAGCGAATGACCTATATCTACATCCGGGCCACTGACACACTTTCGCCGGACAAGGAGGCGGGTGGGAATGGCCGGACCGCGACTCGCGTACGTTGGGAAAATCAATGGATTCTCCTTTATTTTGAATATATTGGACATATCAAGCATGGAGTACTCATCTAGACTATCTAAGGATATGTATGTATTAATTTAAAGACGTGTCATGGTTGGATTCCATACGAAAAGTGACTGTATACACAGCGGTACCTCTCCCAGCAAGGAACAAAAACAATGGCTTCGCGCAGAGCGCTGACCCGGGCCGTATCGCTTGCTTTTACAAAATGTCTTCTCGTGGCTATATTCTGTGGATATCAGGTAAGAAATGATTACAAAATTGAGGAAATCGTGGTATAAACCTATTAGGTCATGGATGTTGGAGCCCTAGGGGAGTCTATGCTGGATATACCCGAGCCGCGGAGCGGCGAGGGTATATCCAGCATAGACTCCCCGTGGGCTCCAACATCCATGATCTATTAGCTTATTCCGACTACCGGGGAGAGGAGGTGGCAGGGGTGGCAGGGACAGGTATATTGGTAGATGGCCAGGTGTTTCCGGTATTTAATTCCCAATTGTTTTGTGCCTAGAAATTACTCAGAATTAACAGAATTATGGTCCTCATTATTTTATAAAAGATCAAGAGTTGTAGGTCCATATTTTTTGGGATGTCTTAAAGAGTGGACGACTTTGATAGTGGACGACTTTGATGGTGGACGACTTGGTAGTGGACGACTTTGATGGTGGACGACTTGGTAGTGGATGACCTTGAAGGTGGACGAGTTGACTGAAATTCGTGGCAGAATAGGCTTTTCCTCCTGGGACGGATGTAGAAATTAAAACTTGGGGGCGTTATTGAAAAATTAGAAAATGTTTTGTACCGTGGTATTTTGGGTATAATTGTATTTGGATGAAATTGTAAAAGCAATCTTGCAAACCGAAGGGGGCACCCCGTGCCCCTCTAAATCAGCCTATAGGACACAAAATGTTAAAAACTGGTAGGTCGACGTTGATCATCCAAGTATCTGGACCTTCTTGGCCCTTTCGATTGATGGTATAGAACGTTATTGCCACCAACTATCATACGCCCAAATGCTGCAGTTCAACTACTATACAATATACCTCGCTTTCTCCTCATCATATTATTATAACAGCTTACACAACTGCATCTTCTTTCAAATTGTGAATGTGCTTTTTAAATTATGTTTGATTTGCAATATATGAAACACATACATGTATATACTGTTCAATATCTTATGTTGCCCAGTGGGGACAGAACGTTGAATCAATATTGAAGATTGGCTGATTAACCAGTTGTGAAGATTGCTTCAACGTTTTGTGATTACTGAGCGTTTGCAGTAATTTGCTTTTTTTTTGGGGTGGGGGGACTGGAAAGGGCCCGGCCTGTGCAAGTTATGACCCACACACGTGGGCAATGGCCTATGATATTGTAAATCACAACTGTCTGTTTTGTTCTTTAAACTCATTTCACAAGCTCCTTGAACTAAAAGTCTAATACTTTTGATGGACATGTAAAACGTTTTCATGGAACTCCTGTGAATAAATGTAGGATCTGAATATGTTTAGCCTTTTTCATTTTTGCAAGTCTCGTGCAGAAAGGAGATCTTTTGATAAGGAGGAAAAATACCTAGATCTAGGCTTACTACTGTGCCTGTGCGAGAGTAGCGAGGAAAATGGAACATGAGTAAATGTCAGAGGACTTATGAGGGTGACAACTGATGCCAGCCATCTTCAAAGCCTCGGTCTGTTGCGGCTTTTCCTTCCTATAGGTGTGCGCAGGCTGGCATTGTATCATGTGCCCTAGGTCTGTTGCTGTTACTAACAATACTAACATATTTATTTTATCACAATATAGAATGTTGTGAAATAGAACAAATTATTCTAAACTTCATCTGTATAATGGGCCTTACATTATTGAATCTCGATCGGGACAAAGGGAACAAATGGAAGTCATTCTACCTAAGGGTAGACCAATATCAATCATACTGGCATTTATTTTTTTTTCACTCAAATAGAAAAAAATACTGAAAGTTCTGCCTGTGCCTTTCTCATTGAAGATTCAGGTCTTGTCTAATCAATGCCCTGAGATAGGAGATGGGTACATTCTGTCCCAGAGAGCCGATCCGTTTTCAGGGGATGGTTCCTTTGGATGCAGCAAGCTATTAAATCCTGGTGTGCTTAACAAAGGCATTGCAGCACTCTATATTGTCGCATATTTTACATCAAATGAATTTTCATGTAGGAGGCACTATATACAACACCCTATACAAAGGAAGTTCTCACAGAGAGAAGAAATGGAGTCATAGCAATTGGAATGGAGTCAAAATGGGGGTCAGCTGAGCAGGACTCTATATTGACTCCCCTTTTAGAGGAGTAATGGGTGATAGACTCTTAACTGCTGAACACCATGTTTGCAGCATGGAGTCCTACTAAATTTACTCTGATAGAATGAGAGTCGCAGCCTGGTGGACTCCATGAGGGGTAGTCACAGGGGACAGAGCTCAAAGTGGAGGCTGACTCAGCTGACTCCTAATTGACTCCCTGCAATGTTTGACCTACTTATCACAATACATTTTTTTTGGGCTGAGGTTTATTGATGATATCCTATTCCTATGGCCACATAGCCAAGAGAAATTGGATAAACTCTTTAAACACCTGAATAGTGTACATGATACCATCAAATTCACTGCAGAACACTCAACGTCCAGGGTGAACTTTTTTTGACACATGATAACACTGACACCAGAAGGAAATATACACACTACCTTGTAAACAAAACCTACTGATGTCAACACTTATCTACACTGGCAATCTGCCCACCCTAGACATAGCTTGAGGGGGATCCCCTATGGTCAGTTCTTACCTCTAAGGCGTATTTGCTCAGATGATATGAATTCATCAAACACTGTATCATCAAAGGGTTAAACTTCGCCCGACGAGGATACCCAATTCCTATGCTGGGGGAGGCCTTCCTGATGGCCTACAACAGAAATAGGCCTGAACTCTTGATCCCCAAAGTCAAGAAACAGGAAGAATTCCCGAATATCCTGTGCAGCACTTCACTGGACTGAAAGCTATTGTACAGAAAAACTGGGACATTCTAGGCAAATCATGTACCACAAGGAACATACATAGCCGTTCACTCATTGGTGCCTTCAGGAAACCTAAAAGCCTGAGGGATGCACTAGTGAGGGCAAAAGTTAGGCCGCTGGTGTCTCGACCACCTCCCAAGCCTAACAAACACAGGTGCCTACGACCTAGAACCTGTACCTATTGCCCTAAACTGAACACCACTGGACGAATCAAATGTTCTGCCAATGGTAGAGAGTACACCAGTAAATTCAATGTGTGCTGTCGCAGCTCAAATTTGGGGGGATTGAATGTGATGGATGCCCCATGGTTCTATTGACAGCCCCAGCTCACAGCGGGGGGTGACTTTGCTTGTCCTAGCAATGTTAGGCAAAATTTTGTTTCAAAATAATCAGAGTCACCCTGACTTACTTTTAGTGCTGTCTAGGCCCTGCACCTACACACAATCCCCCCACTGAATTTAACATTTTTTCACAATATTAAATTTAGTCAGACACATGGATGAACCAACTCACTCAAATCTATTTTTATATATCAAAGCTCCAGGGGCATTTAGCCCAGGACACCGCCCTTGTTTATTTCATGTGATTTCCAACTAGGACCTCACATCACTTAAACTCAAATACAGCCTGAGGATTCACTAGATGAAACTGCAATCCCTCCATCACCACAACTTTGTGCTGGTCACCATACCCTGTCAACAATCAAATTTGTTGATATCCTTTGGTTTGCTTTGCAACACCGTAACCATGCCACAGTGTGACATCATGATCGCCATGGAAAAGAGGGGGTGCACTATAAAACCAGTCAACTTTTTGAACTGGCTCACTTCGTGTTAGCTGGTTGAGTGAACAAGGTCTAGCCCACGGCTCAGATCATACTTATTACAATACAGAGGGAGGGAATGGAGTCAAACCAATTGAAAGAGAGTCAATACATGACTCTCTAACTCAGCTTTGAAATGGAGCTCTAGCCAGCCAGTGCCTCTCAGTGCTTCTACTAGAGGGCCCCACAATGCAGTTTGTGTAATCTTACTTATCATATGGTGCTTCATTTGGTTAAATGATGAGTATAGCTAGTCATATGGAGAAGTTGGCTTCAGGTTATCACTCATCTAGCAATTGATCACACATGAAATATAAGGGAGTTTGCTCAAATGTTTCAAGATAAGTAAACAAAGGCTGTATGCAGTACAGCATATACACCATTTCTGTGGTTAAAATCTGAACTTAAAGTGTTCGCAGTGGTCACAATAAAAGCAAGCTGGGTGACTAAGGTAAAGTACAAACAAAAGATGAACAAGACAAATTCCTACTATGGTATAAAACCCAATGAATTTGACTGTATTCCTAGGGAATTTTGACTCACTATTTCAGGACTCCCATTTCAGAGTTACAGTGACTCCATATCTATCCTCTGTATGTTGTCTGCTAGATATGACTCTTATTCAGTGATAGAGTCCCATCGGATTGACACTCTCTTTATATGGAGTCAGGGCCATTTGACTCTCACTATGAAGGGAGTCAAAACTGCAGGACTCCGTAATCTTTTAGAGTCACTTGAGAGTCCCAAAGAGGGTCACCTCAGTGATAGGAACTGGACTCCCATTTTGGAGTAATTGCGACTCCATTTCTTCACTCTATTAACCTTCTAATTATTTTTTACAACACATAGGTAGTCTCGTGGTTATACTACAGTATGCTATTTTGATGAGATATTAAGGATAAGCTCCTACGCAGAGGAATTGAATTTTCCATATTGATCCTGGTCATAGGGCATTTCCTTATCTGTCTATGGGATCCACAGTCAGAAACACTACACTAGATTAGATGGCACAGACGGGAAGGGTAAGGGAACCAGTGGCCCCTAGCGTCAAGCCTGTATTACTATTAGCAGCTGAAGATACTGTGACTAATGGGATGAAAGCAAAGCTCACATAGCTGGGAGCTCCTTTTGTGTTGGGTATTGTGAACTCTAGTACCATTCGGCTCTCGTTATTAGAGTGTGAGGTTTAAATCCGCAGGGCACAGCATCGCTTTTAATAAGTACTTTTGAAGACAGCTTTAACAACACCGGTATTAAATGAAAATGAAGAACTGGGTTATCTATGGGAACCCTAAGGCTTATGGGCAGTAAACAGAATTGCCATTTCCGCCGGTGTGAAGGGATGTGGCAATGAAAGGCAAGACTTAGTTCTATAAAAAGAAAAAGAAAAGAAAGACAGGATCTTCCAGTTGATTATAAGAAGAATAGATGCCCTTAGCACTGACTCGTCCATTGCCATGCTATTTCTCTTGAAATCATCCCTTGTTTCCCATTCATTACTGCTTGAATCAAGAATAATGAAACAGCTTATTGAATTAAATGTCAGCTCTGACTGGTACCTTGTAAAACCGTCACCAATTGCATTCTAACTAGTGTGTCCCATCAGCTAAAACGAGATAAATCGGGTAACGGCAATCATTTATTGACCCTTTAGGAAACAGAATCTTGTACCAGCTTAATGCCTAATACACCTTTGCTGCCATGATGCATGGTTTCAACACCAATAACTATTAATTTTCTAAACCTCTGCTTCTGCATTCACGCATCATAAGCTAACCTGGAAGTAGTTACTGTTGACAGATGAAGACATTACTAGAATACATCGTTCTGCCTTGTCGTTCTTCTCGTTGGATATCGCCTAGAGGTAAGTTGAGGAAGCTATAACTCCTGAACTTTCAGACTACGTCAAACCAAATGGCTTTCTCAGATGCAATTCCCTCTACCTAGGGCAATTTCCCAGAACCTACGGACTGGTGATAAGAAAGCAATCCTACAGCAAGATAGATCCACTGGGCAAAAGAGAAAACTGAATGCCTCCAGATCTCTTGTGGTATATTTAATAAGGCTTCAGACAGATGGGTATAAATGCTATAGGGAACAGAGCCATTCCTGTATGGAGGTGGCCATCTTGAAATCAGTTATGTAACTGCCCCCTGACAGCCATCTTGGATCTGGCAGAGGATTGTGGGTAATCTCTTATCTCACCCTCCACCCACAGAAAACAATGGGAATTGATAAGACTGATAAGCTGCCCATGCCTCTATCTTAATCACCTTGAGGACCTGTCCATTGTTTTAGGTGTGAATGGAGGGGATTGGAGCCTGATAGAGAGACAATGGTTTGGCTTTACTCAGCCTGGATTATATGTGCCCTCTTACAAAACATTTAAAGTTTAATTTCTCTTGTATCTGAAGTACTAAGTCTATATAAAGCTTATAATTATTGTTTAAGTTTAAAGTATTTGCTATCCAAAGGTATAGATTTTTAGAATATAGCTTCATATAGACTATTAGGAAGGGCCAACCAGAGTAAACTGTACAAAGAGACCAACTGCTGATCTAGCCCCCGACTACATGAGCCACCTAGCTAATTTGTTTGGTACTAGCAATGGCTCTGCTCCCTATACGGCCTTAACTGGTTTGATTATCAGCCAATAAAATGACACCAAATGTTCACTGCGGTCCTCTCGCGGGCCAACTGGTACCCATCTGATAGGTGTTATCAGTAGAACTCGCAGATAACAAGCTCCAGTAATGGCGGCGCCCATGGGACAATCTGCTAACTCGGAATAGGCTAGCGTCCACATGGTATCGTGGGAAGTGAAAAATTGTGCAAGAATTGGCAAAATCACATAGCTAGGGCATTGCCTGATGCGGTCGATGGCAACAATCATAATGGGAAGTTATTTCCTTATTATAGATCCCTGTTTATTCTAAGCAATATTATCACCTTTTTGCACTGGAGGTTACAGTTCTTGGATCTACTGTTCTAAGGTACGAAAGACGATGAGAAAATGGTCAAATATTAGTCAACTGGATGAAAATATTCCAAAAATTTAAACTGCAAAGAAAAACGCTCAATTTCGATCGAAACGATCCAATTATTTTCCCATGGCCATTGGGAACGCATGTTGGTATCTGGACACAAATTTAGAGTGATCAATATAACCCATGCTGCGCTTGTTTTCAACAAGTAATAACCAGCTACAAATAATCCTAATAATGAAATTGTGTGTTATTCTATTGATATTCTAATCACTTTCGCTCTCACATTCTCTGCATTATATTAATCGCAATGCTTTTTAGAGACATTATTGCATTAAGGATATTTGCTTTAATATAAATAGGCCCATTGTACCGTCTGACCATCAGTGCAAACAACTACATGTCCAGGCATCTCTGTGTAATGATTAAGGTGAAAAAAAGCAATAATTGTCAAGAGACATTAAGGGTTAAATGCTACGTGATCCCTCAAATAGATGCAATCACAATCAACACCGTCTTATCAATAAGAACACCCATATTAATGAGAATAACGTGAAAATGAACGCTTGATCTAGTAATAAAAAAAAATCAACTAATCTGCCTGAATCCTACTTGAGAGATCTGACTATAGGGTCAACAGGTGTTCATATGAAGTTCGATGTCTTTCATAACAAAGTAGGTAAAAATAGAGCCATATCTTTTTCCAAGATCAGAAATTTTATAACTTTATTTGGAGAGATTTCATGCTGACACGCAATCCTCCTTCTTACAGCTAATGCGGACCATCAGACGCCATCTCAGACAACACTTCTCAAATTCCACTGTCATATAAGGTTAGCGGGAGGAATTTGGAAGACATGCCTGGTAGGGTATTTAACCACATGCCCTGCAATTTCAGCATCTATTTGGTAAACAATTGAAATGGTCTTCGCTATCGTGCCAGATTAATTATTGTAATACCAAGGATTCCCATTCTCTGCAGTTTAACTGTGTATATTTATAAAACTTTTTGCACACACTGTAAAAAAAGAATCATCAAAATAACGATGGAATCCTTGCCCCATAGTTATCAGAGATCCGTCATTACTTTCACAGAGATTCCTTGTACCACTGCACTGCCACCTGGGGCTTCTTGTAAAAAGTGCCCTGGTTCACTGTAATATAATTGTAGTGGCTCACTTTTACGAGGATCCCTGATAGATTCAACAGCTACTTTTTACCAGTTCACCACAGCAGAAAACTAAAACACTAGGTTTTTGCTCTGCTATCAAAAGCGAGCAGGAAATACGTGAGGGTGTGCCCCTTTTACCACAGGTGATTAGTCACCGGTTGTCTTTATTCGTTTTTACCGTTTCGTTTTTTGTTTTTTTAGTTTATCGACAGAAAAGCTACCATAACACGTCTGGTCGGTGTACCCCAACTCATAAGTTTCTTGTAACCGGAAGTACGGAGCGTTTTTATGTTTAGCAGACGACATTCGTTTGCTGCACTGCTTTTTGGCGCTAATTTATGTTATCTTTACTGGAGCGTCTTTCTAAATGTGTACAGTTCAGAAGGTGTTGAAAAATTATCAATTTTCTTGGCTGGGACTATTGGACTATTCTGTGTTTTACAATTAGAAAACGCACGTACATGGTATTGTTTTCCAAAAGAGATTACTAAAGGGGCAGAGAGTAATTATCTCCATAGAGATGATGAAACTTTTGGTATTCTAGTATAAACTAAACTGAGTAATTTGTGTCCGGCACAGCTACTAGCCTTGATTAATTGGTCATCACAAAAGACCATTACGTGCTGTCCTATATGGCGGGATCTAATACAGATTAAATCCAATTGAAGTCGGTAATAAGTCATAAGCAACTGCCATAATTACGACATCAATGTGATATCTGGGGGTATTGATTACAGCTACATTTTATGGACTATGTACTCACAGTTATTCCCAAGCCTGATTGAATACCTTGCAAATCAATGCTATCTTCTAACTAAATTTAATTTGTACAAATGAAAGATTCTATGCCATGTATAACCCATATCAAATACCAACCAAAGTATCACCCTCAATCATCACGTTGACATATGTACCACAGTGACGACGCCCCACACAATTCCACCAGCACAAAATCCATAAAGTGATGGTACATTTTGGGAGGTTCAGCTGCTGTGAGATATTACCATTGGTGCATGGCCTTAGTGTCAGTCCTGGTTGCCAAAGATGGATTTGTGTCCTGGGGCCTAGGATTGTACACCCTCCTTCCCATATGCTGTACAACATATACCATACACACTATGTTCAATGTCGACGCTGCCTTCTTTAAAAGGGGCATCAGTCTTACTCTTTGCCATCTATATATCAGCCTATATGGATTTTTTTCCACTGCCCACTCTAATGCACCCAAAATGGAATATAAGCAATAAGTCTGACAGATTGTATCTAATGTTCTTGAAATAAACTTAAATACTTTTGAAATAACATTAATTACTCTAATTTGTTCGAAGCCCACCACTAACTGTATAAGTTCATTCATCATTAGACACCTACAGATATTCAAGATATGCAACTCCCGGTAGGAATTCTTGCCATCCCAACAGGACGGGATCGTTTCCATTCTATTAATCTTGATAAGAGGTATCTGTGACTTGAAAAGTATATTGGTATTCCAGTGACCTTCCAATGCTGTGGGTGCTCCCTGTGGGTCCCAGACTACATCTATTCGCCTGTGTTGGGCCAGCCATATATGAACTCCAACTACGCATAGGTGAATAATGTAGGCAACTGCAAAGGCCCATTTAAAATTGCTCTCATTCATGGCATCAGATTTGAGATTAGAAAGACATGCAAGTCATGCAAATAATGCAACACATGAGTGACACAGTATGTCTAATGTTAAATGTCTTTGAACTAAGCCTGAATTATAGACTTTCGGGTATGACTGTGGGTGGAAGATGGGAAGTGGTTTTTGTACCAGCGCAGTGATTTTTTTTAGCTCCTGCGTGAGTAGTATAAAGAAAGTGGTCGTGTCTCAGTGGTGAATTTAGATTGCTATTCACCTGATTAATAAGATACAGATTTTGTTGTGCACTGCACTTCGCCCCGTCCAGCACTACTTGCGGATTTCCCACGAAAGGCGGCTAGAAAGGCATTTCTACAGATAATATCGTTTTGAAATGCCCTGCAAAATCCCCTTTGCTTAGTGCAATGGTGAATCCATGAAGACTATTACACAATCTCAGAGCCATCAGTCTATGTGGCTTTGATACTTTATGGCAATCAGAAAAGCTCGAGGGTGACTTGAACAAAAATTGTTCCCTAAAGGGTGAGAAAAAGAAACCGTTAGAAACATTAACTCATTTCAGAGACTGTTGTGATAGACATGCTCATGTCGCCCCTCCACCCTGTGTTGCTGAGCAACAACTCTTGTAGCCCGAGTCCTGATGTAGGCGCTGAATTTGTGGCACCCATGCCATAAAGTTGTATAAAGTGGTGTTTCTATAAATTATTTAGTGCACTGATGTGTATTAGCAGCTGATGTGGATTAATTTCTGGTTATAAACGCCGCCATCATGGCCAATAGCCTGTGATTGTATGGTTGAGGTATAACTTTAATCAATTTCTTGGTCAATTTTTAACTGGTGTTGCCAAGCATCATTATATATTTTTTTCGTTCACCAATTGGTGATTGAGGCAATATATACATATAATAGCCTTCATAAGTGGCTTTTGGTGTTTTTTTTAAAACCTGGTCTGGTCCTCCAGGATTGAGGTGTCACCCCTAAGGTGTCCTCGTTAAGATAAAGGTCTAGTCGTGTCCTTAAAGGGACTTAAAGGGTGCACCATAACTACGATTATTAACCTTGAGGCAAATAGCAACACGAAGGTATCTTATCTCTCATCGCACCGTGAGAAAGATAAAGGTATCGTATCAAACTCAGCATCTTTTAACTAGGGCGTTTCTTAACATTTTACCAATTCAGCTGAACATTCCAGTCGCACCAGAAGCACCATTATTCAACCAATTCACAGTTCAGTTGTACAGAGTAGTCGTAAGGTCTCCATCAGTCTTAGCTAGTGTACCCCCTCCCCCCGTGCCTGTGTAAGGTAGATGCTACTTGCTGAAACTTCTCTCTGCCACTTGGGCCTTATGAGTCGTACTGGTTCTGTCCCAATATAAAGTGGCGCCCAGTGGTTATTGCTGTGGGAATCTCCACTTGACATAAGGTATAGGGTGTTTACATTCAAATATTGTAAACATGCGATTTCAGGGACCACTTGCCACATCAGGCACTGTGTTTACTTTCAGTTCTGTTTATATTTACACCAAACTTGTGATTGGAATGTACACATTTTTGCTAGTCGTTTGACTCAAATAGTGTGAATGTACCACCCATACTACATTGTGGGGATCATTTCTATATGATTATCGAATTATACCAAAAGTCGCGAATCTATTGCAATCTGTCTCAGACATTATATGGAATCATGGGCATAGTTCCCTTTACTATCAATATTTTGTGTCAAATTAATGGCATGTCACCACCTCAGTGATATCCTTTGCAGTGCTTTTGATCCAGTAATCTGATCTGGCTATACACATTCTAAAAGGATCCTCTATGGTAGGAAAACCACTGTTGTCCCCATTTTGGTAAATCTTTACCTGAGCTGAACCTAGAGGTAATGCACCATATAGACCATATTACGGTGGATATCCAATGAGAGGCAAGTTACTTAGATCAAGTCAGATAAAAAAAAAAAAAACAAAACAAAAAAACACAACACAATGTTATAAATATCAACACAGCAGTCTGACAACAACTTACCATGAATCACAGGTCTTGTGCTGTAAAAATCAAACCTGTCTGATATTGAATTGATGAGACTCAGGAGTGTAAAAGTCAGCAATATTTACATTGGAGCAACTTGATTTATAAACATAAACATCTTTTGACAACAAAAGCATGCCTTAAATCGCACACAAATCCTTTCCCACATAGCTAAATAATATTTATACCTGCAATAATAACAAAAAGCACTTTATAAGCTGTGTTTGTGCCTGCTTTTGTGAGCATAGGTCCGATTCTCTGCAAAAATCGCGTAGTGGAGCCTCCACTACTGGCAACCCGTCAACTCGATTTATATAGATACAAGGACGTTTAACAGTGACTCTCTCCAGAGTCACTGTTAATTAGCACACACTATCTTGCTTTCCTTTCTGATACCATCACATTTCTGATATAATTAACATCAGTTCATCTTATATGCCTGATAAAGGATAGTCGAGAAATTAGCGTGTTGCTTAGATTAACCTTCACATATATTAGGTAAATGTTTATTTTTTTTAAAGTTTACCAGACACCTTCAGTAAACTGTGGTGCTTATTGATGTTCATCGAGAATCAAGGAACATGCAGGTGCTGTGATTTTACCTTTTCTGGTGATTAAGATTCAGCCCTCTCCTCCAGCAGTCTAAACTGCTACATGGACGCACTATTTATAGGACAAAAGGTAGCCTTTCCATTAATTGGCAGCCACCTTGGAATAAAATGCAACTAGTAAAATAAGCATGTCTGCAATTGTGTATAATACTAGTGAAGGTAGAGCTAGCCTTAGTTGAAATTGATTATATTCACTATCAATCGACAAAACACAAGCCCTTTATTTCTATTTGCCGACTCATAATGTTATAGTCACGATGTGTTTGACTCAAGTCACCAAAGTTCTTGACTGCTGTTAATAATTAAGGAAAACTATTTTCCTCATTTGATTGAGAATTACAGAATCTCATGGACACGATTAGGGTTATGTTCTTACTGAATAGGAAGCCCTGGACTTAGGGCCTCCAATGGGCTTTCCAGAGAAGTTGTTGATAAAGTGTTTGGACCTTTCTGGGGTAAAGCAAATGAATATTTCCTGGCAGTTTTGCCATGTATTGTCCATTATTTGAAAGACACGTTTGGCACAGTTGTCCAATTGGTCGATTCTCGAGCACGTATACCCTAGTGGTAGATATCATGGCACATCAATAACAGAGTGGTGATGTCAAAATTGATAGCCATCGCTGTAAATGTAAATTATTCTATAGGACTTTTGATTTTTTATTTGTAGTTTGTATGATCATGTAATACACGGTACCAAGGTGGTCACATTGGAATATCTAAGAAGACACGTAGGCCGATGTCGACACACGTACAGTCCGCTACACCCTATGCCACATCTAGTGGCGGGACTGGGAGAATGGCCTCCATTACGCTACCCTATGATGTCACCCTAAAATGTTATCAATGGGTTATAACACCCCATTACTCCAGTGCATTGTGGTAATTTTGTGACTCAGGTTGGTAACCTCAATGAGTTAACTGTCTTTAAATGTCTTAACAATCAAACCACTCGGCCTCTGAATATTTTCCTTCTGGGAAATCTTTCCCCAAGCCATTTGTCCTTCTCGCCAACAGATGGGGGCATAAGGCATACTATGGGCTGATGGGTAAGTACCTGTGCAACTTGGACACACCTTTGAACTGCATTTTATTCATTCTCCAAATAACCCCTCGGGTACGGCGTGATCTTACACGCATGTGATGGTACAGGATTTTAAGAGGGGTTGAGCAGGTCTTACAGTCGTTTCTGCGAGCCGTGGCCCCCCAGCGTCATCAATGGGTAAATCTGCCAAAACCCCGGTATCAACGAGTATAAAAACCAAGGGCTTTGTAAATCCAGACCAAAGCCTACAGCCAGAGGAACAATACTTTGTCCCCTGATTATAGTGCCAAGGTCAAAACCTTCCATGGTATTTGCTTGACCGTGAATAAAGAACCCCAGTTTATCAAATGTTTCACAGTTTATTCCTATGTTTAAAATGTGTGCAGACTTTCACCTTGAATATAGGGATATCATAGGAGTGTCTGTAGGGGACTATGTTCATTATGCTGAATTTAGTATTCTGTAGACTCATCCCTACTAGTGGAATGAGGATAGAAGGGTTGGGGATGAGAGGAGAAATGAATAGCGTGATTAAGCTCACTGTCGGCGAGCCAAAAGAGGATGTGAAGGTCTAGATAGAAGTCTAGAGAGAGATCCAGACCATATTGAAAAAAAAGAAGTGCGTCCATTTAAAAGTGTTTTTTTTTATTTAATGCATTCCTGGGCGGACCGAGAGGATAACGGACCTAGCCATCACTATATATATATATATATATATATATATATATATATATATATATATATATATATATATATATATATATATATATAAGCAACACGCATACATCTAGACTTCATGTAATATTTATTGAAACCATCTCGATATAGGCTATACAAAGGCAGTGGGTTACTGCGTTGAAAACATCAAGTATTACTGCCACATTATATCTTCCCACAACTCAAAATCTGCCCTTGTTTAAACATGTTTATAATATGACACATCTAAACATTGATATTTCCAAGCAGTGTCTGCACATTACACAAACAATAACTTGAAACAATGTTTCAATGGTAAACAACGTCCAGCGGTGTCCGTCAGTTACGACAGCAATGCCTTTTAAGTTATCTATCCCATATTATATATTTACTACATTGCCAAAACATAAATGCAAAAAAATCAGAAATTCTGAAAAGAGAAAACGAAAAAAGCTGTATTTACAAAAATGAATAAAAAGGGTCATTTACTAGTCAGTCTATTGATACATTATCGGTGCCTGCTTGGGTAGCATGTGCTATCAGCAGGGCCAAGCAATTCCAGCCTGAGTCGGGGGCACGTCAACTATATAGATCTAGTGCAGCATCAAGAAATGTCTCCAGCCTGTCCACATACGACCACTGCCGTCTACATAACACCTGTACATAAACACTACAGCAAGCGATTGGCGGTTCCTGCCAACACTGGAGGATCGGAATGGTGGATACCACGTTTAACCCCTCCAGTCCCCCAGACCCAACGTTTTCTGCCACCCTTTATACCATAGGTTGTCAGTTTGGGGTGCCACCAACCAATGCCTCTTTAATCACACTGTAGCTTCTGGCAGTGAACGCTAGGCGGCACCACCTCTCCAACGGCCAGACATGCCACTACAGACGTACGCTGATGTGGTAGCCTTGGTGACGGAAATAGGGTATAATATATAAGTATGTGGTATCCAGGAGGTATCCGTCAGAGCAGGTGGCTCGAGAGGACGGGGCCACTGGAGAAGGAGGTGATAATTGATACAAGCCCTAAGAGGAGATTTATAAGTGAAGGTTAGGTCAACTAAGGTCGCAATAAGGATACTGAAGAGCTTTCAAGTTTTTGGTGAAACCAAAAAGTCAGGTTTTACTCTGGTTCTTACCAAGAGCAATTGAAATTTTCTAGAGATTCTGGGAACCAACGCACTATACCCAGAATAGGGGCGTGTGTGGATGTATGGGCATTAGCCTTTCCCTTAAATTCGTTTGAAAAATAGGTTATTCGGTCAGTTCTTGGTAGATGAAACAGTGAATGAAAGTTTGTTATTTAAGTCTATACCATCTACTGGGTATACAAGGCCTAAGATAAGAGTAAATGTTACTTTCTTAGTACCATAGCCATATTCAGGTGAGGCGACTGTTTTAGACTGATGAATAGTCAGAGGTGACGAGGCTACTATATAATTTGACCCCCTTACAGATAACTATATCTGATAGGGAATAGTCTTCACTCTGATTGTAGGCCTACCTGGTAATTGAAGCAAACAAAGCTATATAATATGTCACATAAATGTGTACACAGAGCATAGTTACAGCTCGATATTGAATGGCTAATTGTCTTCGGTTAGGCACCTTGTCTCCTAAATCACTGCTCTCCAGATATCCCCGCGTTATCTCTTTAATATGATGCTTATGTTGATATGATCATGTTGATAAGATCATGCCAACTTCAATCATTATAAGGCACATTATTTCACACGTTGGATTGAAGGATCAGGTCTTTATTCCAATTTTGATTAATAGTTAGTGCATAAATTCAGTAGTGTAGAGTGTCAAATAGGAGATAAGAGCAGAGAGAGACAAGCTAAGATAAGCTAAACCTGTATGTTCCACATATCATTCTTGCCATGCTACTCTTCATTCCGACGTTTTAGCCCGGGATTCTACCATTTATCCACTTTCCTACAATACCTTCGGATCTAGTCACTTTATTTCTCTCATTTATTTTGGCCTTTCTCTACCCTATCATACCTTGGCCTATTAACGTATATCTTCAACCTGTGCCCTGACATATCTACATAAAATACCTTGTCTTTACGTGAGTAATTAACATGTCTCCTTCACTATACCATCCTGGATGCCTCTTCCCTGTCCTGATATCACCTCAGCGGGCCCTCTTTCTTGTTTTGCCCTGCTCTGTTCCATCTCGGCCTCTGACAGTGGCATGGGAAAAGGGGATAGGGGCCCAGTAATTGCAAGGTCCCTTACATAATCCTATATAAAGAAAAGTATAGAACCCCACCCCCAACCGAGACCCCTAGCCCCGGCTGATAAAAGATTGCCCCTTATACGACTCATTAGTATAGTGAATTTATTTCTTGTCCTGCCTTACTTGATCTTACCTTTGTGACATCATTCTTGTCAATTTATTGTGCTCCTCCCTTCTAAAAGGCTGGACATTCCAGCATTGTACTTTGCACAAAATCAAACCATAAAGACCAGTAGTGTTATTCATGTGGCATCCCTGACACCAAGGTTCACATCCTGTGTTATAATGGCAACTTGTCAACCACATTATGGACGAAAAAAAGCAGCAAGCGATTCCATGGACGATAATATCAAGCTGACTACATTTGCTTCCTGGCGTTTTTCAAGGCTTGGACTAATTACTGGCGATGATGGAGTGCTGTGGCTGGCATGCAGCGGTAGAACACCTATTACATTGGTACAGAACGGCTATTACAGTAGCACAGGATGCCTATCAGTGGGGCCCACCTGGGACGACGATGGCATCATTCATCTGATCCTCTCCCCAATCACAGCCCAGGAGGAAACATTAGATAGGTGTAACTTGTGAAAAGAAAGGCGCCTCTTGTATTCCAGTCCCCAATTTAGCAGCTTCTCTCAGCTCAGGTAAAATCAATTGTTGGGCCATGGGGCTCGAGGCTGTAACTCCAATGAAGATCACTTATGCATAATCCAATATCCTTTGTAATCTCACCAGCCCCGGATGACAGGCACTTCTGTCATTAAGTGTGCAATCACTGAATCTAGGTGGCTGCTCAATTATTGATATGGTCTTTAAGAGTCCCTCCCCATGCATTTCTTACACAACTCAAGACTCCCCAAAATTCACCAGTCGTGATTATTTTCAGCAGGACAATTATTGTTAAACAGATCTTTTTAAACCCTAAGAAACTCAGTGAAAATGAGCGAGGAGTCACTAAAAATACTACACCAGTCTGGGAATAGAACCTCCGACGTGATTACTCATCTCAACAAGCAGATTTTAATTAATCATATCTGGCGACACAATTCACATTTTCTATTGGGATCCGGCCGCCTCTACAAATTCAAATTTATTAGCTGAGCAATGGAATAATCATAAGTATTATTTTCTTACAACATAAAATTAAATGGGAACCACATGAATAAATCACAGATTCTTGAACATTTTGTTTACTGATAACTTACAATACTGATAAACTACATGACTGTTTTTGCGCTTGTATTTTCATTATCAATGGTTAAAACAATTATGCTTATAAGGCAAAAAAAAATAAATAAAAAAATAAAGGTGTGTTTCCAGTAACATGCCTCAAACATCTATGGTTGGTAGGTTGGATTTTTTAATTTTTTTTTCTTCTATTTTTTGTTGTTGATTTTGTATAGAAATGTATGGGCAGACATGTTGGATTCTATGATATTACAGTAAAATTATGAAAAACACAAGAAATGTGAAGCATATGTAAAAGATATGAATGAATGTTATGAACTCTATGCCAAAAGATGGGGACCTAGATAAGCTCCACGAAAAATTGATGAAAAAATAAGAAAATTACGGGAAAAGTCGTTAAAAATTGCCAAAAAACGTCAAAAAATCACAGAATAAAAAAATAAATCCATGATCGGCCCTGTTTCGTTATGGTCGGTCGGGTAACTGGAAACAAACCTTTTTTTTAAGGCCTAATGACTATAATCTCAAACGGTGAACAGCAAAACAAAAGCACCAATGGGACGAGGCTACGATATCAATAATACAACAATGACAATATTGAATAAAATCACAAACCTTTTATAAAATCACAAACCTTTTCATTACAGACAGACCCGGTAATTGCGTAAACCTTCAAAAAGGGTTCACCATATCGTGAATAGAGGAAAACGTGGTACCTCAGTATAACAAACTAACAAGTATATTGGTGAACAATAGATTGCTAAATTGCAATAACAGATAAAACAGATTTCTAATGTAAAGAGGGCATGCTAATGCCCACTTCACCTAGCTATCAAATATCAATGTAAACCTTTATTGTTGACAGTTCTACAGATGAAACCAGTTATCTATTTACACTCTGTGAAAGGGACTAAATATTGAAACTGTCATCAACCTATAATCCTCAATTCAGACCAATTATGAAACACATATTTAACAGTCCATGTTCAGAAGTATATCTTCTATGTATTCAATTAAAATCAACCATGAATCCTCAACGTTTGAATACGAGTTAGATAACATTGTTTAGGCCTCGTTTTACATAGGCTATGTACAAAATGGTTGGATTAACGGAATTATGACGCCGACAATACCCATGAAACACTGAAACAGTCCATATACCAATATCTCAGCGGGGAAATAAAGGCCGAAAAAAGAACACTTGACAGTCACTCCATTCAATACGGTTGAATACGTCAATGTACTGTGCACCCCTTTACATAAGTCAGCTATGGTCACTGATGATGGGTCCTTCCAATATGCGTAAATGAAATCTTCAAGCCTGGGTATTATTCCAGTATGACTGTATGATATAGAGTGAGCTTCATTTTCAGATGTGTACCTATCATTGGATAGTACACGGTGATATCATCCTAACGTTTCAGCAGAAAGGCACTGACATACGAGACAACAAATTTAGGAGGTCATTACGTCTGTAAAGTACGAAGTTATTATGCCCTAATCACATCAGTAGGAGCCCCATTGTGATCCCAGCTTACATTGCTAGACATAAACCATTGTCTTGAGAAGGGTGCTCTGCCCTCCTGGCCATATACAATTATGGCTCTCTGTGTCAGGGGCCTGCCTTATATCAGAGTATCTCGTAGTCTGTACTATCTACACTGGGGTCCTACGCTTCTTGTGTCAATGGTAGGTCCGAGATGACACTAGGGCACTGTTGGTGCCATTTTCAGAACTGCGGGACTTCCTTAACATACTAGCCGTGAGGGGAATGTAGTTGCCGCTACCACAAGTGGTCTGAAATGTAACGGAAGATGTGTCCGCACCGCGTGCAATGCGCCGATGCCCTGCATGGTGCCCTCTACAGGTACACATAGCGTAAAGCACAGACCGGAAGTTGCGAGAACAGAGGCAGTATATGAAGAAGTTAATGGCCGAATTGAGGGTCACAAAGACATTACTGATGAGGGAGAGGTAGCGCCGTGACACATCCAGATGGGCAAGGTGGGCGAAACACTGCTGTAATGACCAGAGGAGGTGTGACAGTAGGGCTGTCACATTACAAACTATAGTAACCAACACTACTGTCACCACTGTTGCGGTTATGTTGCGATTGGTCTTGTTGTTCTTGCTGTCTGATACCCCTGCTCGGTAACTATCTGCTACTCGTAGGGTGATGAGCAAATGGGCGTTGAGCACGATAAGCAGCAGCATGGGAATAAGATACATGAAAGTGAAGAAGAGGATAATGCGGTAGGCAATGGTGTAGGCCCGACTCGATAGTAAACTCGTGCTTGAAAAGCCGAACTTGCTCTCAGAGTCTATCCGGTATTCGAAGAATCTCGGAAGCGAGAAGATAAGAGCTAAAAGTGCTAAAATGAGAACATGCCGCATTGCTCGTGACATGGTGCAGAGGCGGTGTGCGTGCAGTGGATAGCGCACTGCAATGTAACGGTCAATAGTCAGCAGAACAGTGATCCATGTTCCTGTCATTCGTATGAAGTACACCATTGGATACAGGCCCACAAAAATGTAATTGTAGACATCCATGTAAGGCTCCAGCACGCTAAAACGTGTGTAGTAATGCATATACCTTAAGGATCGAAGCAGCACTGTGCTCAATAACACAGCTGTGTCAGCCACTGCTAACGTTTGCAGTAACAACGTCGTACTAATTCGCTGACGTTGTTTCTGCAGCACCACCACTGCCAAGACATTACCCACAGTTCCTAGAATCGATACCGGAAGTGCTATACAGGCTTCCGCAATGAAGCGGGTAAGCATGTCCGGTGAGGATCGTGATGGGGATGATGCTCCACTGGTAGTGACGTTGTCAGCATCAGATTGATTGAAGGTGTAGGGCCATAGGTTGGGACCAGCCCCAGTGACGTTCACCACCCAGGGTGAAGGGTCCGACATGACGCCTGCTGCATCCACACTGCTCAATGGGTCTTGTGTACCGTCATCTATAGATGATTAGACTTGGATGTTGGGATACCTCTGTAAAGGAAATAAAATGAAAGGTTGTTATTGCTCATACAAGTCTCGATAGCAAATGTATATAATTTGAACAGAAAAGTGATATTAAATGCTGTGCCCTTTATTAAATAAAAGAATATCCATAAGAATAGGTTAAATATAAAGCTAGAACAGCTAGACAAAAGACACGAACATAACCCACATTGTGAACATAATGATGCTTAGTGAGATTAAAAAAACACAAGAAATGTGATGCTAAAGAAGACTTTTTACAACTACGCCGATTAGCTTTATTGTGAAATGCCCACCTATAGTCAGGATGGAACATCGCACCCATATTGTACCCTTCAGCAGACCAGCCTCTTCCAAATATTTCACATGGATGCCTTCACAGCAAGTACTCCACTGACAATGCCAAAATAAACTGTTTACCTTTTCTACTTGTAATATACAGTGAAACTTGGTTATTACAAACATCCTTATAACAAAATTTGGATATAACAAACAGAAATGCCTGATCACAAACCTCTTCTATATATTCCTATAGTAAAAGAACTTGGTTACAACGAAGTGATATTGACAGGAACCTGTTTAAAACGAATTATTTTTACCCCTAAGTTGAAAAAAAGTGATATAAAGGTTAAATTTTGGCTGGTGCAGAAGCCCTATCACACCCCCTGACGCCTCTCAGGCCACTCTGCCATTGACGGTTCAATCGATGCAGGTAGAGATGTCCTTTCACACCTCCTAACACCTCTCAGACCATTACTGCCACTGAGGGTTCAATAGAGACAGGCAAAGATGCCATATCACACCCCTGAAACCTCTAAGACCGCTACTGCTAAAGGGTTCAATAGAGGCGGGGAGAGATGCCCTATCACACCCCATGAAACCTTTCAGTTCCAAACAGTATAGGCCCCCCCCACGAAGCTGAACTTGGTTATAACGAAATTTGTATACACCGAACTTTTTAAGCTTCTAACAAGGGGTTCATTGAAACCAAGTTTTACTGTATTTGTTGTATGTACTTTTATCGTTCTCTTTTCATAGCTGACACACAAGAAGGTTACCCCCTCCCCCTCTCACCCTAATGGATCCACACGGATGGTCTAGCCATGTGTACCGCACTATATTTCAGTCAGAGCTCAGCGCTATGAGTAGTATACGGAAATGATGTTCAGTCTCAGTAGGTGTGGGAGATACACTCTCGTGGTATTAAATGATTTTCATCAATGTAATTGTAAGATTAAACTATTCTAATATTCCTGGTTTTGATTATCCTTGATAAGTCCTTTGATTTCTTGAGTTCTTTATTTTTAATCTTAATTGTTACTTTCTGTTGCCACAATTCATAGAAATTTCCATCGAAGCAAATAAATAGCAGCAGCATTTGGGAGCTCTACAAAGAATCCACAAACATTTCTTTAAAGTCACAGAAATGGGCCTTTGGCAATTCCTTTAGGAATTCCCAGTCATAAAAATCTAAAAGGATTCACAGAATCTAACCGAAGTCCATTAGTCCATTAAGAATATGCACTGCTTACCAGCATCCTTAATACTCCTGTGTCCATGTATTTAAGATCAACTACAAAATGTTTACAAAGACGCCTCCCCTACGCAGCCCTGCAGCAACCAAAGCATTCCATATTAAAGTTATTTATTTTCTGTCCCCAGGACGCTGATTAAAGGACCACAATCAACCTTTGTTCTGGCTCATAACCGTGAAAGTCAGACGAAAATAAACTTTGACATGTCATTTTCCTTTATTAACCCATGTGATTTCCAAACCAATCCTGCTGGAGTCAGTTCGCGTGCAGAAACTTAATCGTTTTGGTTAGGTCGAGTGTTGAATCATTGGTAAAACAGTATCAGGGGGGTACATAGTGGCATAATTTGATAAGACGTGTGGGAATAAATGCTGTAAATGCAATCACGACAGTGAATTCGATTCGCGATGATTGGTTCAGCAGTATCTTTGAAACAGATCGTTACGTGAGAGTAAGATTTTTTTTTTTTTTTTTTTTTGGGGGGGGGGGATGAGAGGGTTCTTTTACTGTTTACACAGAGGATCCCGCCCCTTTCCCTATAGAAAATGTAGCCCACTTTTAAAAAGACAACACTGGACAATTTCGCTGAATTTGCCATAAGATTATTGTTAGATGGTCCAGATATTGTGTATCACTGTGAATGATTCAAAGTTAACAGACTTTCACTGTTTTCTGAAAAAGAGTGTTTCACTGTACAGGGTTACAGACTTTCACCGTACATTGTTTGAACAGTACAGTGTTTCACCGTAATTGAATTTACAGTGATGCAGTGTATTATTTTACAGAGAATCCCTGTAAAACCAACAGGGATCTTTTACAGTGTTGTAGCAAATGCTGATGAATCCCCATAAAGTAGGTCTTATGGAGGTACATCACCTTAGGGAGGCAGGGAATCTAGATGAAGTGAGACCTACTAATACCCTGCTATTTCCCAACGGCGCCCCAGCAAATTGTCGTGATTCCTCGTCAACCTGTGTGAAGTGGCTCACACATGTCGCTAGATGGAACACGACGTCGTTATAGCACAAGATCACCAGGAATAGCAATGGTGGTGATCACATGGCCTCACCTCAGATGGCGAGGATGGTGATCACTCAGACTCACCAGGGATGGCGACGCAGGTGATCACTCACCTCGCTAGATGAAACACGCACCTCGTCATAGTGCATGTTCACCAGAGAAGGCGACATGAGTGATCACTCATCCTCACCAGGGATGGCGACATGAGTGATCACTCATCCTCACCAGGGATGGCGACATGAGTGATCACTCATCCTCACCAGGGATGGCGACATGAGTGATCACTCATCCTCACCAGGGATGGCGACATGAGTGATCACTCACTTCGCTAGATGAGACGCACACCATGTCATAACACACGTTCACCACAGATGGCAAGGATCATGATCACTCACACTCACGGGGGATGGTCACTCAGGTGATCATTCATCTCGCTAGATGAAACGCACACCATGCCATAATGCACATTCACCACGGTTGGCGAGGATCGTGATGACTCACACTCACCAGGGATGGCAAGGCGGTTGATCACTCACCTCGCTAGATGAAATGCGCACCACGTCATAGCGCAGGTTCACCATGGATGGCGAGAGTGGTGATCACTCAGACTCACCAGTGATGGCGATGCTGGTGATCACTCATCTTGTTAGATGAAAAGCTCATGATCATCGACATTGGTAATCATGCAGCCTCACATCTGCCAGATCAATGTATGTTTTGCCAGAGAAGGTATTGCCATATGTATCTTCCCTCTAACCACAGACAAGTTGCTTTTATTTTAGAGATACCTCTATCTAAATTCAATTGATATTTTCTCTATATAATCTTGTTTGATTCAACCCTGAAGTATTACATGGAAATCAGTGTGCAACAAAGCACATTTGATAAGTATAGGACTTATACTTCATGCCCACACTTCCTAGATAGGCTACATGTTGAACAGTGGTGCTGTCTCAACAACTTTGGCAATGGTGGTGATAAGTTGCCATTCTGAGTGAGAGTGAGTGACAGATGATGCAATCCTCAGAGACCATTGACTTGGAGTGACACAAATTCACGTATTGAGTGAGACAAAGGCTGGCAATGGTGGTGATAAGTTGCCATTCTGAGTGAGAGTGACTGACAGATGATGCAATCCTCAGAGAGCATTGACATAGAGTGACACAAGTTCACGCATTGAGTGAGACCAATGTTGGCAATGGTAGTGATAAGTCGCCATTTTGTGTGAGAGTTGATGCCAGTGGCACGGGAGTGGTACATAATCACACAGTGAGTCAGATCCATGTTGGCGATGCTTGTGATAAGCCGCCATTCTGAGTGAGAGTTGACAGGCAGTGGCACATATTGACGGAGTGAGTGAGATCCATGTTGGCGATGGTGGTGATAACCTGCCATTCTGATTGAGAGCTGACCGGGAGTGGTACATAATCACACAGTGAGTCAGATCCATGTTGGCGATGCTTGTGATAAGCCGCCATTCTGAGTGAGAGTTGACAGGCAGTGGCACATACTCACGCAGTGAGTTAGATCCATGTTGGCGATGGTGGTGATAAGTCACCATGCTTTGTGAGGGATGACAAGGGGTGGCACATACTCACGCAGTGAGTAAGATCATGCTGGTGACTGTTGTGATAAATTGCCATGCCATGTGAGACTGACACACAGTGGCGAAAGATGACGCAGTGAGTTATCACTCAAAAAGGAGTCACCATTGATGACCAATCATGGCGACAGATAACGACAATTTGCTGGGGCCACTCATAACCAGTCTCTGGACTGGCACAGAATGCTGCTGCTTCAGCACATAGCACCTGGGCAAATACACCTTCTTGGCTGCTACAAACACCTCCACACATTAATTTTACTATGGACATTTTTCTGTGTTCATCATAGGCAAGATTCTTCCCAAAATGGCACAGTCATGGTTAATTTTCGTGCCCAGATTATAGGCCATGGGATATGTCTCAATATATCGGTCTTCAAATTGTCAGCTGATTCACTAACCAGCCACTAATCACCCTGAACAGATTGATTATATTCTACTGTAATTCTGATTAAAAAAAACAGTCGATTCAGGAACCAGTCAATTTATATGTGAAACGGAGGTGGCCGGTTAAGTGAGACGTGACTGTAATGTGGATATTGGCAATCAATGGGAGGTGGGCAGAGTAGTTTTATATGGGTTCCATGTTTAGGGAAGAGCTGGGAGAATGTCTCAGGAACCCAAAGATTGCTCAATTTGTTACCAGCCATAGAGAAAGGTTGTCTTACGTAGATGGACGTGGATCAACCTTTCTGTCTTGCCGCTCACATATGTTCAATTACAAGTTGGCAAACCTGGGAAAGTGAATGGATTCTTTTATAGAATGTATTGAACAAAGCCACCACGGTTTGGGTCCGTTATGTATACAGTCAGTGTATATAGGCAATTGCGTTGGTGGCAGCCTGCAATGGCTAGCTACAGGCCATGGAAGCCAAGTCCTCATGCCCTAGAACATCCATTGTGGAAACCACAGAGGAGCACTATCCCATGGGGTCGACGACTACTGACAACCTCCTGTAGGGAAGAAAAGGAGGCTAGAAAGAAAAAAAACTGTCTCTGCACGCCACCCTCACAAAAGATCCAGAGAATGAAGAGCCCTGCTTGGATTCCGGTTCTCCCTCCTCCTGCATCCCCTGCCACAATCCTACCCCTGCTTAAAGCAAAGAGATGGATGTGCTTGTCTTTTCTGAAGGGTTCCCCTCCAGTTGCAGGAGTCAGGGGCCTCCAGGGGCTTCTTAAAGGCAATAGGGCTGCAAAAGTAGGATTTACACCGAGATTGGAGCTTCCTACAAATTGCTTGTAATCAAATTGGCGAGGAACTGTCAGGGTCAGGGCCGTGGGACCTAAGCATATTGCCAGAGCCAGATGATTGGCAATAATATCTGTTTTTCTCACAGATTTGTCAACAGATCTGTGTCCTAGGCGTTACCGTCTTTTAAGTATTACTCCATTATTTCCTGGATTATGCTTGCCATGCAGGAGAAAATCAGTCAAAAGGATAAAATTTGTGAATTATCCAGGTTAATGTTGCCTCCAGCATGTTAGGCACTCAGCAAAAACATTTTGGACATCTTTGAACTGGATAAATCAGAACAATAAATCAAAGCAGCCAGACTGCGGCCATGTTGTAAATCTGACTAATTGGATGCCAGAGCTTTATCGCAAAGCCAAGCGATCTGCATAATGCAAGGGGTGCCGATAGTGATCCAGAGAATTCAGTCTGTAGACTATAAAAGAATCATGCAGTAAACCTCAGAAAATACATGTCAATATCCCTAACATAATTCTTTGGTAAATGAAAATAATTTGCCTTTTGGCAGGAACATGCATATTCAGCAATAGGCTCTATTTCAATGTGGGTCTTGACCATTGTGTATTTAGATAAGAGGGAGGAGGGACTGTTTCCCATTATCTAATTTCTTTCACTATAATTATAGTTCTGTCTCCTCACTCAAACCCTATCAAGGTGTGAGCTCATGCAAACGATACTTGAGAGGCTTCGAATTGTGAGTTGGGAAAATGCTATGAAGAGTGGATCCAGGACTTTTAAACGGAGGTGCGCGCCCATAGTTTAGTCTCTAATTTTAGCTAAATATTAGGTTGGAAAGAGAAAAAGATATACTAAACTTCTGGTAGAAAGGAGGCGGCGCACGCCCCCGGGCTCCTCTATAATCCGTCACTGAAGAGGTTGTATTTAAATTACAAGGCAAACTCTCCTATTCCTGCAGTTTTCTTTTAACCTAGATGCTGATTCATGAGGAAAACATGACGGATTAAATGACAATTCTTTACTACATATCATGGACATCTCTGTGCTAAATTCTGGGGGCGAAATGTCTAAAACGTCTGAGGTTTGACTGCATCTTCGAAGTCGATACCTCCTCCCTCCCCTTTATACCTCTTGTTGATATTGGCTGCCCTGCAATTGGTAAGATGAGCAAGGTTCCATAAATTGCAGGGATTTCCTGACCAAAGTCACCGTGGGATTCGCGCTTTAACCTTGACTTTCCCTTGCACCTCCAATGGGGTAATGTTCAGAGGGTGTATTTCTAAGGCTATATTACTACCTTGTTCATAAACAGTCTCATCCAGAATAAGCCTGTGACCCCACATTCTCTAAACGGCAAAGTTTACCAGGAGGGCATTTCACGGGATGTTACGACTGCATACATCCGCTATAAACTTAAACTCTCAAAATTGGAGGGGGTGATGGTAGGATTGCACTGGTAGGGCAGTCATACCAGTGCAATCGTCAGTGACCGCTAGATCTATGCAGGGCTATATAATTATAATGGCATAAAAGTGAAGGATACCACTACGATTTGAAGGAGTCTAGCCATACCAGCTTGGCAAATGCCTTCCAGAATGCGTCTTATGTTATATCAGAATTTTCCAAGTCCTTGTCCAGGAGGGTCTTTCAAAACCATAGCAATAGATACCTTTTGAAATGCCATCCCTGCTGAGCTCACTTTTCAATTCAAAAGCAATATTTTCATATCCCTACTTCATAAGCCAATGCTGTAATGTCACTGGAATTTGATGTTATATACTGTCTCATTGTACAGTATTTGAAGGATTATATTCAGATTAACCGGTTCAGCTGTTAATTGATATCATTTATTCAGATTCCATTACTTTGGTCTTTTAAAAGGGAAAATGAAAATTTACATTAGTTCTAACTTTATCAATACATTTCATAAAAATCCTCGCTAATATTATCAAGAACTGCCCTTCAGGTACAGGTTAATTCAAAACAGTGCTGATATACCACTGTTCTGAATTACCCTCCTGAAGCCTTGTGTCCACAGGGCAACAGAACTGGTGAGTGACAAAATTTCCGACGACAAAACTACTTTCGTCATCCATTCCCAACAACAAAATAGGTTTTGTCCTCCATTCGCGAAGACAAAAATCAAACGTTTTGTCATTTTGTCGGCCGACTTCTCAAATGTTGGCTGACCAAAACTGTTTTATTGCAGGGTGGACACATGGCTTAACACCTATAGTCCACTGGGCCTCTTCGGCCGACTTTTGTGTAGGGAATGTATGGCCAAAACTGGCCGAAGAGGCCCAGGTATAAGCAGACAATTATATCCTTCGTGCCGTCAAATAGATTTGAAAAATAGTCCCGTTTCCACCTTTACCTCAACAAACAACACCCCTCCAAACTATCAAAGGTGTTTGCGCACTTTTTGCAATGAAATGCCTTTCATTTCTACAAAGTCATTCCCCTAAAGCACTGACACCATTTGCTCCTTTTAATATGAAAGGATCGCTGGACCGATGGAAGCAGTGGGCGCTAGACCGTTAACAGTTACCAGTCAGTTCTCAGCTCTTTTTCCATCCGCCCACTTTGGGGCCATCGCTCCCGGGGCACTGCTTCTCATCAGGCTGTTGGCACAGGAGGGTGTTGCGAAAGGACAGGAAATCAATTCTGTCGGAGGTGCTATTCCCAAATGAGAACTGACTACCCTCAGGCAACTGACTACCCCTGTTTTGCAGCAAGGTAATAGGTTATAGAGTTGATTCTTAAGTTTTCATGAATTGGGGAATGCTTCCCAGTGTGACTCACACTAAGAGGATTGATTCTGAGTGAATGGTGAGTAGGGAAATGGCCAGGAACTGCAAGGTGAGTTACGACAGTGAGAATTTGATTCCGATCTTTTCGCAATAGCCTCGGTTGGCAATATCGAGGTGTGGTTTTGCTGAGCATGCACGTTCCTGTTTATACCTGTAGTCCACTGGGCCTCTTCAGTCAACTTTGGCCATACATTACTACACTGTGTAACACAAAAGTCGGCCGAAGAGGCTCAGTGGACTATAGGTATTAGGGCCATTTTCCACCAAACGATATGTCCCCTCTATCGGCCGACAGCTGCACCAAACCACCAACTCGGCCAACTGGGCTGCCATAGGATTCAATGGAGAGGCATGGCCTCATTCGGCTGACAGCACCATCCACTGTGGGTCTATCGGCCAATAGAGGGGCCCTGTCGGGTGGTGGAAAACGGGCCTTACCGGAACATCCGCCTGCTCCTCTTTATTACACACCTTCTCGCGGCGCCTTGGCAACAGCGAGAACTAGGGGGAAACGGCGGGAAATATTGACGAGGCAGACGAGACTTTTCTTCGGTTAGGGAGTGATCATTTTTTAACAATGGGGGGGGGGGGGTGCTGGTGGGTTTTCGCACGGATCCCCCTTTGACCCCCCATAAGGGGCAAAAATTGCGCATGAATGTGCCCTTTTAACCTATAGTAACGCGTGGGGTTTTCGACTGAAAACAGGTGAAATTATTTTGAGCCCGTATCTGAGGGATTGAAAAAAATTCTGACCCCCTAGTCAAGGGGTTGAATAAATTGTGACCCCTCCTCAAACCCACCAGCCCCCCCCCCCTGTTGTTAAAAAATAATCACTCCCTGAAAGTCTAGTGGATATGGAGCGTGTGATGGGCGGCTCCTTGACCTGTAGTCCCCTGGACAAGGTGCCCGTCTCAAGGGAAGAAAATCGATGCTTCCCGGGTCAGGGGGCAGGTCAACGTATAAATGGCGCAAGATACATGGAACCTTACTCAAACTGAAAGCAATCGTGACATTTCTCAAAACCTGATACTGGCTACGAGTCACTCATACACAGAGTTTAAGTGTGGCTCATAAACGGAGTAGGCCTAAGCCTAAGAAAAGAGAGATTAGATTCCAGTCACCTAACAGACCCTAGCAAACCAGGGGCATTTTTTCTTAACTTTGAGAATCATTGTTTTTATTAAATGTTTTTCATATGTTATCGTTATATCAAAGAATCTGACATTATCTGCCTATATATTTCTATTACAGAATAAAATATTTATAATAAAAATTCCGACCTACCGGCCCTGGATCTTTGGATCATGTCACTGGAAACGCATAATTTTTTGGCCCTACATATTATGAAAAGCAATCTTTGACACCCCCTGGATTTCATTTGGTGTCGGGTTAGATTAAAAAATATTATATGCTTTTTTTTTTTACAGAATGGTCTTTCTAACTGCTTTATTCACGGGGCTTTATTCACAGAATAAATGGTCTAGTATAACTCTGAACATCACTCCTAAGTTGGGCGGGCAAGGTCTGGACTTAATTTACATCATTCAGATTAAAATTCAAAATCTGCGTACAGATTAGAAGTTTGCCTAATCCATCACTGCAGCTAACGAGTGATGGAATTCTGTTCTGAAATCAAACAAGTAGGCTGTAAATCATGAATTTCACCTCCCCCTCGAGAACAACACTGAATAATTCGCTAACTAATTTGAATATTGCATCTTACACTTAAAACTTCACATTGAAATTTCAAACTAAGCAGCGAAGTTGCAAATGAGGGGCTTAGCATTGTTGGTTATCAAGGCGTTTGAATTGGCATGAATAGATTTTGCTATCAATACCAGGGCCATTCCTATAGACTATCATGTTCTGCTCAGGTTGCCCTTGCATTTCGGTCATTTGTATCACTGAACTTAAAAACACATATATTAAGGTTTAATGAAAGGCTTATTATGTCCTCTTTTCAACAAGACCAATAGCTTTAGGATCCAGACAATGACCCTGAACTTGTCACTCTGCAAGCATACACTGTAAAAATATTCCGTTGAATAGACGGAGATTCACCATTTAATTTTGCAATGAATCTCTGTAATTTCAAAACCGGTGTAACTCTGTAGATATTGACCATATAACACAGAAATCCTGTAAAACAGTACAGAGAAACACCTTTTTCCTGAATACGGTGAAACCATGTATATATCAAAGCATTTACGGTGATGCACAATATGGCACACTTACAATGAATCTCCGTAATTTCAATTAAGGTAAAACTCTGTATATATTGACCATATAACAGGGAAATCCTGTACATAAAAACACCTTTCTGCTGATCATTTACACTGAACCACAGTTCTGGTTAAACTCAGTAGACAATTGAGCATGTAACAAGGAAATGCAGAAAATCTGTTCTGAAAAATACCTTTTAACTGAATGCTGTGAAAGCTGGTATGTATCAAAACACTTATGATAATGCACAGCATCCTGCAGTTTCTCAAATTGAAAGTAGGTGGTGCCTTAGAAAACAATATCCCATTGATATAAAAAGTTAATTGTGTTGATTCAATATATGTGTGTCTCTAACCATTTATGGAGGATTTTACGGGGAATTATCACAGTGATTAATTACAGTCAAGTACTGTGATATCCATCAACTATATGCTGATTATCCGTAATCCACCTCAGTGAAACACTGTTTATCAATTTACGGGGAAGCACCGTTTTATGTATTGTTTAGGTTGATCACACCAGGTGGCACCCTCTTTCATGATGAGATTTTCTTATAGGCATTCTACTTTATTGACATTTTTGCATGTCCTAAAATAATATTAATTTAAAACTTCTCAATTAAATGCAGTATCAATGTTGATGGCTAAATATAGGGCTGTTAGAATATGCTTAATGGTGAGATAATCTATTTTTGTGTGATATTTTGATGAGACAAACACCTATTTTGTGGTGAAAAGAAATATATATGTCCACACTGTCATGCATGTAGCTTTGTACCAATCCTAGAGTGCTTTTTGCCACTAGGTTGAAATTACAAAGTGTAATGAATTATTATATGATGCTTTCATGGAGCAAAGTATTGGATCACAAGTGAAAGCAATCATAGAAATACCATAATAATTCATTCTTTTGATACCATATCAAAATGACAGTGATTTCAAGTATTCAGGTGAAATTACAGTGATTCTCAGGCATACGTGCTGGACATTTTCCGCTATAGTAACAGTGATTTCAAAATAACGGTGACCGTAGTTATTACAGAGAATGGCTGGCACCACGGGGTGCCAGTGAATCACCGTTTTTGGGGTAACTGAGAATTATTGTAAAGTCAAAAACAGTGAAACAATGTTTTTAGGTAATGGAGAAGTACCATTTAAAAAACGGTGACTTTAGGAAAAACGGTGACCGTAAAAAATACGGAGATTTGCTGGCACCGCGGGGTGCCAGAGAATCTCCGTTTTTTCAACGGAATTTTTTTTACAGTGTATGCTTCAGCCTACATGCCAGAGTGAGCAGTATTCCCTGTTCCATTTCCTGTTCCTGTGACTTGAAGAGGGGCATAGTGGGAGGTGTATCTAGTCTAAAACCACTTTACTTTGCTGTTTCCTGTACGATGGTACCCTGAGGCTTTATACCTTAGGGCATCAGAGTACATGCTAATGCGTCCTACACGGTATACTCAGCATAACGCGCCATTTCTATTTCAGATTATCTCCGGGGGAAGGGGTCATGCCCAAAGAAAACGAGAAACAACCTACATGTATGGAATCTTTCAGATAGAACATAGTAGTCCATGCATGGTCAAACTCACTTGTGCTTAATTGGCAAATAATTTACACAGTAGAAGGCAGTCCATATAAATGAAAAAAAGATACACACTTGCAACCACTGTGCACGTTTCATCTATGTGAGTTGATAAGAATGTACTTAGCAATACAAAAACCTACACGTTTAATTTGAGTTTCTCTTTCTGTTTTTGGCAAGACCCTCCTAACTGAAAACCTTCCAGGGAATGTGATATCACAGGAGAAGAGTAAAGCAGTGATACAACAGTAAGCGGGGGAGAAGACGACAGGTGTTTCTGTATACATGCACCCCTTATGACCTTCTGGTCGAGATCTGTCAACTCAAGTCTGAGACTAGTGACAGTCTGATGACCAGTTTCCAGGTTACCAACTGGTCATTGTGTACTGATCCCTACAAGGTTGGGGTAGGTTGGGGATTCTGCATCGCATACGTAGATATGAATTGTTTTGCATACCAACAGACAGTGATAGAGGACTGTGTCTCACAGGGCGGACCTACTGATAATCTGTCAGCTTGAACACAAACTGATTTAGCTATAATTATACTGATCAGCACACAAGAATATTAAACTTTTCATGGTGAGTTGACAATAGAAAAGCCAGATTCTAAACTTTCACATAATTCTATTATATAGAATCGATATGAACTGTTGTTTTGATTATTGCAGTTTATACACAAAAGCAGATTCACAGCTTTCATCCATATACCTTCCATATTTCACACTTGCATCGTCACATTTACACTTTGTAGGCGCAATAGAAAACATGGAAGGTAGGCAGAGCCATATATATATATATATATATATATATATATATATATATATATATATGTGACACGATCTGCGAAAAGGGGTCTTAGTGCAGGGGGCAATAAGACCCCCTTTCCCAGTACATATATATATATATATATATATATATATATATATATATATATATATACATATATATATATATATATATATATATATATATATATATATATACATATAAGCCACCCAGGTAACAAAATGAGGTTATTTCAACGTTAAATTAACGTCATTTCCAGGTAGAAAAAACGTTCAAAGATGGTTCAGCTTAACTCCTGTGAATCCTTCACTTTTCCTTTTCCAGCTGTAAGATCACTCAATCTTAGTGAAAGAATTGCATAGTGGTTTCCCCTAAGTGCAAGCGCACCTGTGCGGGACACTCCTCCTGTCAAGAGTGAATGTGCCTGCTGAGAGTCATTGAGGGCTCTTGAGGCTTCTCATGCATTAAGTGCACTTAAATACTGTACGAGGTCAACTGCACCCTATACTCTATAAGTAGCTCAACTGCACCCTATACTCTATAAGTAGCTCATATAGGGAAGGGGAACACTTGTGTAATCACTCTTGTGAAAAGGAGTGAATCCACAGCTTTTCCTTTATTTTGGACCTCTTGCCCCTATGCACAATGTGTTCTGCTTGGAATAGTGTAGGCTAAGACAACTGAAATCTTAATGCTGGCTGTGAAAAGGCAAGGCAGTCTAATCTTAAGATCGCTTAATTGGATAAGGCAGAAAAATTGCTAAGATTGCAGGGGTAGCGATCTCAGGGCCTTTTGAATTAACCTCCAGACATCAGACTTGTTGCCGTCCCAAATGTATTTTACTAAATGATTGATAAGCATAGTTTCAGTTCAACCAGTTGGCGATGTTCACTCAGCAATTTTTTTTACTGGCTGTATGTTGGTGGGCATCTAGGGTATGTGATGGAAGTGTCAAGGTTTATGTACTCTGTGCCAAGGTGGTTGCGTCGGAGTATGCTGCCCTTCGTTGAGAGTAGAGCTGGGCACGTACTAGCTAGTTTAAAGCATTAGCAGACTGATGTATGACTGGTCTGTGCCTTGGAGACAGGAGATCTAGCATCATTTTTCCATTTGCTACTTTCTCTATATCAACGTTGCAGACAGGTCAGCGTCTGTATGTGTCCCTCTGGCTTCTACACCATGGATGATATGATATGGACAATTCGACTGTCTTCCAGTGGGCGGATTTTATTTTGAGCCTTTCTGAAAAAGGCTGAAAGAAGCATAATCTAAAGGAGGACCTCAGATATGTTTAACACTAGATGGGACTTGGGAGGTTCAGTAAAACGTGGTCCTGGTGCCCATACATGTTTAATAAAGAGAAATCGAGAAATCTTTGATCGCGTTTACATTGACTTCCTGAGACCACACATGCAACACCTATTGTATTGTATTGTATTGTATTGTAATTTAGTTAATTTTCCTGGAGGAATACATATCCAATTATAGAATGTATTTGCGTATTCTCTAGCCGTAGTAGTCATAAATCGATCTATTAGAAGGCAGATCCTCACTACAAAGTGGAAGTCTGGAAGGCATTTCTCAAGATGGTATGACTAGACCCCTGGCAAATCTTAGTGGGATCACTACCTAGAATGCTTTTATAGCTCTGCATGTAAATGGTCACTAATGACTGCACTGGTACGACTGCCCTACCAAACCCTCTGTAACTGCTGTTTTAAGTGCTGATCGTACAGGGCAGTCGTAGTGCATAACATACGATCACCCACTTTCATTTTAAGTGTTTCAAAATCATAGTGGCTGTTTTCAGTCGTACAATCTTTAGAAATGCCTTCCAGGCCTAAGCCTTACTTCCTTGTACCCTTTTCATGATTGGTAGAGCAAGGTGCTTACATCTTTTATGTTTAGTAACTCCCTTTCCTTTGTATTGCCATAATAAATCCCGAAGCTCTTGTGGACCATGTGTATTCATCTCCAATGCTGTGGTGTAAATATGAAATGCAGTCACTTGGATGCATGCATACAGTGCAAATAGTCGGGCATTTCTCATCCAGATTGTATTGTACTGTTGTGGTGTCATTGGAGTTATTGATAACCATATCATGAACGTAGTGAATGTACCTGTGAATCGTAAAGCACACCATTGCTCATATTTTTCGGCGGAACAAGCGTACAAGTGCGTGGTTGGTTAGGGGAAGGAAGCGAGAGAGGTTCAGGAGGGTGTTGCTCCTATAGTAAAAGGAAGAGCTGGCTAAAAATGCCCTTGTTTCCAGTCCTTTCTTTTTATGTAGCTATAACTTGTCCCTTTTGCTGCTCACAAGTGGTCATTCAAGTACGGTGCTCAAAAAGGGGATTTGAGTAGGTACCTAGTTGGGAGAAGTCAGTCAGTATAATATACTATGGAGTGTGTGACATGAGTATGTACCTGATAGTGCAGCTCTCTCTGTTTTAAACAAGGCAGGTGACTTTTCAGACTAATGCGGTGAGTGCAAGTTGAATGGTGAAGCAGAGCGTGACTTCTTTTGAAAAGAGGGTACCTACTGACAGCTCTTTTTACCATAGGAGCAACATGCTCCAGCCATGGTAGGGTCTTTCAAAGTGTGATAAAAAATTGCCCTGTTGCCCTTGTATTATTTATAGTGCCCAGGCTTGTTTTATAAATAATCTCTACACTCTTAATTGTAAATGGGCTATAAATACCGCTATAGTGCATACAACAGGATCCATATTGGATCATTGGTTTTGTACCTACAGCAGCTATAACTGTGTTTCAGAATAAGAAGAACTCTATGGTTAAACCCCTGTGGCGGGCTGATAGTGTAGATATGAGCCACCCTCTCCATCTCTATGGATACCCTTAGCCTCTTTCTTAGAACCCAACAACACCTATACCCATTTACTTTATTAACCATTTTAGCACATATCTATGAGGACTTTTCATCGCAAGGGCTCAATCTTTAATCTTCCTCACTTATGGTTGACAGCTGTTGACCTTCTTTACCAACTCAAACCGGATTTGATTCCACCCAAGTATTAGAATACATAAATTTACAACCAGTATGGATATTGGAGCTTAACGTGACAAAGAAGCGCTCTGGATTCTGTGAATTTGCGAGTCCTGTCTATTCGAAAACCCATCACCAGGAAGGTATCTCTGAGTGATCCCCTTAGAGTTTTGAGAAAAGAACAACGTCAGTGCCCTTTCCTCTCCTTCCCAAGGGGTAATTTCAAGAGATACTACGACTCCCCCCATTTGAAATCGAACGATGTTGTGCTGTGACAATGGTGGAATCCTGACAAGTAGTTGCACTATTATGTAATGGGTCAATGAGGGCCTATCGTATATAGTTAGTGCCCTGCGATTATAGGAACTGTAGAAAATCCCTCCTGGGCGGGCAGGGATACAGATGCGCCCCCAGCCTTACGTCACAAGTGCCAAGCAGCATTTCCTGCATGTTTTGAGACATTTCCCCTCAGGTATAATGTCATTTACAACTGTCTAATTGAATAGGTTGCTTTAACTAAGTTTAATCGTTGTGGCTCTAGAAAACCAGTGTGCCAGAGAGTGTTTCACCATTGCCTCATCCTATGATGGTGTTTGTGGATATTAAATCATTAACTTTGTGTACCTCTACAAGGTGGCTTTGTGCTGAATGGTATAATTATAGTGATATGTTATTCCAAGTCCGCCCTGCAGGGCATTTCTATAGCAGCGTAGGTTCATTCTATAACAAAAAGCAGGTTGATGTACTCTACTGGGGGATGCTCATGTCCCTCTGTGGCTTCTTTGAGTCAAGGGAGTTTGATGTATCCCTGATTTGGGTCTTGCAGACAAGGACTAGTACCATTTTCCTTGCATGACACTTTCCCCCTGTCACCATGTCCACATTTGTTGATGGGCCAGTGTCTCATGTGGATGGGTGGAGGTACCACAGTGTCATGTAGTTTCCCATCTGATAAGAACTGGAGGTCGTTACACAATCAAAGAGAATAGACCAATTCTCGTTGTTGATACTCCAAACCGTTACACAAATGTTTTCTCGTTGTGATATTTGGGGTAGAATTTCACAAAGAGAAAAAAAGTGTTACACAAATAAAAAGTCGTTATGCAAAAGTCTTTGTGGCTTATCTTTAATGTCAACAATGAGAAAAAAAGGCAGTTACTCCAGAGGTACTGCCTTTTCCATCTTTAGCATTGGTTCCTATGGGGACCTTTGTTGTAGCTATTTCTAACATCCTATGTTAATTCTAAGGCCTACCTTGAATATTTCTGACCTCATTTTGTTCTGGTTATTTACTATTCATTCCACGATCTGTTCTGAACTCTCCTATTAATTTCACGATCTGCTCTGGTCATTTCTGATCTCTCCTATTAATTTCACGACCTGTTCTGGTCATTTCTGATCTCCTATCAATTTCACAACCTGTTCTGGTCATTTCTGATCTCTCCTATTAATTTCATGACCTGTTCTGGTCATTTATGATCTCTCCTATTAATTTCATGACTTGTTCTGGTCATTTCTGATCTCTCCTATTAATTTCCTGACTTCATCTGATTATTCACCACTTGTGGATCAACACGGTAAAAGGTACGCCCGTGCACCCCCTGGCGGGCGTACCTTTTACTGTGTTGAACCACACTTCTTCAAGCTATTTCAAACCTATTACATCCGTGAGATACTATTAGGTTAATGTAGTTGCACAAAGAGGTCTCTGTAGGTTCAAATAACAATGTGGAGCCATCTAGCGGAAATCGTGGGAACTACCGTTTCGTGATTTCAGTGTTGATTTTCAGAGAAAATCTACAATCTGTCACTGTTTTCTCATTGTAATTAGGTAGATAAGATGTTAAACCAACAGTATGAAACTTTACAGCATGTAAATCGGATTGTAAATAAGGATTTTAGACAGAAATCATCAGAGCTATCATGAAACCGAAAATGGCCAAAAATCTCGTTCTGGCCAAAGTAGGTCAAATTACTGGTTCCCAGTGCAACAACGAGAAAGCAACAACGATTCTTGTTGTGAAAAGGCAGAAGGAATTGTGTAACAGGGGTAAAATTCTCACGTTGTAAAAGTCTTTGTTATTGAGGGAATTCCAACAACGAAGGTTCGATGTTTCTGTAACGACCTTCAGAACATATAATTATATGCCTTTTGAGACCAAAGGCTGGTAACATAGATTCCGATTTGATTTGATGAGGGATTCTAATTCCTGGACTAGAGCAATTGTCCATCCTAACTTGTGTATACATCGCTTTTAATAGCTAGGCTTCTTTATGCCTGTAGCAATGTATCAATTATTCATGGTAGTTTTCACATATCTTATATAAAAGGTTAAGGAAACTTGATATGCCTAGGAGATTGTGAAAGGAGAATTTTATGATACTCAATCCTTTTTATTAGTCTATAGACTTGATAGATAAACTACAGATACAATGCAGTCTAAAGCAACAATACAGCATTCATAATGTAAGGCCCAGATAGATATAGTCTTATAAAGAGTCCTCTATCATGTATACATAATGGCAGAGTAGGAATGTAAGAATTCAGGATGTGCTGAGTTGGCCTAAAATGGGAATAGCTTCTGTCATAAAATGTGGGAATTTTAAAATTCAGAACATAGTGGATTTTCAAAATTCAGAGATGAAGCTGTGGTAATTTGACAACGGTGATGTTAACAGTATGCCAGCAGCCTTTCAGTGTCATTGTAGTGTGTGGGGAACCCTCATATCAAATAAGGATAGAACTATTTTTGACGGCTGACAGTCACTGCATGGTGGATGGCAGAGGGGCAGTATCCTAGGGGTCCCCAGTTTTCTAACTCTATTAGAGCTTGGAGTATGTTACATTGGTTCCTAATTCACACCAAATCTTTTAAACAATGTTGATCACTGTACCCAGCAAATTGTCGTCATCTGTCGTCATGATTGGTCATCAATGGTGACTCCTTTTTGAGTGATAACTCATTCCGTCATCTTTCGCCACTGTGTGTTAGACTCACGTGGCATAGCAATTGCTATTCCTGGTGATCTTGTGCTATAACGACGTCGTGTTCCATCTAGCGACATGGGTGAGCCACTTCACACAGGTTGACGAGGACTCACGACAATTTGCTGGGTACACCTGCGGCCTCCATCACTGTGTGTGTGATGTCATGACCTCTTGACCTTATTCAGGTCCCGTGACCCTTCTGTGCCATAAAGGGCCAGCTGCATGTTGTCAGTGTGTGGTCACCTGCCTCAAACCCACTCATGTCGGCATCACTGGCATGCTTCAGACCTGTGAAAATTGTTCAAAAGGCTGATTTCTACGCTGGTGGCAGAGCTGCGGGGGAATGCGGGGTGTTGTTGCATAGTACACAGCCCATCCCCATACTATATCAGCTGTTCGGCCCCCTCTGCTCTATTAGTGTCTGGGTACTATAACTTTCCTTTCAGTTGCCCCTTAGTTATTCTTTTTCTTCTTCTTCCTCCTTAGGGCGGTATTGAAATAACACATTTTATTTGTACATAGTAAATGATCCTGCTTGTTTGCCTGATCCAATATGTATCAACAATCACAAAGCACTTAACTATCTATAGACACACTGGAGGTAATGAATTCGAACACGCCAGCGTAGACTGATTCAATACCCACAGACATGTGCTACCCCCAGGGAATGACAATTCATACAAATGTCAGGCTCCCCCATGTGGCAAAAAGAAGAGGTATCCTTTGTCCAAGTACATGTAGGCCTAGTGATAATAAGAGGTCATTGTGCTATCCGGCTTGAGCATACAGGAATGTGTAGATTATAGGAAATATCCCCAGGCATATGTATATAGTTACACAGCCAAAAATTATTTGTCTATCCAAGAAAGAAAACTTGATATAAGAAATCTATTCAAGTTATGCAGAACATTATGTTTTTTAAGAAAACTCAAGTTTAGAACATATCTTGAGTTGCCTTCTTGATTTAAGTTTTTTAGATTATTTCTTTTCTGATTTTTGTCCATCAGTCCCCACTGGGCACATCAACGTTGATCCAACGTTGAAATGTTTGCAATGTTTGTATATAAATGGTCGATTCAACGTTGAAAAATAGTTGAATTTGAAAGTTGAGATAACATAATCGAAGCCAACTGTGATTCAACATCTGGCCATCAGCCTTGATTCAACAGTTGCATGTCTATGTTGATTCAACATTGTTTCAACATTGTGTCAATGTTGAAACAATGTTGATAGTTGTTAGGGGATTCAATGTTGATATGTCAATGTTGAATCAACATTGAATCAACATTGAAATCAATATCATTGATTCAATGTTAATAAATCAATGTTGAATCAACATTGAATTGAGAACAATATTTCAATGTTGATATGTCAACTGTTGATCAGATGTTGAAATGGTGGTGATTGACAACACTGAAATAGAATCATTAAAAAATGTTAAAGACAGGTTGATCAACACCATTAACACAATATCAAACGGTTGTAAACGTTGATGCAACGTTCTGAGCCCATTGGGTCGAGATAAAACATCTTAGATCTGAAGGTGTGAAAATCTTATTTCTTGATACAAGATTTATTACATCAGAAGTGTTACATCTAGGAAAAAGTAGAAGTAAGATCCTGTTAGAAATTGGCCAAGGAATATTATCTAACATGCCAAGTAAGTATTATTTTCTTAATATCAGAAAAAAAATAATACTAGGTTCCAGTACTACCGGTTACGGTGAATCATTTGCAATACAGAGTACAGCTTTCTAGATTAAACTCAGTTCTAAAATATTAGATGGGGTGAAATGAAGTGGAAACTGAAGGAAACCTATGTGGAATTCATTTAGTATAAGGACCATTGGTTGAATGAGGGGAATTTAAGGCATAAATAAAGCTAAACACTTGTAGAGGTCGGCGAAAACGTAATTGGATACACCAGGTTTCGAACCCGGGACCTCTCAACTTACAAGCGGCTGCTCTACCACTGAGCTACATCCCCAGACCTGATGTTCTCTACCTTCCACCTACACCTGGATCGGTATGACACACACTAGGGGAGCAGTGATGACCAGGTAACCGGCTCCTGAGAGTCGGTCTACCAGGTAGAGGGATTTCCGGTCCCCTACACAATTTTTGTGTAGATAATCTGATAATATAAGCATTGGATATCCCATAACCTTTCATTAATAATTTGAAGACTTTAGTTACAGGTCTTATTCACTTATCAAAATGTGGCTTAAAAAAGCTGCATGTAATCTGATGAATTTCTGCCGCTGAGGTAGCCAATATTGATAACCTTCTATTACATCTAAATCATTCCCATAATAGACAAAATCCTATCCACATAGAACATTGATGTTTTTGAAATACTTGAAATGAGAAATTATAACTTATTATTAGAAAATGCATGAGTAAGTCTATCTGAAATAATCCTCTTTCATGAGAATTCTTTACTTCCATTATTGAAGATATAGTTTAGAAAATGATGAATTTTAATGTCCTGATTTAAGAATTCATTTCTTTTAAGATTGTACTTCTTATTCTAAACTATAGATCTACATACCAAGATATCAATTAAAACCTTTTTACCTGGTGGGTAAACTTGTTTTAAGGTAATTCTGACTTATAATGAGAAACAATTTCTGAAAATAAGAAAGCTATTTTTGACGGTGTACCTTGCACGTAAATGACATTGACATTCTAGATCTAATTGATAGTTTTGCCCTGCATGCATTATTACTGCTTCAACATAATTATTTCTATTTGAAGGAAGAATGAATTCTTACTTCCTGGACCAGGATTTCTGAATACACCATTACCGAATGTCTAATAAAGCACCCCTACGTAGGAACTGTCCGCTCTCCATTTCTTTCCTAGGAGTCAATTATTTTCACTAATTTCATTGTTAGAGTTGAGGAGGCCCTATGCATACATCAATGGCCACACTACTCCAATGGTGGAGATAATTAGGAACTGCACTATATATTTACCTACATCCATTTCAGAGATGCCTCGAAAAGCAGGAAACCCAAGGGTTTCCATCAATTTTCTGTAGGAATTTCATACAAAGGTTCGAACAGAATTGCAGAAATTCTCACAATAGCAGGAGGATAGAAGTATCCTGTCTTCCAGGTACTTGTTCTATGAAATATTTTTGTCTAGTTATATGCCAAAATGTCATCCTCTAATCTATAATACTATATCATCTGTTTGGGAAATTACGTTTATGATTATTCATAATTGTTTGTACAGTTTAATCATTGGTCAGCAATGATTTGTAAGTTTTTATTTCTGTATGTGCACTAAAAGAAATCTGGATTTGATGAATACTGTAATCGTTAAGCCCATTTTGTTTAATTCTGATTGCGATTTTATGAGGACGTCCAAAGGTGATCCCAAATCAAAAAATTGTCATTCATTCAAAATAAGTTTAGACAAAAAAGGGTTTTGAATGTATAGATATACATCAATCAGCCCATTTAATCACCCTCAATGCAATCCTATTCAAATCCATTTCTCTTACAGAATAAAAGGGTAATTATGGAGATACAATAATCGTTTGGTCCTTTGAGAAATACTTTATCGTGATTGTTTATAAAAAAGAGAAAAAGGCCCATTTAATCTCCATGATACCGATCCCAGAACTTTAGGTCAGGTATTTCACATTATACATTTTCGTTACATTTTCTACCTCAGACAATAAGGTGCAAACCACCACAAACAAGCAGGCAATCTATGTTTGACATAGACAGAGATGGTATATGAGGTCTTAACCTTTCTCCATATAAAAAGGAAAGTCTCGTCTGGTCTACATTGATCCCCTTTGGCTCGGATACTCCCGAGGGTATGGGGGACAAACCGACCACCCTCCAGACATAGTAACCAGCGGTAATACCAGCCTTTGCCATTACGTCTCGAGCCATTAGCACTGATGGCCGCGTCTGCCTTACATCACGAGCAGGCACGCAACCAACTGCAGCCTCCCATCCTGCCGCTTTATGCTCCAGTGCATCACCCAATCAGAGGGCTTTCTCACAAATGGCCCAAGGCTATCCCTCCTGCCACTTTCTCGTTCTCTCACCTTCACTTCTTCATACTTACACTTAGGATCTCATCCCCAAAATAAATATCATTTCTTAATATTATTCCTTGAATTATATTCACCATTAATGCAGAAATACATCAGAAGGCAAATTAATTATTAAATATCATCAAGGAAATTCATTATCAAAGATCATCTCCATATGAAACATTATACCTAAATTCCAGTAATTCTTTAATAAAAAAAACTGCAAATATTCAGCCAAAATTCTTCATTAATGTATTTTACTAGAATATATATATATATATATATATATATATATATATATATGGAACTATATACACTCGTGTATATTTATATAATTAGCTGCGGACGGTTAGGGACTACTTGCAGTGCGCATTGGTATCTATGATGTCATAGCATGACGTCATGGTAAACACTCCTCCAGTATATAAGGGGGAGTTTTCAATGTAACCGTCAATTGGCTCGATTCACCTGTACAGGTAACACCACGCTGGGTGTTTCCTTGATTTTTAAATTGATTTTCTTGATTGATTTTGATTTTTCGAATCAAGATGGGGAGAAAATCAACTAGAGGTGCCAAAGCGGCTATTACTTCTAAAAAATCGGCTAAATCGGTGAAGAAAACGGTAGAATCGGTCAATTCAGGACTTGCGAGTGAGCTGGGTTTAGGAGAGGAACAGCTCATTGACCAGACGGGGAGGTTGGAATTTTGTACCATATTGCGAGAGGAGTTAGAGGCGGGTCTAGTGTCCAAAGTTGAAAACAAACCTAAGTGCATCCACTCCCTAGGCGGTGTGGAGAAGTGGAATGGCAAGCTAAGGCCTATAACTGATTGCAGTATGCCGGAGAAAGTTTCCATTAATAATTATATGGACAAGACTAGTTCTACCTTCTCTTACAATAATATTGGTACGGTCACAGCTCAGTGAGATAAAAATGATTTTATGAGCGTAGTAGATTTAAAATCTGCCTATAGAACCATTAATGTTTATGGCCCTCACACTGGTATGCAAGGATTTAGGTGGGATTTTGGTCAAGGTGAAGGTTTCTATGTGAGCAACAGGTTAACTTTTGGACTCAAATGTGCCCCTTATATATTCAATAGAATATCTGATTTTATTGTGGAGGTGGCCAAGAGCTATGGTGTAAAAAGGTTGGTCAATTATTTAGATGATTTTATCATAATTGCTGATACTTATGGTGAATGTTTACGTCAGAGTAATATCCTCATGGAGTGCATGCAGCATATGGGGTTTGTGGTATCGAGGGAAAAAGTAACGGAACCTTCACAAACCTGTAAATTCCTTGGTATTAATATAGACTCTGTTAATTTGGAATTATCCTTACCTGAAGATAAGGTGATAAAAATGAGAAATATTTTGATGGAGAATGTTAACAAGAGATTTATTTCTAAAAAGAATCTTGAAAGGATAGGTGGTTTAATGTCCTTCTGCTTGCAGGTGGTTAAGGGTGGTAGGACTTTTAGCAGACGAATTTTTGATCTCTGCGCTCGGGCCAGACCCGGAGGTTATATTAGGGTTTCAGCCTGTACTCGCCAGGATATCCAGTGGTGGCTTGATTTTTGTAAAGTTTTCAACTGTAGAAGGTTGATTCTAAATGATGTGATTAATACGCCTATGTACTCCGATTCATCTATCAAAGGCTTTGGAGCATGGATGGGAAAGGATTATTTATATGGTGACTGGACTTCATATGATAGGTTTAATCTAGGTACAGGCCATTTTGCTTCTCCCCCAGTTTTGGATAGATTTAAAGACCATCATAGAAATATAAATGTATATGAGTTATACCCGGTCATGGTTGGTTTGAAGCGTTGGATTTCAAGTTGTAAAAATAAAAGAACACACTGTATTACTGATAATATGCAAGTTCTAGCTATGATAAATACTGGTAGGTCCAGGAATAAGTTATGTATGGAGTGGTTAAGAGAGATCTTCTGGCTTTGCTTCATTAACAATGTGGAGGTATATGCAACCTATATTAAGTCAGAGAATAATATTCTAGCTGACCAATTGTCTAGGTTACCTTATAAAGGTACTGTGGAGAAATGCATTCACACTCTTCAGAATAATAATATGTGTTGCTTTACTTCCAGAATGGAAAAGGTTACAAAAAAGAAAAAGGTGTCTTTTGATGAAGGGTGTATCAGAAAATACAAGGAGAACAAGGAAACAACAACTTAACAGGTATGAAAAATTTTGTGGAAAATTTAATTTATCAATTTTTCCTTGTTCTCCCTCACAGGCTGCTACATATGCAGTATATTTATCTGAATATATGAAACCTTCTTCTGTAAGAAATTATTTATCGTCTATTTGGTATCATCAAAAACTTAGAGGTGGTTTAGACCATAGCGGTAATTTCATGTTAAAAAAGGTGTTGGATGGTATTGATAGAAATTATGCTGTACCTACTAAGGTTATTCACCCTTTGAGTCCTAAAGAAATGTTATGTATTAGATCATATTTGGATCTCTCCAATAGGGCTGACTTGAAATTTTGGTTAGCTATTCTCTTATGTTATAGAGGTGTCCTCAGGATAGGACATGTTGTATCTTCTCCACATACACTAAGGGTAGGAGATGTTAAAATATTTAAAAGTTATGCTACTCTGCGCATTAAAAGTTCTAAAACTGACCAGCTTGGTAGCCATTCTTTTAACGTATACTTATGTAGGAACGATAGCTCACTGTTATGTCCTTGTAAAGACTTAGGAAAATTGTGCACAGGTAGGGGTGTGAGTGATTTGTTATTCAAAATTAATGGTGTTCCTCTACAGTATCAATATATTAATTCAAGGTTGAAATCTTTATCTCTACGTGCTGGTATCAAAGGTTCAGTCTCCACTCATTCACTTAGGCATGGTGGTGCTACTATGTTAAAGAATGCAGGACTTAGTATAGATTCTATTAAAAAGAAGGTGAATTGGAAATCTAATTCTGTTTTCACGTATTTACATAACTATAAAAATGAACTTTTGGAATTAGATAGACTTTGCCAATCTCAATTGCATTGCTGATTGGTATGTGTGTGTTCACATGTGTTTGGCGTGTTTAGGTGTTTGGCATGTATGGTGCTGATAGCCCCAAGGTCAGCAACCCACCAAACTCATGTGTCTGTGATATGATCATTTATTATAGTACTATATCATATATTATTACTACCGTATATATCAACATTATTATATCATCATTATTACCGGTATTAATCATTCCCTGGTAGCGAGATAACTAATGGAACTATATACACTCGTGTATATTTATATAATTAGCTGCGGACGGTTAGGGACTACTTGCAGTGCGCATTGGTATCTATGATGTCATAGCATGAAGTCATGGTAAACACTCCTCCAGTATATAAGGGGGAGTTTTCAATGTAACCGTCAATTGGCTCGATTCACCTGTACAGGTAACACCACGCTGGGTGTTTCCTTGATTTTTAAATTTTACTATTTTTTTACTATTGTTATAACTGTTTCTATTACTATACTACTGTTATGATATTAGGCATTTTACTGACTATGCTTATTGTCAACTAATTATTATAGTTGTTTTAATAAAGGCATGTATGGTGCTGATAGCCCCAAGGTCAGCAACCCACCAAACTCATGTGTCTGTGATATGATCATTTATTATAGTACTATATCATATATTATTACTACCGTATATATCAACATTATTATATTATCGTTATTACCGGTATCAATTATTCCCTGGTAGCGAGATAACTTATATATATATATATATATATATATATATATATATATATATATATATATATATATATACATTTGTTGTTTTTTCAATTAAGAATTGAACCTCAACTTTTGACATTGTTTGTGGTCCTTAAAAGGGCCTTTTTTTGTTTTCTTGAGTGATTACTCTTCGAAAGTTGGAGAGTCTGCCCTTGGAGGGAAGACACCCTGGTATTTTTCTTCCCACTCATTCAACATCAATTTATGTTGATGCCTGAAGAAATGGCGCACACTACATATAGTGTCATAGCGCAGCGTAATATTTGCATAGAAGGCCAGTTTCTTTTTAGCACGACGCAGACATATTTTCTGGGAGTAGATACTTCTTCATCTCCACCAGCTGAAGGCCGATTTTCAGGAGGCAGAGATACTGCTCTTGTCCTTCAACTTATTCTTCTGATGGGTGTAGAACCATGAAGTGGTCCATTTCAATCAGCAAATCGTTCTCCATCTCGATAATAGTCTATATGTCTACTTTTAACTGTGGCTTCTATCTTGATGTGCTTACGTGCCGTGCAGAGGACTGAATGATTGATCACCTGGCATGAGGGGTATATATACCCCCACTCTCCCTCATCTCAGGGGTATGTGGGTGGTATGTGGGCAGGGGGTTGGGTTGTTGGCGCCAAACCCTTTGATGTTTAGCTGACATGCGCATGCCGCCGTACTGAGGTGTTAAACATGTTACCTTTGCATCCTCATGATCAGTTTTATTCTCACCGTGCGCCATGTGGAATCAGGTGTTGAACATGTTAACGCCGCATCCTTTGATGTGAGCATGTCAGTTTTATTCTCCGCGTGTGGCGTGCTTATTGAGGTGTTAAACATGTTACCTCCACATCCTTTGATGTGAGCATGTCATAATCATTTTTTTTTTCGCCATGCGGAATGAGGTGTTAAACAGGTCAGTTTTATTGATGGCATGAACAACTCAGTAGCTGACACCACACCATGCACATGATAGCTGCATTATGTATCAAATATATGCCAGCGCCTCTTTCTTTTGTATGGTAATTACATTATTCCCTAAGGCGCCATTGAAAATCTAGATATGGCTTTCTGATCTACTTTCTTAAAGATGAGGGAGCCATCAATACTAAAGTTGTATACTAACAATTTCGTTTTATTTATTTTCTAATGCAGCAGAGTTTGGTCTGGGTTCCAAGTACAAACTAATCATGGCTAAATACATATACAACGTAATTAATGAAAATCAGTGGTCAAGCAAGGGATGCTCCGCACTGGCGCATTCTTGAGTCATCTACCTTAATATGTCAAAATAATATTACCCAGCAAATTGTCGTGAGTCCTCGTCAACCTGTGTGAAGTGGCTCACGCATGTTGCTAGATGGAACATGACGTCGTTATAGCACAAGATCACCAGGTATAGCAATTGCTATGCCATGTGAGTCTAACACACAGTGGCGAAAGATGACGGAATGAGTTATCACTCGAAAAGGAGTCACCATTGATGACCAATCATCTGATCATGGCGACAGATGACGACAATTTGCTGGGTATGTTTAAGCTCTCTGTTAAAGCTGTAGGCTATCTAATTTGCCCAAATTCTGACCAACTAAACCTGATCTGACGATTTCCTTCCATATATTTAAAGCGCTCATTCCACAGGCACACAATCGATTGGAATAGTCCTAATTCAACCATTTATAAATACAGTATTGCAAAAGTATAGAAAAAATAGGTCGGATTAGTGCTATCCTGATCACTTTTTTTGAACCAGTGCATAAAAGCAGGTCCTCCATATAGCCGATTTTTGGGCCCGATTTTAAATCAGTTATCATAGGGCACAATCAGAACTCCCTCCCACAAATATCTAACTGCCTGATATTTCTAGTTATTATTCCATTGAGGTCCGACTTTTGGCCCTCATATTTCTGTTCAAAACTGTCCTTGGAAATGAGATTTAGCGGAAAATAGTAAAAGGTGAGGCTCCACTACGCGATTTTTTGGTACAGTCTCACCTAATTTTATCCCTATAGTGCCTAAGGTATAGGGTGTTGACATTCCTATAATGTAAACATGAGATTCAAAATTGTAAACATGAGATTTCAGGGGTTATTTTATGGGTGATCTCTCTCCTTGTGTGCTATATTTACCAACTAACCTGCACCTGCATAGACTCTGTGATTCGGTGGGAGTTCAATATATAAACATAAACATCAAAATATAAATAACAACACAGCGGCCACACAGATCGCAGGTCTTGTACTGCAAAAATCAAACCTGTCTGATATTGAGTTGCAGAGAGTCATCAGTGTGAAAGTCTGCAATATTTACATTAGGTCAACTTGTTTAGTAAACAAAAACATCTTTTGGCAACAAAAATGTGCCTCAGATTGTACACAAAGCCTTCCCCACATAAACAGAAAGCTCTCTCAATTTTTTATTTACACCTTGAAATAATAACAAATACCACTCTATAATCTGTGTTTGTGTCTGCTTTTGTGAGAATAGCTCCGATTTTCAGCAAAAATCGCGTAGTGGAGCCTCACCTAATGTTGTAGGGCATCATGTTTATCTGGATGGGAATGGCAATCAATCAGTGATCGCAGAACCATGTCACATATAAACTGTTTAAATGGTGGCTTGTTATAGGCATATTTTTTTCTGTAATCATGCGATGTCGAAAGTATCAAGATCTGAAGTTCTGCCAGATGAAAATTGGTAATAATCCCAATTTCAATTGGCTAGGACTTAATTACATTTGAAGTAGGTTCCTTCCCCAACAAGGGCCTTTCCAACATGAATTGGGAACAAACAAAGTGTTATTAAATGTTGTTGAATTAGTATTAATTATTTCTTAATGTCCTGCTGATAAAGATTTGAGTTTTCTTCTCAATCTGCCAGTGCAGGTATTTAGGAGTATTTGTGCATTATGTAGTATATCCTCTTTCCGATCCCCTCTGTGTGTCTGGTGCACGGGTAGAGTATATCTTACCATATTGCGACTGCTCCTTTCAAGGCATACCAAAATTGCCATAGGAATAGCACTGCCATTTGCAAACCTAGTGATGTCTGTGATCGTAGTTCCTGAAGGAATTACCTCCAGAGGCCAATTGAAAAATAGATGTGCATTCATATTGCCATATTCTAGAATCCTAAAATGAAACGAAAGATATATATATATATATATATATATATATATATATATATATATATATATATATATATATATATATATATATATGGATACTTCATAATGTGAGGCAATGGAAAAGCACCCTATCATATAGTACCACCTCATGATATTTCTCACTGCTGATATTTCATTTTTGCACCTTACAACGTCACCTTTGCAACCACTGTTGATACAACATATGAGAAACCTTCTTTTTATGCAGCTATGCCAGGCTGGTTGAAATTGTAATGGTGATAAGGACAACTAATATAATTGTCTCTCATGAACACATGACACAATGCAGTGCTTGGATTGCTTGATATCAACATTATTTCAGGCCAATCCCAATGAATGATAGAACACTATAATAAGGTAATTGTGCCACACACCCTGTACTGCGTGCCTTACCACATGTTATCAAGTATAAACTGCTTCATGTTCAATGTATGTACACTGAGTGAGTGGGTCAGTATACTTATACACACAACCACAAAATGGATTATACCACTGTAGGCAATATACGCACAGCAGGTATGACACCTTGCTCGGTCATTGAGACCACAATCTTTCGGGTAATGGGTTTAATGATACCCAAATTAGTTATCACCTGGCTGATGGAATTGTTCAATTCTATCCAAATAACGCTGAAATGATTCAGATTATCAGAGCTCCAAGTCTTCAAACTGCAATCGTTTTAGCACAGCTCTACCTGGCTGGATCAAACTGACACCATTGTGGAGGGCAATCGCTGACTCCTCCAGCTGGAAACTTTTTTTAATGTTTTATACAACCCATGAGGATGTGTAATTTATTCTCATGTTGTCCTTTTTATAACATGAGATTACTGTGCGGGCTGGTTGGGACCCTTTTTCTTCTAGAAACCAAGAGCTCGTCTTTGCATTTTAATTTGTATTCCACACTTCTTCCGACATGACCTTCTCTAAAAAGATAAAGAGATGACCCAATTCATTACAGAATACAAAGTCGATAGCAAGTGGTTCCATTGATTTTCTCTCAATGTTAAATTATACTTCAGACATTCTTAGTCTTAGTTAAGCCTAAAGCATTCATCACAGTGTTCACAAACTTATTATTTCCATAGATTATTTGATTCTAGCAAAGGGAAACAGTGAACTCAAAAAAAGGCTTGGCCAGACAATAATATAGTCTCCTCTTGTATGGCTGTCTGGGAAAATTACATCAACTGAGCTCTTACAAAAGAGGAAAGGACCTCTTTGCCTGAATTGCAGTAGTCTTCCTGTCACATGGTAGAAATGTATCTGATATGAGTCCGTTATCTAGCCAAGGAAATACATCTACAAAGGAGCACTATAGAAGATGAAGCAGTGGTGGTAATGCTGTAAGGTAGAATCTAAATACCAAAGGGCTGTTATTGTTGGCGTAGCCTAGTGGCATCTCAGTACATGTGATATGTAAATGATATCTAATGCATCTACAGCCTTCATCCTAAGTAGATGGAACTTATGCTTCCTTCCTCTGGTGTATTTGCCAAGAGCATCTTGGAGATAACCATAAATAAAACCCTGCAAATAAACCACACCTTGTGAATTGTTTTGAGATTTCAATAATTCATAACTTCATAACATGGCTCATACGCGGGGTTTATATGGTATCTCCATTTCCTAAACTTTTTCAAACTTTAGGTATGGCTTCCACCTAAAGTTGATATTCAGCTTTAAGTAATAGCAACATACCCTGAATCCACTAAATCTATTCAATTCATTCTCTTAAAAGACCCCAATTTATATATATATATATATATATATATATATATATATATATATATATATATATATATATATAAAGGCTGGAGGTTATTTCTAGACGGCGTATACTATCACCCCTCCTGTGATGCTAACAATATCTTTACCTAACACTGCATGCTGTGTTAGTATAATTGTTACACCTGTCCAAATAGCCTGCACTATTGGTCCGGTGATGTTAATGAGAGCAGTAGATATGTAACACTGCTGTACCTAGACAGCTCCTGCCACTATTTTCCAGAAGTAGAAGCAATCTACTGCAAAACCCTTGCCGCAGTCTGGCAGTATATTTGGAGGGTGCTAGTTGGTACCCACAGACTGCCCTAACATTGGCCCTTATCAATGCCACAAAGTTGTCCAAACTAACATTTCATAGGGCGAATTGAAATAAGCTCCAGCATGGACATTAAGAAGTCAATTGAAGAGCTTTCGACTATGAAATTAGCTCCCGCCTCCTATGAATCAATATGGTTATTGTCAAGAGTATTGGCCTTCACCTGAGATATGAATAGTGTCAGTTGACACATCTCAATAGCCTTGACATCCACTAAATCAATCTCTATCCTTAAGTTGAAAGTTGGAGTAGAAAAAAAATAGTGGCTTGAAACAATTATTGTATATAAAAGCCATTCTCCATTATCAAGACAAGGGCAACAAACACATGACTTAAAGGTGGCTGCTTTACTACAGACACTACATAAAAAGCTCTGGCTCTGACAAAAGCCAATTCAGTGTGTGTTTTTTCCATGGAGCAAGAAACAATATATTCATATTACTTTTCTCTATTGCATGCAAAGAGTAGGGACTTGTTTTGACATTGTAAATAGACCTATTGACCGAGAAAGATGTGCTGACTGATGTGTTGGGCTAAAATGGAGATAACCTTTTTCATAATTTGTGGATTTTCAAAGCTGGTGGAGATTCTGCCGCAATCTGACACTGATGGGTTTAGAGTCTATGCCGGTAGCCCTATGGCATCTTTGCATTGTGTGTAGAAAAATGGACATTAAATCTGGGTGTATGATAGAAGTGTCTCTTTATATGTGTATTAATTAGTGTCAGATAATCACAACTTTCCTTTCAGTTGCACCATGGCAACTCCTTTTTCCTTTTCACCTTCCATAGGATGGTATTGAAATGTTAGAACATTCCTTTTGTATATACTAAATGATGTAGCTTGTTTGCCTAGTCCACTACATTTCACCAATCACAAAGCAGCCTAGCATAGATACACCAGAGGTAATGGAACACGCCAACCTAGACTGATTCAATACTAACAGACGCTTCCTCCGGGGGAGCGGCAATTCTTACAAATGCCAGACTCTAATATGTGGCAACAAAGAGAGGTGTCTTTTGTCCAAGTAAACACTGACACTGACAATGAGAGCAGAAAGCTAGTAACTCCTAGCTTTCTGATGAGAGCCTGAGCATGAAAGGACATGTAGAGGGAAGGAAACATCATCAAATGTTGCACATAATATGACATTAACAGTGCAGATCTAAATGCTGCACACCTTGTCCTGCATGTTGTTACCTCTTACTTTCTAGATAAAGATTTATGAATACAACGTTTTCACTAGTTCCAATGATAGAATTTATGAGGACCTGTACATTCATCATTGGCCACACAACTCAAAATTCAAATGGAAGAGGCAATTATGAACTGCTCTAAAATTTATATACTTCCATGCCACAAAAAGCAGGAAATCCAAAGCTTTTTGCCAGTTTTCTGTAGCACAATTTCATACAAAAGGTTCAGACAACTGGTTAGTGACAGTAAAATGCAATATCTATTTTATTCATGAAACTAAAAACTGATAACCCTTTAGACCTTAAAGATATGTAGAAAATAGTGTTTTATTTCCTCAATATTTGACCCATTTGGGCCCAAAATCGGCCCTTTTTGACAACCTTAATCTCACTTTAAACCTTGGTAAAATACTTTCTAGTGCTCAGATGATGACAAGATTTTAACTTTTAAGTTCAACTGAACATTGCCCAACTGGAACAGTATTTTTGGTGAATATGTCACTATTGATATCTACTACTATCATGCTATCAAAAATCAGTGAAAATTGGCAAAAAATTGGCTGGTAACGGCCGTTTTGAGGAAACTAGACATGGCTGATTTTGGCCGGTTTGAGGCCTAAAGGGTTAATACTAATTATGTTCAAAATGGAAATGAGATTTTGCAGAAAATAACAAGATTGTAGGGTATCCTGTTTGGATTTGGATAAGAAGTAAATAGGGGAATTACAATCAATCAGTGATCACAGAACCATGTAAATCCATGACTGTTCCCATGCTGGCTTGTCTAAGATTGCAAATGTTTTCTGGAATCATAAGATGTTTAAAGTATAAAAAAGAATCTGAAAAATCTGCCAAATGAAATATTGGTAATAATCCCGATTTTGAGATACTAGGACTTAATTGCATTTGAAGTAGATTCCTTACTCCAACAGGGGCCTTTTCCAGTATGCATTGAAAACAAACAAAGTGTCTCTGGAGGGCATTTCAAAACCATAGATATAGATATTGTTTTGAAATGCCCTGCAGGAGGGCCTTTCAAAAATATTGTTGAATTAGTATTACCACTGGGTTCATAAATTCATTGTTTGCATGTGATAAAGTTCACCTTTTGCACATCATGAGTTCCCATAGCTTGACCCATTTATGTATGGCAACAGCTTGTTCAGCAGAGGCAAGCTATATGTGAGCCTAATGGTCTATTAGGTATGCTTTTAATGTCTATGACACGGTCTCCTTGTCAATCTTTGTTGCAGTTTACAACCATGCAGTGAAAAGAAACACAATGGGGATATTTCTCACTTTTGATATCTTATTTCTGCAGTTTGCAATGTCATGTTTGTGACCACCATTGATACAGCATATCAATGGTTTATTTTGACACAGCTCTGCATGTCAGGCTAGTTCACCTTATCATCAAGATTAATGAATCTCATGTGCACATGGCACAATGCGATAAGAAGCCTGCTTAATATCTACACAATTATTTCAGGCCACTGAATAGATCCTACTAATACTATTTATTAAATGAGGTGGTTGTGCTATATCCCTGGTACTCTATGCCTTATCATAATAATATAATCTGTACTTACACTAGGGCCTGTGTTAAGACAAGGCCATAAAATGCAGTATACATGATATTATGAAAAACTAGCAATTAATCCGTGATTTTATCCACTGATAGGTCATGTGTTCATATTCCTTGAGTTAACTTCCTTTTTCAAACCTGGAAGTATTTTCGAATGAACATATTCGCTACTTTGTAGTGCATACAATTACTCTACTGTGACAGCATTAACCTTTTGGTGCCCAGAACTATTTGACAATATTCTATTTATTTCATATATGAAATAGGCATATCACTATTGTTAAGTACTAAGGGCATATATAACAAATAGAGGTGCACTAGGTGATTCTAGGTGCAGATAAGAAGCACGAGGCCGTAGGCTGAGCGCCTTCTTATCTAGCCCCTAGAATCACCATGTGCACCTCTATTTGTTATCTGTGGCGTTTATACTATGGTTTTCACCATTAAATTAAATATATTTACCCTATAAAGCCATGAAAATCAATATTATTTGTTGCGAGTTGACGTGATCCGTCTTCCGCCATCTTGGTTTCTCGGTGAGATGACACGTCTGCCTGGATGCAAAGTGTTATGTCGGCCTGTGTCCTACTGGCATTTTCATAGAGCTACCGCTGGTAAGGAGTGCGCGAGAATACCCTCAGAGCATATGCCAACGTGACAACTTGTGTCTGGCCGCGGTAAACAATCCATCCGCGGAGCAGTCAACATAACGGCGAAAATTTCGCTCGATTCAATTTTTCTATCATTAATCATGTTACATATACATGTCAAATCATGGCAAATTACAGGTAGGTGATAGAATATAATGTCTACATTCATCCTCTATATGCATTAAGCTTTTAATGCTATGGTTAAATTAAATTGTTTGCTGTCAACTTGCTGTATTCTCGTCTCAATCCAAGTGTCAGCATGAGTTCATTTAGCGCATACTATTCAAACTTCATTATCAGCTGTCGGCACCGTAAAATCGTTATAACGTGATAACTATGGTATAACACATACTATTCCGATCTTCTTTCTTGATATTGGCCTCTTATCACATTCCTGAATGCCTTTAATTTAGAATTTCAGTTCAGATGAGATATCAGGTCTGACCTTGGGTCCAGTTTGATTACCAAAGCAACTAAACATTCTATATTGTTATTATTCGGCAGTATTTGGGTCAATCTGCTGAATATCTCTATATTGCTTTACTATAGCTATACTAAGCAAAGTTTGTTCCTACTACCATGGAAATAGATTTTTTTGGTAGAAAATCATGAAAGGTATTTTTTATGGATATGAAAGATTTCTATCAATGAATAACATAGAACAAAGGATAACTTCTTATTCTTGTGTGATATAACCAAGTAATAGTAGTTTGGTACCATGCCAGGCTTTTGCTCTCTGGAAGGCTGACAATCTAATGGGCCACATATCTAAAAACCAAATTTCATTTTTTTGACTAACTGTTCGAGGAATAAGAAAGATAGAGCAATATGGATCTCATTGGAATTGTGAGGTTATAGCCATTCTAGAGAGGGTATAACTTTACAGATTGAACCAGTAGAAGTGTCTATGGAAAGAATGTGGATAGAACAAAAACATTCTTTTTCATGTTACTTTTCATAGAACAGCCATATACCCAGCAGTGATCAGTCACCTCGCGTACCTCGTGATAGCACAGGTTCACCACAGAGGGTGAGGATCTTGATCACCCACACTCACCAGGGATGCCGACACGAGTGATCACTCACCTCGCTAGATGAAACGCCCACCACGTCATAGCACAGGTTCACCATGGATGGCGAGAGTGGTGATCACTCAGACTCACCAGTGATGGCGACGCTGGTGATCACTCACCTTGTTAGATGAAAAGCTCATGATCATCGACATTGGGAATCATGCAGCCTCACATCTGCCAGATCAAAGTATGTTTTGCCAGAGAAGGTATTGCCTTATGTATCTTCCCTCTAACCACAGACAAGGTGTTCATGTTGATATTTCCCTATGTATTTTTCCTGTAACCAGAGAAAAGGTGTTTATGGATAGTTGCTTTTATTTTAGAGATACCTCTATCTAAATTCAATTGATATTCTCTCTATATAATCTTGTTTGATTCAACTCTGAAGTATTACATGGAAATCAGTGTGAAACAAAGCACATTCGATACGTATGGTACTTATACTTCATGCCCACACTTCCTAGATAGGCTACATGTTGAACAGTGGTGCTGTCTCAACAACTTTGGCAATGGTGGTGATAAGTTGCCACTGTGAGTGAGAGTGAGTGACAGATGATGCAATCCTCAGAGAGCATTGACTTGGAGTGACACAAATTCACGTATTGAGTGAGACCAATGTTGGCAATGGTGGTGATAAGTCACCATTTTGAGAGAAGATTAACTAGGAGTGATACACACTCACGCAGTGAGTGAGAGCCATGTGGCAATGCAGGTGAGAAGTTGCCATTCTGAGACTGACACACAGTGGCGAAAGATGAAGCAGTGAGTTATCACTCAGGAAGGAGTCACCATTGATGACCAATCATGGCGACAGATAACGACAATTTGCTGGTTAGGATGGAATATTTGAATGTAATCTAGAGATGATTTACTAGGGAACTGTCTCTCATTTAGTGGATACTCCAAATTTTAAGGTTTCTAGAGGTTGCTAAATGAAGAAAATGCCTATTTTCTCATGATTTTAGGAATTTTTCTTAATTTTTTAACTATTTTCCCACTTTAGCAATCTCTGTAGACCTTAACAATTGGAATAGCCAATAAATGAGAGATGATTCCCTAGTAAATCATCTCTAGATTACATTGAAATCATCAAAACAATTGATTTTAATGATATTCCATCCTTGATCGCTGTTCTAAGAAAAGTAACATGAAAAAGAACGTTTTTGTTTCATTAGCATTCTGCCCCTAGCAAACGGCCTTCAAGAGCCAGGAAATGGAAAGAAACAAGATGTCCGGTCAAAATGATGTATAATAATTATGTGAATCTCTGATCTAAATTAACAAAATTATATGCAACTGAATATTCAGAAAATGTTAAAAGGGAGGGGGTAGAGAGTATCCTTAATCAGGATTCAACACTTCTTCTAACATGACCTGCTCCTAGGAGATAACCTGGGAGCCTGGCCCCTATGCAATACTGCATACAAAGTAGATGGCAAGGGGTTCCATTGATTTGCTCTCATTATCAAATTAAATTAAACAGACATTCTTGGCCCTAAATAAGCCTATAGTGTACATTACACTATAGTGTACATTACACTATAGTGTACATTACACTATAGGCTTACACTATCACACTATTCTTAATTCCATACGCAGGGGAACTATGAAACAAAAAGATGGCTTGGCAAGACAATATAGTCTCCCTTGCATGGCTGTCTAAACCAATTACATCATATGAGCTCTTAGAATGAGGGAAGCAGCTCTTTGCAACAATATGCAAGAGTCCACTTGCCCATGGTAGTAATACATCTAAATATGAGCCTTTTATCTAGATAAGGAAACACATCTACAAAGGAGCACTATACAAGATGAAGCAGTGGTGGTAATGCTGTAAGGTAGGATCTAAATGCCATAGGGCTGTTATAAAACACACACAGACATTGTTGGCCAAGCCTCTGGCATCCCATACCAGCAATATATAATTGATATCTAATGCATCTACCAGCTTTTATCCTAAGTAGGTGGAATTTAAACTTCCTCTTCCTAGTGTATTTGCCAAAAGCATCTTGGAGCTAAAGGCTTCTCTAGCGCCCCTTTTTTTACACTGCAAAAAAAGGTGTTTAGATCCTAAACACAATTCTAAACATAATATTGCAACGTTTTTATAAGAACCATATCATGCTTAACACATGTACAATGTTTAGAAATATGATGTGTTTAGCCAATGTACTTAGATTTCAAAGTGTTTATATTTATATATTTTTTTCTGGTTTTAAGAATTCTGCTTAGATTGTGCTTTCCAGTGAGTTTATATTGTGTTAAGGAATTAGCTTTGGAATACATTTAGGTTTTTGCGCACCAGGTGAGTCATAATGGTGCAAAGGTACCAATAGCAAAGGCTGAAACTGCTTTATAACTTTTTGTGGACGTTGTGTATATGTTTTATAAAAGGAAACTCTGCTTTAGGGTAATAATTCAACATACATATGGTTCATCAATAACAGGGAACTGTTTACAGAAATCCATATCAGCATATGTCTATATATATATATATATATATATATATATATATATATATATATATATATATATATATATTGTAGCGTTTTCCGACTCTATGGTTAATAAAGAATTACACAACTCCGACAGCTTGACTTCAGTGTCTTTTATTTCCTGGCAGTCCTCGCCACACCATCTAAGTCTTATATCGTGTATATATTAATCCGGAGATAAGCCTTTTAGAGTTCTGCTCCTCTCTGTCTGCAACTTGGAACTAACTAATCGGAGTAACAACTCCCTTATTTATACATAGGCAGATACTCCGACCCCGGCCTGCTTTACGGCAGGCCAGCGTCGGAGGATCTCCTCCGCCGACTACTATTGCCGACGTAACCGCGTTACTTCAGGACCGCTGGCCTCGCCGCCCCCACACCAGGATGGTTTCGGCTCCGCCAACGGCCCCTCCGTCTCCGCCACACTCTCCCCAACTAATCTATAGCCTTACCGGGAGAAAGAGTGTGATATTACCCTCCTGCAGATGGGTTTCCAATTTTGAATAATCCTGCCACGCCATGGCCCCTGGGCGTTTAAGTAAATAGCTACACATAACACACACACAGTAAATCCTACTTAAACCTCCTCTGTAGGCGGCATTAACTACTAAGTAAACCGCATCCGCCGTCCCCTATGCGGAGTATAACCATAGCAACAACTTTTATACAATAATACGACGTCATTTCGTCTGGATCTGGCAGACATCCTCCGCCCGTTCGCCTCCCCCTTCTCCGCCACCCTCCGGATCGCCTCAGGATGTTTTGTCGCCGCCCTCATTGGTTCCAGCCTTGGTCGTCTGCGCCGCCAACGTCTTCGGCCACCGCTGTCCGCAGCGGCTGCAGCATCCCTTCTGATCACGGCCATAACGGGTCCGGGTAACATGGACCAGTTCAATATCTCCATTGGGGAGAGTGTGAATGGAGGAAGATTGCAGTCCCCCGGGTATAACCCTCATCTCAGGTCCTAGGGTCCGAGGCTGCCCCAGTCGTCTAGAGTGTTCCTTGAGGGCCTCCGGCCCGGTAAAATCCGAATGCCATGGCATAGCCCCATCCTCCTCCGCCTCCTCGTCCCTATTGTCACCCGCTTTATCTCCTTGTTGATCTAGCGGCAGGCGGTGCACCTCCTCTACCCCCGCCAACCCCTCAGTGCTGGCGATTCCCCCTTCCCCCATATCTCCTATAGGTAATCCGGTTATTACAATCACTCGGTCTGTCTCAGTGTTCGGTAGGGGCTCCGGATCCCCAGGCCCTCCGACCACCGTCTCGACCCCCTCCGGCACCATCACCATGGTCTCCGCCCGTCCACTCTCCTCCCCCACTTCTACTTGCAGCAAGAATTCCCCCTTGGGCGAGCAAAGGACTAACCTGTCCAACCCCACGGTTCGGGGGTACCTATCCAACTTGGGTAGAGCAAATAAGGTCTCCGGCTCTACGAGGGGGGTCTTCGGTACCTTCTTCTCCGCCTGTCCTTTCTCCTTCACCGGTGTCCCTACGGAACACGATTGAAATTTACTCATTAATTGGGCGGTACCCTCATCCATGGATCGGTTTTGTATGGCCTCTTCCTCTGCCTCTTTTAACACTCCCTCCAGGCTCCACTTCCTTGTAGACTTTCCCGCCCCTTTTCCTTTAGGGCTTTTACTTTTAGTTTCCATCTCTTTCCTCAGTCTTTCCTTCTCCGCCTCTTTGGCCTTCCTCTCCTCCTCCTCCTTTCTCCGCTGTTCCTCCTCCACCTTCCGGCGCTCCTCAGCCTCTCTGGCCTTCCTCTCCGCCTCCTCTCTCTCTTTCTGTTTAATTTCTCTTTTCTTCTTTCGCTCCTCCTCCTTGGCATCGCTGAGTACGGCCAGGAACTGGGCTTTCAGTTTAGGGCAGGATTGTACGTATGCCGGGATGGCCACCTCCTCCGACTCCTCGCTGGTTTCATCCTCCCCTTCCACCTCCCCCGCCTCACCCTTCTCCGGCAACTCAGGCGTCACGATTGTAACTGTCTTCAGGATGGGTTTCGGTTTGCTAGGGGAAGGTTTACTCATATCCTCATAGGAGGGCAATGTCTCGGGACTGGCACCGGAGAGGGTGGGTTTGGGCTTGTTGACTAGTTCGTAAGGGGGCTGCTTCTCGGGGCTAGAGTCCAGCCCATTTCTCCCTAGTCCCAAGCTCTCTCCGTCCTCCCCACTCGTGGCGGAGATGTCCTCGTAGGCAGCCGACTTGATGGAGGTTCGGGAGGTCGGAGTGTCCTTCTTGGTTTCCTCGTACTCCGCCTCCAGGGCTCTCACATTGACTTCCCCTAGAGGCACCTCCTGTTGCATTCGTAACAGAGTCTTGGTGGGGGTCTCCCCCACCTGTCCATATCTCTCTACCAGTAATCCTATAATGAACTTCAGTTTCCCCGCCATTTCCTCGTCTATTTCCACCTCCCCCCCGCTCAGTAGAGGTGTCAGGTCAGGTCGGGTATCCCCGTGGCCAGTGGCGGGGTGGAGGGTCCTGCTTCCTCCTCCGCCTGCCGCTCCTTACCCCGTGGGGATTGTCTCTTCCTCTTTTCCGCCGATTCCTCCCCCCCCCTCCGGCTCGAAGGCCCTCTTGACCCCCTTCCCTGACATACTCCGGGTGGACCTGACGGAGAGACAACTCTGGGGTGTGCTGGTCCCCTCCACGCGGAATCCCAGCAATTGCTCCAAGTATTTGGAGGCGACAGCAGCCTCCGTCTCCTCCTCCAACGTTATTCCCGGCGACGCCATGCCGCTGAATGTAGATCCACTGGGGCTGTCCCCCGCACCCCCTCCACCCGCCGAGGTGCCCTGCTGCGGCGGGGGGACCACGGGCTTGGAGGCGGCGTTTACCGGTTTCTTTTTCTTGGCCACCGCACTCCCCCTCTTCCTCTTTGTGGTGGTGAGCCTGACAGCTTCCTCCGGGCTAGCTGGGGCAGCCACGAGGCTACTGTCCGCCGAGGATCCTCCCGCCTCCGTTGCCCGGCCCACCGGTAGCATCCTGCACTCCCGGATCTTGGCTACCATGTACTCACACTTAGGGCACTGGTAGCCCTCTTGCATCTCGTCGTGAGTGCGGAGATGGCGGTTCATCCCATCGGATCTCATGAAGTACCACTGCTTGGAGTCCCCCCTTTTCCGGCAGATCTCGCACCGATACTTCGGCAGCTCCACCCCGTCTACCCACTCCGTGGGGACCGGCTTCTGGTCTCTGTTTTTGAAGACAGGCATTACTAGTTGTGGCGTTGTCCATAGGCTAACAGGAATTGAAGGGTGAGGCGGATAGCGCTCCCTTATATTCCCCCCGGTGGTCACGCCCCCTCCTCCTACTCCTCCAATCACCGTCCCCTGGGTCAGGCCACCCTCCGTCACCACGCCGTGGGAAACCCCCGATTGCATCATAGCCTTACTCCGCACACCGTTGTCGCCAGTGGCGCCTCCGCTCTCACGTGCCTGCTGTGAGCCGTGGGAACGTGATCCGCGGTCAGCCGAGGACCTCCGCCTACGATAGCTCCCACTCCGACTCTGGCTCTCCGAGTCCCTCCTCCCATGTCTGGCTGCCTCCGTCCGGGCAGACACTCCGTCCCTTCTGTGGCCACTAGTGGAGCGGCTAGAGGAGGAGTGGCCGGAGGATCTTTCTCTCTCCCTCCTCCTCCGCCGACTCTCCCTGTGTCTTGAGCGTGTGGAGCCCTCCCGGGAGTGGCTGGACACTGTAGAAGACACTTTCTTTGACCCTCCACCAGCATTTTTACCCCGACTCGATTCACCCTCGGGCCCTGTCCCTCTTAGAACCACCAACCGCGTGTCCTCTCCGGCCTGCATTGTAGACTGACCGTTAACGGTCCTTCCCCCGCCTTTTATTGGGGAGAACTTGTTATGAGGGTTGCTTAGTGACTCCCGCCTCTCCGGCCCTACTCCGCTAGGCGGCGCTCCGGCCGCCGGCCGGCCGGCCTCACCGCCCGCCGTCGAGGAATTTGGAGCCTGGCCTCCCGACCTCCCCTTTGTCATGGCTCTTCTGCAGCGTCCAACCCTCCTGGCTTCCCTCTCTTCGTTTTCATGGTTGTTGTAGATGGCTTCCTCGATCATTTCGTAAATAAACCATCTTTCCCTATGCTTCTCCCTGATTCTCCTCCGGCCAGGATCCGCCGCCCTCCTTAATCTTTCTGCCCTGATTTCCTCGTTTTGGCCATGGTTCCGCCTTCTGCGGGCCAACTCACTCTCATCACTCACCCCCTCTTCATCCGACTCGCCCATCTCGGGGAGGGACCATTCCTCGTAGGGAGGGTCCTCCTCTGGTTCTACCCCCCTCCAATGTGACATTTCGGCTTCTTTCTTCAACCTTTTTTCATTTTCCAGCCATACATCGCACCAGTCGCGGCCTTCTTGACTCATCTTGCTTTTGCAGCTCCTCCACTCCGCCCCAAGGTAAGTATCCAGTTGAGGCGCCAGTCTGACGGCCCGGGCTACGCTGGTTCCGGCAGGCTTCGGTGCACCCCTCCGCAGACCTTCTTTCCGATTTCCTTTATCCGCTGCCCCTCCCTTACTGGTTTCAGTTATTTGATGTCTCTTTTTCTCTTTGCAGGTCAGCAGTTTCGCCTCCCGGTCAGCTCCAGTCCCCGGGGTCACCTGAACCAGCCGGATGGTGCCCCCTCCGGATCCTCCTTCCTCCTCGTCTGAATTGTCAGAAGATAGGGGCTTTGCCTCCCTTGTTTCATCCTCCATAGGAACATCCTCCGCCGTGGCCCGCGCCAGGGCCAGTTTTAGGGCGTCGTAATGGACTACCCTGGTAGTTTTACCCTTTTTAATTTTATACACCGCCTCCCCTAAGCGCCCCACTATCTCCCATGGGCCTGTCCAATAGCTCTGGAGTTTAGGTGTCAGTCCCCTCTTCCGGAGAGGGTGGTAGTAGAAGACCCTGCCCCCGACAGGGAATTCGCCTGCCGAGGCTCTTGCATCATAGTTCCTCTGTTGCCTGCAGAGGGACCTTCCGAGGGCCTCCCTAGCGACGGAGTATGCTTTTGCCATAGTGGTTTGTAATTCGGCCACATAACCAACTCCTCCCCCTACATTGGGCTCCAGCGGGTAAACCAAATCCAGGGGGATGACCGTTTCCCGCCCCAACATCAGAAGATTGGGGGACAATCCCGTGGAGGCGTGTGCGGAGGAGCGATACGCCGCCATTACAAATGGCAGCCGCCGGTCCCAGTCCCGTTGGTCCTCCGCCACCACAGTCGCCAGCAGCATTTCAATTGTTCTGTTGGCCCGCTCCACCATCCCATCGCTTTGGGGCCTAAAGGAACAGGTTCTGGTCTGCCTGACTTCCAGTAAGGCCACCATTTCCCTGAATAGTCCCGACTGGAAGTTCTTGCCCTGATCTGTGTGCACCTCCGCCGGGGCTCCAAATCTACAGATGAACTCCTCCACCACAGCCCTGGCCACCGTGGGTGCCTCCTGGTTGGGTAAAGCGTACGCTTCCGTCCATTTAGTGAAGTAGTCCGCCGCCACCAAAATATATTGGTTCCCGGCGGAGGACAAGGGCAATGGACCCATCACGTCTAGAGCTATCCTCTGTAGGGGTAGTCCAGCACCCACATGTCCCATTGGTGCCCGGTGCGGAGGTGGAGCCGCCTTCCTCCGGACACAGGGTTCACAGCTGGCGCACCACAGGGTCACCTCCCTCCTGAAGTCAGGCCAGTAGTAACCTGTCTGGAGGCGCCGGATGGTTTTATTGCGGCCCAGATGCCCCACCAAGGGCTCTCCGTGGACCTCCCTGAGCACATCATTCCTGCTCGGGGTGGGTACAGCAATTTGGAAGCATCGTTCCCCCGCCGCACCTTCCCACCACCGGCCCAGTATCCCTTTTTCTATACTCATGCGCCCCAATTGGGCATGCCAGGCTCTCAGCTCATAGCCCCAGGTCCTTCTTTCCTGTGGTGGTCGCCTCCCCGTTCACCCATGATCTGACCCGAGTCAGCACAGCGTCCTCCGCTTGGAGTGTGCCCCACTCTCTCCCTGCCGGCGGAGTGGAGTCCCCCACCGCCGGAGGCGCCCCCCGAACCATCTCCTGGCGTTGAGACCTTGTGAAAACCCGGCAATGCAGCAGCTCCTCCTCATCCTCTCGTCCACATTGCTTGCAGGGCTTCCTGGACAGCCCATCCGCATTCCCATGTAGTTTCCCCGGCCTATGCTGCACCACTATGTCGTAAGTACTTATAATCTGCAGCCATCGAGCCAGCTGGCCCTCCGGCTCCTTGAACTCCAACAGCCACCGCAGGGAGGCATGATCTGTTCGGACTACCACCCTCCTCCCTATTAGGTAATGCTTGAATTTCCTGAGGCCAAAGACTATAGCCAGCAGCTCCCTCCTTGTAACGCAATAGTTACGCTCCGGCCTGCTGAGAGTGCGGCTGCCATAGGCTAGGACCCTCTCTACCCCCGTCTGCTCCTGGGACAGTACCACTCCGAGGCCTGTGTCACTGGCGTCGGTGTCTAAGGTAAGCTGTCCCTCCGCCTGGGGGAAAGCTAGGATAGGGGCCTCGGTTAATCTCCTTTTTAGGTCTTGGAATGAGGCCTCGCATTCCTCCGACCACCGGAACGTCCTCCCTTTCTCGGCCAGCGCGCTCAGTGGTTTTGCCCTCGTAGAGAACTCAGGAACGAAGGTCCTGTAGTAGCCGGCTAGCCCCAGAAAACTCCGGACCTCCGTCACCGTGGTCGGAGTGGGCCACGACTGCACCGCCTCTATCTTTTCCGGATCTGTCTCTACTCCCGCCTCACTCACTTGGTGGCCCAGGAATAACACTCTGCGGCGAGCCAACTGGCATTTGGAGGGCTTGATTTTAAACCCAGCATCCTCCAGCCTTTGAAGTACCTCCCCAAGCCGCTCAATATGTTCCTCGAAGGTGGCGGAGAATACGACTATGTCGTCTAGATAGACCAAACAAGTTTTCCACTGTAGTCCCCTCATGGCCACTTCCATCACCCTTTTGAAGGTGCCTGGCGCATTGCACAAACCGAAGGGCATTCTCCGGAATTGGAACAGCCCCCGGTGTGTCGTGAATGCTGTCTTCTCTTTATCCCCCTCCTCTACATCCAACTGCCAGTAGCCGCTGGCCAGATCCACTGACGAAAACCAAGCGGCCCCCGCCATGGTATCGAGACAATCTTCCACTCTAGGCAGGGGATAAGCATCCTTAACGGTGGTGGCGTTGAGCCTCCGGTAGTCCACACAGAAGCGAGTGGTACCATCCTTTTTTTTTACTAGGACCACCGGAGAAGCCCACGGGCTAGTGGATGGCTCAATCACTCCGGCTTCCAACATCTTCTCCACCTCCTCTTCTACCGCCTCTCGTCTATGGGGTGCCAATCGCCTCGGCGGTTGTTTGATAGGTGGATGTACCCCCGTATCAATCCTATGCTTGGCCAATTGAGTGTGCCCTTTGTCGCCCTTATGCCTCTGAAATGCCCCCAGGTGTTTCCTTATAAGCCGTGCAAGCTCCTTTCTACGGTGAGCCTCCGTCCCGCTCACTAGCCCGTCCACCAAACGCTTTAGTTCCTCCGGCTCACCTCTCTCCACCATCCGGCACCATCCCTCTCCGGCCACTGTCTCGCCTCCGCCTCTGCACTCCACTCGTTGAATGGCCCCTAGAGTCATGTCTCTATATATCACCACTGGCTCAGGACCGGGATTGAGCACCCTGACCCAAGTTGCCCTCCCCTCGGGGCATACCAGCCCCCGCCCCACCAGGAAGCTCGGTTCACCCTTGTGTCCGGCCATCCCTTCAATCATCCCGTCGTCCCCCTGTTGCCAGGGTCCGGCTAGAGTTCCCTCTAGCATGGCCTCCTGTCCGGATCCCAGCACCGCCGCTCGGGTGCTGACGATTCGGCACACAGAATCCTCCTCTGTCCACACTAGGCGCCCTTTTGCTACGTCGACCATTAGTTTGTTGGTGCGGAGGAACTCCGCCCCCAGGATTCCCTCCGTCCCGGTGTCGCTGACTACGAAACGCACATTGATAGTACGCCTCCCGATTTCCAGCTCTGTGTACACTTCCCCTTTTATGTCCATAGGCCGCCCATCGACGGAGTAGATCTTCTCCGCCGTTTCTCCCAGGCGTTCCCGTCCGCCCCACCTGCTCCACCATCCTTCGGAGACCAGATTAAGCGACGCACCAGTGTCCACCAGCAATTGGATGGGGGCCCCTGCCAGCCGACCCTCTACTATCAATCCTCCTCCGCCCCTCTCTCGGCGGCCCTGTATCACATTGATAGGCCCACTTCCGTCGACCTGTACTTGGCCTTTAGTATAGGTCGATTCTAGTTTCCCACCGCCGGAGTAGCCTGTTCGCTCACCGGCCTGGATGCCTCCTTGGCCTTGATATTTGGGCATTCTCGCTTGAAATGGCCTTCCTGTCTGCATCCGAAACAAGCACCATTGCTTGGCTTTTTCTTCCTCCCCAACACCGCCAGATCATCCAGCCTTTGAACTAACCGCTCCATCAACTCCGCCATTTTGCTCATTTCCTCCATGTTGGACTTGAGGTGTTCATTTACTGACGCATCCGCCGCCCTCACTTTGTGGATATTCTCCTGCTCCACTTGTAAGTACGCCTCCGCTCCCACCGCCGTCATTACTGCGGATTGTAAATCTTTCGGTGTTGACTGATACACCCACTGCCTGAGTGGATTGTCGAGGCACAATAGGAATCTATCGAGAGGTAAGGTGTCTGTCGTCCGGGCGTCCGCCTCCGGATATGCTAACTTAGTGTACTTTTTCAGTTCTTCCTGTAACTCTTGCAGTCCCTCTCCCTTTCGCCGGACCCTAGTGCGGAGGAACGCTTTGTAGATCTCTTCCTGATTAGTAGGCTCAAACCTTTCCACGAGTGCCCTTCTTAACTCCTCATACCCCTCCGGCGTGGCTGGTTTCCTTCCCGTCAACAATCTCCGGGCTGCCCCCGACAGACTCAGGCCTAGGAACATACCCGCCTCCTCCGGCTTCCATCCATTTACTTTGACGCACAGGTCGAAGTGGTTGAGGTAGTCAGATAGGTCTGTGGTGCCATCATATTTAGCGGGTTTCACCACTGGCTTACCCTTTGCCTCCTTCTCCCCATCGGCACCTCCTCTCCAGCCGTCCTCCGGACGACCCATAACTCCTCTACCCTGCCGGAGATCTCCACCTTCCCCTACTTCGTCCTTATCCGCCTCCTCCGCACATCTCCCGGTTTCGGGGCGAACCTCGGCAGGTGCCCGCTTGCTCCCCTTCCCTGGGTTATTCATCTCCGCCTGCTCCTCCGGCCACCAAAGCACCTTTCCACCCTCGTCCCTTCCCGGGTTGAACCCCAGCCAGGCATTTGCATCACCCATTTTTCCTTTAGGGTGCCTCAGCCTCCAGGCCGCCGGTTTCTCCTCCCTCTCCCATGGCCACAGGTAGGGCTCCCTTTCTTTAACGCGTGGTTCCTCATATCCCGTGTCCGGTACCTCCTCCCGGGATGCTCTATCGGCGGGTTCTGCTTGTCTCTCCGGATTCATCTCTTCCGGCCTCACCACCCCTCTCTGCCGTAGCGTCACTTCCTCGTCCACCACTTCCAGCAAAACCCCTTTTTCCCGCTTAATCTCCTCCGTATCCCTCTTCTCCACATGTAAGTTTATCGTTTCTGAAGCCTCCGCCATCTTCTTTCTCTCGTGGGTCTTCAAACACCGCTGTCACCAATGTAGCGTTTTCCGACTCTATGGTTAATAAAGAATTACACAACTCCGACAGCTTGACTTCAGTGTCTTTTATTTCCTGGCAGTCCTCGCCACACCATCTAAGTCTTATATCGTGTATATATTAATCCGGAGATAAGCCTTTTAGAGTTCTGCTCCTCTCTGTCTGCAACTCGGAACTAACTAATCGGAGTAACAACTCCCTTATTTATACATAGGCAGATACTCCGACCCCGGCCTGCTTTACGGCAGGCCAGCGTCGGAGGATCTCCTCCGCCGACTACTATTGCCGACGTAACCGCGTTACTTCAGGACCGCTGGCCTCGCCGCCCCCACACCAGGATGGTTTCGGCTCCGCCAACGGCCCCTCCGTCTCCGCCACAATATATATATATATATATATATATATATATATATATATATATATCTAAACACCTAGAAATTCAAATGTTTGAAGCTATACACCTAGTATTCATTCTGTCTAAGGTCTAAACATGTAAACATGTTAGGGTAACTGTTTAGGTGTTTAGAATTCCAATGTTTAAATCCTACACACATGGTTCACTAAGCACCTGGTGGACCAAAATGTTTAGATTTAAAACATGTTTAGACCTCAACACGTTTGAAACCTTAACACAATTCTTGCAGTCTCCTCTTTTCAAACCTTTAGCATGGGTTCCAGCCTTAACCAATAAAATGTTACCTATTTGTAAACCTGCTCTATGGGGGCCCACTCTACTCAAGTTGCAATCTAGGTGGCAATGGGCAAGTTACCACATATAATTTTTATTGAAGATTCTGTCACGAAGGACCGCTATGAAAAATTGAGAATTGCCAGATCATTGGAAGGCAATAAGTGGACATTGAAATCTCGAATTTGAACATTATGTGGACACATACGGGATAATGTGTTATTTGTGTTCTGCTTTGTCCCATGTTTATTCTTATCCCTTTTGTGCCCAGAATTATTTTGAGTGAGCTGACTTTTCCAACAAACTTGACATAGTGGAGGCAACTACTTAAATTATGTCCAGATTTAAATACTGATTCAAATGGTAACAAAGAGAGCAGTGAAATAGCTTTCAGAAAATGTAATATGAAGCATAGGTTATAGTGTCATATGAATCATAAGGGAATGATGATGTCATAAGATGTTGAAATGTGCTATTTGGATGGAGGTGCCCAGAAAATCTTCTTCTTTTTTTTTTTAGATTATGGTGAGAATAGGCTATCTTGAATTCATAAAGCATTATTTTGACATTTCAAAGGAAGCTATATTCATGGAAATTGAAAAAGATATGTATTATGACTGGATTCCTTGGAGAAAATCACTGGGAAAATATTTCATCAATATTTTTGGTATTTTTATCAATATTTTTGTGAATTTAGTGAATTTTCTTTATTTTCCCACTATTCCCATAGTCAGAGAGTGCACTTTTCATGTATTTGAAGCCTATTTTCAATCCAATATTTTCTTCAATAGCATCTATAAATAATTATTTACCTAATGCACTGTGACACATTTGGTATTGCTGGAAAGCCCTTGATATTACGAGTCTTCTGGTGATAGAATTATCCTAATCTGATGAATATTAAACCCACGGTGGTCCATTGAACATATATACACACTTAAGAGCGCACTTTTGCTATTCTGGGCACGTAAGGGTTATACAGAACTACTTTTCTGATATTTCCTGTTGAATATAACATTTCCTATATATATATGCCTAACTCTAGGAGACTGTCTAAACAGTGGTGTCCCCTAGTGGTCACACTATGAACTATTACCTCACTATAAGTATCTCCCCCTAGTGTTATACAGCTAAATACTTTTACTACATCAGAACCTGTTGGTTACAGTCTGAGCATGCTCAGAAGTCAATGTGCCTTTTGTTCAATAATAAACTCACAACTTTGAAGACCACAGCAGAGGCAACATCTCTGTGTTCCTTCCTCTACCATGCCTATAGGTTATGGGGCCAGTCTACATTTATAGTTCTTCACACTGCACACTAACTTGAGCACAAGGAGGAACACAGTATTTCTGTCAGTTAAGTAGAAATATTTGACAAACTTTATTGTTTGACAGCACATGGTTCTTCATACTGACGTCATCACATGGAGGAACACTATCTGTCAGTTCACTAACAATGTTTGACAAACTTTATGTTGACAGCACATGGTCAGTGCACAGTGACATTGCACAGTGACAGTACTTTCAGTGACATTTGCCTGTTTAGTTGTGAGCCTAGCACACAATGCTAGTTTTGAGATATTTTGCTTTACCACTTAGTGACACTTGGACATTGTGACATTTATTGGTTTACCACACACTGTATTTTTGAGACATTGGTCTTTTTGGCTCTACCACTCAGTGACCTTCAACATGACATTGCTCTACCACACACTGGTTGTCTAGACATTTAGCATTTATGTTTGGCCTTCTGTACTACATAGTGACAGTTTTGAGACTTTTGCCCTTGCTTTTTTAAATTGTTTTGGTAAATTCAAGTTTCAAAATGGCTACCAAGAAGGTTGAAATAGTGCCATTAAAAGGGCCTAATTATGCCACATGGACGGTCTAAGCGAAAATATTGTTGAAGCGAGATGCTTTATGGGGTATAGTTGCTGGCACAGAGACAGCTCCACCCGCAGATCAAGCAGATAATCTTCATAAGTTTATGCAACATAAAGACCAGGCCTGCGCATACTTGTTTTTTTTATCAGTTGACCCAACCCTATTGTATATTTTTGGGGAGGACCCAGAAGATCCCAAAGTTGTCTGGGATAGTTTGGGGAATCAGTTCCAGAAAAAGTCATGGGCGAACAAATTTGTGCTGCGTCACAAACTTTACTCGATGTAATTAGCAGAAAGCCAGTCGGCTGATGAGCACATTTTCAATGAACTTTCAATAGTTGGCAATAAACTCGATGAAGAGGATCGTGTGATCCATCTGTTAGCAAGTTTGCCTGAAACATTTGATATGTTAACAACTGCATTTGAATCTCTTAATCAAGTTCCATCCATGGAGATAGTTACAGAGTGACTCAGACACGAGGAATGCACGATAAAGGATAGGTCAGAGGAAGGTTTTGTTTTAGCATCACGCAGTGTAGGGAAGAGCAGTGGTAATGGCAGTGGTGGTAAGACCAACAGTGGTGATAGGAGCAGTGGTAAGAGCAAAAGTGGTATATGCTACTGTAGCGTTCTACCCCTCGATGTTATATCGAATCTTTCGATAAACAACGAAGAACAACTATTCAGGTTCCAGTTAAAACTTTATTGTCTAATAACACATAGGCATCAGCCGTTCTCGATCACAGTTACAGGTGGCAGAGTTTGAACTCTATTGCAGGTTCGACACTAGGCCTTCTAGTGTCTAGAGTTAATATTCCACATGAACCCCCTCTGTGCAGGAGCACAGAGGAGTATTAGAATATGGTAGCCGGGCAGCCGCCGACCATTGCTCACAATGGTCAGTCGGGGCTGGACTGACCCTGAGGAAGGCCGTACAACGGCCTTATATACACCGGAGTCGAGGGCCACGTGACCAAGTGGTGACGTGGCGCTGGACTCCAGCGCCCCCAGGCGTCGGGTAATAGAGGTGCTCTCGACGCCGCCCACGAGGACCACGAAGGTACCTCGAAGACGACGCGGTACCACCACACCACCCCCCACTAGACTGAAACGAGGTCTCTGAAAATTCAGAGATCCCGGATCAGTCTAAACAATTAGATAATAATATGAACTACTGGATCCGTCGACATAGTCGACAGAAACAGTAGAGGAATATATAGAAATATAGTTTCTACTGTACTGTAGAAAAAATTATTATCACAGTTAAATTATAAGGCGTTGCTCCATCCAACGTAGGAGACCAGTGTCGAAACACTGTTTCACGACCTGCTCCTGGTCGATCCGAGGGAGGCACGACCGGGTATGGCAACCGGGGTCGTGTCGTTTCCTCCCTGTCTCGTTGAGAAGCTCCTTCCAGCGTAGGAAGCCCATCGATAGCGTACAATACTACTATGATGGTCCTTCGACCGTGAGGCCGAGGATGTGTGGCACCACCGGGCCCTAAGACCAGGGTGGCGTTGGATCCACACAGCTTCGCAGGGAGGTCCGGGGACAGGAAAGGTACCCCCACTCGTGGAGGGTACACCGTCGTCCGGGAACGAGTTCCCGGGGGTTCCGTGCTGACATCGAGACTCTGTTCGATGTCAGCGATCCAGGCTGACGAGGAGGAGCAGTAGTTTCATACTACTGATCCTCCGAGATGGACCCTGTAGCGGCGTCGATTTCGGCCTGCTCTCCGTCAGTGCGCTCCTCTCCATGTGGAGCGCTGGCGGCTAGCTGGCCCGAAAACGTCGGCGACTCCGGCAATGGGACCTCACGGTCCATTGTCGTACTCCAAGCCTCGTTAGAGGTCTCGGGTGCATCCCGGGAGTCCCCCTCAGCATCTGAGTGGAGAACGGCCGAGTCTGCTGAGTCGCTTCCGTCGTCGTCGTCGCTCTCCTGACCTTCACGGTCGTCCTTGTCTCCCTGGTCAGGGGGAGGCTTTGGAGAATGATCGACGACATCGACGTCCCCGTCTATATCCATCGACTGTTCCACCTCGGCAGGTTCTACTGCTTGGGCGGAAGCCGACGGGTCCGGACAGACGGCTACGTTCGCCGGGGCCAGGGGAGTGATGCCCTGAAGATCCGGATGGATCCTCGGTGACACCACCCTCTGGACCGGTGGCGGCGTAGGCTCGGTGGTTCCCGAGAGGGTTATCAAGGGAACCGAGGAGGAAGACGGGGCTGCTGGCGGGTAGACGGAGGCACCGAGAGACCTACCCGGGGTGTCAGGCTTGTCCTGCACCACCTGTTCTCGGCCCAACATCGTCATAGCCGAGCTCAGACTGTCAATCTTTGGAGACAACTCTCTCAAAGGATTCGTCTGAGCCGCCAGCGTCCTGACGTCAGGAATCACTCCACCCTCGACGAGGTACCTCTGCGCTTCGCGAGAGGGCTCGGTTCGAATGGGCTTCAGGGTTCGGACGCCATGGTGTTTGTCCCTCATCCATTCCGAGAGTTGGACCCCGAAGACTCTAAAGAATTCGCGGTCGATTTCCTCCCAGCCTTCTATGATACTGTCCCTCTTGGTAATATCATATTGGGCCTGTGCCTCAAAGTTATTGAGACGCGTTCGGACGTCGGTCAGACGAGAGTCCATCTCCATCTGAACGGTCTGGCGCGCCTCATTCCTAAGAGCCGGAAGGAGCTCGTTACGGATGGCCATGTTTGTTCTATCAAACAGGCCGAACAAGTAGGCACTCGCTTCCTCACGGAATGCCTCACCGAACTTGTCGATAGCAGGGCTGCCTGTCATCTGTAGAAGTCCCTTACAACGTTCCACGAACGTCTTCGGGACCCCACATTCGACGCCATCGCCGTATGCAGGCTGTGCCAACTCCCAACGCAAGGTTGCTGTCGGGGTGTCGGCGCCTGTCACGACGTTGGAGAAGCTAGCTCCTGCTGCCGAGGTCAGTGTCGCGCCTCCCACGTGGACACGCGGCGTGGCAGCTGGGGTGCTGCCCTCTGCCGCTGTAGGGGGCTTGACAGGAGACGAGTTGGTGGTCACCTTGGGTTGTCGATCACGACCACTCCGGGTTTCCACCGTCTTGCCTCCAGTTTTAGCACCACTGGTGCTTGGTTTGGCTGAACCGGTCGAAGCAGTCTTCGACTTTTTAGGAGCCGGGGCCGGGGCGGCTTTCGATGCCTTTTCGGGCTTCGAGGGAGCAGCCTGCGGCTTAGGCTTCTTGGGTTCAGTCGAACCGGCAGACTTTCCAGCTTCTGTAGAGTGGGGCCTCTTGTTCCCACTCGTAGAGGCTGTAGGTCCTGGGTCCCGAGGACGACTGGCCTCCCGCTTCTTCCGTTGCTCTACCCTGAACTCGGGGTAGGCACCGTAGAAAGCGGGCATCAGCTCCGGTCTGATATACAGGCGCTTCGTAGACAGGGGTGCGGGGGCCATCCGCATCCAGTGTCTAGTCGGCGCGCCTGTCTTCTCATTCCGTTCGCACTTTCCAACCAGTGTCTCCACTAGCTGGATAGCGCCCTCGGCGTTGTACTTATGGGGCTGCTTGTACGACTTGAGATGACGCGCCATCAAGCCCCTTCGTGAGGTCACGAAAGGAGGAGAGGTCGGGTCATCAGGGTCCTGATAACATGGAATGGTCTTTTCCACCTTAACACAACCGAACTGCGGACGGATGGCTCGATGCTCTTCAACCAAGTGTCGAGCAAACCTGCCGTCAGTCGCGTATACGCGAGGGGGAAACCCCTTACGTGTGCAGTTCTCGAAAGCACACTGCTGCCCTGGATTGAAGATGCGCCATGCGAACCCAATCCGCTGTCGCTCGGGCAGCGACACCCCCGACGAGTCTGAGGCATTCGTAATATTCTCGATCATCGAGACATACCAGTCAATGGCATGACTGTCGTCCGAATACCATTCCTCGTCGTCACTACCATCCTTTCCGACGAGACTTGGGAGTACCACTTGACCATTCTTGCGGTAGTCCTGAAGCTTTGTCAGTGGCCTGTCATCGACGTACTCAGCACGTCGTTTGGCAGTGATCGCTGACAGTTGCTTCCACTCGTCGACAGCCCTGGCCGTGTCTGGGGGTGAGGATACGGTGCTCTCCACGGCACCGGCATCGACCTCCGACGGCTCGGTTCCAGGTTCCGGTGGAGCAGTAGACTCGCTACTCCTCTCCCGGGCTGGAGCCTTCTTGGCTGCGGACTCCTTTTTGCTACTTTCCTTCTTGGGCACCCTAGGGATCTTGAAATCCTTCAAGGTGCCCTTGGATGCCTTTGATTCAGTCGGCTTCTTGCCCTTAGAACCTGAAGGGGTAGCACTTTTCGATGGAGCAGGCGTCGACGGCTCGTCGACCTCCATCTCATCGGGAGAAGAGTCTCTCGAGGCGGCAGCAGCTGCGACCTTCAAGTCGCGCTTCTGCTGCTTAGCTGCCTCCTTCGCCTTCCGGCGGAGCTCCTTCTCCCGCTCCTGGGACTCAGCCAAGGCTTTCTGTGCATCCTCGATCTGCTTCAGAAGGGCTGCACTCTTAGCCGAGGTAGACTCGAGCTCTTGCTCGGGTCTGGTCCTCTTGGACTTCTTCTTCTTCTTCTTCTGCGACTTGTGGCTCGCCGAAGAGCTGTACCCTGACTGCTCGTCGGACGAGGACCCCATGGTTCTTCCTGAACTGCCGGGTTCCACCAGGGAGAGAAGACTCCGGGTCTCGAACCGTTCTCAGACGGGACGAGACGTCGAAGAGGATCTTCGAGGTTTTTCGATCCGCACTCTGGCGGGTCGAAGCCTCGAAGGTGCCTTCGATGTACCTCGAACCGCACTCAGGCGGCTCGAGGGACCGAAGACTGGAGTCTCGAGTGAACACGAACCTGCGCTCACACAGGTCGTGTCCCTCGACACTAGGCAGGGGAGACCTCCTACACTCAGGTAGGGAGTCCCCAGACGGAGCGTACCAGCTGGAATAAGCTAGGCTTAGTCCAGCTTATCTGCGTCCGACTCTCACGAGAAGGGCGCAGATGTGACCTCCGTGGTGGGCGACGCGGCCTTTTATCCCTGTGGCGCACGTCTCTGATTGGAGGAAGGGGCTTCGTGACCGAGGAGGGCGAACCCTATTGGTCCACAGCGCATCACGCCATGACCAAATAAGGTATTGCTCAAAAAATAGAACGACTCACTCTCCCCTCACCGTCACGCTCTGCTTCTCCAGTCGCAATGTTTGCATATGCCGTTATTTCCTATGCGGTCTATGGGTTCCAACACTATTAACATGGATTAATCTGGGCACCCCCTCCTTCATCAGACTACCGGGATTAAAAAAAAATGGCTCCAATATGGATCTACCCTTCGGGCAGTATCCACCAGCCTATGCTGGGAACCCGTCCTCACAGTCAATAAAATCAGAGGCTCCAAATTTCCATGTTTCCAGTGTCAGTTTGTCTCAAACTAAGAGGCAATCGTACGACTTCTCGTTGTGTAATTTTTTTATTCACCGTCGGCTTCACGTCCACAGACAGATTTACTCAAGAACGGCACCCGTTATTTTAAAGTCTCATTAAAAACACAGGTTAGTAAAGCTGCTGCTTAGTATTGTGCGAAACATCGATTACTGAGTAGGGTTTAATCTAGGGCTTTTCCTGATTTTAACCTTTACTACAGGAACGAGTGTTGAGCCTCGGGGCGGGTTACTATCACCCCCTCCTAGCCCGCCGTCCTTTGATGTGGCCGGGCCGACCGGGCTATTAACCCGTTTCCGTCGGCGTCTGCCTCCCATCACTTGTGACGGTGTGGATGCAGGAGCCAGAGTGTTTGCTCTGGGTTTCCTTTCATCCTCGACACTCGCTGACCGTTCCTTTGATGAGCCTTGGCGCTTAAGCCTCGCTCGAGTCATAGGTCCGGACTGGAGTGACTGATCTTTCACTTCAATCGAAACGTTTCGATGTGAAGTTTGTTCAGTCGTTCGCACCTTCGAGGGGGGGTCGGGCTTCCGACATCCCTTCAAAGGCTGTTTAGATGTTTTCGACTTATCTCGACGGGCCGGTCGACCACGGCGCCGCTTTGATGGTTTACTGGCATCCAACACCTCCACCTCGCTCAGTTTTCGAGCTTTTTGCTGTCGTTTTCGATGACCCTGCTTAGTTTGTTCTTTAGACTGGACTTCCGGCCGCGACCTTTCGACCTCTATTTCGACCTGTCCAGAAACAGACTTAGCCCTTTTCGTAGCCCTACGAGAAGGTGAATCATCATCAAGTTGTGGTTGCAACAACTCGACAGTTTGTGATAGTTCTACGCCCAACCACCGGCGCACTCTATCAACATTGCTCTTTTGCAACCGTCCGCGGGATGATCGAAGTAATAATGTCGACTCAGAGAGGACAGAATCTACAACGAACGGCCCATCCCAGTTGGGGGCAAGCTTCATAGCTGCCTGGGGGGTGTGGTACCTCACCACCTGTTCACCAACTGAGTATCTTCTCTGCTTTAGCCCATAGTCATACCCGACCTTCTGGCGTTCCGCAGATTTACCTAAGTTTTCCCTTACCATGCTATAACTCTCCCTCAATCGGTCACGAAGTTGTTCCACGAAGGTGACGGAACAAGGGACTTCGAGTGGGTTCTCGATTGAGCCGAAAATCACATCCGCTGGCATGAGAATTTCTTCCCCGAATACCATCATATTTGGACTGCATCCAGTAGAACTGTGCTCAGAGCTGTTATATGCGGACACCACATATTTAGCCTGTTCATCCCAGTCGTCCATATGTTTGTCTACCAACATAGTCAGACTCTGAATCAACGTTCTATTGAACCTTTCCACCTGACCATCACTCTGTGGTCTGTATGGATTGGTTCTCTGTTTTACAATCGTCAAATATTCACACATCTCAGAGAAGAGTCGAGACTCAAACTCTCGACCTTGGTCGGAATGCAGAAGCAACGGGACTCCAAAGGTCAAAACCCATTCGTTCACGAAGGCCTCTGCACAGGTCTCTGCCGTGTGATTTGGTAGGGGAATAGCGCGTACATACTTGGTGAAGTAATCCTGGATTACTAACATGCAAGTATTCTTGTTTGGCGTGGGTGCAAATCCCGAGATGATATCCATAGCTATCCTCCCGAATCTCACCCCGAACAACTCTTGGTGCAGAGGAGACTTACCCATGCCCTCGCCGGGTTTTACCAGGCAACAGGTAGGACAGTGTCGAACCCAACGACCTATGTCCTTTCCCATCCCGGGCCAGTAATATCTCCTTTTCACTTTTTCGAGCGTTCGTTTACGACCAAAATGTGCCGCTGTTCGGTGTCCGTGGCAAAAGGAGAGTACCTCACCCCTCAGTTGGCGTGGTACAACTACTTGAATCGTGCGCCTAGCTCGACCCGCCTCGACTTTCCAGCGACAGAACAAGCCTTCACGGAAGGTTAATAGAGGCCATTGCCCTACTAATTTCCGTACCTCGGTGCTCTCGATCGATACATCAGGCCTAGTGGGTTTAGCCCCCTTAACTAGCCATTCAGCAACTCGTTTGATGTCAGCGTCCGCTTTCTGAGCATCAATGAGTTCATCGAGAGACCAAAATGCAACACCCACCCGGCTGTCTACTAAACCACTTACAGCTGCCAAAACAGCATTATGACTGCCGCAGTCTGTGCAATCCGACCTCTGGCATAGCCGCACAGGGATACGACTAAGGCCATCGGCGTTTAGATGCTTGGCCCCACTTCGATGTTCGATCTTAGAGTTTTCGAGACCGAACTCCGAAAGGTGGGCCAGCCACCTACCCATCATTCCCTCAGCCTCTTTGAAATTTAGGAGCCATTTCAAAGACGAATGATCGGTGCGGATAGTGAAGTTACCACCATAAAGGTAGTGCCTAAACTTCCTGGTGTACACGACAACTGCCAACAGTTCCCTTTTGGTAGTGCAGTAGTTTCGTTGTGTTTTACTTAGAGTGTTGCTGGCAAATGAGATCGGGACCTCCATTCCATCCTGCACCTGGGATAGAAGAGCCCCGATCGCTGTGTTGCTAGCGTCAGTGTCCAAGATAAAACGACCGTCGGGTGTGGGGAATCGAAGTACAGGTGTCTCCCTGAAACTTCGTTTTAACTCGACAAAAGCATGTTCGGCTTTCTCCGTCCACGCGAATGCCTCGTAACGACCTCTACTACCTTTAGGTTTTTGGATCACTAAGTCCTGCAAAGGACTCACGAGTTCCGCAAACCCCGGGATGAACTCTCGGTAGTAGGAACAAAAACCAATGAAGGATCGGATTTCCTTCACTGTAGTGGGCCTAGCCCAAGTCATTACATCGCTAATTTTCCCCGGGTTGGCTTCTATACCCTGTTCAGACACGATTCGGCCCAGGTACTCGACTGAAGTCCTAAAAAGTTGACATTTTTTAGGTTTCAACTTCAGTCCCCATGCCCGAATCCTGTTGAAGACTTCTGCCAGATTCGCCATTGCTTCATCCGTCGTTTTGCCGAAGACGATGATATCATCGAGGTAAACCAGGCAACTTTTACCTAGCAAACCTCTCAACATCTCCTCCATCATTCGCTCGAATGTGGCGGGGGCGTTACACAAACCAAACGCCATGCGATCGAACTCGTAGAGCCCCCTCTGGTAGGAAAAAGCGGTTTTCTCGACGTCGTCGGGATTCATCCCGATCTGCCAATATCCAGATTGGAGATCGAGACAACTAAACCACTTGTTTCCTCCTAGGGCATCCAAGGATTCGTCGATGCGCGGGAGGGGGTAAGCATTTTTCTTAGTCACTCCATTCAGACATCGATAATCGACGCAGAATCTCATGGTCCCATCCTTCTTCGTCACCATCTGGACGGGACTGGACCAGGGACTAGTACTTGGCCTAACCACCCCCGTATCCAACATCTCCTTAAGTTGTTCATCCGCCGCAGCCTTCTTGCTGAGCGGAATCCTTCTATAAGGGACTCGGATAGGTTGTGCGTCACCCGTGTCGATGTTATGCAGACATCGATCGGTGCGCCCTAACGGCTCATCTGGGGATTTAAAGACATCCACATGCTTACGTAGTAAGGCGGACAGCTTCAGTCTTTCCTCTGGCTGGGTCAGGTGGGTGTCGCCATACATGTCTAACAGCCAGGTAGGGAGCTCCCCCGTGTGGGTGCTCGCGATTTCTGCCGTCTCGATGTCTGCAGCTTCTCGCTCGAGACGCATCATCACGGATCCTACCTCCGGTGACGAGAGTTCACCGTTTCTGTCAGCATACTGTATAGTACCGACCACCTGGCCTTTCTCCAGGACAATGTCTCGATTCAGTGGATTACAGACGGGAAACACTGTTCGACGAACATTGCTGACAAGGGCAGCCTCACCAACCAACCCAAAACATCTCAGAGTGTTCAGGTCGGGTTCGACTATGCCCTGTCGGTCTCTTTCCAGACCTTCGGATTTTACCAAGACATCGCACCGATGTCTGGCAGGTATCCTAGTGGTCTGTGCTACTGAGGCTATCGATGACACTCTCTTCAGTTTACACTGATGGTGCTCTTCTACCGGCTCGGTCATGACCAATTGACCCGTCCTTGGGTTCAGGATCATACCGTATAATGCCGCGAAGTCGAGCCCCAGAATGCCATCGTCAGCCACATCGGCCACTATTGGGCTAAACACATAGTGGGTCGATGCGACCTTAAGAGGTAAAACCAATCGACCATAGGTCCGCATTTCGGCTCCAGACGCAGTGCACGCCGTTATTCCCTCGTAGAGATTATCTGACGGCACCACTAACGTTTTCGCGAGTTCTCGAGAGACAATGGTGTGGCTGGCACCAGTATCTATCAGGAAGTCCAGAGAACGCCCTCGAATCTCTGCAGACAGGTACCATCGTTTCCCCGACAAGGGGGCGGTTCCTGCTAGCATTCTCAACCCTACGTCAGTACTCAGATCGATCCCCCTCCTCTTCAGAAAAGAGAGACAGGGATCATCTGAGGGAAGCTCTGTTGCGCAGACTCTGGCCAGCTGCCGCATCAGGGCTTCTCTCCCGGCGTCGACTTTCACTTTCGATCCAGTCGAACCCTCGACCTCGGAGTTCGGGCTGCCAGCGCCCTGTTCCTTGGCCATTGAGGCTTTTTCTACACCGACATCTTCGGAACCCGACCGGTGATCAACCGGTGCCGCTGTGGTAAAGGGCTGGGACGGCCCTACCGGGACCTTACCTAGTTCCCTCGAATCTACTGTCGTCTGATCAGGAGTGCCAGAGGTGCTGATACCTTGGCTTTTCGATGGTCGGGCAGCTCGATTGCCACGTCGAGCCGCCCGCCTCAGTTTTCCGTCGCGTCAGGTGGTAGTCCTTTAATCGGCTCGGGGCAAGTTCGTGCGAAATGCCCCTGCTTCTTGCAGTTCCAACACTTGGCGTCGGACGGAGGGGTACTCGGCTTCTCCGAGCTAGTACCAGGGACATCCCCCCCCTCGATAACCCTGAGTAAATTCTTCAATTGACTCAGCGAGAAGGTCTGCTCCTGTACCTTGGGTTTGGAGGCCTTGTTTGGTGTTTTCGATTTACCAGCGGATTTCTGACCTTTCTTAGTCTTACTCCCCGCCCCGGGCTTCGAGTATGAGGAGACTTCGCCCTGTCCTTCCTCAACCAAAGCGGCGTCGGCCAACGCCGACAATGCATTTGTCGAGGTAGGATTCACCAACTTCGGCAGGAGTTGTCGTTTTCGGAACAACTCGTCTGCCAAGTCCATGAGATCCTTTAGGGACATGTAAGTACGCCACTCCCGAAGAACGTCTTGTTGTAAATCAACGTCATACAATCCTCCTATGAACAACTGGTTGACTTTGGTTATGAGCCATTCAACCGAGAAGTCCACACCTGGATAGGCATCGCCGGCAAGACGTCTCAAAGCAAAGCCATAGGCTCTAATGCTTTCGTTCTTGCCTTGGCGTCTCTTCTCCATTGTAACAATGGGGTCTTGAAGGCTAGAAGTCATGGCTTCCGTTACCATGTCGACCAGTCCCTCCAAAGTCCCATCTCCATGCTCCTCCCATAGCCACACAGTATCAGCTGCAGGGCCATTCTGGAGTAACATGAGGAGTTGAGCTAATGCCATACTCGAGGTCCATACATTTACTCGACGGACGTGATTGAATCCGTGGTACCAACGGAGCCAATCGTCCTTCCATGTAAATGGAGGGCACTCGACTGACCTAGTTCGGGCTGGTTCATGCCCGATAGAGGTATTTTCAAACATTCTGCTTGATCTCCTGACCTGATCAAGGGCGAATGTTGTGCCTCTTCTAGGTATTTGATGGTCCATCCCCATGTTTCTCATAGTCGTGTCTGCACGACTGTGATTCATCCCCCAGGGGTTACCAGACTCGGCGTCACTCAGGCGTGAAGCTTCGAACCTGATATCCCTATATTTGGGTGGATCAACATGTTGTTGGGTCGTGATAGGGGTCGAGAACTGCCCGATCACTTCACTTAGACCATCGGTGCGCGGCATTGAAGGAACTGGTTGGGTCCGGCGCGACCTCGAATCCACTTTCGAGATGTCGTCGATTGCTCCCACCATTCTGTCTATCTCCGCCTGCTGTTTTGAACGTTCCGCCTGTCTTAATTCCGACACTAGGAATTCCAGGCGGGCATGTTCGGGTTTCGAGAGATCTCGTTGCTCGCTGATGGCAAAGAGTTGCTTGGCCTCCTTCATGGCATGGTCAAGCCACTCTCTGTAGTCAGGGTTTTCGACTAGATCCCCTTGAGTAGCAACTCTAGTAGTGCTGCATTCACTACTTTGTTGCTTATCTCGAAGTCTAGCGGTACGCAATTTCGATTCCGTCTGCTCCTTCAGACGTTCTTCGAGTGCGAGTTCATCACGAACTTCTTTATTCACCCTGGCTTCATCAGCCTTTCTGCGAGACAATATCTCTCGTCGGAGCTCATCGATTTCACCACGTATGGCTCCCAAAGTGTCCGAATCCTTCTGATCTTTCAGTGACTGGGCTACTAGGGATTCAGACTTCAAGGAATTAAGCTCGGCCTCATGCCTTGCTTTTTGTTCCATTAAGACCTGATATTCCGCCATTTTGTTTGCGTGTTCGATTCGTTCCTCACAGCGACGACGCATTTCTGCCTCGTCCCTGGCTCGAGCATCCTCGTCAGCTTGCATCTGACAGAGTAACGACTCCCGTTCCTGACGTAGCTGTTTCACCTGCTTTTCATAAGCCGTTAGGTGCTCAGCTACTTCTTCAGTATGCTCGGCTGATTGTTGGTTCAACTTATGCCACAACTCTTGCAGTTGTTCCTCCAACATAGTCTTTTCTACTTCTTGTAGTTTCAACTTATGTTTAAGGGACGTCTGCTCGTGCTGGGCATCCCGAAAATCGTTTCGAGCTCTCTCGACACATTCTCGGCGGCTTGTAGCAAGGCGATCGATCTTTGCTTTTAGCGATTGACAATCCATTGCTGTCAACCGACTACGCTCGATCTCTGACTTCGTTGCAAGCAAGGACTCCTTTTCGCTAGAGAGCTGCTTGACCTTCTCTTGAAGATCAGTAAGCTCTCTATTTGCGATCTGAGTCTTGTTCGAAGCCTCCAACGCCTGCTGCCTAAGCTGTTCCAACTTCAGCTCTATTTCTGTACTCTTCTCCTGAGCTTTCATGGTGTTACTCGCGAGAGCATCCAACTGTTGGCGACCCTGGCGCAGTTGGCGTTGCTGCTCTTGTAGCAACTCCTCGTTGAGTCCCCTGCCACTGTCAATACTTCCTTGTATCGACACGGGCGAGGGACCCTCGAAGGACCAACTGCCAAGGCCCATTGGAGTTCCCACGGGCGAGGCTGATTTTTCTACATAGGACAAACTCTGTGTCCTCAAGAAGTTCTCAGCCGCCGGAGAGAGTTGAGTCGATACTCGCCAATTGAGTAGCCGGCTCCTTTGATACAGGCCCAACGGGTCAGACGATGGACCTAATATCAGCGAGTGGTTCAAACCACCACCAATTAGTGGATCATTCCTATCCACTAAAGGGCCTGTAGTCACTTGATGTTGATGATTGGGGTCATCATCTTCATCCAAGTGACCCTGCATGTCGAACTTAAGCTCGCAGTACCTATGCGGACTAAAGTTAACAACTGGTCACGGCACCAGTGTAGCGTTCTACCCCTCGATGTTATATCGAATCTTTCGATAAACAACGAAGAACAACTATTCAGGTTCCAGTTAAAACTTTATTGTCTAATAACACATAGGCATCAGCCGTTCTCGATCACAGTTACAGGTGGCAGAGTTTGAACTCTATTGCAGGTTCGACACTAGGCCTTCTAGTGTCTAGAGTTAATATTCCACATGAACCCCCTCTGTGCAGGAGCACAGAGGAGTATTAGAATATGGTAGCCGGGCAGCCGCCGACCATTGCTCACAATGGTCAGTCGGGGCTGGACTGACCCTGAGGAAGGCCGTACAACGGCCTTATATACACCGGAGTCGAGGGCCACGTGACCAAGTGGTGACGTGGCGCTGGACTCCAGCGCCCCCAGGCGTCGGGTAATAGAGGTGCTCTCGACGCCGCCCACGAGGACCACGAAGGTACCTCGAAGACGACGCGGGACCACCACACTACTACTGTAAAAAGCCTGGTCATTATAAGAAGAACTGTCCAAAGCTTCTTCAGAAGGGTCAGAAGGAGCCAGGAGGAGGAAGATATACTCATGGTAGACAGAAGGCTAACCAAGCAAGTTCCATTGATGATAATGACTCCTCTTGTTTCATTGCACAGCATGCACTCTCGACCTCTGTAGGAGGTGGACATAATTGGATAGTAGATTCAGGAGCAACAGCTCATATGTGCAATGATAAAGAGCTCTTTAGTGAGCTGCACAACACCAGAGCATCTGACGTCACTCTCGGTGATGGTCATGGGTTGCAGGCTATTGGTGTTGGGGTTGTGAAGTTGAACTTATCCGGTATTATGAAAGAGTGTGTGCTTAAGGATGTATTGTATGTTCCAGACCTAGTGTACAACTTGGTTATTGTCTCGAAGGCAAGTGAAGCTGGGTTACAGACTGTATTTGTGGACAATCAGTGTCATATAGAGAAGCCCGATGGCCACATTGTGTTAGCTGCCGTTAGAACAGGTTCATTGTACTATGTTGATTGTTTGTCTCATTCTGTTGCGACAACCCAGCGTGAGGACACATGGCATAGACGGTATGGCCATTTAAATGAGGACTCCCTGAAAAAGCTGACACGGGATGGTATGGTGAAAGGTTTCAAGTACGATTCATCCAAGAAGTTGAGTTTTTGTGAGCCTTGTGCTGAAGCAAAGAACCTCAGAACTCAGTTCCCAAAAAAAGGGGTACAAGAAGCAATGAACTCTTATGTCTTGTACATAGTGATGTTTGTGGTAAGATGAAGACATATAATTGGTGGTGCTGACTGCTTTTTGACCTTCATTGACGACAAGACCAGATATACTTGGATCTACTTCCTGAAAACCAAAGATCAGGTGTTCGACAAATTCCTTGAATGGAAGGCTTTGGTTGAGAAGGAGACTGGTCAGAAGGTAAAGACGTTAAGAATTGACAATGGTGCTGAATATACTTCTAACAAGTTCAAGAAGAACCTCAAGAAGGAGGGAATACGACATGAGATAACCGTCCCAAAGAATCCTGAACAGAATGGTGTAGCGGAACGTATGAATCGTACCTTGGTAAAGATGGGGCGAGCTATGTTAGGAGATATGTCCAGGTCCTTTTGGGCAGAAGCGATGTCAACAGCAGTTTATTTGAGAAATCGGTGCCCAACTTCAGCTGTTCCGGATATGACACCATTCGAGGCTTTCAAAGAAAAGAAGCCTGATGTTGCTAACCTGAGACCTTTTGGAATGACATGCTATGCACACATGCCAAAAGATGAGCGTAGTAAGCTTGACTCAAAATCCAGAAGGTGCATCTTCCTTGGTTATGGAGACAATGTCAAGTGATATCGTCTTTGTTATACAGCTAAATACTTTTACTACATCAGAACCTGTTGGTTACAGTCTGAGCATGCTCAGAAGTCAATGTGCCTTTTGTTCAATAATAAACTCACAACTTTGAAGACCACAGCAGAGGCAACATCTCTGTGTTCCTTCCTCTACCACGCCTATAGGTTATGGGCCCAGTCTACATTTATAGTTCTTCACACTGCACACTAACTTGAGCACAAGGAGGAACACAGTATTTCTGTCAGTTAAGTAGAAATATTTGACAAACTTTATTGTTTGACAGCACATGGTTCTTCATACTGACGTCATCACATGGAGGAACACTATCTGTCAGTTCACTAACAATGTTTGACAAACTTTATGTTGACAGCACATGGTCAGTGCACAGTGACATTGCACAGTGACAGTACTTTCAGTGACATTTGCCTGTTTAGTTGTGAGCCTAGCACACAATGCTAGTTTTGAGATATTTTGCTTTACCACTTAGTGACACTTGGACATTGTGACATTTATTGGTTTACCACACACTGTATTTTTGAGACATTGGTCTTTTTGGCTCTACCACTCAGTGACCTTCAACATGACATTGCTCTACCACACACTGGTTGTCTAGACATTTAGCATTTATGTTTGGCCTTCTGTACTACATAGTGACAGTTTTGAGACTTTTGCCCTTGCTTTTTTAAATTGTTTTGGTAAATTCAAGTTTCAAAATGGCTACCAAGAAGGTTGAAATAGTGCCATTAAAAGGGCCTAATTATGCCACATGGACGGTCTAAGCGAAAATATTGTTGAAGCGAGATGCTTTATGGGGTATAGTTGCTGGCACAGAGACAGCTCCACCCGCAGATCAAGCAGATAATCTTCATAAGTTTATGCAACATAAAGACCAGGCCTGCGCATACTTGTTTTTTTTATCAGTTGACCCAACCCTATTGTATATTTTTGGGGAGGACCCAGAAGATCCCAAAGTTGTCTGGGATAGTTTGGGGAATCAGTTCCAGAAAAAGTCATGGGCGAACAAATTTGTGCTGCGTCACAAACTTTACTCGATGTAATTAGCAGAAAGCCAGTCGGCTGATGAGCACATTTTCAATGAACTTTCAATAGTTGGCAATAAACTCGATGAAGAGGATCGTGTGATCCATCTGTTAGCAAGTTTGCCTGAAACATTTGATATGTTAACAACTGCATTTGAATCTCTTAATCAAGTTCCATCCATGGAGATAGTTACAGAGTGACTCAGACACGAGGAATGCACGATAAAGGATAGGTCAGAGGAAGGTTTTGTTTTAGCATCACGCAGTGTAGGGAAGAGCAGTGGTAATGGCAGTGGTGGTAAGACCAACAGTGGTGATAGGAGCAGTGGTAAGAGCAAAAGTGGTATATGCTACTACTGTAAAAAGCCTGGTCATTATAAGAAGAACTGTCCAAAGCTTCTTCAGAAGGGTCAGAAGGAGCCAGGAGGAGGAAGATATACTCATGGTAGACAGAAGGCTAACCAAGCAAGTTCCATTGATGATAATGACTCCTCTTGTTTCATTGCACAGCATGCACTCTCGACCTCTGTAGGAGGTGGACATAATTGGATAGTAGATTCAGGAGCAACAGCTCATATGTGCAATGATAAAGAGCTCTTTAGTGAGCTGCACAACACCAGAGCATCTGACGTCACTCTCGGTGATGGTCATGGGTTGCAGGCTATCGGTGTTGGGGTTGTGAAGTTGAACTTATCCGGTATTATGAAAGAGTGTGTGCTTAAGGATGTATTGTATGTTCCAGACCTAGTGTACAACTTGGTTATTGTCTCGAAGGCAAGTGAAGCTGGGTTACAGACTGTATTTGTGGACAATCAGTGTCATATAGAGAAGCCCGATGGCCACATTGTGTTAGCTGCCGTTAGAACAGGTTCATTGTACTATGTTGATTGTTTGTCTCATTCTGTTGCGACAACCCAGCGTGAGGACACATGGCATAGACGGTATGGCCATTTAAATGAGGACTCCCTGAAAAAGCTGACACGGGATGGTATGGTGAAAGGTTTCAAGTACGATTCATCCAAGAAGTTGAGTTTTTGTGAGCCTTGTGCTGAAGCAAAGAACCTCAGAACTCAGTTCCCAAAAAAAGGGGTACAAGAAGCAATGAACTCTTATGTCTTGTACATAGTGATGTTTGTGGTAAGATGAAGACATATAATTGGTGGTGCTGACTGCTTTTTGACCTTCATTGACGACAAGACCAGAGATTCTTGGATCTACTTCCTGAAAACCAAAGATCAGGTGTTCGACAAATTCCTTGAATGGAAGGCTTTGGTTGAGAAGGAGACTGGTCAGAAGGTAAAGACGTTAAGAATTGACAATGGTGCTGAATATACTTCTAACAAGTTCAAGAAGTACCTCAAGAAGGAGGGAATACGACATGAGATAACCGTCCCAAAGAATCCTGAACAGAATGGTGTAGCGGAACGTATGAATCGTACCTTGGTAAAGATGGGGCGAGCTATGTTAGGAGATATGTCCAGGTCCTTTTGGGCAGAAGCGATGTCAACAGCAGTTTATTTGAGAAATCGGTGCCCAACTTCAGCTGTTCCGGATATGACACCATTCGAGGCTTTCAAAGAAAAGAAGCCTGATGTTGCTAACCTGAGACCTTTTGGAATGACATGCTATGCACACATGCCAAAAGATGAGCGTAGTAAGCTTGACTCAAAATCCAGAAGGTGCATCTTCCTTGGTTATGGAGACAATGTCAAGTGATATCGTCTTTATGACATGAACCACAAGAAAGCTTTATATAGTCGTGATGTTATATTTGATGAAGATAGTCTAGATGAGACTGTGGAAGGAAATCACCAGAAGTCAAGGAAGAATCAGATGAGGTTCAAGCTCAAGCTCCAGTCGAAGCTCAAGTTGAAGTGCCGCAGGAGGTTCCCATTGAGAATCCTGACCTTCATGATAACTTTCAGCCCAGGAGGTCGAGCCATCCGAAAAAGCAACCAGACTACTATGGCAAGTGGGTCATGATTTCAGATGTGAAGGACCCAGCTAGCTACAAGGAAGCCATTGCAATGGACAAGGAAAAGTGGCAAGCAGCCATGGTAAAAGAAATTGAATCATTGCAGAAGCATAATGTTTGGGACCCTAAAGGTAGAAAAACTGTGGGCAGCAAGTGGGTGTTCAAAACCAAGCTTAGTCCTGATGGAACCATAGAGCAGTACAAGGCTAGGCTTGTGGCACAAGGGTACAATCAAAAATATGGTCTAGATTATGACAAGATGTTTTGCCCTGTTGTAAGAACAGAGTCAGTTTGTGCACTGCTTGCTGTAGCTGCGAAGAAGAACCTTCTACTTCACCAAATGGATGTCACTACAGCATTCCTAAATGGAACATTGAGGAAGTGGTGTACATAAAACAACCTGAGGGTTTTGTTAAGAAAGGTGAAGAACATTTAGTCCGCAAGCTCAAGAAAAGCCTGCATGGACTTAAACAGTCACCAAGGTGCTGGAATATAACACTTGACAACCATCTCAAAAGTATTGGTCTCAAGTCAACAGCAGGTCCATGCATCTACACAGGTAAAGAAGATGAAACAGTAATCGGACAACTTATTCAAATCCTTCATATACATTGGCTTCTAGTACCGTTCGACATGGTGTAGTGGATAGCGAGTCTGTCTATTAACACAGTGGCAGGGGAACAATTCCCATAGAACCCTGAACGGTTTAAATGGAAATGTATGGCAAGGTTGACTTTGTGTACTTCTCCAATTTATTAACATGTCCAGATTCTAACCAAAGGCTTCTTGAAAATGTCCAAAAGGGGTTAGAGTAGGGTTATAGCCTGATAATGCATCAGGGTTATGACCAACAAAGCACTGTTCAAGTCAAAATAGTGAGATAAACAGAAATAAAGGGCCTGTAGAAGTGGATATGCCCTCTTAATTAAAGTTCCATACCCTATCTTACTCCCAATTATCAGAAGGCATCTGCCTAGTCCAACATGATCATACCAACCCAGACCCTGTGTATATATTAATGTGTTACTCTGAATATCACGTAAGGTATCGATATACTAGTGCACAATTCAAGATATAAAATATCACCTTATGGAATATATTAAGCACAACACTATGTTAGATTATGATAGTCAGCAATATAAGTATTCTCTGGTGAAAGCATGTGTGCATGGTCGGACCTCCGATATCCCATAATGCCTTGCACAGTCAGTTTCCGGTCTACATAGTGTGCAGGCCTCACGCTAGAGGGCACCTGTAGCCTGGGTAGAGGGAGAGGGAGGCCAGGGGCACCTAGTGTTTGAAAATTAAATTATGCCAGACTTGAAACTGACTCCCCTGGTTGGCAATAATACAGAATCGGCCCACCGGTGAAGAGTCTCCATAGAATTAGAAGCAAAATCTCTAATGCCAATTGGTACATGTGTATGCCCGATGCTGTAAGGTGCAGATTTATATATGCTACTTTATAATCCTAAGCACTGGATCCACTGCTTTCAGTCGGGCGATTTCTTTCTAATCCGACTGATTTATTTCTATACTTTTGCAATATTATAAATCGTCTGAATAACAAAAATTCGGCTGACTGGCAGCTGTGGAACCAATGCTTTATGTGACCATCACTATCAGTGTTATTGTACGGATTGTCTCAATGGAACCCAGCAAATTGTCGGCATCTCCCGTCATAGTTGGTGATGGGTGGTGAATCACTTTTCTAGTGATAACGCAGTGTGTGACCTTGTGCCACCCCCTGTCAGTATTCACTCATCATCACCATTCATCACCTGCCTTAGAAATGTAGTGAGTTGAACATGTGTGATCTTTCGCCAGCCCCCGTGAGGGTTAACTCATCATGGCGATTCATCACTGATTTTACAAAAGTTGTGAGTTGAGTCTGTGTGACCTTTCGCCAGCCCCCGTGAGGGTTCACTCATCATGGCAATTCATCACTGATTTTACAAAAGTTGTGAGTTGAATCTGCGTGATCTTTCGCCAACCCCTGTCAGTTTCAACTCATCATGACGATTCATCACCAGGATGTCAGCATTAACAGACTAGGATAACTCTATAGTTTGATGCTGTCTTTGCTTTATGGATGGGGCATTGAAAATAAATGTTATTATACATGATCCTAGGCTATATATGGATCAGTTCCTTTATATGCTAGTAAATAGCATGAACATATAGAACATAATGAATGCTATAATTATGGTTATGTGTTCATATTTCAGACATAAATGATAGTTTCTTTTGTCTATGGGATTTAACACTGAGTTGACATTGTGCCCAATACACATTGTATGTAGGCATTAATAGGCCTTGGTCTGACAATAATAAGAAAATTTGATGTGCTCTGACCTTTATGGTGCATTACATCTATTGGAAAGAGGTAAGAACAGTTAGTGATAGAGCATTACATTATTGCATTGGGTGATAATAGGGGCACATACCATGTCTGACCCAAATCAGAGCATCTCTCACGACGCATGACGCATCCTCACGATGTCACCAGCAGTCTCACTCACCATGACCAGCTATCACCGACAGTGACCACCAGCCTAGTTCACTGTGTTCTGATTGGTCCATTTCAAATCTCCCTCCAAATTTCTGAGAACAAAGAAGCTGACCCAGATTTCACAACAGACAGGCAGTGACCAAGGAGAACAGATGTGAGGTGAGTTGGCTCCTAGTATTCTTAGTGTAATTTGTACAATATACAGTTTACTGTGACACATACAGCAACTGATATTGTCGGTTAGGTCTTGTACACCTTGTTTAATTACATTAATTTCTGATTTAAAGAATAGCAGGCAGCAGTCATATTCACTGGCTGGTTGTTCACATCAATTGGTAAATCGACATCCTACACGATTAAATGTCCATGCATGGCTGTGCATGTCATTAATGCTTAACCAGGAAAGGGGAATAGAGGTTTGCATAAAATTTGCCATGCACCCTCTTTGTGTTAATTATTGTTTATGATATAATAAAAGCTATACACATATTTCATAAACCTGTGATATAGTACTGTATTCATGATTAAATGTCTTTTATTTCCTTATCTTTAAACAGGGACTTCCACAACTAATTCAGGGGAGCATTAACAACAGAAGGATGGATGATGAGGACCACAAATTAATGAACAGCTAAATCAATGATGATATTTTGATGAATAAAAGAACCCCCCACCCCCCAAAAAAAGATTTGTTTGCCATCCGGCGTGACCCTGTGTGATCACGACCATCGTCATCTGTGGTGACCCTGTGTAATCATGACTGATGTCATCTGTGGTGACCCTGTGTGATTATGACTGTTGTCATCTGTGATGACCCTGCGTGATCACAACCATTGTCATCCCTGGTGACCCTGGGTGTTCACGACCATCGTCATCCCTGGTGACCTTGTGCTATAGCAACACATGACCAGATTTTTTTTCATAAGGCCACGGTCGTGAAGGCATCACACAAGATGGCGAAAGGTCACCACAATTTGCTGGGAAAGTCTCTCTTTATGACATGCCTCCAAAGGACTGTCCATGAACTGTCCATTAGAGTACAGATCATTTTACATTGTAGTTGGTAGCTTCTGCAGTAATCTGATCTAACGGGGGTTCTCTATAAAATCCAATTAGCCCATTTCTGTACATTTGCAGGAGGTTACAGAGGAATGTACCAGGTTGCCCCTCGATATACTAGTAAATGTAGGTCATGTACATAACTAAGGTGGTAAGATTCAATTTTATATAACTGACCATTAAGCTACTGGTCAATTTAAAAGTCATGACAGGACACCCTTGATCATCACTAAAACGCACCTGATTATTGATGGCAAGGAAAGGCCTATCCAGGGCACCATCAAGGAATAGAAGAACATATATTTTATGTATTGGAGCCATGTATATTGTGGCAGTAAGACTAGTATATTTTCAAAGATATGTCAACAGTAGTGGGGTCCAGGGGCATTTCATTCTAAAATTTAGGGGACCATGCCTCTTTACGTTGTTGTTGTAATGCTTTATTGGCTTCATTTATCAAATACAAAGAGATCTCCTCAAATGGGAGCCAGACACAGAAATTTGAGGGGACAACACATAGAATTTAATGGTCGATTTTGAGAGATTTTAGTTCCTGTTGCTTTGGCAACCATTTCCCTCATCAGCTTCAATAGAAAGTGGGTCTGTTCACTTCTGGGTGCTTTGTCATTTTCTACTGTCACTAGGGAAAGTGGTTGCGATGGCAACAGGAATAAAAGACTTTGAAAATCGACCTCTTCTTTTGAATTCTACACCCTCAAATTAATAAAGAGAAATAGTCCCCTAAGTTTTAGAATGAAATGCCCCTAAACACCATTTTTGCAGTGTACTAGTAAATGTAGGTCATGTACATAACTAAGGTGGTAAGATTCAATTTTATATAACTGACCATTAAGCTACTGGTCAATTTAAAATTCATGACAGGACACCCTTGATCATCACTAAAACGCACCTGATTATTGATGGCAAGGAAAGACCTATCCAGGGCACCATCAAGGAATAGAAGAACATATATTTTATGTATTGGAGCCATGTATATTGTGGCAGTAAGACTAGTATATTTTCAAAGATATGTCAACAGTAGTGGGGTCCAGGGGCATTTCATTCTAAAATTTAGGGGACCATGCCTCTTTACGTTGTTGTTGTAATGCTTTATTGGCTTCATTTATCAAATACAAAGAGATCTCCTCAAATGGGAGCCAGACACAGAAATTTGAGGGGACAACACGTAGAATTTAATGGTCGATTTTGAGAGATTTTAGTTCCTGTTGCTTTGGCAACCATTTCCCTCATCAGCTTCAATAGAAAGTGGGTCTGTTCACTTCTGGGTGCTTTGTCATTTTCTACTGTCACTAGGGAAAGTGGTTGCGATGGCAACAGGAATAAAAGATTTTGAAAATCGACCTCTTCTTTTGAATTCTACACCCTCAAATTAATAAAGAGAAATAGTCCCCTAAGTTTTTTGCAGTGTACAAGGCATACATTGGAATTTGCTACAACATATTTTCCTAATCAATGGGAAATGCATGTTAAGGCCACACACTTTGGCTTCCTTCACTCATCTGCATTTAATCATTATCATCCTTGCATATATTTCCTCCTGGTGGGGGGAGGGATGGTTTAGAAACTCATCAAATTAAAGAATGGAGGAATACCTAGGCCAGGAAGGCAGGATGTTGAAAATACTTTATTTTTTCTATACTTTAGCCAAAAATCCGGTCAGCCAATGGTAAAAATATAAAATGAAATATTTTCTTTCTAAATTGCCAAATATTGCAGTAGGTTTGCTGGAAGTGAAGAGCCTGGCTCCTTTTATTAAGAATCATATTTGGGGCTTAATCATTGGTCCAGACATTCCTTTCCAACATTAAGGTTTTCTTGTTATGCCCCACATATTGATGGTGATGATCATAGAAAAAAATTGAGCAAAAAAGAAAAAAAATCGCTCACTCACACCACTTTTTGAAAATCAAAATCTGTAGATCAACTTTATTTTTTGGTGTGCCCTAAAAAGTATATCTTTCATCATTAATAGCTCATGCATGGGTGCTATAACAAACATATTCAACTCGAGAGATTATTCCATTAATGCTCCTGGCACTGCGTATTGGTTTACAAGTGACATTAGCATTCTCTGTGCTGAAAGGATTGATTGACAATCACTATGCAAGTTGCCATTCAGCTTATCCTGCGGCAAAGTATCACATATAGTTTGGGCATGCCATACATGCCATAATACCTTGCTTATAACTTGCGGCTTTTCTATAATGAAATGCCTCAAATAAGCGCCAATGGTGACTATCAGGCACCAAATGCTGGTCTCCAATAAACTGAAGTCTATGTGCGCCATTACTGGCAGTAGCAGCGGTGCTGAAATTGATAGATACCTGGAAATTAAACAAGCTTCTACAGTAGGTGCTTCTATGTTAGGTATTCCAGTGGGTGGCTCACCAAGCCCAACAGCACAGCTTGGGTGTATCGTTAGGCAACTCTATATGGCAGCTCGTTGTGGACAGGAGGAGCTCTTTATTATCAGTTCGCTGGTGGAGGAACTACTCAGAGTGTGAGCTGCTCTTTGTATGGGCCTCAGTGAGTGAGCAGAAGGAATACACATTGGATTACTTTCCACATCAACATCCTTATACATGTATATAGAAACCAGCTAGGGTAAGCAGGGGGAGAGACTAACTTCTTTAGCCACTGGCCATCGGGGCCAACAGCCCCAGAAATCTATTGGCCCGCAGCTAAAGCTGTTGGCCTGGGATTTATAGCTGGAAAAACCTGAAAAAAACCCCAGAAAAAACGGAAAAAAGAATCTCTGGCCGGCACTCAAAACTACTGGCCATTGGCAACTGGGCCAGTGTTAGTGTCTACCCCTGAGTTAAGTTATTCTTACCCATGTATTTCTGATTAAAATTAAATCAGTGTAACTATAAGTACTTAGACCACATGCACTTTTTTTTGGTATGGTTTTGAATAAATCCAAGGAATTAGAAGAAAAGGGGGAAAATCGTTTGCACAATAGGTAGTTAACGTCTATATTTAAATACTTCTTTCCTTTATTCTGTGCATCATCCCATCACTGCTCAATCAGATATACCAGTAGACCTATAGGAAACCATGATACACACCACTTCTGCTAGATTGCTAAGGATAATTATTTCCTCCTGACACATCATGACCTTGACCACATTCCTCCTGCTGATTCAATACCCCTCTGAGGACTGGGCACTCCAGGGCTGGCCCACAGGGTCAGGCCTGCTGCATGCCATTAGTCAGAAGTCATAGATAGATTTAGTATTTGCAAAGTCATCACTCCTCCACACCTCCTTGCACATCTCATCTTTGATTCAACCCTGATATTAAGTGATTCATCGAAGCTTTCCATGCTTAGATTGTGAAATCCCCCAATATGGACAAATAGTCTCTACTTCCACTCTCTGCCCCAAGCTTTGATCTGCCTCTTCATAGCTTGGCAAAACATGGGGTGAGTGATAATGGGAGTAATGGAGGAAGTGATATGAAGCATGAACCACACTACGCCTGGATAGAAGATGCTCTGGGTGGGTAGACCCTGTATCCAGACACACAGAAACCCAGATCAGGAACATGGAGGAACTCAAAAACACAGCTTAATGAGCAGGTACATGGTAATCTGAGCACTCCGTGACAAGTGGAACTATGTCAGACACAGGTAATGGTGAGATATATGTCCCAGTCATTGCTAATGAGTGATTCAAATTGAATTAAATCCTGTGGCATGGATATTTCAGAGACTGGGCTTCATGGTGCTTCCTGAGCCTTTCATGAAAAAGGCTTCCCTCAGTCGCTCACTATGGGGTCTTATTCAGGGTCATGTATTCATATATCTGTCATCAGGACATTTTATTAACATGATATACATTTTATTTGTGTCATATACATTTTAATGTATACCCATTTGTGTCACTACAGATCAGGACTACTGTGTGGTGGCCGGATTGTCTCACACCCTCATGTAAGAGTAATTTCAATGGTAGGTGCGTTTTGTTCCCTGATGTTCAGTAGGTCCCTGGAATTGATATTTGCAAGAAGATTTTTCTGTGAAAAAAAAATCACTCATTAAGATAAGGTGTGGCAAGTCTAGAGTGAGTAGGGCTATATAGTCTAAGCCAGTCTCAACCAATAGGACCTATTGACTTACATTAGGTATAAAGCAGAATCAATTGGAACTTTTCAGTTCAGCCTAATTTGTGTAATTTATGCAAAACGTTAAATTATGAGGTATTTTGACTTTTATTATGACAAATTCTGAAAAAAATATGAAATTATGGGAAGAATTATGGGGCCTTTCAGTGCAACAGCTGTATCCAATATGGCTGCCTTGTTTCAATATGGCTATTATCGAAATCTTGCAGTTTACTTTCCATATTAGCTTCTAAATTAGATTCTCCCTTTGAAGTGGGACCTTTTGGCGGGGTGCACGAAGGAGCAGACTACCCTCATTGGGGCCTTCCATAGTAACAATCGATATACTAGAATTATGAAAGGCAAGTAAAATCTTCAGATTTCTTTGAATTTGCTGTAGGCATATAGTACCATGTGTCTTTATGTATGAGCTGTCACCAAGTCTACATGCTGCTGATATGCCATGGGATTCCTCATGAACAAACCAAGTTTGAGTGTTCAAAGGTTTTGGTTTGCCTGATTCTGTCCATTCCTTGGTATTATCCTAGTATGTAACCGGGTAAATAGAAGTACACCTCCTGAATGCACATTATTTATGATGAGTGAATGGCCTTGTATCAATCATTGGAAACATGATGCCATCCATCATGTTTGAATGTGTAGTCTAATATTTTATAACTATCCACCAGAGATTAACAATGCCAAAGTGGTCAGAGGCTTTGGTGGTATCCCCCCAAAATCTTAAACATTTTGTGTGAAAAGATCAAAGCTGTGGACTGTGTGTATAGTCAGGAAATGAAGGGAGAAAGATGGGTTTAGGGCATGCTAATTACCTATACAAATGGGCTGTGCAAATCATCCATAATCTAAGTCACAGGATCAAAATAAACTTATCATGCTCAAGCTAAATGTGGCCAGCCATTTCATTCCCTCATTCTTAAACAAGCAGCGAGATCAACCAGAGCAAAGCCTACTTAAATTCCTGACATCGGAATTAAAACAAGCAGAACGCTCTTAACAGCAAATGGCAATCGATCGCATGATAGGCAAGATCGACAATATCTCAAAGATAGAATCGAGACCTAGTTGAGGCCAACCTAAATGTTTGATGCCCTGTGCAGATGGTCTGAGGGATATAATTGATCAGTTTTTGACTCCAATTCCTCCACAACAACATGTTGAACCACCAAAGTATAGAGATATCAGATTTGAGGCATCATGTGTCAGTGATACATGATCTGGTAATACTTCGGGGTTAAATTATAGTCATGCTGACATGACTATGAGAAACATGGGAATGGACCATCAGATACCTAGGATAGGTACTACATTCGCACTCGATCGCATGAGATGATCAAGTAGAATGTTTGAGAATACCTCAATTGAGCACGAACCAGCTCAAACTAGGGCAGTCGAGTGTAAAGATATCAGATTTGAGGCATCATGTGTCAGTGATATAGGATCTGGTAATACTTCGGGGTTAAATTATAGTCATGCTGACATGACTATGAGAAACATGGTAATGGACCATCAGATACCTAGGATAGGTACTACATTCGCACTCGATTGCACGAGACGATTGAGTAGAATGTTTGAGAATACCTTGATCGAGCATGAACCAGCTCGAACTAGGGCAGTCAAGTGTCCTCCATTCTCATGGAAAGATGATTGGCTCAGGTGGTACCATAGATTCAATCATGTCCATCAAGTGAATGTTTGGACCTCAAGTGTGGCATTAGCTCAACTCCTCATGTCGCTTCAAAATGGCCCGCAGCAGATACTGTGTGGCTATGGGAAGAACAAGCCAGTTGTATGATACTGAATTGCAACAGGATGTATTATGAGAGTGGCATCTATACATGTCTCTTAAGGACACCATGGACTTGGCAGATGAGTTGTTAAGGAAACAACAATTACTGCCTAAGTTGGTGATTCCTACCTTGACTAATACAATGTCAGGTGTTTTTGAAAGTGATTTGGTCAAGGGGGGCAGAGAGATGTAGCCACCTACTTGATACCTGTTGCTTGGGGGGAAAGGGAAAAAAACAGAAACCAGCTAGCAAATCGAAAGGGTCAAACAAGAACTCCAAACACAAGGCACAGGAATAGACCTTCTCGTTGAGTCAATTGCAAGAGTTCCTGTGGCCAACTGGGAGAAGCCGAGTACCCCCCGTCTGACTCCAAGTGTTGGAACTGTTAGAAGCAGGGGCATTTTGCCTGAACATGACCCAAGCCAATTAAAGGTCACCACCTGACACAATGGAAAACTGAGGTGGGCAGCTCAACGTGGCAAGCGAGCTGCCTGACCATCGAAAAGCCAAGGTATTAGCACCTCTGGCATTTCTGATCAGACATCAGTAGATTTTGCGGAGCTAGGTAAAGTCCCGGTAGGGCCGTCCCAGCCTTCTACCACAGAGGCACCGGCTGATCACCGGTTGGGCTCTGAGCATGTTGGTGTAGAAAAAGCCTCAGTGACCAAAGAACAGGGCCCTGGCAGCCCGAACTCTGAGGTCGAGGGTTCGACTGAATTGAAAGTGAAGGTCAACGCTGGGAGAGAAGCCCTGATGCGGCAGCTGGCCAGAGTCTGCGCAAGAGCTTCCCTCACATGACCCTGTCCTGAGGGAGAAGGGGATTGATCTGAGTACTGATGTAGGATTAAAAATGTTAGCAGGAACCGCCCTATTATCAGGGAAATGATGGTACCTGTCTGTTGAGATTCGAGGGCGTTCTCTAGACTTCCTTGTGGATACTGGTGCTAGCCACACCATTATCTCGCTGGGATGTTAGTAGTACCATCAGATAATCTCTACGTGGGAGTAACAGTGTTTACTGCGACTGGATCCGAGATGCAGACATATGATCGATTGGTTTTACCTCTTAAGGTCAGGTCGAACTACTATGTGTTTAGCCCTATAGTAGCTGATGTGGCTGATGATGGTATCCTTTGGCTGGACTTTGCAGCTATGTATGGCATGATCCTTAACCCGAGGTTGGGTCAACTGGTCATGACAGAGCCGGAAGAACAGCATTATTAGTGTGTACTGAAGAAGGTATCATTGGTTGCCTCAGTAGCCCAGACCTGTCGGATTCCCCCTAGACATCGATGTGATGTCTAAGTGAAGTCCATGGGTCTAGAATACAATCAACAGGGCATAGTGGAACCTGATCTCAAAACTCTGAGGGGCTTGGTATTAGTTGGGGAAACTGCCCTTGTCAGCAATGTACAGCGAACAGGGTTTACGGTCTGTAATCCGCTGAATCAAGACATTGTCCTGGACAAAGGTCAAGTGGTTGGTATGATACATTATGCTGATGGAAATGGTAGGATCCGTGATGATGCATCTCAAGCATGAGGCTACAGACCTCGAGAATGCATCAATCGCGAGCACCCACACGGGGGAGCTCCCTACCTGGCTATTATATATGTATGGAGATACTCATTTGACAGAGCCGGAAGAAAGACTGAAACTGTCCGCCTTACTTAGTAAGCATGGGGATGTCTTTAAAAGTCCAGATGAACCATTAGGACGCACAGATCATTGCCTGCATGTTATCGATACAGGTGACGCACAACATATTCGAGTTCCTTATAGAAGGATTCCCCTCAGCAAGAAGGCTGTGGCGCATAAGCAACTTAATGAAATGTTGGATACGGGGGTGGTAAGGCCAAGTACTAGTCCCTGGTCTAGTCCTGGTCAGATGGTGACGAAGAAGGATGGGACCATGCGATTCTGCATCGATTATCAGCATCTGAATGGGATGACTAAGAAAAATGCTTATCCACTCCCACGCATCGATGAATCTCTGGATGCTCTAGGAGGAAAGTGGTTTAGTTGTCTTGATCTCCAATCTAGGTAGTGGCAGATAGGGATGCATCCTGGCCATGTCGAGAAAACTGTTTTTTTATTCCAAAGGGGCCTGTATGAATTGGATCGTATGGCATTTGGTTTGTGTAACGTCCCCTCCACATTCGAGGGTGTAGCTCATGAGAATGCCACAGACTGCATCCTTAAAGATGTCACAAACATAGTAGCAAAATTTCTTCTTGAAAACTTTATTAGAATTGGTGTAATTATAAACAAGATTCATATCCCAAAACAACTGTTGACAATTTTAACATTCTAACAATATTGTCAAGTATTTTTTGTAACATTTTTCTAATCTTCTATGTTTTCCATAAGATTTCCCTGTATAAAGAAATAAAATAATCATTCATCACTTTTTTTCTATCAAATTAATTTAAAAATATACAGCAGATAGGCAATTATTTGTGAATGAGATAGAATGTATGGGAAGATGTCAATAGTCATTTTCAGAACTTAAAAATGTGTATTTTTCGCCTATTTACAAGGTTTTAAAGTCAATGTCACAAAAGGACCATGTTAAGAACATCCGTTACGCTATTAGGGGTCAAATGGGGTCAAAAGGGGTCAAATGGGGTCATATGGGGCCGAATCAAGCAAGGGAAATTCCAATATTTGGCAGGCCCTAGCTTCGTTAATATTCATCTTATGAAAATTCCAAGCTTACCTACCCCCCCTAAATCAATACCAAGGAATCTGATGGTGCTATCCATTTTGTTTATATCAAATGGTTGCATAGCAACAGGCTCTTTTATTTGAATATGTACCAAACTTAGTGGCCACTAGTGGCAATAAAGAAAACCTATCATTTTACAAGGTATTTTCATGATTATAATTTCCCAAGAAAGAATCATACCTATATCATGAAATTTTATGAGCATGGTCCTGAAGACCTATATTCTCCAATATAATTGATAAATATTCAGGAAAGACAAATTTATTTTTGACAATTTTTTCACTTTTATTTGTTGCAAACTCATGAGCTTGAGCCTCGAGTAAATGATGGAGGAGATGTTGAGGGGTTTATTAGGCAGAACATGTTTGGTTTACCTCAATGACATCGTCGTCTTCGGCAAAACGACGGATGAAGTGATGGCTAATCTGGCAGAAGTATTCAATAGGATTCGTGCCTGGGGACTGAAGTTGAAACCTTAAAAGTGTCAACTTTTTAGGACAGTGGAATACCTGGCTGGGATGAATCATATCTAAATGAGGTGTAGAAGCTAATCCGGAGAAAATTAGCGATGTAATGACTTGGGCTGGACCCACCACAGTGAGGGAAATTCGATCCTTCATTGGGTTCTGTTCCTACTATCGGTATTTCATCCCTGGGTTTGCCGAACTCGTGGGCACCGATCACCGCTCCTTGAAATGGCTCCTGAATTTCAAGGAAGCTGAAGGAATGATAGGAAGGTGGCTGACACACTTGTCAGAGTTTGGTCTAGAAAACCCGAAGATCGAACATCTTAGTGGGGCAAAGCATCTAAATACAGATGGTTTAAGTCATATCCCTGTGCGACCATACCAGAGGCCAAATTGCACAGACTGTAGCAGTCATAATGCTGTTGTGGCTGCCAAAGTAGTTTGGAAGACAGTTGGGTGGGGGTAGCATTTTGGTCTCTCGATGAACTCATTGATGCTCAGAAAGCGGATGCTGTCTTCAGACGAGTAGCTGAATGGCTAGTTAAGGGGGCTAAACCCTGAATGGGCTATTGGGCACCTCATTCAGTGTATTGTAGGATATCAAAACTCGGGGCCTACGATACACCGAATGAGGTGCCCGATAGCCCATTCATTACTGTTTTTATTACATGATTAATCAATAAGAAATCAATAAATAATCAATAGAGTATCAAATAAAGTTGAAAACAAAAATCGTTCCCCTTCCCTGGGACTCCAAGCCTGCCATAGTGTATGTACACACAGCAAAAATAAACGTTCGCCGGGACCGGGACTCGTCCCTCCTACCTCTAGAAGCTGAGCACAATGCGCTAACCACTAGACCATTGGTACACACACCTCGGTGTCTGGCAGCCGTTGGTTTGGTCTGAACGCGTCCCACAGTCGTCGCGGTTAAGGGAGCAGCAGCAGTAGTGCTGGGGAGGGGTTGGCGAGAAAGCAGACAGCTACTGGTGGCATTCTAACCAGGTAAACACACACCGTTTCTTGTCAGTCCCTGTGCCGCACTGCATAGGGAGTTGGATTTGGGATCAGGAGACTGTAGGTTCGACCCCTGGCAATGAAAATTTTGTAAGTTTTAACATGTAACATATGACATGTTAGGACATGTATATGACATGTAAGGAGTGCTGATATCCTGGATATCAGCACTCCTAGGAGTGCCGATATCCATGATATCGGCACTCCTACAACCTGCAATATCGACAGGTATCAGAATGGGAATATCCTGAAAAAGCACCCAAAATCACAGAAGTCGTGTAATAACTATGGATATCATCTCAGGCTTTAAACCCTCACCGAACCAGAATGTTAGTAATCCAGGATTACTTCACGGAGTACGTTTGTGCCATTCCCCTACCAAATCACACTGCAGAGACCTGTGCATAAGCCTTTGTGGATGAGTGGGTCTTGACCTTCGGCATCCCACTGTTACTGCACTTCGACCAGGGGTGGGAAATCGAGTCTTGTCTCTTCTCTGAAATGTGTGAATATTTGACAACTGTAAAACTAATCCATATCAATCTCAAAGTGATGGTCAAGTGGAAAGGTTCAATAGAACATTGATTGGTAAGAGAGAATTTAGGAAAATCTGCTGAACGCCAAAAACGCCTCCAAACGGGGTTAAAACTAAGAGGAGTCCTAGATTAAACCCCAAACAGTAATTGAGTGACACGCATAATACTAAACAGTAGATGTACCAACCTGCTCACCCTAAGTGTCCGGGCTGCCCAAATCATTAATGGATCGATGTAAGGGCCTGCTACAGATGACTGGTAGCGACGCACTGGACCACTTCGGTAAGGCATTTGGTCTGGAATCGAGTACCTACCTGTTCGGTCTGTTGGACAGAGCAAATAGGGCCCTCCCCCTTGAACTGCTCCGACTCTTAGAGACGAGGCGCGTAAGACAGTCCACTGTGAGCCCGTCTCAGTAACTTCAAGGTGAAAGCCAACTATAACATTGCTAAAAGAGACTGTCATAGAGGACTGGGAGGAAGTTGATCGCAAATTTCATAGGATTTTCGGCGTTCAATTGAAAGAGTGGGTGAAGGACAAACACCGTCACGTCCAGAAACTGACCCCTAAGCCTGCAGAGCCTTCTCATGAGACACAGAAGTATCTGCTGTAGGGTGGTAATGTTCCCGACGTTCAGCAGTTGGCCGCTCATTCTAATCCTCTTCTACAGGAGTTGCTGAGGATTCATAGTTTGAGCACGGCTATAGATATGCTAGGCCCAGAGATGGGGGCACAGGAGAAACCTGACACCCCTGGATAATCTCTCGGGGCCTTGGTGTATCAGCGGACAGCTACCAATTCCAGTAGCACTCCCTTGATATACTTCTCGGGAATGCTTATGCCTACCCCGCCAGCCCCTCAAAGGATGATGTCTCCTAGGTCACACTTCGACCTAGTGGGCATAACAACTTCAGAGGTAGTCGTCCACACGGACCCATCGAAGTCTCAGCTGCAGCAGAGTCTTCAGCTGCTGACCAGCAGATGGAGGTGAACGAGGACGTCGAGGTCAAGAGTAGCTCTCCTGATGTCCCCACTGAACAGGGAGGACATCAAGATCAAGATGATCTGGGGAGCGACGCTGACGACGAGAGCGATTCCACAGACTCGACAATTCTCAGACACTGAGGAAGGATCTGGAGACGTGGCCTCATTCTCAGTTGAGAACTGGGGGACGACAATGGAACGCAAGGCTCCACTGGACTCTAACCTCTCGTTCTCTGGCCGGTTTAAAGAGGGTACTTCACAACAGGCTGAACGCACCAATGAAGAGCAGGCAGAGCTAGACGCCGCAATCGGGTCCATCTCTGAGGGACAGTAACAAAATGTTACCTTTCTGCCGGACTGCTGGCATCAAACTGAGTTTTTCGATATCAGGTTGGATTGCTGACATCGAACTGAACTTTTGATGTCAGCCTGGAACCCCCAAGAACTGAGTTCTTGGACAACGGTGTACCCTCCACGAGTTAGACCTGTCCCCGGACTGTGAGCAGAACACTCTATGAAGCTGTGTGGATCCAATGCCACCTTTACGCCACACATCCTCTGCTTTACGGTCAAAGGACTGCTACAAGCAGGCCTCATATGCTGGAAGGAGCTTCTCAATGAGACAGGGAGGATCTGATGCGACCCTGGTTAACAAACCAGGTTGTGCCTCCCTTGAATCGACCAGGATCAGGTCGTGAAGCAATGTCCTCGACATTGGTCTCCTACGTTGGATGGAGCAGCACCCCTGAGTATCTGTGATAAATTTTTTTCTACAGTACAGTAGAAATATAACATATCTCTACTATGCTCATCGACTTATGTCGTCGGGTATAGTGTTACATATTATCATATTTATTTAGACTGATTCAGGATCTCTGATTTCTCAGAGACCATGTTTCAGTCTGGGGGGGGTAATGTGGTGGTCAAGAACACCTCTCTTTCCCGACGACTGGGGGTGCTGAAGTCCAGTGCCACGTCATCACATGGTCATGTGGCCCTCGACTCCAGTGTATACAAGGCCGTTTTACGGCCTTCCTCAGGGTCAGTCCAGTCGTGACGGGACCATCCAGAGAGATGGCTGCCCGACTACTATGTTTTAGATACTTGTTTTAGGGTATACGTGTTATTGGCTTTTACTGGACACTAGGAGACTGTGCTAGCTGGCTAGTGTCTAGTTTGTTTAGTGGTTAAACACTACTGCTTGTAACTGACATTGAGGACGGCTGGTGCCTATGCGTTGTTGACAATAAAGTTTTAACTGAAACCTGATTTAGTTGTTCTTAGTTGCCTCTCAAAAGATTCGAGTAGCATCGAGGGGTAGAACACTACCCATTTATTACAAAAATGTTGTGGCTTTGGATTAACACAACATGGTTCTTGATGAAAACAATGGTGATATGACATATGTGACCCATCAAGGGAGAACACCCCTCCGTGGGGGATTTTTAATTTCCCATTTGGCCACCAGGGGGCATAGGAAGGGTAAAATAACACTAAATTGATTATAAAAATACATCAAGCTAATTTTTTATGCAGAATTCAGTAATCTAATTCAAAATGCTCCATTTTCGGTAAAAATGGCCAATATTTGAATGGTAAAATGAACATTTTCATAAGAAATCAACCTATATGTATGTTCCTGGTTGCCATGGCAACCATTCCAATGACTTAAATTTGCAGATTTTTATGCCAGTTTTGGGGATACTCATCGAAAACCCAAAACTGAAAACAGAAATGGAAAATTCCTTCTAGATCAAAATCTATGATTATAATCACTATATTGTTATGTATTGTTTATGAAAAAGGCTGATTTATTGAGTTTTTAGACATTATTATCGTTTATAATGTATTTAGAGCTTAATCATCAATTTCAGATATGAACAATGACCTATGTTCAATGAGAGGTTCTGACATAAGCACTAGGAATATCTAAGCCAATGATGCTTATTTTAAAGAGATTGAGATGAACTTTGATAATGAATTTCCCTGCAGAGGGGTGTTTCTGCTTGCGCGGTCACATATATACAATGTAATACCACCGTAATCTCCCGCATAGAAGGCGCGTCTTCTACGCCAAACAAAATGCTGCTGGGTCTTATACGTGGGAGGGTAATTGCCTTGAGTTGGGGGTGCGCCTTATACGCGGGTTTTTCCAACATCTCATTTGGGAAAATGCGCCGATGACAGCTTGAACTCATAGCGCCAGCACCGCGGCAGACCGGGAGGTGTTGACGCGCTCGCCGGGGATAAGGCCCACCATGCGCCAATGACAGCTTGAACTCATATAGCCAGCAGCGCGGCAGCCCGGTCGGTGTAGATTTGCTCGGCGGGTTTGACGCCGACCATGTGCCGATGACAGCTTGAACTCATATAGCCAGCAGCGCGGCAGACCGGGAGGTGTCGACGGGCGCTCGGCGGGGAATACACCGACCGTGTGCCGATGACAGCTTGAACTCATATAGCCAGCAGCGCGGCAGCCCGGTCGGTGTAGATTTGCTCGGCGGGTTTGACGCCGACCGTCACACCGTGTGCCGATGACAGCTTGAACTCATATAGCCAGCAGCGCTGCAGCCCGGTCGGTGTAGATTTGCTCGGCGGGTTTGACGCCAACCGTGTGCCGATGACAGCTTGAACTCATAGCGCCAGCACCGCGGCAAACCGGGAGGTGTCAACGGGCACTCGGCGGGTTCAAGCCGACCGTGTGCCGATGACAGCTTGAACTCATAGAGCAAGCACCGCGGCAGACCGGGAGGTGTACAATAGTGAGGGTGGTGGGTTTTCTTCAGCTCTAACATCTATCGCTCATTATCTAATAACTGTGAAAGCACTGGAGTCGTGGGTATTGTATGTGTGCCTACAGGCCCCATTGCATTGTGGATGTATCCACTTTGTGCTATAGTAACTGGAACCCTTCTTTTGCCTCTCCTGCAAAACAAGAAAAATGTAAATTCAACTTTCTTGCACTAAGGTGACGAAATACAGTCCCCTCTGAGCCAAAGTGAGTACAGGCAGGGAACCATAGTCCCCCCCCAACACTCCTAGACTCTGAGAAAATGCTGGAATCTCCCATAATTGACTTGGCTTCTGGAGCAGATATATCATCAAATCCCAGCACATCCCTGAAAGGGTAGCCCCATACTCTAGGAGTAAAGTAATCCAGGTGTTAAGTATTGTGCACCTTCAGACTCTGTTCCTGGGTTTACAGTTAGCTATGACTGGTAGAATATCAAACTATGAGTTACTACACATGTATAGTGTTGGTTAAGGAGTTGATTATACTTTTTATATTAGGCTCTAATCTGCTAACTTCTAAGTACAGTCAGGCAGCGATAATCCTGTGTGTAACAATCTGGTGATTTACCTTCCAGTGATAATTTCTATGGGGCCAGTTCCAGTGAGGGAATTTGAGAGACAGCATATATATGTGTTTAGCATTAAAACCTAACTTGATACTCCAGTTGGCCAGGTATGGTACAGTTCTTAGGGATATTACAGTGTGACATTTGGAGTCATGGGAGAGGTTTGCCATAACACTGTGTTGAAACTATAATAAATTTGTCTGTGTTTGCCTCTTCAATTCCACTGTCATTATTATTTTGGCGACATTCTAGATATCTGTGTGTGTGTGTATGTGTGGGTGAAGGGGGGCTATGATAAACAAACAATGTATTGGCAATATCATTGTTTATATATATATATATATATATATATATATATATATATATATATATATATGTATATATATCTACAGTACCTTTCATGATCAATTCAAAGGTATTAAGGGATTAACTAAAAAATAAAAGGTGCTAAGTTCTTTGAAGAATGAGCTAAAATGCTCTGAAGAAAAGCCCCCCCTCGGAAACATACATGCCTTAATTGGTGACATGTTTATTTTGCACCTGCGCTCATACCATGGCCAGTATTTAGTAATCCAGTGATCTAGCGTCCCGCGGTAATATGAGGGTGATGGCAGCCACTGGATTATCATGACCTGACTGCAGTATTAGTGGATGTAAAACCAAACTCCAATACAATCTGATAACTGAAATACTATGACAGTACATTCAGTGGACACTGGGCCAAATCTTGAGGAATTTACAAATCAGTCAACCCATAGTCTTTGATCACTAAGTCACGGTTCATTGAGGAGGAATCCCATGGCACATCAACAGCATTTATACTTGGTGATGGCCCATACATAATGGGCCATCACCAAGTGCCAATGTACCTACAGCAAATTCCAAGAAAACTGAAGATTTTACTTGCCTTTCATAAGTCTAGTATATCAATTGTTACTATGGAAGGCCCCAATGAGGGTCCTTCATGCATCCAGCCCAAAGGTCCCACTCCAAACGGAGAATCTTAATTTAGGAGCTAATACAGAAAGTGAACTGCAGGACTCCAGGAACAGATTCATGACGGCTGCCAAACGGTACCATGTATTAATCTAAACTGCTAGATTGCACCATATTTCTGATGGTTTCTATCAAGAATAATGCATTCATTAAGAATCATACATATTCTTGTAGAATTAAAAGTTGAAATCTTGATTTTTTAGGGTTTTGGAGAAAAGAGTGATCTAAATCCAAGATGGCTGCCCAAGAGAGTCTCAAAAAATTTAATGGTCACATTTAATTTCATGACCCCAAAATAGTACTCCTAGCATTTTTATTTGTGTTTGTAAGTGAATAAGAAGTAGAAATACAGCTTTCAAAAGATTTCGATAATAGCCATATTGAAACATGGCAGCCATATTGGATACAGCTGTTATACTGAAAGGCCCCAACTTTCACATTCTCCTAATTATTAAGCATGCATCTGTCAAGTTTCAGTGATTTCTTCCCATAATTTCATATTTTTTCAGAATTTATCGTAATAAAAGTGAAAATACCTCATAATTTAATGTTTTGCATAAATTATGCAAATTAGGCTGAACTGAAAAACTCCAAAATGGTAAAATATTATTGCCAGAACCTATTTCATTTAAAATTAACCGTTTTAGAATAATTGTAGTAATTTTTTGGAGTTGCTTGCCGCGTAACGGCCGGGTGCGCAGCGACCGTAGCAACTTCATTATGTTTCGGTTTATCAGTGACATCCCGGTCACCTTGTGACGCAATTTGTGACGTCATACGTTGGCCGTGACATCACATGTCGGCCGCAGAGTCGCAACTCCTAGCCGTGGTCCTTGCAACATTTTTCTTGTTGATATCGTTCTGAGGCTTGATGAGGTAATTTTGCCTATCTTATTAAATATGCAAATTAGAGGCCTTAATATGCAAAATACAAAGTGGCCCCAGGCAGATTTGGATTCTCTTGAAAAATCTGAGTAGGACCCACTCCTTGAACATAAAGTACATATCATGGTTATTAGAATACAGATTTTGCCCTCTCTATGTTGTATTACATTCAAACACAAGGCTGTTAAACTTCAATAGAGTCATTATTATGGCTTTAGTAATGGCTCTATATTATTTGACTATTCACATATTTGGCATCTGAAACACCCCACAGGTATACCGAGGTTGCAAGTGTTCTCGTGTGCGCCAGTACCATACATGCAGGCCATACAGGTGTGAGTGCACTGAGCTACCAGCTCAAGCCTAATTAACATGCATTCTCACGAGATTTGAGGCTACAGGGGTCGGAAGACAGCTTCAGCTAGACACTACGGCGCCACCTCTATCCCGCTAGGTTAGAATTATGCTGGCCTTGCTTTATAGTTACTTATTACACGATTTCTGTGACTCAGGGTGCTTTTTCTGGATATCCCAGTTCTGATATTCCTGCATATTGTGCGACCCCTTATGAGCAGATCCCAGGTGGATATCAGCACTCTCTGAGGTGGATATCAGCACTCTCTGAGGTGGATATCAGCACTCCTTGTCCATGTCACATGTCACATGTCACATGTTAAAACCCACGAAATTTCCATGGTCAGGGTAGGGCTCGAACCTGCAGTCTCAGATCCCTAATCCAACTCCCTATGCATTGCGCCACAGGGACTGACGAGGTACGCTCGCTTCGAACCACGTCTGGATATATACAAAGCCCTGGAAGGAGACGACTGCGGGCTGACCGCTACCATAACCAAACATAGCCAAGCCAACACGGCTGCTGAAGGAGGACACGCGGTGGTCTAGCGGTTAGCACATCGCGCTCAGCCGTCAGAGGTACATGGATCGCGCCCCGGTCTGGGCGCATCTTTTTTCGCCGTGTGCGCTGTCGCTGTCCGCTGCCAGGCGAGGAGGTGTATTATACACAAACATAACCGCGAGAAGCTTCTCTTTTCGCCGTGTGCGCTTTAGCTGTCCGCTGCCAGGTGAGGAGGTGTATATCTAGTCTAACTGATCGTGTACATACACTATTTTTCACCGTGTGCCGCTGCCAAGGCTAGCTGAGACCGGGGCTGTCGCTGTCCGCTGCCGGGCGCTGAGCTGTGTGTACTATCCCTTACGTGCCCAGAATAGCAAAAGTGCGCTCTAAAGCATATATCTATGTTTGACAGATCACAAAGGGTTTGATATTGATTGGATTAAGATAATATTTACATCAATAAATTGTACTGTCAAGGACTTTCCAACGGTACAAAATATGTCACGATACACAAATTATATAATCATTAGTAGGTCCTTTTGCATAAAATATTGGATTGAAAATAGGCTTAAAATACATTAAAAGTGCACGCTCTGGCCATGAGAATAAAGGGGAAAATTCAATAAATTCACAAAAATATTGATAAAATTTAAAAAAAAAATTGATGAAATATTGTTCCTGTGAATTTCTCCAAGGAATCCAATTATAATGCATATTCCTTTCTATTTCCATCAATATGACCTTCTTCCAAAAGAAAGAATAACGCTTTATGAATATAAAGCAGCATTTTCCCCACCAAAATGAAATAAATTAAAGAAAATTTGATATTCTGGGCACCTTCATCCAAATCAGCCCAATTTAACTTCTTGTGCCATCATCAATTCCTATTGACTCATATAATACCCTAAACAATGCTTCATGTTACATTTTCTGAAAGCTATTTTACTGCCTCTTTGTTCCCAGTACCTTATTCTGAACATGATATAGGTGGTAGTCTCTGCTATGTCAAAATGCTGAATAAATCGGCAATAAATCAGCTCTTCAAAATAATTCTGGGCACGAAAGGGCTATGGCAGGCTTCGCGTCCCGGGGAAGGATTTTTGTTTTCAACTTATTTTTATTGATATTTTATTGATTATTTATTGATTTTTTATTGATTAATCGTGTAATAAACTTAGTAAGGTATGGGCTAACAGGCACCTCATGGCATGTATCGTAGGATATCGAACTCGTGGCCTGCGGCCACTCGTTCGATATCCTACGATACATGCCATTCGGTGCCTGTTAGCCCATACATTACTTAGTTACTGTGAGCCCACATAATAAGTAGGCCTGTACAGTGAGTAAGGCCATATCCACCTGTGATATATAGTTTGTGTCATTACTGCCCCAACACCAAAGGTAAGGTAAACCTCCTCATAATGCTGTGTAAATGCACAGAAATGTCACGTTCTCGGGATATTTGCTTTGGATAATGTTACTCCTAACAAAGTGCAGCGAGAGGCAGTCCTAAGCTAAACTAATGACCACTATCTTCGTTTGATTACAACCAACTAAGGTTGGAATGTTGATCTAAGGCACACAGGCCTCCCCGATGGGTCACCTGACCACAATAAACCTCAACCATCTAAGTGATAAGGTCTGGAGGCCATTTCTAAACACACTACGACTGCTGCCCTTTAAATCATAGTGAGAACCTAATAAATTGCCCATAACATTACCATGCACTAGTAGTCCCTAATGTCTGCACCAGTATGACTGCCCTACTAAACCTTATGCAATTACTGCATAGCTGCTAATCGTAGTGAGCAGTCGTAGGGCAGTTCCTACGGTAGCCTGGCTTATTCTTGGCATTTTTAAGTCGTAGTGGTTGTGTGTAGTCGTAGTACATTGAGAAATGGCCTGCAGGACACAGCTATACCTGCTCGATTTCCTGTTAAGGCGGCTGGCGGCCTTTGAAAGTGTGTCTACTGGAAGCTTTCTGCCAACCTCTAGATATACTTCCTCAAGAATACAGACCATGATCTGATGATATCATAGCAATGGCAGAACAAGAGATGGTATGGTTGATATTCTAACCCCACCTTGTTTTGAGGGCAAACGGGCTACCACTGTGTTAAACGTCTGAGACTGGACAGTGATTAAATGAGTAGACTATGGAATTCAATCAATGAGAGCAGATTAGCCCTTGCAAAAAAGATAAGAAGCATTGCCGCCATGGTAAAATGGAAGAGCATTTAGAAGATGTGGAGTTCCAAACTCCCTCAATCGCTATCCATGGTTAAGAAAAAATGCTCTGGGCAGGACTCGAAGGCAGGTGATGGAAAGGTTAAGTTGCTACCACTACGAGATGAAGATTGTACTAATGAGCTCTCTTAACCCCACAGAATGGCATTGGCAATTTGCACGTATTTGCAGACAAAGACTTTCGGGTAAATCTCCATTTCATCACCTATAGCAATCCTAAAAAGCTGGAGTGAAATGTAAATTTATAGTTTTTACTGTGCTAATAGAGAACACAGGATGCTTGGATAAGGTATCAGCTGTCCAAGGTGATATAGTAGTTATAAGAAAGGGTTTTTGGAAGTTACATATAAGAGACAATTGCCTCTATTTTGTTGCGGACACTTTAGAGTGCAACTGGTACGTGATAGTTCTTATCAATACTTATCTCGCTAGTACTACCTCAAGCAATGGCCACACCCACTGAACAATGTGGGAGTGAGGAATAGCAGGTGCAGCCATATGTATACACTGAATTAATCTACAGTGGGCATAGTATAAAGGGAATTTGAGTTATAAAGTGGCTGGTCAATTCAGAGTACACATATGCCTACCATAATGTCTGAGAAGGTTTGTGTAAATAGCCCGATATAGGGTCCAGACGCTTAGCCAAGTTTATCTTACATGGCGATTACATTGGTGAACACGACCGGATTGAGTATTTGTGGTCCTTGTCCCACACATAATAATAGGTATATCACATCCATACTATTGAGAGCAACAAATTCCCACAGTATGAGGCCGTTAGCTATGTCAATTGTCACAGAGGTACTATTCCAAAGACAGTTCACTGATACATAAAACTGATGAGGCTTTGTAATGTTGTATTGAAATCTGACTTCACATAATAACCTCAGTCAACATTGCCTTACTCAGTGTTACTGAACAAGTAACAAATAGATAACTCATGACGAGTGGGTGTTATCGACGGATAATGACACGAGGCCGTAGGCCAAGTGTTATTATCCGTCGATAACGAGTCATGAGTTATCCATTGTCTACTTATTTTATACCACGAAACCAATAAATAATCAATAGAATACCAATAAATTCAAGTTGAAAACAAAAATTATTCCCCCTCCCCGGGACTCGATGCCAGCCATTGTGTGTACAGATCGGTACATACACCTCCTCGCCCGGCAGCGGACAGCAACAGCGCCCGTCTCGGCTAGCCTTCGCAGCAGCACACGGTGAAAAATAGTGTACATACACCTCCTCGGGAGTGGACAGCGACAGCGCCATAAAGAAGCTACACATATCATTCTGTGTTCACCCTGAGCAGCCCCATAACCTGCAGCTACTCATCTCACCCTGAGCAGCCCCATAACCTGCAGAGCTCTACTCATCCCACCCTGAACTGCCCCATAATCTGCAGCTACTCATCTCACCCTGAGCCACCCCATAACCTGCAGCTACTCATCTCACACTGAGCTGCCCAATAACCTGCAGCTACTCATCTTACCCTGATCGAGCTGCCCCATAACCTGCAGCTACTTATCTCACCTTGAGCAGCCCCATAACCTGCAGCTACTCATCTTACCCTGATCGAGCTGCCCCATAACCTGCAGCTACTCATCTCACCCTGAGCTGCCCCATAACCTGCAGCTACTCATCTCACCCTGAGTTGCCCAATAACCTGCAGCTACTCATCTTACCCTGATCGAGCTGCCCCATAACCTGCAGCTACTCATCTCACCCTGAGCTGCCCCATAACCTGCAGCTACTCATCTCACCCTGAGCTGCCCCATAACCTGCAGCTACTCATCTCACCCTGAGCAGACGCATATTCTGCAGCTACTCATCTCACCTTGAGCTGCCCCATAACCTGCAGCTATTTATCTCACCCTGAGCTGCCCCATAACCTGCAGCTACTCATCTCTCCCTGATCAAGCTGCCCCTAACTTCTGGCTACTCATCTAACCCCTGAGCTGCCCATAACCTCCAGCTACTCACCCACCCTGTGCTGCCCATAACCTCCAGCTAATCATCTAATCCTAAGGTGCCTCAAACTTAATCAGAGCTTTCCTCACAATCCCCGCTAGTCATCTCACCCTGAACTGCGTCCTAACCTCCAGCTCCTCATCTTACCCTCAGCTGCCCCATAACCTCCAGCTACTCACCCATAGATATTCTCTTTTGCAACAGCTGCTCAGCTCACCCTGGGCTATATCTGATACTGGGATATTCCTTTTAAGACAAAGTGCAGTGATGGTTTTACACCAGAGGGAACTGTTCAACCCTGGAGGCCATTTCTTGACATACTACGGCTTCACCCAGAAGTCATTCCAGAATTCATAGGGCTGTCTATGATCGTAGTGCATTAAGAAATGACCTCCTAAGCAATCACCATCTCTCTCCTCTACATGTAGTCCTACTTTCTAGCGAACTCCAATTTGCTTGCAGAAATGGAATCGCGTGACATGGTTAGGGGGAAATAAGAATTTGTCTTATTTTTGTAATTTGTAGTAGTTTCCTCCTTGGCTTGCTTTTGTTCCCCCCAGCTGGTTAGACCATGCTTCTACCTTTTTTTTCTGGTTAGCCCCTTTCGTTATTAGTCTCATGTAATCCTTGGGGTGACAGGGAGGGGTGTCATTGTTCCAGCAAACATGCAACACGCAAAAGCAGATATGTGTGGCCATTTGAGGGAAAGCATGCCTCCTGGGGGGGAAATGGCTTTTTAAGGTTTAAGTCATGGGCTTTAAGATGAGATATCTTGAGCTAAAATATCCCCGGTAGTTTTGCTGGAATTGCTTGTCAAACATAGGTTGGTGTTTACAACTGAAAATTTGGAAGTAAGCTCTAAATGCATTGTATCCTATTATGAATACTAACAATGCAAAAAATACAGTTTTGTGGAAAAATAACCAAACAAATGTGACGTTTTTGTCATAAAATTGGTTCTAGAGGGAATTTTTGGGCTCTGTTTTCGGTTCTAGGTTCCTGAAGGAATTTAAAAAAAAAACTGTTTGTGGCAAAAATTCCCAATTAGAATAGGGCAGTGGTTTCCGTGGCAACCAGAAATTGCCATATCTACCAACTTTTTATGTTTCCATGGTAACCAACGTTCCAAAAATGGAACATTTTCAGTGGAGATGGAATGATTTTAAGCATACCACTGGATTCCGTATCAAACATTGGTCTAAACCTTTTTTAAGCATATTTGTCAGTTTTTTACCCATATACTGCCCCCTGGTGGCCAAAAGCAGTACTAAAAATCCCCCCTGGAGGCGCGTTCTCCCCTGTTGGGCTGCATGTATTCTATTAAAGGCTTGTTTCTCTTTTTTTGTCGACTGGGGCTTTTACAACTGATTAAACGTGATATCAAATTACTGTGAGTCAATACAAAGAATAAAGAGAAGTCATGGCCTTTCACTGACAGTGAGTGATTCTGATGGTTTAATCATCAAATTCCACAGCAAAAACAACATCCATTGTCTTTTCGTATCGTGACCACCCATGTCAGCTTTTTCACCATATTGTAACATTTAGAAGTCAAAATCCCCCTATAGGAGCTCAAGAAACATTAACCACCTTCACTCCCCTGTAGGGCTGGCAGACACCCCTGCAGACACCGGCCGACAGGATGCCAAATTTTCGGAAGCCACAGCCATGGCTTCCGCCAAGGTCATTAACAGTTTGTCTTGGGAGGGGGAAGGAAGGAAGCCCGGTCGCAGGCAACAACCATCAACACATTGGTTCACTTAGTGATCATCTCCTCCCTTATTGTTTAAAGTCTGAGCTACTCCAAATGCCTTTGAGCTGCTCTTAAGATTCTTCTACTCTGACTCCCATTGCACACCCCTCTAAAAGTATCAGCCTCCAGTTCTACCCAATAAGCACATTACGTAATTCCAATGTTGGTCATTGGTAGATTTTTGTCTGGTTCCAACCAAACCTCCATGTGAAGTAAATGTATGTATGTTTTGATTGATAGAATTAGGCAGCTATTTAGCCTTAAATTTACGTCACAAAATGAGGTATATTTACATAATGTTGTGTTCTGAAGTTTTCTAAAATGCATGCTCACTATGTACATTTGCTAGAGGTTGATATGACGGAAATTGTGGTAGCTAAGTTTAGGTCTTTAATATACCAAATATCTAGCTTATATTTGGACATGCATATAGTGTAATTTGATACAGGGCCATGTGGTACTGTGGTAGTGTAAGATGTGTCAGCTCATTATTACCATGGTAACCATGACCCCTTACTCTCGTGGGATCATCTCTGTCTTCCTGTGTCTCTGTTACCCCTGGCAACGCCATCCTTCAGCCAATAGATATCCTTCCATCACCCCCCCCCCTTCACTCCCTCAGATACACATTCCCAGTAGAAAATGGGGCATTCATTAATTATGTCAATTTTTGGCAAAAATGTGTGTACATAATTAATGGATGCCCACAAACCAAAGTTTGGGAGAGAGGGAGAGAAGCACAGTTTTACTTCCAACATAACCAGCCTGAAGAACAACACAGCTTTTAGGTGAGAGTGATTCCTTTTACATAGCCATGCTTTTCCTGGTCTTTATACACATGATTTCAGAATTTATTCATACTTGATCTGTTAATTTTACACCATGCTTGATGTGTTCCTTTTCTAAATATCTTACAGGGATAAACCACAGAAGACCAGGAACCAGGAATTCTGAATGCAGGACAAAACTGCTGCTAAAGGGAAATATGAGGAAGATAAATACAATGCATAACTGAAATTGATGAAATAAAGGTACTCCACTGAGATGAAATTCAGCTGGCCATGGTAAACCAGGATAAATCAGGGGTGTGCTATATGGGCAGGGTATGGCAGGCTAAAACAGGGTAGGGTATGGGAGAGGTTAGATGAATGTAGAATTACATCATAATATGTATATTTGGAGTGTAATATAATGTAAATTTACATCAAACAATATAATTTTACATAAATCTACCTCAATTTATGTAGGATTGCCAACATAGCTTTATGTCTGGATGACATAAAATTATGTAAATTGACTTCAACGTATGTGAGACAAAAATGAACTCTAACCTTTTGACAACAATCTACATAGCAGAATTACGTATCTTGGATGAGAAAATCACGTAAATTTATGTCTGTACTACATATTTTTGTTCACTGGATAAACACCAGGGATCAAAGCGCTCTTGATTACTGCATGGGGCGATTACAAGAACAGTTCATGTCAGGAAAGTGGAGAACAGGTTACAAGGAGGTCGGCCTCAGGCTCTAAACCGCCAACTCCGCCTTCGTGAGCAGCTCCCTGAGCAACTCACCTAGCACAGGAATCAATGACGCAGCCTGTTGAAGTATCACAGCTGCAATTGATCCACATCACTATCCTTCTACGATCTAGAAATTGACTTGCCTTGTTTTAGGCCTTAGGCTTCTGTGTGTGTTAATGGTTGGCCTTAGGTTGATACTTTCAAATCGATACATTTAAAGCGAATTAGATACTTATTGTCTGATCTGATTTGTGTAGAAGACAAAGTTAATGAAGCCATATTAATATCAGCTGCATTACTGATGGCTGGGTTATGACACAGGCTCCACTATACATATTACTTTCTTTGGTCAGATTTCAAAAGCTTTAATGGCAAGCATGATAGAGAAAAGAGAAAAAACTGTTTCAATAATGCCGACAGAAAGGCAATATGATTATACTTTTGTTTTGATGAGAACCCATTATCATTTTGACAAAATAGCTTAATTAGATACAATTGGAGTGCATGTAAATTAGATGATCCATTAAGTGAGCCATTATACAGTCATTTAGCCGACTTAATTCTATAACCATAAATGTCATTTAATGGGCATGTATTTGCAGAGTAACTTGAGAACGGTGACAAATACTTTACTTTTCATAATCATCATTACCATGCAGCACTTAAAATCATAGCCAAATGATAATACGACACCTACATGAGGTAGATGATAGATGAATTGTCACTAGGGTAGATTAACCTAAAGACGACCACATACCTAGAGTTGACCACCTGTCAGCTTGTTTTTCTTACTTTCACATGTAGTGTATTGGTCTTAAACCCTAATATTAGTGAAAAAGAGGTGTTAAAATACCCCATAGAAATATGTCCTAGAATATATGAAGTAATTGTCATTGTATGGTAATACACTGAGGTTTCCATGTTTGAATGGTTTTTATCATGACCAGCTGGTCATTAAATAATTTTCATCAGAATTCTCAAACTTTGGTTCGATAATTTGAAGATGACAAGTGCTCGCATATACAACATTTTGACTCTAGGCAAAGATAAATATCTTTGCTAAATGACAGCATAAGGAAAAGTGCAGAAATGTTAAATACTTTCTGTATAGGACTTATTTCCTAGAACATATCAATTTCACCTTGAGATGACCACAATTTTATCTTCAGCAGATCACCCCTTACTGAGTTATTTATGCATTTCATTGAATAGATACCATTTATAATATAGCATTACATCCAAAGATTCATATTTAGAACAGTTTCGGATACATAATTTCCCTGGATGATGTTCTAATACACACATTTCAACTTTTACTGGACTCCTACTACTAGTAGTATGTAAAGTAAGTTTCTGATGCTGAGAGCATGATTATAAAATCAAGAGCTGGGTTATTATAGTGTATGTTTCATATTGATTAAAGCACAGTTAAAACAAAGCTTTTTTTAATGCAGGGTTAGCATTATCACCTCTGTTTTAATGAGATTTACACTATCAATGGGCATGATATTGTTCCAATTTTCATTTTATTTTAGTCACTCTAAATCATATATTTTCCTTTTGTTGCAGTATCTTTAATGATGCTATTTTATTTCATATATATTTAAGGAACTTGTTTAATCATTAATTTGATGTTTTAATCAAAAGCACTTTATCAAAAGGGTGGATATTAAGTGGTCAACTAGGTGCAAAGTGGTCATCTCAAGGTGAAATTGAACTAAATGGAATGTTTGAAGTAAGGGTGATAAACTGGAAATAACATATAAATGGATTTTCAAAATATAACAGGTACAAAAGCCCAACTAATTATCCTTTATTCAGTGTATTTTGGAAGTCTGAAGACCCAAAACTTCCAGAGATATTAGCAACTACAAACACCTGATTGAAAACCTGCACAGGAACGGTCGTCTTTAGGTTAATCTACCCTAAAACAAGAAGCAAAAACAAACATCTCTCAGGATGTTCTGTCACAATGTATAAATGTAAACATGCTGGCTTAAAGGCCGGGAGTGCTGTCACTCTTTACCATAGACAGCTGCTCTTTCTCCACCAGGAGGGAAAATATCTTAATAGTGTCCTACGTCAAAGGGCTTTATGATGTACGTTCACCTGTATCTTTGAAAAGGAGGAATCTTCTCCCTGACCGTGTTCCGAAGGGTTTTGTATATATGTAAGAACACTTCCTCCTACACGAGAGATAGTATCATGTAGAAACCACTTTATAGTAGTGATATAAAGGACCCTTAAGAGTGCTTCTCAATTTAGGATGGCTACTGAACTCAAACATAGTCTCTTTCCTATGACTAGAAGCCATACAGATTTACCCTCATGCAATGACAAGTGGAAGCGTACTCAGAGAAGACCACTACAACTTTTGACACCAAATCTGATTTAACAGTGCACCCTATGCAGCCGGACCTGTTAATGCCTCGTGTCGGTTTCGGCCCATTCCACCCTCCCCTATAGTCCCCAGTACATTAACATGCCACATATCTAGCTGGTGGAAGTCAACACAATAGTGAAATAAGATAAAGCATTCCCATCCTTTGACCCAGGGCAGCCCAGGCCATTTGAGCTCAGGGATTGGACCGGAAGCCTATTCAGGCAGAAGGGAGTGATGGAAATCCAATTGGCGGCAAAGTTAACCAGAGAAATATGGATGGAGTTTCTAATGGAATGTGGTAGAGATGAGGACCTATCTGGAGGATTCCACCTAATGCAATTTACTACAGAGTCAATCAATAGAACAAATAACTATGTCGAATCCAATGGAAACTGGCAAGGATATAAGCATTAGCTAGCATTATTGTGACTGAAAAGTGGATTTATGTGGCTAGAGTATGTCAAGCTGATTTCTACTTTTGATAGTATTATATCAAGTGACAGTGATAGCCATAGAGGAAGAAAAGAAAGATTAAAATATTTCAAATCGATTGCATGTGTTGTGCCTTTGACTTCATAGAGTCTGTTTGCAATGAGTCGACCTGTCACATTTCTGTTACAGTATGCATATTACTTATCTATTTTCTATATATAGCATTTAGCCATCTGGGACATTGGGTATGGGTTTTTATAAGTTGGGGGCCATCTATCCGGAACTCCCTTCCCTCCCCTCTCTCTCTCCGTCCGTCCGTCCGTCCATCCATCCCTCCCTATCTCGCTCTCTCTGGGCAGTAGTCCTAAGCACAGGTACTCATACCACATATGCCGGGGTGCATACATTTATAGTAATCTAGTGGTTGTATATACATGCACACTAAAAATACGACTGGCTTTGCAAATATACACAGGGAGATAGCATTGGATTATTGGATTCTGCAGACCGGCTGCATCAGGCAGATCTTCCATGGTGTTCAATGTCTCGTTCTTTTTTCGCCATGGTTTTATCGCCGCAAATGTATTTGAAACTAATTCGCTATAGCATGGACCTGAAAGACTGGATTCGAATCTGGAGCTTAATTCGAAACATCCTGGGATCATGACCCCAGCGATCTTAGGAATAAATCAGCCTTATCCTATTAAGCGATCTTAAGAGTTGACTGGGTTCACATATCCTAGCCAGCACTAAGATCGCATCGATCTTAGCCTCAGCCCTCCTACACTATTCCAAGAAGAACTGACTAGGCACAGGGGTAAGAGTCCCAAAATAAAGGAATAGCTGTGGAGTCACTCTTCTTCACAAGAGTGTTTATACCATCATTCCCCGTCCCCATATGGGCTAACAAAAGAGCACAGGGTGCAGTTGACCCCCGTACAGTATTCAAGAGTTGTTCCCATGAATGTATGATTTATGCTTGCCTATTAGAAGCATTGTGCACTCCCCCCAGGACAAAGAGAGAGAAGGGAAGAATTACCTTACAGTGCACTTAACGCATGAGTAGCCCTAAGAGCTCTCAAGGACACTCAGCAAATGTCCTCCCTCCCCTCTTTATGTATGCAACAGGCTATTCACTCTTTTGATAAGGAGTGTTCCCTGTAAGTGCTCTTGTACTCAGGTGAAACCACTATGCATTTCTTTCACTAAGATTGCCGTGATCTTAGTGGTGGAAATGGAATAGTGAAGTGATCTCAGGACTAGCTATTCTGGACAGGGCTGCAACCACTGCATTACACAGGGTAGACCAGCCAGGTCTTATGATATGTGCCTACACTAAGATCGCTGGGGTTGGGATCCCAGGATCTTTTGAATTAAGCTCCAGTATAGCATTGCAGTCTATCAACTGTGCTATGAGTCCCTGTTGGGAGAAATGGGAACTACTGATGGTAAGCCTTAACATGACCTACTGAAGATAATTTCTTTGCCCCACTTAGCTTTGTCACAGCTCTTTGATTCAAAAAGCATCAGAAAGCCCTTGATTTGAAGTTTCTGACTGGCCTTATTTAATCATGATATCAAAAGTGGATATTTTAAAGAAAAGGCTCTGATTTTGAGGATTTTCTTTTGAAAATTGCCAAAAATTGAACCCCTTCTAGATGAAGAACATAGCTATCCAAATCCTTTTGAATTATGGATCTATCGGGTCCGTGTTTCAGGTCCGTGGCTATAGCCACCGTAAGTAAGGCAGAAACTGAGCAAAGTGAAGAAAATGAAACATGATCGTTATAAGGCTTTGAGAGTATCCACGTTTTGGTGATAGATATTTACCCCATTTTACCATTTGACAGAAAAAGGGTAGGTAAATGAAAAATGATGATGACATTGACAGGAATTCGAGACTTTCTTGTCAAATTGGAAACCAGGTACGCCATATATGCAGTAAACACAAACAATGATTTTAGAGGGATACAATTCCCAGTAAACACAGTTACGTTATACATACGTAGATTGCACGTAGAGATTTCAGTACATTTACGTATTTTCTCAACGTAGAATAACGTATAAACGTGTATGCTGATGTACGTATTTCTGACGTAGATGTAGAATTTACGTACATATACCTCATTATTACCCGAATTAACGAAGAAAAATGATGTTCTTTAAACGTAAATATTCCTATATATTTAGATATCCAACGTATATTTTCAATACTTTTATACTAATAACTACGATGTATGTAGTTTTGCAGGTTCTGGTTATGCTCCAATATACGTAAAATTACCTCAAAGAGACGTTCATATACCTACCCCTATACCCTCAGTTAAATTTATTCATTTAAGAATGTTATTTCCTTGTCTCATTCTATAATACTGGTATATTCAGGGCCAGTATTTAGCAAGAGACACCAATGCTTTAGCCATCAGTTTCATCATTTGAATTAAGAGTCAAGTATAACTCCTGATTGTATGTTGAAGGTTCTGTGATGCTAGGTGTATAAGTCTATTTCTTAATGCTACAGCATGGGTGTTTACCATACCTGGATCCCAAAATGTACATGGTAGCATCATCAATCAGTGAATATTTTGCACAAACCTATTCCCAAATGAAAGGTTGATACAATGAGTTCTCAATAATGTGTTTTTAATTAGTATAGTTGATTAATATAGATGACAATCATCATGGAGGTCTAAATTAAATACAATGCTCAGCAATAGTGACACCTGTTGAGATAAACTGAAAGTACAGAAATACGTAGATAAACGTAATTTTACGTATTTCAGACCTCTTTTCGTGTAGAAACATTTAGAACAGATTAGGTGAGCACTAAATGGAAATGAATCTGCCTTGTGATTTTTATTTTCTACATTTAGATAGACCCAGACTATGTTTGATAGCTGTAACCATACAGCTTTCATATTTGTACTGGTATTGGATGTGCTGCCATCTAGTGAGATAGGAGTGAAGCACAAAATAACGTATGTGGGACGTAATCTAACGTATTTCCAACCTCTATGACCATGTGCTTTCTAAATTCCCTATTATCACCCTCTGCACACCTACATTTCCACTGTTTGTTTGGAATCTAGAATTCATTACTGAATGAGATTTTGCCACATGATGCTCTAACCCATATGGTACATATATTTTATATGACCAACAAATACTCTTGCTTAAATAATGCATATTTAAGATGTAATGTCAATACAGTGTTAATCCCCATAGGGATATGAAAATAGGAATCATTATCCATTATTACCTAAAAATGCACATAATTACAACTACTGCATGTAGGTCAGATGCCTGTCCACCAATAGATTTGATTATGATAGAAAACATGGTTTATTCCAGGGTCAATCTGTTATTTATCTTATCTATCTGTACTGGACTCTAAACTCCATGATATGTACAGGATTCTAGTAGACCTAGGCCCAGCTGAGTTATCTTTTTTCATGTCAAGTGATTGATTTTCATCATTATTCATCCCTGATCTTTATAATGCAGTTGTTAATGAAATGAAAGTTTGGTTAGATAAATGAAACAATACTATCTATCATTAGAAGTTTTTATCCAAAATCTACATACATGAACCAACCAATATCTACGTCTTACAATCGTTCTACCTACGAACAAAGCCAATCAAAAATATGAATCAAGATTTACATGGATAAACCTCTTAAAATTGCGAAGCATAAACCTTGTTTATCAACATATATCCACCAACCGATATCTACATTGCTGGAACCTCATATAGAGGTTCAGTAGAAAACCAACCTAGATCTACCAGAAATCTACGTTGAAACACGTAGTGTGTTTACTGCCTGCCTCCCACTATCATGGTTATGGACTGACTATCCTAAGCAGCTCCTATTGACCATGTACATCTATGCATGTTGTACTTGTCTACTTACCTCTGCAAGATCAGTGCAATTAGTTAAATTTTAAAATTGATTATCCAGGATTGTCCTCCAGTAAGACTTGTTGGAAGTGTATACCACCTTTAGCTTCCTGTTCCCTTATTCCCAGCAGAACACACCTGCCTTCAGCCCTTGGCACACTAGATGGTGCAGGAAAACACAAAGAGGGAGCTCTCGATGAGTTGACACCCACGGCAGCCTGCAGAGCTTACTAATAGTTTAAAGTGAGACCTAGCTAGGCTGTAGCCTCAACCAACCAACTACCCATGGTTAGGGAGCAGCTCAGAGCGCCCGGGACGCCAACTTAGGACTCATGAGTACATGACAGAGCCGGCTTGTGATTGGTCGGTGGGCGGTCACATGGGGTCGGTGTAATCGGCACGCGCTTTCTGCCCAGCTATCCACACACGGGCGTCTCTGCACGCGTTCTTAGGACATGGCTAAGAGTTGGGTAAGGAATATTATCTCTACGTGGTGTTTGGATGGGAGAATTGGGGAGGGGGAGCAGTGGTAGAGAGAAAAGGAGAGGTGCTTGATGAGGGTCCAAAGAACCAGCTGCTGCGTGAGTTGCCCGGCCAGCAAGCACCCAGATGTATGTCCAATAGTGAGCCCGGGGTGGTGAGCAGCTCGTTGTCCATCGTCATAGCCCAGCATATAAAGGCTTCTCCAGTCTAGTGACCCACAATTAATTCCCCTACCAAGAAACCCGTTTAGACATTCCATATGCGACTAAATGAATCGGTAGGGTGGGTGTGTTGGGCACATAATAACATTTTCTTTTTTTTGTCTATTGTGGTGTGATTGAATTTACATTTTACAAAAGAAAAGAAAGAGATATAAACAGCCACTGAAGTTGAAAATAATTTTCCTGTGTTGTCCTTGGGACATATGACAATTGCATTCAGTCTAGTCTACTTATAAACTTCCCTTAATACTAACCTATTTGGGTCAGCAGATATTTTAACGTAAAATTCTTTATATACACTACTTTTTCCATACAGTCAGTATAATCATGTATGGTTTAACAGTCAGGGCGGAGCAGCTACAAAAGTGTCGGGCTGTGCTGTCTAAATTTTACTATTATTTCAATAAAATGTATACATGGTGAAATCTCGGGGTGAAATCTGAAAAAGTGTGGGGGCATCCCCTACACCCCCACGGCTACACCGCCACTATTTAATCTCAAAATATTGGATTTCAATCGTCTAAACATCTATCACACGGACATTTCTCTTGATGGCAAAAGATGCTCATAACTCAGTGCTGCCTAAACGGTCACCACATTTCAGCCAGCTGTGACAGACTAGTTTTTTTTTCAACAATAACACGTTGAGCAGCATTATGAAGTCTGTGCGTCTGGTACTTTGACAAGTGTCCATACACGCCTGCTCACTAGATACAGGAGAAATGACAGCCAAACTAAGGCAATAATGCAGGCTTCAACACTAGTAACCAACGATTCACGAACCACCATCATTAGATTCAGAAATAGGACTTCAGAAAGACTTTAACTTAAAGGTCCATCAAGGGTCTCCATCAAAGATCTTTAAGCCTGCAATGCCGTAATCACTGTTTTTTCTCTAAACGATTTTCTCATTTGGGTTTTAACTTCACAATTTCCTTGTGGCTTGGCATTACTCCTTCAATAAAATGGGAAGCTACACACAGATTGTACGGGTTAAATCCAACGTTTCAAAAGATTCCTTGGTCATAGGCTATATTAAGGCTGACATTCTCAGCTCCTGTACTTAATCATGTTCAAATAATTTATGTACAGTCAAGCTAATGGCGGCTAGTGAAGAGTGATATGGGAAGTCTACCATCTGACCCTAGGATATTGCAATCACGAAATTATTTACAGGGCCATCTAGGATCGTATATAAATTATGTCCAGGGGCAAATGGTGCAAACGGACAGTTCCTTAAGGTGGCTGGCGGGGATAGAACCAAAGTAATTAGATTTTTGCCAGATTATTACCAGAATCCCAAAATGATACTATTCATATATGCAATAAAAATGTGGGGGTCCCAGGCATATTTCTGAGATACAGAACTTTTACTTTTATATAGGATTATACAGCAATATATAACATAAATCCAAAGACTCATATTCAAAAGTAATTAGATTTTCTTAGTAGTATAGTATGTATCTGAACGGGACTATAGCTAAGTACAGGATATTACTCACGTGACATGCAGCCAATCAGAGGCCTCCATTTGGTCACGTGACCCATTGGCATGGCAATGGGACCTAATTAGGGGATTAGCGACCACCTCTCAGCCAATCAGAGGCCAGCATTCTGGTAACCATGGTAACGTGACCTAATTAGGGGATTAGTGGGGTCACGTGGTCACGTGGGCGGGGTCAATTATACAAATGAGATATATCAAAAATCATTTTCAATTTTTATTTTTTTATTTGATAAAATATATTTACAAGTATATACATTCATTTTTAATCATAATCCAGACTATACATAGTGTAATCTTTGTATATAGTTTTCATAAAAGCGTTCTTTAGAAATGTAGGAATGGTGTAAGTCATACTTCCTGTCCACAATTCATCTAAATTACAATAGAAATCCGCTGAAGTATAATACTAAGTATGACATTCACTTTGTGCGGACATGACACTTCTTAGTAGAGCGTTCTGTATATTTTCAAAATGAAACTCTCTACAGAACACATGATCTAAACACTCTTGACAGAAAGTGCTGAATATTCTCTCAGAGTCATGACAACACATGTGCCGTAAAAGGTCCAAGTTTTTCTCGAGAAGAATTATGAAAGCGTCGGTAGATTCTAAAGTATAACGTCTTTTGATGAGAGGAAAGGCTTTCTCATTGTGAAATTGATATACTCCTATTGATCTATCTGCGAAGACATTGGTACCCTTCCAGAAAATATCGTTGAAACACTCTTTCAACGAATCGAATGACTGATTAGAAATGAGTCCTTTATGTACATGTTGTTTTAACAACGGTGCTTTAAAGAACAACACTTCTGTTGCATCGATTATTTCCCATGTGTAAAACGGGTCGCTTTCTTGATATCCGGTGAGTTTACCTAATTCATTAAGCAACAGGAGGTGAAGCGTGTTGAAGAGGCTTATAAAGTCTGCCTAGAGAAGAAGAAGGAAGCCGGGAAGCTTAAGGAGTTCCATGCTGCTGAGAACTTGAAGTACATTAATAAGTACAAGGAGGGGGACCTTAAGTTCTTCCTCTGCTTTGGAAAGCATCTGGAGACTTGGGATGGCAAACTGTTGTCTCTACCTGTCCCTCCGGCTGCTGCTGCTGGAGCAGAGGGTGATAGTTTGGCCAAAGGTACCAGTAGTTTGGGTTCACGTCTACTAGACTGAAGATGAATCTAGTCATTTGTAAGTGTACCTCTCCTGGTGCCCCATATGTATCCGAGTATATATAAAGGCATATTCATATGCAAGAGATTATTCTCATGATATCACCTGAGGCCGACGGACTGGACCAAAACACTGCAGCTAAGATTGACACCACCCAAACCACTCGTTGATTACCATAGGAAAGGGGGCTCCATCTTCACAACTTCATCAGGGCGCAGCACAGCAGTAACGTGGCTTGCCACCACAAAACTGTCGCCAAATGGAGCTGCAGAAAACCAGTTGGTCCATATTCGCCGGAAGTAAGTTATTACTGTAAGGGTGATTTTACTACGTTGGTAAGACACCTTTAATTCCCTACCACTCATATTAATTTTATATAAAGATGTCATATAATAACATATATGTGACCCATCCTAACAAAGTGGTACTGAAGTCGCACATTTAGAAACCTAGATATGCCCTTTTATGTGGTATAGTGTCAATATTATCAGATTTTTCAAAATTGATATTTTAGCATTTTTCTAACATATGGGTAGATATCATTCAGAATCCTTGCTTACTCAACTGAATTTGAGCCCCAAATGCCTAAAAGACATGGCTATATTTTTTATGGTTACATAGAATTACATAGGAATTCATTACCTCGGGAAACATTTTTGGACAATTAGCATCTTGCCCGATGAAGAGTCATAAATGACTCGAAACGTCGCACCATAAGATCAGCAACAACATAAAATCAAAATGTAACATCAATTATCATACTCATCAAATGTCCAAGAAATAAACTGGTATTAACATCAAACTGACTGTGTCTGGTTTTGTGTGAAATTCTTATTTCTACAAAAAAGAACAACAAAAAACAATTAAAAAACTTCTATGACTCTTAAGAGAGTTGTCAAATTTTTTGTTTTTTCGGGTTAATACTATAATGTATCATCAATTTTACTCAAAATCATTGTTAATTACCCTCGGGTACATGGTTATGATGTTTATGTTCATGAAGGATAGTAAACATTGTTTAACTTTATTATCTTAGGTCGATGATACATAAGGTATCACTTCCTACTTTGTTATACATTCACATTCATATACTTCGGGTTATATTTGATGATGCCTATTGAATGTACATTTATGTACTATAATACTTATGAATGCCCCTGTGTTATTATATTAGTTGTTGAACTACTATAAAGTAGACTTACCTGTGTAAATACTAGTCACTGTATGTAATATGAATGTTTACCAGTCTACTTATGTAACACTTACCCTAGGTAAAGTCTAGGGGTGGTGGTGTAGGGGCCGGCATCATCATATATGTGACCCATCCTAACTAAGTGGTACTGAAGTCACACATTTAGAAGCCTAGATATGGCCCTTTTAAGTGGTATAGTGTCAAAAACATCAGATTTTTCAAAATTGATATTTTAGCATTTTTCTAACCTATGGGTAGATATCTTTCAGAATCCTTGCTTGCTAAACTGAATTTAAGCCCCAAATGCCAAAAAGACATAGCTATAGTTTTCATGGTTATATAGAATTATATAGGAATTATATAGGATTCATAATTTTTTTATATGTTTAATATGTCCATTATCTCAGTTAAATCAATTTTTAATCAATCAGACTAAATTTACCAGCAGAAGATATGTATAGGACCACCTGGTTCAAATATGCAAGTGTTATAAACCAAATGAAAGCTCTCATTGAGATGTAAATGAATATGCTAATAACTAAACAAGTCATATTGTATGTGCGACTTCCAAACCGTTTTGTAAGGATGGGTCACATATATACTAGTGCAGATCATCCGAGAGACGTGTTTGTGTGTTTTACTTGTTCCTTCAATGCCAACCAGATGTCGCTTTGCAATACCCATTTGGTACAAGAGGGGGCAGCACCATGCCTCGTGTCCAGCTCCTACTAAGGAGGCAGACGATTGGCAGAAGGTGACTGTACTCCGTCCAGTCAAGATGCGTTACCTTACCTTCCAGTTACATAACTGAATAAAGGCCATCCGAGAGGTGGAAGTTTTGAGGGCTTTGCCCAACCCGAACTATTTGTGTTGTGTTGGTTTCTATAGCTACTAAGCTAGCCACCCTTATATTCATAAAAATACAAGCTTTTACACTTCTAACGCTTATGACTGGGTTGATATCAAATAGATATCTAAAGGCCAGGTGAGAGTTCTTGATCGATTTTAGCAGAATTTAAGGTCCTCTTACCTTCTCAGGAGGTTAATTCAAAATGCTCTGCCATCGCTACCTATGAGATGTTAGTGATTTCCCTCCCTTATTTTTTACTGCTATGGTAAGGTAGGCCTGCCTTCCTTTCTGATAGCCAGCTACTTTTTAGTGAGCGCTGTTAGCCTCAGACCTGCTTTCACTATACCAAGCAGCTAACAAGTGTGCAGAGTGGCAACAGTTCCACAGAGAAAAAATAGCAGTGGAAGGTAAAAAATAGCAGTGGAAAAACTCATTCTCTCAAGAGTGGCTACACTGGGGTTCTGCTAATCATATATACCCTGTCGGGTGCACTTGACCCTGAAATGTCTTCAAGTGCGTCACCTATGTATATATTTGGAAGGGTTTTTCTCAAGGAGGGCTAAAAGGAGAACAAGAGGTGCATGAGAACTTTTGGTCAGTCACATTGAGTCTAGGAACTGATAAGTCACCTGTTTCTGTACGATCAAATTATAGCTTGTACGTTAGAAGTACAGTGCCCCCCCTTGAAAAAATCCATTCAAGTGCTCTTAACTCATGAGTAGCCTCGAAAGCCCACAAGGACTCTCAGCAGGTTCATTCACTTTTGTGACTAGGAATGTCCCCCACACAGGTGCTCTTGAACTCAGGGGAAACCACTATTGTTTCTCAGTATAAAATAAAGGGGTGGTGTTAGTACTGGAAGTGAAATAGTGAAGGACTAATTAATACTTCCTATTAGTAACTGCCCTAACACCACTAGCTATTTCATTGTAGTAACACCAGGTCTTATGAGATGGTAAGAGATGTGCCTACGCTAACATCACATAGGTAGCGATGGCAGAGCCTTTTGAATTAACCTCCAGAGAGGTGAGAGTAAAAGAAGGGAATAAGATAAAGGACAGCGAAGGAGGACCCACTATACTCATCAAATCATTAAACAGGCAGCAGTGGGTGGTGAGCCATGTAATTAACCATGCCCTTCTGGTCACACACTATGGTTGCTAATGAGCTGCTCATATGATACGCTAACATAATGCCACATAGCACAATGTCTTCAGATGCCACCAGGGAGCAGTTAGTACCATTTCACATGTGGATAATTGCTGGTGTGATGACAAGAAGGGTGCTGAGGTGTTGAAGCTGATGCCTAACCATCTCCCTGTCAGACTTCCCATGTAATATACTGTTAGTGAAAGGGTGCTAAAGCAAACTGGACAGTAGATTGGGGGAGGCATAGCAGGCAGCAAAGGGTGCCTATTTCTAGTAGTAAGTAGAGCCTACAGCTGTACATGGATCATAGTTTGCCAATGGCTATACAGGTTGTCGGCATGTTTTACCTTCTCCAGCAAGGGGCAAGTTATAGGCATTGGTTCTACCACCAGTGCACCACACATACATATATATTGGATGGCCACGAGCCAAGGCCAAGTGTGCTCATAATAGGATGGGCAGTGGTTATGGTGACATAAAACAGCTAGTTCACGCTAAGGAGGCAGGGCATAGCTCATCTTACAGACAAAAAGACTGAAAATATATCATATTTGTATGTGTTTTGTCCAATACCTTGTGTTGAATGAGTATGGGTAGGGACAGACAGAAAGGCTTGTAATTAAGACTAGTCTGGTGCAGTTTACTATCTTAAATTCCAAACTATACCTTTGTATGTTTACAATCTTTGTATGTTTACAATCTTGAATTTCAAATGTATATCTTTGTATAGGTGCATGAGTAGGTGTATACAAAGTATATTATGTACTACCCGATAAAAATATCTTTGTTTGCCAAATCCTACATTGTTAGTTCACTCAAGGTGATGGCTATCAAAGATTATCATCAATGCATTCTTAGTTTCCCCAGTTATCCATCGCCACAGAAATATGGAGGAACCCATATCAGGATGATCATCAACAAACTCATAAAATGTAGAGTGCAATGCCTAAGGCTACCACAACTTCAATTCCAGTAGTGATGAGGCAGTGCCAGGAGGGTTACCCTTGGAAGGATGGTGTGTGTTGATATTAGCTGGAGGGTAATTCATCAGGTTCACGGCCATCATCTTTGTGACCCTAGGGCAGGTCCAGGATAGGGACTTGGTGGTCAAAGGCCTCCTTGGCACTACAGGTAATGATGCTACATGCCCGCCTCCAAGACCTTAAACCCTAGTCACCATCTAGGGGACCTCCATCTCTAGACTAACAGGGAGCACCACCATCAGTCCCCAGAAAATGTTTCTATTCATCCTTTATCCCACCTTGCATGTAAAGTACCTATCAGGGGCTTTCAAAGTATTTCGGAGCATTACGAATTTAATATTAGATCCCAGGAGAAAAGAGTTGAATCATAAACATAAGGATTTCCTCCTGTCTTTTCTATATTATTATGATGCCCCAGGAGAAAAGAGTTGAATCATAAACACAAGGATTTACTCCTCTCTTTTCTTTATTATTATGATATCTTTTATTGTTACTAGATCTGATTTAATATTTCTATTTGAAATTATGTTGCTATGCTTTCTTGTTTAAAATAGGGTGCATTTGTTATAGGACCTGGCTTTGGGTAAAGAAATTTCATGAATTTCAAAAGACTTGTCATGTCGTATTCTGTATGTATTACTTCATATCCGCTGTCATCATAAACATTTCCTGCATGGGCAGTCTCTGTAGGCTGATGGGTATAGCTGTATGTCCATGCAGCAACCCCTCGTGAAAGGCATCATACGCGAGGTAATACCCCCACCGTTAATGTAGGTGAGGAGATTGAGGCAAGCTTATGGTCCTGGGGATTTACATACATGCATAACATATGGCTCTCATGATTGGATCTTGAAGGCCACAGTATAAAATCCTAATTATTTCCAAATCACTTTAGATCAGCCTCGTCTCCTTTTACTATGGGAATTTTTAGTTCTACAAAGTCCTCTTACATTTCCCATGTGCTAATGGTAAGTCTTGAGAAAAATATTTTACATTTGAGTGAAAATAGCGAAGTCATACTTCCAAGCATGTGCCTTTCGTATTTCCATTATGTACAAGAGCCCAATTTACCTCCGATACTGTGCTGAGATAAGCTTGTAGGTGTTCTATAAAGAGGTATCCTTAGTTCATACTTACAATAACCTAAAGTGTGAGAATCATTATGTTGAAAACACTTTGCACACCACTATAATATGCATTTAGAGCTGTGATGTTCAGCATAGGGATCCCTTTACATCATCCTAACGTTTTATTTTACCATGTAAACTCTAAACTTATGAAGAGTCCTTAAAGCTACCATTCATAGTTTTTTCATTACTGTATGGTGCCATAATCTGGCAAATTAATATCTAATGGTTGCTGACTCTGATAACTGCTGTCATGTCCCTACTTTACATTGAGTCCATAAAAACCTAGATTGAGTCACCACCTGCTTAGTATGAGGCTTTTGAATCCAATTAGCGCCTCGTTAGTAGATATTCAGAGGGTGGCAGGGCCTCTGAAAGGAACATTCATGTTTTATGTCTTCAATGACACTCTCCATGCAACTGCAGTGTAGAAAACGTTATAAACATGTCTTAATACCTCAACATAAGAAACACGTTGTTTACATAGGATTCTGCCTTTTACTGCATAGTCATTCAGCTGCAAAGAGAGACTTTCCTGAGTCAGAATAGAGATTCATTACCAGCTAGCCAACTAACCAAATCTAATTCAATTTTATCCGCAGTTGCAGAAGTCAAACCATACCAAGGCCCATTATTGTATCCATTTGGCATCCCCCAAACATTATTGGTTTGATCAGAGAGGCAGTACCTTAAAGTACTTGACAAATGAGCCGTCCCCAGAGATGGTGTCTATGCCAGACAGGATGATAGTTTTATTTCGAATCATGTTATATTCAATGTTTAGAGCAAACCACCATGGTGATCAAAGTACGACCATACCAAAACCTCCTCTCAATATCCTGCTAATGCATAATTATTGGTGATCAAAAGCTGTACATTTATATATTATAGATTGGCAATGGCTATACAGGTTGTCCGCCAATTTTCTTCTACTCCAACAAGGGGCAAGTAATAGGCATTGGTTCTACCACCAGTCCACCACACATACATATTTTGGATGGCCACCAGCCAGGGCATAGTGAGTCATAATAGGATGGGCCAGTGGTTATTGGGACACAAAACAGCTAGTTCATCCCATGGAGGCAGGGCATTGCAGACAAAGACTGAAAATATATCATATTTGTATGTGTTTTGTCCAATACCTTGTGTTGAATGAGTATGGGTAGGGACAGAAAGTAAGGTTTGTAATTAGGTCTAGTTAATTAGGGCAGTTTAGGATCTTAAGTTCCAAATGCATACCTTTGTGCTACCACAAACTGATAATTATAATTATAATGTGATGAATCATTACGAATCGTTTTAGATCAGTCAAACGAAAACTGTTCCTGAAGAAGTCCACCAAGGGACGTTACACATGGAAAGAACGGATATATTACCCAACTTATTTAGATATTTGTAAATTTAATTCAGTCTATGTTATAGAATGGACTTTAGAAGACAATCTCCAATCTTTCAGTTTAGAAGTTTACAGGTTGAAAATCATAGAAATGAGCCAAAAAGAATTTCGTGGCCATTTTGGGGGTCTGAGAAAAAACCTTGAAGCATCTCAAAGTTATTTCTTGTACATATATTCTATAGGTGTTTGGTCAAATTCCCACCAGATATTTTGAGTTAAATATGAAAATAGTTGCTATGGCAACACCTGGAACATCTATAGCTTGAAAAGGATTTCCTCCCAAGTGACCTTCAGGGGGTATTTTCTCCTTATTGTAGCAAATTGAGGTGTGTTATGTATCTGGGTAGTTTTTCTCTTATTTTGAAGAAACCTTTATATAATTGTTTTAGAGAAAGGATCTAATAAAGAAAATATTCAACTTGGAAGGAAAACCCATTTCTCCCTTTAAATTCTTTTCAGTGTATTTCAATATATTTTGAAGAAAATGAATTGTAAAGAATATAGAAAAAAAATATGTTTCATTCTTTTTGGATTTTATTTACAATACTAAAATCTTTATTAGATTCTCAGAGAATGAATTCTACGTTGTTTCTATGCTGATAAGTACATTCTGATGAACAGACCTGGAAAACACCCTATAATGTCATAATGTCAGGAGGGGATCCCTTCAATCATTGGCTCTCAGGGATCATGTGACAAAAAATTAACATTCATGTTATGATTTTCTTTGTATTTTGTTTTTCAAATGAGAAAGGCTTTATTTCTCTTTGTAATTTCGTTTTTCACCTTTAAAGATTATAGAGGTAAAATTTGCTTAATGATTTTACAAAGTTTATCCATAGACCAACTATCCATAGGGGAGGGTCACATGGCCCTATTTGCATATCCATAAGATTTTATAAAGAACGAAAATATAAAGAAAATATGGAGAAAATCTTACACACGACTTGAGTCTTTCTAAAACAAAACACTACTAAATTCATTCTTGTGAATTCTTTGATGTTTATAACCTTTGTAAAGTCATATTCCATTGAAAACACCTCGTAATCTTGCAATTGGTCACTCGCCCGGAAATTTGCTTGGTTTCCATAAAATATTATCTGCCTTGCTGTTGAAGACCATAGCACTTATTATACCACGATTTCTGGGTTACTCAGTGCTTTTTGCTGGATATTCCCATGCACATACCTGTCGATATTGCACAGCATGAATGCTGTAGCATGAATTTTGGACTGATGAGAGCAGCTTGGTTAGAACCATGGTTCTATGATATAAAGCCTTGACCTATAACCAGGCCAGTCATGCACAGTATCTAGCCGACAGATGCCGGGCGCAGAAGGAGGAGACTTGGTGGTCTAGTGGTTAGCGCATTGCGCTCAGCCGTTAGAGGTCGGCGGCTCGAGTCCCGGTCTTGGCACATCTTTTTTCGCCGTGTGCGCTGTCGCTGTCCACTGCCGGGCGAAACATAACCGCGAGACGCATCTTTTTTTCGCTGTGTGTGCTGTCGCTGTCCACTGCTGGGCGACGAGGTGTATGTACCGATCGTGTACAAACACTATTTTTCACTGTGTGCCGCTGCCAAGCCTAGCTGAGACGGGCGCTGTCGCTGTCCGCTGCCGGGCGACGAGGAGGTGTATGTACCTGTGTACACACACTATGGCTGGGTTCGAGTCCCGGGGAGGGGGAATAATTTTTGTTTACAACTTGGATTTATTGGTATTCTATTGATTATTTATTGGTTTCGTGGTATAAAACAAGGGGTCCATGGTTAGGAGATTATGTTAAGGATTCAATTGAAAATTTAGAACCTAAGATCTATGATCAAGAGGCCCGTGTTAAGGATGCAATTGAGAGGATTCAATTTAGGATCTGTCATCTATGATCAAAATATTTAAATTTGACGATCAATTCTGAGTTTAATATCAATTCTAAAAGCAGTGCGTTTCCCGGATTAGAAATTTATCCCATATTTTCGGCAAAGTAAACACAGCAAAGCTGTAATGCCGTGCATATTCATATCATGTTCTAAGAAGTATAGAATTGATTTACAACATTTTTAATATGATAGTAGATCAAAATTTTCAGAACAAATATTATTTTAATACAGAATCTAAAAGCTCTTCATATGTTGTGTGTTTTGCAATTTATTAATCTATAACATACTTTCAGGAAAGTAAACACAGCAATGCTGTAATGCCGTGCATATTCCTATGATGATCCAAGGAAAAAAGATCATTAGATATGAACTCTATGGCCTTTGGAATGGACCTATACTTAAATATATGCTCTGATTGTGGTGCTTCCTCGCTCTCCATGTAAAATCCTGCCCCATTGCTATAGTATGGAGTAAACCTATGCCTGGATTAAAATATGCAAATAAGGAATGTGTGTGAGGGTTTGGAGTAGTGTGGTGGTGGTATTGGTGGTGGTGGTGTCACAATGGTCACTAACATCCATCTGATAACTTTTGAAGATCAAAATTGACCATATATGGCCTGGATCCCTGTGATTCCTTAAACCAAGATGGCCGACACACAAGGAAAACAAAAGAATTAGGTAGTGGAGGTGTCCCAATCGTCACTAACATCCATCTGATAACTTTTTAAGATCAAAATTGACCATATATGGCCTGGATCCCTGTGATTCCTGAAACCAAGATGGCCGACACACAAGGAAAACAAAAGAATTAGGTAGTTGAGGTGTCCCAATGGTCACTAACATCTATCTGATAACTTTTGAAGATCAAAATTGACCACATATGACCTGGATCCCTGTGTTTCCTAAAACCAAGATGGCCGACACACATGGAAAACAATAAAATTGGGTAGTTGAGGTGTCCAAATGGTCACTAACCATAACTTTTGAAGATCAAAATTGACCATATATGACCTGGATCCCTGTGTTTCCTAAAACAAAGATGGCCGACACACATGGAAAACAACAAAATTGGGTAGTTGAGGTCCCCCAATGGTCACTAACATCCATCTGATAACTTTTGAAGATCGAAGTTGACCATATACGGCACATGGCTATTGTATTATTGACCAATGGGAGGCATCCCTGGCATATACTGCGGAGTTGGGGGCTGAAGGTGTTAGTCATAGTGCCGTCTGGGTCTAATGGCGGCCCCCAGCTGATAATGGCTATGTGAACTATATGGCCTGGATCCCTGTGTTTTCTAAAACAAAGATGGCCGACATATATGGAGAACAATAAAATTAGCCAGTTGAGGTGTCCCAATGGTCACTAACAGCCATCTGATAACTTTTGAAGATTAAAATTGACCACATATGACCTGGATCCCTGTGTTTCCGAAAACCAAGATGGCCGACACACATGGAAAACAATAAAATTAGCTAGTTGAGGCGTCCCAATGGTCACTAACATCCATCTGATAACTTTTGAAGATTAAAATTGACAATATATGAGCTGGATCCCTGTGTTTCCTAAAACAAAGATGGCCGACACACATGGAAAACAATAAAATAGGCTAGTTGAGGTCTCCCAATGGTCACTAACAGCCATCTGATAATTTTTGAAGATCAAAGTTGACCATATATGGCCTGGATCCCTGTGTTTTCTAAAACAAAGATGGCCGACACATATTGAAAAAAAAAAGAATTAGGTAGTTGAGGTCTTTCAATGGTCACTAACATCCATCTCATAACTTTTGAAGATCAAAATTGACCATATATGACCTGGATCCCTGTGCTTCCTGAAACCAAAATGGCCGACACATATTGAAAAAAAAAAAAAGAATTAGGTAGTTGAGGTCTTTCAATGGTCACTAACATCCATCTCATAACTTTTGAAGATCGAAATTGACCATATATTGCCTGGATCCCTGTGTTTCCTAAAACAAAGATGGCCGACATATATGGAGAACAATAAAATTAGCTAGTTGAGGTGTCCCAATGGTCACTAACATCCATCTGATAACTTTTGAAGATTAAATTGACAATATATGAGCTGGATTCCTGTGTTTCCTAAAACAAAGATGGCCGACACACATGGAAAACAATAAAATAGGCTAGTTTAGGTCTCCCAATGGTCACTAACATCCATCTCATAACTTTTGAAGATCAAAGTTGACCATATATGGCCTGGATCCCTGTGTTTTCTAAAACAAAGATGGCCGACACATATGGAAAACAATAGAATTAGGTAGTTGAGGTCTTTCAATAGTCACTAATATCCATCTCATAACTTTTGAAGATCAAAATTGACCATATACAACCTGGATCCCTGTGTTTCCTAAAACAAAGATGGCCGACACACATGGAAAACAATAAAATAGGCTAGTTGAGGTCTCCCAATGGTCACTAACATCCATCTGATAACTTTTGAAGATCAAAATTGACCACATATGACCGGGATCCCTGTGTTTCCAAAAACCAAGATGGCCGACACACATGGAAAACAATAAAATTAGGTACTTGAGGTGTCCCAATGGTCACTAACATCCATCTGATAACTTTTGAAGTTCGAAGTTGACCATATATGGCCTGGATCCCTGTGTTTCCTAAAACAAAGATGGCCGACATATATGGAGAACAATAAAATAGGCTAGTTGAGGTGTCCCAATGGTCACTAACAGCCATCTGATAACTTTTGAAGATCAAAATTGACAATATATGAGCTGGATCCCTGTGTTTCCTAAAACAAAGATGGCCGACACATATTAAAAAAAATAGAATTAGGTAGTTGAGGTCTTTCAATGGTCACTAACATCCATCTCATAACTTTTGAAGATCAAAATTGACCATATATGAGCTGGATCCCTGTGATTCCTGAAACCAAGATGGCCGACACATATTGAAAAAAACAAAATTGGGTAGTTGAGGTCCCCCAATGGTCACTAACATCCATCTGATAACTTTTGAAGATCAAAATTAACCATATATGGCCTGGATACCTGTGTTTCCTAAAACAAAGATGGCCGACACACATGGAAAACAATAAAATAGGCTAGTTGAGGTCTCCCAATAGTCACTAACACCCATCTGATAATTTTTGAAGATCAAAATTGACCATGTATGGCCTGGATCCCTGTGTATCCTAAAACAAAGATGGCCGACACATATGGAAAACAATAGAATTAGGTAGTTGAGGTCTTTCAATGGTCACTAATATCCATCTGATAATTTTTGAAGATCAAAATTGACCATGTATGGCCTGGATCCCTGTGTATCCTAAAACCAAGATGGCTGACACACATGGCAAACAATAAAATTGGGTAGTTGAGGTGTCCCAATGGTCACTAACATCCATCTGATAACTTTTTAAGATCAAAATTGACCATATATGGCCTGGATCCCTGTGTTTCCGAAAACCAAGATGGCCGACACACATGGAAAACAGTCCCAAGACTCCAAATAATCCAATGCCACGCCACTTAAAACTCCTAAAAAAGTGCATCATACTTATGTGTACATGTATACATAAATATATATGTAGGTGGCCTTTATTGGGTTAATAGTCAGTGGTGCTGAGAAATGCACCACCAGCAAAAGAGAACCACATGGTGCTGGGGGAGGTGGTGGCAGGCAGGTATGGGGCCACCACAGGAGCACAGCCACCACCACTATTCAGAGGTGGGTGGGGGGGGGGTATATATACTATATACCATGGCTCTGCCTGAGGTGTCCAGGGCTACCACCACTCTGTCCCCAGGGTCTACAATAACAGGTCCACCAACACCACCACTGCCACAACTTCTATGCTTGACTGATTTGCAGATTTTAATCCAGGTATAGGCATACTCAATACTGTACCTATGACAGGATTATACATGGAGAGCGAGGAAGCACCACTATGAGAGCTTGTATTTAAGAATGGGTCCCCTCCTATAGCCGTTCATTCCTAAGAATGAACGGCAATAAGTAGTCAATGGATAATTCATGATGAGTGTGTGTTAGTGAAGGCTAATTACACTCGGCCTACGGCCTCGTGTAATTAGCCTTTGCTAACACACACGAGTCCATTGATTACTTGTTCACTAAACTTTCTATCCATTGGATACATAGGTATATCTGAGGTCACATGGTTAGAATGGTTGGATTCAGTAACTGTTCACAGGAGAGGCAGGAACAATAATTGTTTGTCCAGACAAGGGATATGAGCAGAATCGCGATAAACGTTTATTAAAAGTACAATCACTCAGCTAGTAAGATCGATCACATAGGTGCAGAATACTTCTTCACTTTGTAATTCCATGATAGAAAATGGTATTAAAAGGGGGCATTTCGTTTTGATATATGCCTGACACCATGCATTAAAAAGGTTTGTGGAATTCTACTTATTGGTATGATTTTTCACATTTATGTGTACCCTAGCTTAACCCTCCACATAAATCAGCTCTTTTATGTTGGTCATATATCACTCGTACATTGGCCCTTTACTCTTAAGTCTCACTGATCATTTACTTTTGAAACACTTTGACTGGTAGCAATATGCCAATGATTGATCTTAGGATGACCATACGAGTAATGTTACTCTTATATCAATATCACTCGTACATAGGCCCTGTGAAACCGCTCTCTGAGACCTGTTTCATAAGCATTCCTTATTTAAGATCGATCTTTCCACTCTACTAGTGACAACTTAAGATCAGTCATTTGGGAATGACTACTAGTGTTTCAGAACAATCTGTCACTAGTATTGGAACTTAAGACTGGTCCTTTAGAAACAGCTGTCAATTGGACATAGGGGCAGTAATCAAGATCAGTCCTTAGGTCACTCGTAGACCAATCATTCTGCTAGTAAGATCAATCACCCAGGTGCAGAACGTGCCTCTACTTTGTTATTTCACAATATAAAAAGGTATTATAAAAGGGTATTTCATTTTGATATATTCCTGACATCTTGGATTAAAAAGATATGTGGGATTCCACTAATTGATATGATTTTTCCCATTTATGTGTACCTTCAACCTTCCACATAAATCAGCTACTTTCTGTTGGTCATATGTCACTCTTACATTGACTCTTACTAGTAAGCTTCAATCCCAATTTCCTTTTGAAACACCTCCTACTAAGAGTGAGCTATAGAGATATGACCAATGAATCCAATGATTGATCTTAACACAACCTTACGAGTATCTTGCTCTTAAGTCTATGTCACTAGTATATGGCCCTTGTGAAACAGGTCTCTGGTCTCTTAACTATTGATATTGGTTTCTAAAGCACCATTCTTACGTTCCAATATTAGTAATTGTGGAACACTTATATTTATTCCAAAATGACTGGTCATAATTATGTGCTTACTCATACAATGGAACGATTGACCCTATGTAAAGAATGGTTGTGAAACAGGGTACCAGAATTTCTGGAGGAAGTAACTGGATATGAGTAACAGCCAGCCCATGTGCATCATCACAACGATTAGCGTGATGAGGGGATATATACATTTAGGAAGAAGTCCATGAAAGGATAATTGTACAGTCTAAGCCTGAGTAGGCTTCACTGCACATGTAGCTAGCCAACCTTGATGTATCTTCCTCTTTGATTTACTTGTAAATCATCATGTACGAATGTTTGTAAAATATATAATTCAATTCATTTCAATTGTGGTGTTGTTCTATAATAAAATATTAATACATAACACTCTGAATTCATCAAACGGACATGTCTGCTTCTCTGGTATTTGTGCGCATTAGCATCCAAGAGTTAGCTACTCTTATACCTATTTCTGTACCAAAATAGTGTGAGCTACTCACTTTGGGTTGCTGCTCATGTCGTGCGGGGCATTAGTCACAACCTATAATTCCCTACATCCTCCTAGCTGTACCCTCAAACTACAAAAACCCTAACAAGGTACTCTTATGCATACCAATACATTCCCATTGTTCCTGCTACCTTACCAGTATTGGAAGTGAGCCCTGGTAGGCTTGTGATAAGGCTACAGGTCGTCTATCCTTTGATACAAGCAGGTGGTAGGATACTTCTAATCACAAAGTAGACAGGATGGTGCTGGACTGCTCTAATCCCAGGAGAATTAATGACAAGTTAAGGTATGTATGCTTGTATTTGATCAGCCAGGAAATCATTGTGATCAGTCTACCTTAATGGCAGAGGAATGCTGATGAATGTGGGTTCCTGCCTTTATTGGGTTAGGGCATTACAATATGCAAGTGAGAGCAGTCTACACTACCAGGATACCCTCATGGGTTGGGAGCACTATTGGGTGGTGGCTAATGTGGCTCCAGAGGTGTCTCAGTGGTATAGCCCATCAGGGGTTAGGGTATTTAACACATGTGAAAACAAGGATTGACCAGCTCGTAACCCATCCATCCTGTTTACCCTGGTCAGTTTGAAGGTAGACTGATGTTGGCATTGGAGCAAGGAGTTGGGGGAAGGCCAAATTACATCCTACTCCAACCCTAGGTACAAACGGAATATACGCTTACCCGCCATAGGGGTTGCATGGGGACATCTTTCACAGAATACAAAAGAGACTTCTAACAGTAAAATTCTGTTCCTGTTTCAAGCCTGAGGAAAGAATCAGATTTGGTTTCCTACCGCCAGCTTGAATTAATCTATGATGAAAACAATAATCTAATTACAAAGATGCACAACAAAGGAACATAATTATGTTCGTGTGTGTTGTCTGAACATGTAGGCTGACTACATTTGATTGATCAATTAATTTACATTCAAAGGGATTGCTTGTTCAAAAGTGTTAGTGGACAGACTACTAAATTGTGTAAAATTATGTTGGCATTTGTATGTGATATGAAATAGTATCCATGTTAATGCAGTAGCAATGCCCTTTATTGTAAGTACACTAGATAAGTAACATAGTGCGGATGTGAAAGGGTTTTGTGCATTCCTATCAAGAATATAATAAGTACATTTTAAAAGCATCATGAGAAACAAATATATCGTAGCCAGTTTATAGAGGTGAAAAATGCCTTGAATCTCAGCTTCAATACTAGGTTGTTTGATTATTGCTTTATTGTAAATATGGCCTAAATGATGTTGGGGAATGCACAGGATCCAGGATTGGTGATGCTCATACATTATTTGGCAATATCAAAAACATTGGACGATAACATTATGAATGCAGTAGCCTATGAGCGTTTTCTGTCAATCCTGGTTGTACTGAGCTCATTTGATGTGATCATTATGTAACGATAAGAGAGGCATAGTCATGGATATTACTATGACCATAATTACGGAGAAAAGATGCAAGCCATATGGCGACCACTGTAATATATGTATAAAACTAAACTAGTCCATTAATTTTATAAGAACTAATTAGCCATTGTTTGAACAGTTAAACACCAACGTTATTAGATTTTCCCTTCTGATGCATTAGTGCTATACAACATCACTATGGGGACTAGGGTGGAAGCTGCACCCCCATGTTGATTGCGCACCGCTATAGAAAAAGATGGGAAGTGGAGTAAAATGCACTATTTTATAACAAGAAGCAGTGGGCGATGAACCATATGACTAACCATGCCCTTCTGGTCACTCACTATGGTTGCTAATGAACCCTCCTCATTATACAATGACTTGACAATGTCTAAAGGGGTGCATCCACTGCCGACGGATGGACCATCCGTCGGTTTCATCCGCTTTATTTATCACCGCACCCCACGGCAGTTAGAGTCATTTCACATATGGGTAAATGCTGGTAGAACGACAAGAAAGGAACACAACAGGGCTGTGTCGAAGCATGCTGTTCCCCCTTCGTGCTTCTACCACGCTACAAGCTCCACTGCCTATGCAATAATTCATGGTGCCAACAAAATGCTGGTAAACCAGACTAGACAGTAGCTACACCAGATAGCATGTCAGACAGCAAAGGGACAGTAGGGGGATTTCCTTTGGTGGTAAGTACAGCATACATGCAGTTGGACATAGAACTTGTTTAGCCCATATCTCTATGCAAACCAAATTGTCAGCATATTTCTTCTCAGGGATATATAGGAAGAGGAGATGGCTGATGGGGGGAGCTTTAGATTTAACCACTATCCTAGCTTCAACCTAGGGTGATGGAAATGGATACAATTAAGCACCAAACATGGCGTGTCTTATTGTGTGCATATGTCATGCCAGCATGGTGTTTACTGAAGTTTCCTAACACACCCCTACCTCTGCTTCTGATGGAAATATGCTTGCACTACAAAAAAAAAAAAACCAAAAAAAAAAAAACTTCCTATAGAATATGCTTGCACAAAAAGGTCCCATTATTCACTTTACCCTAGATTACCCCAGTGATTATGAGACGGCATCGCCAGACCTTTTACCTATAGGGTAAAATTGGGTAGTATTGCGCACCAAGTCACGATATTACCAAAATGATAGCCCCTGTGTGAACCACAGCAGGCCGGGAGTGCCTGATATGTTACCCAATGCTCTGCACCAGTGTTTCTATTCATCCTAGGCAATGAACCTACAACAGGAAGGCCTGGTGGTGAGAGAGGGCTGTACCAAAGACTGCAGAATTATTTGGGTTTTATCGTGGAGCTTTGGTTTGTATCGCACAATTCACGATACAGCCAAAATCTAATGCTCAACCCCATAGGGCCTGTATCGCACACATGCATCCACACCTTTAGCTAGGTGTGTTTAGGTGTGAAACAACAAGGGTCAGGATGAATGCTCTCACACCTCTCAGGTGAGGACTAGCATCTCGATTTTTTTTGCCAGTGTGGCTTTATATCAAGGGCTACCACATCAATTATTCTCTTCATCTTAATTAGCTTTTAAGTTTTTATTTCATACCCTTTATCATGCGCGCGATATAACAAGAACATATGCATGATATAAAACAATTTTTTACTATTGTCCTCTATGGAAATTAACTATCAAAATAGAGAGTAGGGATGACAAGTTTTACAGCATTTAGTAAATCTCAAGTATGGCAAGTAAAGGGGCACATCAGGTAGCCAAACTGCATTGGACTACAAGCATATACAACAAGGGCAGCACCCGCAAAAACAATTTTTTTTTTAAATATTAGATACTTTTGCAATTATGCCTCTCTTATTGTAGGTGCGTGATACAATGAGATGCGCGATACTACCCAATTTTACCCTAACTAAAAACAAAGCACGACAAAAAAAAAAAAGATTCGAAATGATTTCTTAACGATGGCCCAAGTTTGTGTGGAAATGTCTATTTAATCATTTACAAAAGTTTTGAAACATAAGTGAATGTTTCCTCTAAAGCATAATGAACAAATTCTCTCTCAATACTTACATTTTGACTTAGATCGTTGTCCACGCAAATAAATTGGTTAGGGCATACTATAGTCTAGAACACAAATCCCTGTTCTGGTTCGAATGGGGTAATGAACTACAGGATAGTCTCTCTGGCCCAGCTGCTCTTTCCTCTACAACTGGACCCAATATCAGAGTGGAATGGAATGTCACCCAGATCATATAACAAAACTTGGATCCCTTTTGGACGCATGTGTAAAACGCCTGCATAAAGATCCCTTTAATCAGTTGCAGTATAATGCACCAACAACCCCTCGTAAATGGACTTCCAGTGTGACAATCACACATTTGTACTTTAGCCGTCAGGAAACAACATTGAGGTGTTTGAGGGATAAACCAGTCGTTAAAAGTATTCTAGATATAACACTCTGTGTCACATAGCATAGAGATGGGTCTGTATAATTTATATGGGGAACCTAGGGTAGCTTTTCTTCATTGGCAGGCCACATTTCCTGCAACCTAACATTTATCAGTAGCACATCGAACAAAAGCATGGGAAAGGCCATCTTGTCAGTCAATGGGGCCAAATTAATGATCTGTAATGGTGCCTACAGCTTCCATCACGGGTTGGCAATGTTAGTAGGCACCTCAAAATTGGAACAGACCAAGTTGGGCTGGACTTAAATTGACTAATTGGAACACACATACCCTCTTTCATGGTTAGCTAATGCTGAGGCCTAAAAGCTGGAAAATTCAATCTACTGGACACACCTAGCAGAAGGGCAAGGGGTGATGAAATTAGCCTCAAGAGGGTGTGCAGTGAGAGAGGGGAATAGGATGGACAATGGCTTTAGGGAGCAGCCCTTGGTGTGAGGGTGTTCATTGGAAAAAAAGGACTGATCTTGTATGTATTGAACTCTTGGTGGGAATGAACCTCTAGGTAAATTGAATACAGAAAGACAAAGGGGTGTTCTGTTATCTGTACAGAAGTCTTAGAGTATCTCAACGCTTTTTAGGTCAAGTTGATGCTGTTTGTGACTCTTAGAAAGCAGCGTAGGCGATCTAGAGAGTATTTTGCAGTAGAGGTAATGAGATTCAATTTCCTAAAAGCAACCACCATGCGATATAGCCTGTACTGTAGAGTACACTGCTTAAGCTTCACTGTTAATCCACTGATGATATTGGACGCAACTCACAAATGAGATGCACACTGAATTGAACTTGAGAGGAATGCTGCATTAACTGCTATGAGCCTAAGAAAATGGAGAGTGGTCCCAGAAAAAGTGTCAGAATGACAAGAAGGAAGAGATCAAATAAGGGCTCTTTCATCTACGGTAATTCAATTTCTAAAATGGAATTAGATTAAGCAATAAAAAGAATGAAAACAGAGGTAATTGAGTTTCTCTAGACCATGAATAACGTGGCTGCATATGTGACTTGGCTGGTCACTTTACCAAAGCCAATTGTTGCCATTGGGCCTTGGTAAAGCATTAAAGCTAAGTTAGTTCATATTTTCTAATTTTCACTATCAGTTTTGCATAGGCTATAGTGAGCAATACTTGGTGCTTTGGTAGAGTTTAGCCCAAGGTAGGCACTTGGAAATAATTTTCAAAATGTTTAGATTTTAGTGTTTTCTATTCCATACAATAGACCAGATTAATCCCTTTTCATAACATCTTTAATTATGATCCTACAATGGATGAAAATGTGCAGGGTCAGTTCCTTCTATGGAAATGTATGTGGACTGCCATTAGAAATTGGAACCATCATGATTGCTTGCCATATATCAATCCTATTCATTCAAGGCTCTCAGCAGAGGTTGTGCATGGTATCATTGATATATGCTATAAGAGATAAAAATGCATAACCTAATCTCAACCTCATGTGTGGATGAATATAGACAGAATATATTTCCCAGAATGTACATGTATCTGAGATCCCTCAACTGTTGGTTTCTATACAATTCACCAGGTGGTGCTTTAGAATGTTGAAGGGTCTTGCAAGGGTCCAGTGCCTTCATCATTCATTCTCTGCATGTCCACTAGGTGGTGATACTGCTCTAGCAAAAGAACATAAGTGATATGGGAATTCTCTGGTGTTAACTGCAAGAGAATAGCTGAGGTGTGGGGGGTGCATCTTATGTGATACACTCCATACACATAGCAAATTATTCAGGATCGAGGGGATTTACACGATTCTAACAAGTGGTCTGCCATTTCTGTATCATTCCCCATTAGTTTTCTATTCTCCTTTTGTGATAAACCTGTGGGAGCAGAACTCATTTTTATCAAATATGGCTAAGTCCATTTAACACCTTGCTACTCGTCTTAGGAAGCTATAAAAACATGTACAGAACCATTTGGATATGTAGAATAGGTTTATCATGTTTAAAAGTTGGTTTGATGATCATTTAAAATAGATTTCCATGGTCAGATATGACCTGTACCTCTGAGGAACTGCATTTCAAATGAGGTAAAGGCAATAATCTTTAGAGATGGTTAGGTCATAGCCTTATTGAAGACCTTTAGAATTAACTGATGCCCACCCTAGCATCTATGTTATTTACTGAATGAGAATAAAAATCCATCAACTCATCACAGGTGGTATGTCATAAGGGTACCAATTTCTCACTCTTTCCCATGACTGCTGTTTTGAAGCCAGTGGTGCGTGACTTCAGAGTGCCTACCCAAGGGGCTCTTATAATCAGTGCATTGGGCCTAGGCCTCTGATTCCGGTTGTAGGTCTTAAGTTGCTCATACATCACATTGAGGGCCACAAAACATGTCCTGTGGTGTCCAGTGATCAAATTCTACACTGGATTTTAGAGCGCCCATGATAGCCTCAAACAGCAAATGCCACCAGAGTTAGGTGACAGCAACTGTCACCCTTCTTGTTAAAGTGGTTGATCATACAAAACAGGGATAGTCAATGTTAAAATCGGACGCAGAATCAGCTCTAATTCAGGTGATCAAAGCTATGATCTGTGTATGGTTATATTTTTTATCAATAATAAGGTTCTCTTTCTTTGCTTTATTAGCCCCCAAAACATACTATATACAAACATAACACCAATCCTTTTGTCCTGAAATGTAATACTGACTAATATAAAAACAATATTGCATAGATTGATGCTATGTCTACTAACTGTCAGCCCTACTCCATTCATCTACACCAGCGGTCTTTTTCACTAGGGGTGAAGATATCTTCAAAGAGTAATGATAGGTGAATGTTATTCCCAAATCCAAATGATACTGAAGATCTTTGAACATTTGAAAATAACTTGGGAAATGGTATCTTTAACTTATCCTTTCATGTAAATCATTGCTAATGTATTATGACAAATAATGACAGCCTCTATAGGAATGGAATTTTGAAGATATCCGCAAAGTTATCTTGAGTGTTATCTTCATCTCTGCCTATTGATAGTGAAGATACCTCACCATCCTGCAAAAGACCACCAGAGGAACCAATTGTATAGAATAAGGAGATGGAGCAAAAGTTTCAATATAGTATGGACATTGCAACTAGGTGCCTTCCAAGCTTTCACCACAGAGAAGGATGGTGGCGCTGGGACATGGGATAATAATCAAAAGTCTCCAAAAGGTACAAGTACAACATATGAGGCTGTCTACAGCGTCCAGTTTGTGGGCGGCAGAAGTGATAAGGCAGTGATAGGAGAGTTACTCTGGGAAGGGTGGGGTGTGGTGATATTAGGTGGAAGGTAATTAATCAGGTCCATGTCCAGCATCCATATGAACCTGGCTAGAAATTAGTGGGCAGAGTTCTTCTTGGCATTACAGATAATGATGTGATATGCCATATTAGAACACTTCTAATGTTACACCTGATATACAGCTGTTATAGACTCATTATTCTAGTGTGATAGACAAAATATGAATCATTTTTGCTAAATTATGCTTTCATATTCAGTCACATATATAGACAAAACACTGATGATAATGACATATGCATTGCATACACCTAGACACACACACATTCACACAATCCATTACTGCGATACATTTTCAGTAGCATCATACAATTAAGTCTATCCAATAAAAGCAACCATTGCCTGGCCAGACAGTCGACAGAGAATTTATGCTAAGCTCAACAACCCCCATGAAGCAACTCTTTGTCATTTCCTGGGAATTACTCCTGCTGCTAATGTGGGTGAAGAGATTGGGACAGGCCTATGCTCCAGGGTCTGTTCATACATAACAAAGCCATGGGATGAGGCTATATCCCATGATTGGATCCCATAAGTCACACAATATTCCCTCGTCACCTTAGACTATTCCTTAATAGGCTTCCCCTACAATGTTACTTACAGTGATGGCTCTTGGTTAAAGTTCTGGTAGAGATAACAATATCAGCTAGACAGGCCAATATTCTTAACTATCCTGAATGGTCTCCGCCTCCTCAGGTGTCAAGAAAACATCTTGATACTATGTGCTTCTGAGGCATTATATTAGTATCTTTAGCTAGAAATATTTAGAATATATATATATATATATATGATGGGAGGTGAAGCATCATGATGAAGCCTTGTATTCTGTTTATTGAAAATACGATAGAATGCGCTGGGAACTACAATTCACAAACAGCGGTGATGACATAAACTCGAACGACATGGCTCAATGTAACTCATTTGCCAAAGGGTCCACTGTCTGAGTTTTGGCCCAATCTTAGCTCTTTATATGAGACTACTGAAGAAGTAATTCAGGCATTATCAAGATGAAAATCATACGTCGAACAGATCTCATGGTCTTAATCATCAGCCACACAGGGGCTGTAGCAAGGCTTATGGGTCAGAGGTCAGGATGGTGTACACGAATTGGCCTTAATCAATCATGTACATTAAGGCTCATACTCACAAAGGACCTTGCCTGTCTTCAACTACATCGATATCCACTCTGCCTGATTTTATACATACATCTGGTGATGTACATACATAAAAAAACAAACATAAAATAGCATGCCATTAGACACGCCTGACAATGGTTAAGTTGAAACTGGATGTTCAGTATACAATGCATCTCCACTTGCTATACACTTATGAAGGCAACCCTATGAGGACAGGAAAAAAGGCTTTCAGCCTTGAAGGTTGTGGGGTTCCTATGAGAGATGTAACATCATGTTCTCACAGAAGACATCAGACCCAGGTGGCAGGTTTCAAGTTGCTCATACATCATAATGGAGACGGCTACAAGAGATGTCTCATCAGATCCTATGATCAAACCCTACACCACATTATTGGTGCTCAATATGACAAGGACTGGGTGAGAACCCTTGTCATCTTAAGGTGATCATATGTTATCCCTTTAGGTCATCATATTGATATGATGACATGGGTAATCACTTTGATTACTTTTCCTTTCTCCTGCTTGTTGGTGTTTTAAATTTATTTTCGAATCCCCCCATCCATGCCAGAACATCAATTGAGTATACCTACCATTTTGGAATTAACCTCAAAGAGCATAAATTTTTATGTCATGGCTGATACGAACGTCACTATAGATTAGTACTAGAATCGCCGTATTCAATGGGGGCATTGAATACAATGTGTCCGTATTCAATGGGTGTCCACCATCTTGGATTTTGAACAGATCTGAGCTGTTTTTCTTTATTTAAAAGCAAAATAACCCCCTAGGCCATGACATAAATGCAAATGTCCACTCCAGTGATTAATTTTACAGCGTATTCACCTCGGTGGGGCTGCCCGCATTCAACTCAGCCGTATAACGGCTTCGTTGAATACGGGCAGCCCCACCTTGGTGAATACGCTGTAAAATTATTCACTGGTCGTGGACATTTGCTTATATATTTTACTGTGGGTTCTCATTCTCATATTTCTGACTGAGACTTTTGAAACAGCAAAGGTTCTTAATGTATCAATTTCACATTCATTCTCTTAACAAAATACATTTTTATAAAATGAAGTCTGCATGTTCCCATTTTCAGTGTTGTCTGTTTATTCAATAATTCAATGCTCTCAGTATAGCTTTAAATCAATACATGTCCTGAATTATACGAATCATATGATTATACCAAACGTGTATAGCAGGGGTCCCTGGTTGCAGAAATTGGGTGTACAGCCAAGGGTCCCCCAGGGAAAAAGTCAGTTTTTAAATTCAGGCCACGAACCTTCCAATGATGTATTACATAAGAAAATATTTCTCCTAGTTTTAAAGTTATGGCTGTATGAACTTAGATGGTTACCAACCTATCCAAATCCCAAATAAGGTCTAAATTGTATATTTCACGAGATATCTCAGATGATATGTATAATTAAGCATAATTATGCAAATAAAATTGTCCTATTCTTCACATTCTTCTTCTCATAAAATTTTATCTGATAATTGGATTATAACCATTTTTTCAACACATCAATCCTTGTGGGTGTGGCTACAAATAGGCTTTTTTGATTCCTGAATTTTGAGTGAAAATCATTTTTCCATGGCAAACAATTTCAACAAAATCACTGATTTCTGCCTCCAAATGCCTAAAAACGTTCTATTCATATTCCAAATTTGGAAGGTTTTCCTCAAAAATGGGAATTTCCCATTCAGACTATTGTAATCTACATAAAAAGTAGTATTTATATATTTTTGGTATATTTTCTACTTTTAGGCCATAGTAATGTCCCCCTTGTGGCCAGAATTGGTACTAATCCTCCCTGGGCGGTCCTTTTAACTTGCCTCATCACAGGTAATCAAAATGAGCACTTTTTTTTTATCTATAAGTAATGATGACCTAACCTCATCTGCAATGATCACTGTTCTACTAGTCTAGCTTTTCAGTGTGAACCACAATAGCTAAAAGTAGGACACACGGTTTGCACCTGCCACCTTCGAGGCATCAACATGCATGTGACGTTGTGGTTTTGACTGTCATGCTTTCTTTTACATCTGGGACATATTTCATAATAAGGGTAGCTAACATTTCTTTTTTGTGGAATGCCGTTTTGAACACAATTAATACTTACACAAACCACAGAGGCATAATTTAATCTCTAAAGACTGTTGGAAGCCAGATATGATTTAATCTTTAAAGACTGTTTGAAGCCATATGTGGGTAGAATAAAAGGGGATCAAGGATAAAATGCAAATGCCTTGCTCAGTGTCATGATGACTTCATATCCTGTACATAAAACCAAACAGGAAAACTTGAACTGTCTGAAATATATGTACTTATAATCAGTGTCACAGCAAAGAGATGTTGGCACAATGTCAGCAGTGGTCAGCACTGTCGCAGGCAATATTCGCAGGCAATATTTTGGCCCAACATTGGCAGTATGACATCATACCAAGGTTGGCAAATCAATGTTGTACCAATGTCAATTGACATGCTGACAAATAATATGTCAAATAATTGATGTTGTAACAAAGTTGGCAGTTTATAGTTGTGCAGGACTTCCAGTAATGGAAAATTTACAAACAGTACATTTGCCCAACATTGGCAAAACACTGTTTCTCCACCAGGTGGCATTGCAGGCTGTGTGAAGATATATATTTTCACTAGATCCTTCGTATTCTATCAAAAAGAGCATCAAATAAGATATGTTATATGTTATTCACATTCAGAATGTCAGAATAACTCCATATACAGAGTATGTCATGCTTAAGTCAAAAACGTTTTTGAAATAATAAAAAAGAATTGTTACATGTACATAAGGACACCATTTTTGAGGTAATAAGTGATACATTTATAAGGTTTTTGTAATGGAAGGACAATGTAACACACCTTGGCAAATTAAGCTGAGAGTGGAAATTAAGACATGGCTATGTCAAAAATGATGAAAATTGATAAGTAGACTAATATAGGACCAAATATGCCCTGTACAAAATTTTGGAGCTTTACCTGCACCCTGTCTAGAGATATGGGGGTTTGCTTACCATCCTACATGTAGGACTCAGGACTACTGTCCTTTGAAATTTGTGTTCTTTTGGTTGTCATGGAAACTGCAATTCCTGTGGAAGAGTGCCAGAAACCGGAAAAATAGGCTTATATATAGCCATTTGTGCCTTACAAGAAATTTCAAAGATTTACCTACAGCAGATCCAGAGATAAGCACCGTCCTACATATAGGACAGTAGGACTTTGGGCATCTGTCCCCTCTGTGAAGGTCAAAATCTATACCGGAAACCTTTTTCCTAAGTAGTAGGTGTTTTGGGACATGTGTGAAATGTCATAGAAGTACCAACAGGTGTCCTACATGTAGGACAATAGGGCTATTTGGGTTAATAGTTGGAAAATATGAGTCAAAACAATGTCAATATACTACTGTTGAATCAGCGGATGTACTACAACGTTGTATCAACATCATTCTGCTAATGTCAAATTCTAGCTCTTAACCCTTTGGGGGCAGAGCAAAATTGGTTGCCCTGGCCATGGGGACGGCCTCTGAAAAAAGTATAGTTCCTAGAGGATGAGCCTATTTTCAATTCCTATACAAATCCTATATAATGGGTGTCGACTATAGTCGATGCTAGGCCTACCATGGTGTCAACTATAGTCAATGCTAGGCTCATCATGGTGTCGACTATGGTCGATGCAAGCCCTAAATGGGTTAAAGTGGTTGGCTAGATGTCAGACTAATGTCATAATTTTAAAATGATGTTGGCCCAATGTTGGGCAGACAATGGCCCAATGAATCATTGTAAGTGTAGCCCAAACAGCTGTGCATAGAATAGGGACCCAATGGTAATGTGTAAAGTTTGCATACCTCTCTAGCAATAGGTAGCTTATACACAGTGTGAACACTGATATAGGTAATGTGCATATTTCCATTGGTTTTCATGCCTTTCTAAGAAGTATTTTCTGTTGTGGAGTTCAATATCCAAGTGTATTGTGAAACCACACACTTTAGAACTAATTTGAACATCTACTGAGGGCTAGATTGTCTATATCAATGATTGTGTTATGGTATGGGTATTACAAAAGTTTTTTTTTACACAGATGGTATTGGTAATGCATTAAACTGGTATGGGTAATGTGGGAAGACCTTGAGCAGATACATGACTCGCTGCAGTATTTTTAGTGGTAACTGAAGCCTCAAAATGATGACAGTATGGTTCTATGTGTCAATATTATAACTGAGACTATTGTGACATACCTTTTACTTTGTAGGGTACTATGGTACTCCCCAAAACATTCCCTCTCCCTCTAGAATATAACTTGTATGATAAGGCCAACATGAATGGTCACTTTTAGCATAGTCCTAATAGACCTACTATAAATCCTTGGATGGCATAATAAGATGGCAGTTTGTAGGTCACATCCATAGTATGTTCTTTTCCTAGCATGGGGCACTTGATCTCAAATGCAATATTCTCTTTTGGTCCAACACAAGTGCCATCACCACTCACAACAGCATATTTCTTGTTACACTGAAATGGGATGATCTCACAGCCATCCTCCTGTAATGTGTATTCAGGATAATCCACTGGCACAATTTTTCCAACAAGAGTTGCAATGCCATTAACCTTATTGTATGTGCCATGATTAAGCAATACCTCTGTTTCATATGACTTTTCATGGGTCTTCTTCTCAATGAACTGCTCGTAATGGGACTTCTGTTCTTTTATTCCTCTTAGACCAATCCCAGAGTACCATGTGCATAACTATGGCATCATCACGGATCTTGTGCCATGCAGCTGTGCGTTGCTTAATAAGTGGTGCATCAGACAGTTGAATCTTCTGATATGTTTTCTCAGTGAAGGCAAAGGAAATTTTCCTGTTGGGACAGATGGACCTCTGTCCCAAAGCCATGCACATATAGGTGACTTGTTCCATTTATATGAGCCACAATGAATCCCAGGTCATCAAAACATTCTAACAATCCATGGCAGCATGAGTTCACTTGTAGTATCTGTGTTTGAAGGTAAGTTATTGAACCTGCTAGTTTACTTTCCTTCCAGTCTCCTTCTATTTTCATTTTCACTACTGAGAGGGCATACTTCTTTTTCATGCTAAGCTCCCGTAGCTGTTTTACCTGCACACTGAGCATATGAATGATAACAAGCAGTTGTTCTTTGATGATCCTTTTCTCCTCTATATCAGAAATGTTAAGGGAGCCCACTGTGCACTGTTTGAATTTGGAAGTTAGATCATGTATCACTGCTGTTTCCCTCTTGAACTCTTTCTTACATTGTTCAAGTGTTGGCTGCACTTCATACCCACAGAGGTCCTTGTCACCTAAATTCTTTCCAAACCCGTAGGCAATTCTTTTCCCCATCTATTGCTATTTTGCAATCTGATGGTGTGGTGAAGGTTTCCAAGGATGTGTAAAGTATCCCTGGTTTGGTTGCATCAACTTTATACTTTGTTGCAGGTTTTGATAGGGCTTTATCTGATGGCACAGCAAAGATGAATGAATTCCATTTTATTGATATGTCATTTCAATGACTTTTGGAATGCAGCTTAGGAAATCTTCTTAAGATGTATCTTCTATTGCCTGTGATTTCTCTGAGCTACTAGGGCTATTGATGATAGTTGATCTGTCATCTGAAGCCCATGACGTCTCTGTGTGAGGACTAATAGTGTTATCAGTGTCAGCTGATGTAACAGACTGTGTGCCATCTGTAGCCTGTGAAGTCCCTGTGTGAGGACTAATAGCATTATCAGTGTCAGCTGATGAAACAGAGTGTGTACCATCTGTTGCCTGTGATGTCTCTATCTCTTGAACAATAGTGGGATTAGTCTTGAAGTGTGTAGAAGAAACTCTATAATCAGTATTAGATTTCCGTTTAAACCTTATTGCTTTCCTGTCCATATCAATGTGAAAAAGGAATCCATTATTTGCTTTCTCACTGAAAAGTGTACTGATTGATACACCATTACACCTGTGACTTCATGGAGAACTTTTCTGCATAACGAGAATGTCTTTGTCGGATGATGTCCACATGATCTAATGCACACACAATATCACAACATCTATGTCTATATTTAATGCATAGTGTAATAGTAACGAGTAGACGCATACGGCGGCGGGAGACGAACTTATCCGTTGGAGAGTTCAGATGTAGTGCGCACAGCCGACACTGGGGGGCGCCTCTAGGGGCAGAAGCTACCTTATTTGGGAACAAGGGGGGCGGGGCTTGGGGTGTGACTTTGCGGTGTCAGGAGGGGAGTATAAAAGACAGAACGGAACGGAAGCCAGGGGAGGCGATGAGTTTGGGTTCAGCTGAGCAGACGTACTAGGGAGATACCAGCAGACGAGAGCAGATCTGCTGGAGCTCGAGATGAGAAGCCATCCGCCGGAAGAGCTAGCGAGCTGGGTGTACCGATGTAGTGCAGCAGAATAAATGATCGATGTTCCTAAGCTTAAGGGCGGGCCGGGATTGTGGCCTCTGAATAAAGAAAGACATTGTTAATTGAACCTTACTCGGCGTTAGCCTTTATTTTCTTTACAGTGGTGACAGCGGTGTTGTTCCGGGTGAGCCGGTTTCGAACTCACGCGAGGGTAAATAAAGGATGACGTCGAAAAAGATTCCAGGGCCTAGTGAGACCAGGGCTCGCCTGGAGGAAGCGTTGGGGGCAGGACGGCGTGGTAGACTGCTTGATGTGTCAGAAGAGGGCATTCTGCTGAGACGCCCACTAGCGGGTGATAAAAGGGAGCGGACGCCGGAAAATAGTATACAGGAGTCTCTGGCGGACCGCCGTGAAGGAGTCAAGAACTAGTTTAAGGAGGCATATGAGTCGTGGAGGCGTGATACGACGGGTAGTGCGACGGAGCGCGCCTGGAGGTCGTTGGAACCTCAGGGGGGCAGAGGGGGCCAGTCGGGAACAGTGTTGACCAGCAGACCCAGTGAATCCGAGAAGGGTTCAGGTGGCTAGCATAGGGCCCTGCATTATGGAACTCCGTACCGCCAACACCCGCTAGCAGAAATCATGGCAGAAAATGGGGAGGATGATCCTCCTGCCTGGTGTGTGGATTTGTTGAGGGAGTCTCCGGTGGAAGAAGCCGCCCCTTGGATAGAGATGCTCCTCCGCCGGAGGGGGGCTTTCCAGTTGACCGCAGGAGAATTGGGGTGTACCTCTCTGGTCTCCCACCGCATTAACACCGGACAGCTCTGCCTGTGAAGCTTCCCCCTTGATGCTTGGCACCCCACCGCTGGGAGATAGTAGATTCAATGTTGGAGAAGGGGGTGATAGAGAAGAGCCACGGGCCCTGGGCTTCTCCAGTAGTTTTAGTAAAAAAAAAGGATGGCAGCATGTGCTTCTGCGTGGACTACCAGAAAGTAAACAAACTCACAGTCAAGGACCCCTACCCCCTACCTAGAATTGATGATTCTCTGGATTCCATGGCGGGGGCTCGTTGATTCTCGACGTTGGATTTGGCTTCCGGCTACTGGCAGGTAGAGGTCGATCCGGCAGACAGGGAGAAAACAGCATTTTCCACGCATAGAGGCCTCTATCAGTTCAAGGTGATGCCCTTCGGCCTCTGCAACGCTCCGAGCACGTTTGAACGCCTGATGGAGATTGTAACAGAGGGTATGCAATGGTCTGAATGTTTAGTCTACCTGGATGACATTATTGTTTTCGCCCCGGATCTAGGAACCCATCTCCATTGGCTGGAGGAAGTCTTGAAGCGCCTGGAACAAGCTGGCCTGAAGATAAAGCCTGGGAAGTGCCAGTTAGTTAGATCCAGTGTAGCCTTCCTAAGCCTAGCGTGCAGCAGCACAGAGAGTGGCTGGCAGCGATGTACCAGCTGCCAGTGGATCACCCGATTTTGGCGATGGTCTCGCCGCCTGCTTCCTCGGTGTTGAAGGGAACACAGGGGGAGGACGATTCCCCGGCGCCCTAGCACCCCATGAGAGGACCCCCTACCGTCATGGGGTAATGTCCACCTGACGTCCCCTGTGCATCGTTCTGACTCCCAGCCCGGCCCAGTCGAAAGGAGCCATAGACCGGGAGATCGAAAGAACGGATAGGAAGCTGGCCCAGCTAGGGGACAAGGCAGCGAAGCGCAGGGTCCTAGCCTCAGAGGAAAGGATGCTAGCAACTAGCCAGGCGAGGTCCAGCCAGAAGGAGTCACCAGGGGGACCGTCAGACCGTACCGCCGTGGAAACTACCACCACGGACTTGGCAGAGGCAGTGGCCGGCGTCACGGCCGAGGTGCCGCCGCAGCGCGTTGGCCAGAGTCTGGTGGGACCTGTTGTGGTGCCTGGCGAGAGTTCACCGGTGGTCAGCCCTAGGAGGGGCCCACGCCTACCTTTGGAAAAGGGGGAATTGACCCGGCAGGTGCAGGCCAAGAGGGATGACTACCTCCGCCGGATGTCGGAGGCAAGCCAGTCTACGCCAGAATCCAGTAGCGACGAGAGACGAGGCCCCACCCCGAAACCTGGAGTCGGAGGTCCTCTGAAAGCGCTAGAGGCCTCCTTGCTCCAGCCAGCTGGAGAGGACCCGGTGTGCACAGAGCTGACCGGTGGAAGCCGGAGCCATCAGGTGTCAGAGGACACCCCTAGCCAGTCGCCAGACAAGCGGGAGACACCAGGAGCGGGAGAGACAGTCGAGGGGCGTTCAGTTAAAGAGGCAGAAAAGACGAGCACGGTAGACAGGAAGTCGACAAAGGAGGATGTAAGGAAGAAGAAGAAAGAGGAGGAGGAAAAGGAGCTGAGGAAAAGATGGGAGGATAAAAAGGCGTAGGAGGAGAATGAGAGAAAGAGAAAGAAGGAAGAGAAGCGAGTCGCCGAAGAGAGGTAGCAGAGAAAGCCCAGAGAGGAAAGGAAAGCGGCAGAGGAGAGAGACCAAAAGAAAAAGCGGGAAGAGAAGAAAGCAGAGGAGGAGAGGGAACAGCGTAAGAAAAGGGAAGAGAAGAAGCTGGAAGAGAGGAGGCTGGCAGAAGAGAGGGAGGATAAAAAGAGGAAAGAGGAACTAAGATTGGCTGAGGAGAAGGAAGACAAGAGGAAGAGAGAGGAGGCTAGACTGCAAGAGGAGAGAGAAGACAAAAGGCGGCGGGATGGAAAGGAGGATAGGAGGCGCCATGATGAAAAGAAAGCAGAACAGGAGAGGGATGAGAAGAGACGCCGGGAGAGAGATAGAGAGAAGCGCCAGAAGGAGGAGGACAGGCGGTGGGCAGAGAGAGAGAGAACACGTGAGTGTGAGGGGCGGGAATATTGGCCTTCCAGCGGTGAAGAATCCATGGTAGAGATGGGTTCATCATGCCCCAGTAGCAGTACAGTAACAGGTGGACCTTCAACGGGTTTGATGGTACCCCCACCACCACCACCACCAGTGGTCCTACCAATGGATCCCGGCCTGACGTTTGGGGTCAACTACAAAGGCCTATCCCTGGCGTAGGAGATGGATTCCCCAGTTACCCTGTCTCTATTCCCTGGTTGGAGGCTGGGCAAGCGGCGGCGGACAGATGGAGAGAAGGAAACCGACCCGGCGCGGAGTTCCCAGTTTCGGGGCGCCAACACTGCTGGGAAGAAGTAGTGGCTGAAGACCTGGTGCAGGTGATCCAACTCTATCAGACAGTTTTCCACCGGCCGGTGAGTACCGTTCAACTGCCCTTAGCTAAAGGGGATGACAGCAAGCCATCATCAGTAGATGGGAGAATAAAAGAAATGCTATCAGAATAGAAGGGAGAGGGAGGTCACAACAGAGGGGCGGAGATATAGAGCGCTGGAAACGTCTTGCAGGGAGGGCGAAACGTGAACCTGTCAGGGAGCTGTGCTTACGGTGTCTGTTACTTGCAGGTGAACCAGGAAGGTGGACAGCCAGACCTGCCACCGCAGGCGTCTAGTTGTGAGGCGCCTGGGGACAGACGGACGGGAGGGAGCATTGCCAAGGACAAGACGAGCCAAGAGGGCCAGTGCTAGTAGATGTCAACCCCCGCCATAATGCTGCATCTACCCTTGCTTGTACATATGTGTATATAGTTATGAGACACTTACCAGAGTATGGTTCTTGTTGGAGACTAGTGTTCGGTACGGTGTTACTAAGATCGTTGATGTTAAATAAGCGAAGCCATAGTAATAAGTGGTAGGACTTACCTCATACCGCCGAGGAGTGCTGAAGGAAGTTAGGCCACCAAACATTGTTGTTAACCGTTATGTCATCTAACTGGAGGGTTGTAAGCTGTTGGACGTCGTCACGAGAGGAATGTCTGGTGCGCCGGACGGGACGATTGTAATACCGCTAATAAGATGTGAATGAAGATGTTAAACTCATACGAATGTGATGTCGTCGTTAATTAAGAGCCGGGGTAGGACGATCCCGTTAACCTGTAAATCATTACATTATGACGTTACTGCAGAAGATTGCTGTTTTATGAAGATGTTAACCTCTGGAGAAGGCGATGTTACCTTAGCATAAGTTGTTGCGGGAGGGACGACCTGGTCACTGTCGCAATTTTGCGTTAAAATGACTGGAATATGTCATGGTAATAACACCCAGGCTGCTAGATTGTCCGGTGGTTGTAAATAAGGTGGGAGGAGTGTAGTAGTAACGAGTAGACGCATACGGCGGCGGGAGACGAGCTTATCCGGCGGAGAGTTCAGATCTAGTGCGCACAGCCGACACCGGGGGGCGCCTCTTATTTGGGAACAAGGGGGGCGTGGCTTGGGGTGTGATGTCATGGTGTCAGGAGGGGAGTATAAAAGACAGAACGGAACGGAAGCCAGGGGAGGTGATGAGTTCAGCTTAGCAGACATACTAGGGAGATCCGCCGGAGATCGAGACGAGAAGCCGTCAGCCGGAAGAGCTAGCGAGCTGGGTGTACCGATGTAGTGCAGCAGAATAGATGATCGATGTTCCTAAGCCTAAGGGCGGGCCGGGATTGTGGCCTCTGAATAAAGAAAGACATTGTTAATTGAACCTTACTCGGTGTTAGCCTTTATTTTCTTTACAATAGACATTATATGTGACCCATCCTTACAAAATGGTACTGAAGTTAGATTTTTGTGGCATATTTAATGTTTGGGGGATAAAGCAGTCGTGATAAACACTCTAGATATAACACCCTAAGTAACTTAGCATAGAGATGGGTGTGCATATTTTATAAGGGGAAACTAGGGTAGCTTTGCTTCATTGCTAGGTCACATTTCCTACAAATTAACATCTATCAGTGTCAAATCAGACAAAAGCATAGAAAATGCCATCTTATCAGTTAATGGGGCCAAATTAATGATTCGCAACCGTGTTCCTGTAGCTTCCATGAAGGGTTGGCAATATTAGTAGTCACCTCAAAATTGGAACAGAGCAAGTATTAGGCTGGACTTAAATTGACTAATTGGAAGTCATGTACTCTCTTTCATGGTCAACTAATGCTGAGGCCTAAAAGCTGGAGGATTCAACCTACTGGACATGCCTAGCAGAAGGGCAAGGGATGATGAAATTAGCCTCAATAGGGTGTGCAGTCAGAGAGAGGAATAAGATGAACAATGGCATTGGGGAGAATCCCTTGATGTGGGTGTGATCGTTAGAAAAGAAGGACTGATCTAGTACGTATTAAATTCTTTGTGGGACTGAAGCTCCAGGTAAACTAAATATAGAATGACAAAGGGGTGTTCTGTTATCTGTACAGAAGTCGTAAAACATCTTGCCACCTTTTAGGTGGATACTTTTGATACTGTTTGTGACTTGGAGTAAAAAAGCGTAAGCGATCTGGAGAGCATTTCATGGTAGGGATAATGAGATTAAATTTCATGAAGACTACTGCCGTGCAATGTAGTCTGTACTGTAAAGTACACTGCTTGAAGGCATTTCTCGAGACGGTATGGCTAGAGTCTTTTAAATTGTAGTGGGATCCCTCACTCTTATAAATGCCATTTATATACATATTGTATGCCTCATCTTCACCTATATACATCGTATCATTATATTCATTAGAATGTGCTGGAAAACTGAAACTGTTGTATGACTAAAAGGAATCACCATATTGTCAGATTTCATCACTCATTTTAATTAGTGACTTGACAATAAAAACCTTCAACCTTTAAAAAAATTTGCACCCAGTGAGGCCAAATGAAAAAAAGGTTTGTTTCCAGTCACCCAACCGACCCTAGCAAATCAGGGCCAAATTTTTTTCTTCTTTGATTTTGAAGAATTTTGTCTCATTTTTTCATATTTTAAAGACATTTTTCATTACTTTTTGATGATTTTTCCTGTGTCCCTTTTTTGTTCTTCCTCTCTCTCACAGCCCTTATTTTTCCCGTCATTATTTTACAGTGAAACCAAAGAATTTGATATATCCATTGATATGTTACTGAAAACACATGTTTTTTGGTCTGATTACATACTGGTATGACTACCCTACTAAACCTTATGTAATTACAACATTAAGGGCTGATCATACAGAGAAGTCGTAGTACATTTCCTACAATCACCCACTCTTATTTCAAGGGTTTCAAATCGTAGTGGCTGTTTGCAGTCATATCATATTGAAAAAAGCCCTTAAAGCACTACTGTTAATGCGCGGATGATATTGGATGCTACTCGCAAATAAGATACACTGAACTTGAAAGAAATGCTGCATTAATTGCTATGAGTCTGGGAAAATGGAGACTAGTCCCAGAAAAAGCATATTGATAAGAAGAAAGAGATCAAAATAAAGGCTTTTTCATCTACGGTAATCAAATTTCAAAATGGAATTCGATTAAGCAATAAAAAGAGTCAATGAATAACGTGGCTGCACATGTGACATGACTGGTCACTTCACCAAGGCACATTGTTGTCATTATAGAGTTAAAGCTAAGCTCTGTCACACCTTCTGATTTTCATCATCAGTTTTGCATATATGCTATAGTGTGCAATAGTAGAATTTGGCTCAAGGGGCTCATATCATCAGGGCAACAGGCCTAGGCCTATAGGCCTCTGACTCAGGTTAAAGAAAATGTGTTTTCTAATAACATGTCAGGAGACTATTTCAAAATAGGGCTAATTCATCACTATTAAAAGCCTCCAGTGTAAATTGGACAAAACTAATGTGAATTCCTTAAAAAATAAAGCTGATATTAGCCCAAATTGTTGAACAATCGGGTAGCAGTTTTCCAGCATTAGAGCATCATACTATGAAGCTGTGATTTGGGCATGCTCAAGACCTTAGCCATGGAGTACATGGCTGTGTAATACAAGCCCCAGATCTAGCCATGAATCGACAATTCCAGTTTAAATGAAACCATTGAATAAAGGATTGGTCTGATTAGATTATTGTGTAGCTCTTGTTATATTGACCAGTAAAATCATCCAATCATTATCAAATTGTTAAAGATAAGTGATGAATTCACAATAACATCTAAGCCCTACTTGTACCATCAGCAGGAATATGTGGACATTTGGCCCTGGGACAATGTATATTCCTAATGATCATTTATCTAGTCCCTAACACCCATTAGGAACTGGATATCACCTCAGTTTTGATGTCTACACCCATGGTATAGTTATTTCACAATAACTATAAGATAAGAGCTCCTGCTGCAATCTGCCATCCCTTCCCCAAGCTACTGCCTATGGCCTCGGTCATTATACAGATTACAGATCATTGGACTTGATTACAAAATTTGTATATGTATCTACGACCGTCTGCATTTTACTATCACACACAATTAATGCAAGGATGTCTAGTTTAAAAATAATTACAGACGTAACTGTTCTCCATGTAGATCTAATGTGCCGTGTCCCTTGGCATGTACTATCTGTTCCACAGTATCATGATATTGTATGCTTGTCACCCCACCCCCCAGCGGACAGCCATCTTATGTATATGTATACAGGAGACAGTCATAGGAGATATTGGTATATACAAATCCTATTACCTACCCCTTGCAGGCGAGGAGCATGATATGTTACAATTGGCAACCTGCATCATAGCTAATGGCTACTTAGCTAAGATCCGTGTATAGATGCTGGCTATACTTATTATCTCAAGTTGAATATGACAGCCCCATAGATTTAAGCAAGAACCTCTGTATCACACACATCAGTGTGATAACCCCTTCTCGTATTACACTGCCAGGTAGACCATTGCAAATGGTCACAAAAATTATGATAAACTGATAACTGATGCCAAATAAACAAATTTTTTAACATCTCTGATTAAAATAACTTTAGATAAATAGAAAGGAGCACTCAAATGGGTCACCACAGAGGGCTATCATACTCGGCTTCGCCTCTTGTGATAACCCTCAGGTTGACCCATACTCATACACCTTTCTCTATTTTTATCACTAACAACGTTCTCCTTCTATATTTTATCAGCGACAATAATCTCCTAGCACCTAAAGTACAAGTACAACATCTCCAGCCTCCATCCTGTGGGCAGCAAAAGTGATAAGACAGTGATAGGAGAGTTACTCTGGAAAGGATGGGGTGTGTCCCAGGTCCATGTGCAGCATCCATATGTACCTGGGTGGAACTTAGTGGGCAGAGTTCTTCTTGGCATTACAGATGATATGCCAAATTGGAACACTTCTACGGTAACACCTGCTATACAGCTGTCCTAGTCATTATTCTAGTGTGATAGACCAAATGTGAACCATTCCAGCTAAAGTTCATATTTAGTCAATTATCACATGACATCCCAGGTAGCAATGATACATCGGGCCAATGTTGGCTTATATTGGGCCAATGTCAGCTTATTGTAATGGTTTGTATTACCAGTTCGGTGGTTCGGGCCTTACAGATTAGAAAAGAAGGAGTAAGGCAGTAATTCAAGTGTATGCCAACGGTTTTATTGAGAAGACACTTAGCGGCTACCCGGAAGGTGGTGATGGGGCAGCTAGTATGGATGGATATCTAAGTCTATATGCTCGGAGGCCTGGAGGGCCTCTGACGTAGCGGCTGAGCTCCGGTCTTTATATACGGACCTTGGTGTTCGTCGCCAGATGTCCCCACAGGCCCGGATCGGTGCTGCCACCTATCCGGAACCTCAGGAACACCCAGCGACTGGACTCACCCGCCACGCCAGATGGTAACAATACCTATGGTTACAATATAATACCTCTACACTACTCCCCCAGACATTAGGCAGGAGTTATAACTATTATATTATTATATAGGGATAACATTACATATGAGAGGTATTTAACATACTCGATAGTATTGATAGTTATGAATAAGCAATAGGAAAGTCGATACAATTCGACAATGTGGATGGATAACAGATATGTGTAACGGATCTGTTAAATTTTTAAATAAACCACATATTAATATCCTAGTGAGTTTGTTATTACCTAGTCTTGATAAAGACTTTAAACATAACCATACTATATAATGATACATTTTAGTTTAACCAATTAATCCATTAAAGGTTCTATTCAAGTAACCATCATAGCACAGGATAATTAATATTATACAATGATATGTCATATAAGTTAATGTGTTGATTCGAATTACTGGTGTAGAGGTACACTTTACTAAACTATAGGAGTTGGGTACCGTCTGACGTGGCGGGTGAGTCGAGTCGTCGGACGTTCCTCAGGTTCCGGATAGGTGGCAGCACCGATCCGGGTCTGTGGGGACGTCTGACGACGAACACCTGGGTCCGTATATAAAGCCCAGGGCTCAGCCGCTATGTCAGAGGCCCTTCTGGCCTCCACACCATGTAAACCACTGTCTTTTAATATTAGCTGCCTCTTTGATATCATCCGGCAGCCGTGAGTGTGCATTAAGTAATAAACCTAACCGGTGGCATACACTTGGAATACTGTCTTACTCTTTCTTTCCGAACCGTAAGACCCGAACCCCCCAGGTCCGTAAGGCCACAAACCCTTACACTGGTGCCGTGACCAGTTAATTCTGGTGTATAGCCCGGACGTTATAACGTCCGAACGGCTAGTACATGGGTTAGACACCCTTAGGGAAGCTAACCCAGCAGGGCAATCACTTGCCCAAGAGAATGGAAATGGATCGCTAATGCTCCAAGCCTATTCGGACTCGCAAGATGCGGAATCAGCATCTTGGAGAGATCCCGGACCCCACTATAATGATAGTGAGGAGAATCTGCCAGACTCTGTACGACGCGAACAGTCCATACAGAGACATAGTAACTTAATAGGCCAGCAATCAATTGTTGACGAATTAAGTGATTCGATGTTCGAAGTCGGTGGTAGTGCTAACCCAGAACATCCGGCACCAATGCGAAAAAGGGTAACATTCGGAGAACTACCTTATAGGTTACCCAGGCCCGAATTACCAATATTAGATTATAGCGCTATAGATGGCGACTTAACCTATGCGGTACCGGAAGGTGAAGAATTAAAACGACCGGATGTCCTGTTGTTGAATGAAACTTATGTAACTTTGAACGAGAATTTAAATACCTTGGTCAAAGCTAAGGATGAAGTATTCCATGAAAAACTTCAGATGGAAGAGGACCTAACTGGCATGCGAAAGGAATTCGAAGCCAGAAGGAGCGAGTACATGAAAGAACTCGAGAATGAAGAACTAAAACTTCAATCTATGAGAGAATCATTCAATAAAGAATATGATAATAGGCACATTCGTATCCAAACATACATAGATACGAACGACCAACTAAACCTTGATAAGACAAAATTCGAATCCGAAATTCGCCATTATCAGGATGAGTTGGATAAATTGAAACTTCAGTGTAGTAAACAAGCTGAAGACAATGAAACCATCCGGGTAGGCATCATAGCTTACAACAAACAACTGGAGGAGGATAGACAGAAACTCACAAACGAGCTTCAGGAATTGCAGGCTACTGCAATAACTCTAGATAAATATGTAGAAGCAGCCCAGTTAACTATAGGTAATATAGATCCAGCTGTGGTATCTACAATGTTGGGAAAGACATCTAAAGATGCAACCCCAATTAGATACAGCCCATTCGTTGATGATGGGGCTGACAAGAATGTGGTATCCGGAATCTATAAGAAACCGGATAATGCTGCAGTAAATGGAACCGCATCTAAACCAGTAATTCCAATGCTGGATACGATAGGTCCGGCACCACCCATACCAGATTTGAGTCACAAAATCAAAGCGACTCACGATGGTGCTACAGGGAATACTAACAATACACCCGTGGCACAACCAAGAGCACCCGGACCAATGAGGCATATGTTGACACCACCTTCATATTTCCCCCAACCCGGCCACAGTACACCAGCAGTACCAAGATTACCGAATCCAACCCCAGGTTCTGGTAATGGTCCTACTGATGGACGTTTTCCGAGACCAAATCCGCCACAAAACAATATTAATGGCGGTACGTATCAACCGAGAACATCGTCCTATGGATATAGAAATAATTATAATCCATCGGGAAGTGGCAATTATCAGAATGGTAATAGCTATAACCAGGGATGGAATCAAAATGATTCTTACCCTAGATACGCTTCTTCTGGAAACACCGGTCACAATAGTGGATGCCCTGGTGGTTCATCTGGAGGCTATAATAATAATGGTCCACCAGGAGGAAACCCTCCAGGCGGCCCAGGAGGATCCGGATTCGGAGGATCAGGATCAGGAGGAGATGGCAGGAAACCAAACAGGAGAACTTCTATGCCTGCAGGGATGCAAACCATCTTTGATAGAAGCCAATGTATACAAAACCTTGGCATTGACTGCTACCGGAAGGGAGCGGACGGCATGGAAGTCATGAACTGGAGCATGCGAGAAGCAGATAGACTACGCGGATGTAATAATCCGGCACGTAGGCAGGCACGGATACCCCCTCCATATGATTCTAATGATCCATGGAAGGACAGGTACCAAGCTTTTGTCGACGAAGTCAATAGTAGTGGATGGACAAAAGAAGAAGCTCTGCCATATTTGATTTGTTGGTTAAATAAAGGCGGAAAAGTAGCTCTCAACCAATGGAGAGCAGCTTACGGAATATACGGTACCTATGATCAATTGGTCGAATGTGCCGCATACCTATTCGGATCAATCGTTAGAGAAGATCCGTGGGTAAGCTTTAAGAAGAGAACACAAAAACCTAAAGAATCACACAAAGTCTTTGGTTTGGAGCTACAGGACTTGCTTTCGAAAGCACGTCCAAATTGGGCTCATGACGATGATTGTTATCTACAAGAATTGTTCATACAATTCTATAGTGGATTACGAGATCCGGATCATAAGCAAGTGGTGTGGGACTCCTGGAAAGATGACACTTCATTCAGTGATCTGTTCATAGCAATTGATGGACATGACATGAAGAAACGTTTGGTAGGTCTTGGACCTAGTCCAGTAAGAGCAGCTCCTTTCCAATACGGGGGTACACCTGCTCCAGTATATGATACTTCCCAATTAGCTCCGGTTGAATCGAATGAAGTTAATGAGGAAGAAGAATATATCTCCGATGAAAACGGAGAATATATTGGTTCAGTCCATGTGGCTGGAAAGTATTACCGACAAAAGCGGTATAGGAAAGTACATTCGAGAGGGAGAGGAGGATCTGTTGCTGGTAAAACAGCTTCCGGATCAACTCAACATGGCAGTGTAGCCTCTACGGCGAACTCAACTGTAGCAGCCACTGTTGCTCCGACTAACATGATGGAAACATTAATAGCCGGATTAACAGAAGCTCTAAGGAGACCAAGAGTTGATAAATCTCAAAGGAGATGTTTCAGATGTCAGAAACTGGGGCATTTTGCTCCCGAATGTATGGCTGAAAAGCCTGTTCCACGTAAACAGGAGAGTGTCTCTGGGATAAGTACAGAGGAAAACTAGAAAGGGATCTCCCGAGGGGCAAAGAAGGGGATCCCAGTGACAAATCTTGCCATAATATCACCATCCGTGAAGATAGTTCGCATTTAGTAACAAGATCGCCTAACACCGAGGTGGTTGTAGACACCCGGAAGGTTAGGGAAGCTGATATAACAGGTGCCACGGGCGCACTGGGGAAACCCAATATCAGTAACGAGGCAGGCGGCTATGAATTAGCCAAGGTCTGTGGTGCCCACCTGCCCCCGGGTCATCCTTGTCTTGAATTCTTGAAAAGATGTGGATCGACTCCTGGTGTGAAAAATGATGTTCCGATTGTCACGGACATACCCTCTGTTCTAAACGGAAGGCGGTGGTATGTTTGCCTCACTGTTAACGGAAGATCTGCCGAATTCCTTGTGGATACGGGAGCTAGCCACTCTTGTATCTCAAGGGGGTTCTACGATCTTATACCGGATGAACATGAGACTCTCAAATCGGGAGGAAGTGCTCAGACGGCCGACGGCAGTACCTTGCAAATGTATGGTAGAACTTGTGTGAAACTACAGTTGGATGGTATCCATGACTATGTCATGAGCACCACCGTTGCGGATATAGCAGATGAGGGTATACTCGGGTTGGATTTCGCATCCCTGTATGGTGCCGTGTTAGAACCCCAAACAGGAGTGTTGAGTGTGAGATACCCGTATCCCGTGAAAGTTAGATGTGTACTGAGACAAGTGAGCAGTATGGCTAGTGTGGCACACACTGTGCGAATCCCTCCAGGAGTAGCCTGTGATGTGCTTGTAAGAAGTGATCCTGCAATGCGTAATAAGCCTGCAGTGATAGAACCGGATGTAGTTACGTTATCAAGTATCGGATTAAATTCTGTAGACACGATAGTAGCGAATGCATCCTGGTCGGTAGTACCTGTCTCCAATACTGGAAACACTACTATCTACTTGAAAAAGGGACAAGTTTTTGGAAATGTGACCCTTTCGGAAACTGTAACGGATAGTAAGCTAAGCTTACAGAAGGTAACAGGGGATGATGAAATTTCGGAAGACTTACTTAAGTTGTATGAAGAAACTTCATTAGAGGATCCGGAACACCGGAAAGAGTTCTATGATATGCTCTGTCAGTATCATACTGCCTTTGCCAAACCTGGTGAAAAACTAGGTACAACAAATAAAGTATTACATAAAATAGATACTGGAGATGCCGAACCCTTTAAGATACCGTATAGACGGTTACCCTTAGCAAAAAAGAGAGTAGCTGAGGATGAAATAAATAAGATGTTGGAACAGGATGTAATAGTCCCTTCCAATAGTCCATGGAGTAGTCCTGTGTGTATGGTAACAAAAAAAGACGGTACTATCCGTTTCTGCATAGACTACAGGAAGTTGAATGGAATAACGAAAAAGAATTCGTATCCATTACCGAGAATAGATGAAACCATTGACTCCTTAGGGGGAAACAGCTGGTTTTGTACCCTAGACTTGCAATCAGGCTACTGGCAAGTGGGAATGAATCCTCCAGATATGGAGAAAACTGCATTTTCGAGTCATATTGGATTATTCCAATATAATGTAATGCCGTTTGGACTGTGTAATGCACCTGCAACATTCGAAGCAATGATGGAAACAATTCTAAGTGATTTATTGTGGAAAAGATGTCTTGTATATCTAGACGATGTCATTGTCTTCGGAAAAACATTCGAAGAATGTTCTAATAACCTGAAAATGGTACTAGAACGTATTATTTCTAATGGTCTCAAATTGAAACCTAAGAAATGCCACATGTTTAGAAAGTCCATAAATTATTTGGGCCGCATCATCAGTGATGAAGGAATAAAGGCTGATCCGGAAAAAATCGAATCAGTTACGAATTGGAATAGACCTAAAACACCCAAGGAAGTGAGGTCCTTTTTAGGATTCTGTTCCTATTACAGGGAATTTATTCCGAATTATTCTAGAGTCAGTTACCCATTACAAGCAATAGCTAACTGGACTCCAGGAAGTACCAAGGAAAAATTTCCTTGGACACATGAACAGGAAAACGCTTTTCAAAAGCTAAAAGACCTGTTCACGAGTACTCCCGTATTGCAATATCCGAATGAGACGGATCATTTCATACTGGATACTGATGCTAGTAATGATAGCATTGGTGCAGCTCTCTCGCAAGTCCAAAATGGGAGAGAAGTACCAATTGCCTTTGCCAGCAACACACTGAGCAAGACTCAGCGCAATTACTGCACAACCAAAAGAGAGTTGTTAGCAGTAGTCGTATATACCAAGAAGTTCAAACATTTTCTATGGGGAACGAACTTTACTTTGCGTACGGATCATTCCTCTTTAAGGTGGCTACTGAACTTCCGAGATGCTGAAGGCATGTTAGGCCGATGGCTAGCCCATTTATCCGAATATGGGCTTGAACATCAACAGATTCAGCATAGACCCGGAGTTAAGCATTTAAATGCTGATGCTTTGTCTCGAATACCAATCCGGAAATGTGATAATCCGGATTGTACTGATTGTGGAGCTCATAGGGCAGTGTTAGCAGGGATTCGAAGACCATTCGTACCCCTAGTTGCCAGTATACTGGATTGGTCTATGGATCACATACGACATTTCCAGGAAGCTGACTCGATAACTGCGCAGCTACTGCAATTAGTACCAAAGGGTATACGTCCAGTTAGACCAGAGGTCTCTCTGGAAAATCGAGAAATGAGAAGGTTTCTTGCTCAATGGACCGAGCTTGAAGTCCGGAAAGGCGTGTTATACCGTTGGAAGCCATGTAATAATGGTGATAGAATCATGCAAGTGGTGATACCACATGCCATGAGACATGACATTATGTACTTCTGTCATGGACATCGGACCAGTGGTCATTTCGGAAGGAAACGCTCGCTAGCACGACTTTCCAAGAAATACTATTGGCCTGGCATGACACGGGACTTGCAAAGATGGGTAACCACCTGTCCGGATTGTTGTAAAAACAAACCCGGACCCGGGATGGGCAAACTTCCCCTATCCCAAGAACTTTTCGGAGTTAGATTCGCAAGAATCGGGGTAGATATTATTAGTGGATTTAATACAACCGCTAATGATAATACCTGTATGATGGTAGTGTGTGATTACTATACGAAATACACTAAAGTATTTCCACTACCGGACCACAAAGCAATTACTTGTGCCGAAGCTTTTGTAAAAGGTTGGGTACTAAGCTTCGGTGTACCATTAATGTTACACAGTGACCAAGGCAGAGAATTCGAATCAAATCTCTGGCAGGGTATGTGCGAATACTTAGCTATTTGCAAGACTAGAACCAATCCGTATAGGCCACAAAGCGACGGATTGGTGGAAAGGTTCAATAGAACCCTCATCCAAGTCCTAAAGTCACTCGTTAATGAACATATGGATGACTGGGATGAGCAATGTCATTTTGTGACACATGCTTATAATAGTACGGTACATTCAAGTACAAATTGTTCTCCGAACCTTTTAGTATTCGGAGAGGATTTGATAATGCCTGCCGACCTAGTTTTTGGAGTCGTAGGAATGGACCCTGAACTACCTTGCCATGTAGTTTTTGTGGAATGTTTAAGAGACAGATTTAGAAAAGCATATGAGTCTGTCCGAATTGATTTGGAGAAAAGTGCCAAATGGCAGAAAGTAGGATACGATACCGATCTAAAGCATCGGAAATTCCAATCCGGAGACAGAGTCCTCAGATTACATGAACCGCTTAGACACATAAAATTAGCGTCTAATTGGGACGGTCCCTTTACTATAACACAAGTTATCAGTGATTGTACCGTAATTATTAAATCTGACCTTGGTCGACTTTATAAGTCAAATGTGGCTAGATTAAGGAGATGGTCTGGGAGGGAGACCTCCACAGAAATGTATGGTGAAGGTTCCGGAAAGATCCTGAACCAGAATCGCATAATAGACCAGGTAGAGAACACTACAGTGAAGCGCGGCCGTGGTAGACCTAAGAAGTGTTCCGAATCAGTGACACCCACGCCAACACCGATTAAGCGTGGGGGAGTTAAAAAAGTCTCGGCAGGTGAAGACAAAAAGAGGAGGAAAGGTGTTTCTAAGGCTAAGAAGCACCTAGAGAAAGCTCTTCAGACTGTCAGGTCCGATAAAGAACTATCCGAGAAGGGGAGATACGTTCGCCGCAGCCCCCGAATTGCCCAGAGGACTGCAGTGACCTAACCTGTATACACAACGAGTGTAATGTTTACATTTAGAGGAACGGATGACAACTGACCCTAAAAGGCTTATTTGTCGCCCCCGCATGATGTACCAATGGGTAGTGGACGGATAATCCGGTGGATTTGCTTAAGCTTTCCATATTCTCCACTTAAATCCCCAGTCGAGTCATCGGGGTGAGCGATAATTACCTAAAAACAATCAGTTTGTTGATGTACCGCCTGTAGCACGTGCGTTTCCGCATGACGTCACCGTGTCCAGTCTCGGCTGACCTCTCGTGACCTCGCGGGCTGCGGGGAAATGACGTCACGAAAGCTGGCCTGTCGCCATATTTGTTTTCGGTAACGTTCAAGACGGTCGAGCTCGCTCCCTTCTTGGATTTTACCGGCTAAGCAAACCCCCCGCTGCTCCTCCAGAGTCTGTCTCCTGGTAGACAGACTCCGTTTGTGTCGGCCCCGGCGCCGTAAAAGCCGGAAAAAGGAGTAGTTTACTCCCGTGGGCGATTCCCCAGTCATGGCTGAGGAATCCGTAGCTGCAGCCAAGCTATCCGGTGACCCGGATAAGCTGACTCCGTCCGCAGAAGCTTTTCCGGAAGCTTTGTCGCCTGTTACACAGGAAGAGAGCGAGATGATGGACGTGGAGGAACCCACGGATCGCTCGTTCGAGGAGAAGCTGGCTTCATTCTCACTAAATGAGCCAGAGAAACTATTATCTCCACTCCCGGCCGAGGGATCCGGAGCGACTGCGAGTGCTGAACCCGCAGCGACAGAGTCCGAAACTACCCAAGTTGACGGACAGAAGGATGAGTGGAAGCCAGCAGTGGCGGAGCCTTTTCCAGCTAGCTATGATGGTCGCTACCTGTATGTCCACCCGGAACTGCAGGCACAAGTGACCTACGCGGACGGGACACCAGTCAGGATGGACCCGAAAGTCAGGATAGCTATCGAGGGCGTCATGGCTCCCGAACAGCTGACCAGGATGCCTCCCGAGTGGCTTCGAGACTGGCCATGGTTCCAACGGGGACTTATGGTGGACGCTGGTTTCCGTGAAACCGTGTATGCAGCTAACCGAGCCTTCGAGCTCGGAGCGTATCCGAAGCCTGACAAGTCCCTGTGGAACGTCAAAGCTACGAACATCAAATGGGTAGGCTGTGTCTGGGATACCGATGGCCAGACCTACCCACGCCCTAGTGCTATCCGGACGCCGTGCCGGACCACTAAGGAATTCCGGGAGGCCGCTGCTAACTTCGAGCAGTGGGATGACGGTTACTACATAACCGAACAGGAATTGGTGGATGTCCAGAACAATTCACTAATCGGATTGGACCGAGCTGCAGCCCTTCGGACGGTTATTGTCCGCCGTATGACTGCCGAACAGGAGGCACAGGAAGAGGCTAAGAGGGCCGCGGAAGCACCCGCACCTCCTATCCCCGACCTGAAGCTTGCCACCAGAAGCTCCGCCAGTGCTACATCAGCTACCGGCAGCACTACTACCCCAGTAGAAGCCACGACCCCCAGCACATCCGGAACCCAGGAACCGGAGGAAGACTGGAAGGTCAGTAAGAACCGACGATCCGCTGCTCGGAAGCTCAAGAATCTCCCGGATTCTGCGAGAGCCGAGCCGAAACCCAGCACCTCAACCACTGGTAGTACTGCCATGGAGGTTGAGTCGTCTGACGAGGAGTCGGTGCACGAATCCTCGGTTGAGTATGATGAGAAGGCCACTCCATCAACTCAAACCGAGGCCGAACGTTGGGCTAACGCCAAATCCGGATTCAAAACCCGGATTCCGACGTGTTTCTCCGACTGTGCGTACGGAGTTAAGAAGGACGGCTCTACCCTCTATGCCTGTCCAGACTCAATCAATAAGAACGATGAGTCGGATGATGAAGATTGGATGCGTCTTTCGGACGAGGACCCCAATCCGAGCAAAGCCTATCGAAAGATGTGGCTTATGCTAAACCACACCGAAGGGTATTACACTTATACCCAGAGGAGGAAGCTGCGTTGGGCTTTAGAGAAGTGGTACGGCGACGATCAAAAGTCCTGTCCCTTCTCTATCTGCCAGGATGCGAGTGATGTCTCGATCCGGACCTGGAGTACTCCAGCCCGGTTCCAAAGGCATCTGGTAGAGGCCCACTTCCACCATCACCCGGTTTACATTTGTGATCCGAGTTATGGTAAGAAGGGCAAGAAGTGTACTACGAAGGTGCAATACAACCGACGTAGTGATCTGGCTAGACACCAGAAGAAATGCCACGCAGAAGGTTTGGACGGGGCACGGAAGCGCATCATGGAGCTTCATCAGGAACTCATGAAGGAGTTCGACAGCCTGAGCGAGGATGCTTGGTCTAAGATCCGACCAGGGGACCAAGTCCTCTGCGAAGTTCCGAAGACCAAGGATTCGAAACTCCGAGCAAAGATAGTCCTGACTCCTGGAAAGGGTAAACTGGACATGCACGAGTCTCTCTGGCAGAAATGCGAGGAATCCGGAAAGGATGCAAAGAGAGCTCGTGAAAGGAGCAGGAGAGATCAGAACCGTGGCGGCAACGGTAATGGTCAGAGCACGACTAAATCGAAAGTCAGAGCAGAGGACCGTTCCAGGTCCCCTCTGGCAAGGCACCCCGCAGAGCAGGCTCAGGGCACTCCGGTGTTCAAGAAGCCCGAACCTGCCGGATACGCTGGAGCCGTATCTAAACCTGGGAAAGTGAGTTCTCGAAACTTTCCGTCCTTAAACCAGGGACCTGGACCTGAGAGCCAGACCTTGGTGGTAGGAAAGGATGGTCGCCTTATGCCAAAGAAGACCACCGCATCTGCTGCCGCCGGATCTGCATCCGCTCCAGCCGCCCCACCAGTTACCTTTACCCAGGAGCAGTTAAACATGTACCTGCAAATGGGACTGAAACAGAATGTACCACCTGCCTTCTGTGTACCAACGACAGGTGTGTCCGGAAGTCCTAAACCCGGAAGTGGTCCACAGGCCGCCTCGACTCCTCCCAAGGCTGTCGCTGCACCTGAGAAACCAAAGGACGCTATTACCATTAAAACCGGTAATGCGGAAGTTTGGTTCGAGAAGTCTCGCCAAGGGGAGGCAGATGTCCAGAAGGCCATCTACACCCATTGGGAGAAGAGCGTTCGTGAGAAAGCGACCGAGTTTCATCAGGGTCTCCTAAACGAAACTCTGTTGTGTATGAAACAGGTGGGCGACGCTGAAAAGCAACGTCTCGAGACCCTCATCCGGGACGATGTGAAGGCCCAGGAGGAGGCTGCCGCAGCTGCCCAAGAAAAGGCAGCTATGGATGTACACGTGTTGGAAAAGCGTGTAAAGGAGGAGATCACTCGGAACACCAATCTGAACACTAAGTTCATGAGGGTGTTCGGAGTCGACTTGGACGAGTGGGACGGCACTCCCGAGTCGGCTTTAGCTCTTCTGAAGAAGAAGCATGCTAAGAAATCCGTTTAAAGCATGCTAGGGTTATTTCTTCCATAATTTTTTTTCCAACACCAAATGACCAGATATAGTCTTTGCGGAACCCTATAGGTCTGCGAATGTTTTATTCACTAGTGCATGAACACCTATGGTATGTGTTCCGGGTTCCTTTGACCAGTCTATTATATAATTCAGGTTGTATAACATTTATTGCACCCTGAATAGCCTATTCGGATTTATAACTTCATCCATGAACAATCCGATAGTAGACTTGCTGCTGTGAGACGTATCCGGATGCCAGTTCCAGACTCCTGCTGTTACCCGTGCTAACCAATTACTAGGATGGACTTTACGATTTACCTCTACAACTCATCTGTACTCCCGAATGGACTTATATCAATTCTACTATTACTTCCGGATCAACCTATATCGGACTATTATTTTACTTATGTCAACTAAGCTTAAAAAGGATTACGTTCTCTACATAGTTGACACATCCGGACTATTATTCTACAAATCTACACCATTCGGATACACTACAAACTTTAGCACTACTAGAGGATTGTGGGTAGCTGCCCCAAATCAACTACCGTGTTCACTCTGCATAAGGAAACTATAAACTTTAGCACGTCCATCCCGTGGTTAGCTGACCACACCTACCTACTAGTACCCGGAGGATACAGCAGAAGACTTCAGCAGCATTTATAATTCCTGTATATTGTGTATAATGTCATATTTCTATTTTTCTATAACATTACATGTATGTACATATCCACTAGATACATATTATGATACAGGTACATAGATATTTTCTTGAAACGGATCTCTGATTATTATTAGTATTCATATTATAAGATCCGTTAAATCTCACCAGAAAACACATATTATTGTCCTGCGAGACAAAATTATATAATAAGTATATTGATCTGGTGCTATAAAGATTGTTAGATACACGGTGATAATATATCATTATCATATTCATTACCACACCGTGAATTTTTTCTTTTTTTCTAAGTGTATGGTATATATATCCCTATTCGTACTACTCACGGAATCTTTAACGGATTCGTATAATATTAATATACGACATGTCATTAGATAGTGATGTTACTATAACAGTCTTCTTTAAGACTACATATTCAAATGTGGTGTCAATACTACAAACACACATACGGATGTTATTATGTGATATATTTTATTATCGACAGTTCCGTTACACATAGCTGTCATCATCACATGTATACGATTCATATTACTTGTCTTATTAATTATACCTGAAATATAATAGAATATTATGTGGTATAATAATTAAATAGACAGTTCCGTTTCACATAACTGTCTCTTCCTCAAGTAATTCGTATAATATTTCAACATCCTAATCGTTATATGTAACTACATTTCACTATCGAATATATATATATATGACATCTGGTTCACAATTTATTTGGTGTTAATGTTATACCTATGGTTGAACCTCTATTACTAAAGGTTTAGACATGTAGAAATGTTATCCTAGTAATATTATATGTATAACACCCTCCTAAATGTCTGGGGGAGTGGTGTAGAGGTACACTTTACTAAACCATAGGAAAGGAGCACTCAAATGGGTCACCACAGAGGGCTATCATACTCGGCTTCGCCTCTTGTGATAACCCTCAGGTTGACCCATACTCATACACCTTTCTCTATTTTTATCACTAACAACGTTCTCCTTCTATATTTTATCAGCGACAATAATCTCCTAGCACCTAAAGTACAAGTACAACATCTCCAGCCTCCATCCTGTGGGCAGCAAAAGTGATAAGACAGTGATAGGAGAGTTACTCTGGAAAGGATGGGGTGTGTCCCAGGTCCATGTGCAGCATCCATATGTACCTGGGTGGAACTTAGTGGGCAGAGTTCTTCTTGGCATTACAGATGATATGCCAAATTGGAACACTTCTACGGTAACACCTGCTATACAGCTGTCCTAGTCATTATTCTAGTGTGATAGACCAAATGTGAACCATTCCAGCTAAAGTTCATATTTAGTCAATTATCACATGACATCCCAGGTAGCAATGATACATCGGGCCAATGTTGGCTTATATTGGGCCAATGTCAGCTTATTGTAATGGTTTGTATTACCAGTTCGGTGGTTCGGGCCTTACAGATTAGAAAAGAAGGAGTAAGGCAGTAATTCAAGTGTATGCCAACGGTTTTATTGAGAAGACACTTAGCGGCTACCCGGAAGGTGGTGATGGGGCAGCTAGTATGGATGGATATCTAAGTCTATATGCTCGGAGGCCTGGAGGGCCTCTGACGTAGCGGCTGAGCTCCGGTCTTTATATACGGACCTTGGTGTTCGTCGCCAGATGTCCCCACAGGCCCGGATCGGTGCTGCCACCTATCCGGAACCTCAGGAACACCCAGCGACTGGACTCACCCGCCACGCCAGATGGTAACAATACCTATGGTTACAGTATAATACCTCTACACTACTCCCCCAGACATTAGGCAGGAGTTATAACTATTATATTATTATATAGGGATAACATTACATATGAGAGGTATTTAACATACTCGATAGTATTGATAGTTATGAATAAGCAATAGGAAAGTCGATACAATTCGACAATGTGGATGGATAACAGATATGTGTAACGGATCTGTTAAATTTTTAAATAAACCACATATTAATATCCTAGTGAGTTTGTTATTACCTAGTCTTGATAAAGACTTTAAACATAACCATACTATATAATGATACATTTTAGTTTAACCAATTAATCCATTAAAGGTTCTATTCAAGTAACCATCATAGCACAGGATAATTAATATTATACAATGATATGTCATATAAGTTAATGTGTTGATTCGAATTACTGGTGTAGAGGTACACTTTACTAAACTATAGGAGTTGGGTACCGTCTGACGTGGCGGGTGAGTCGAGTCGTCGGACGTTCCTCAGGTTCCGGATAGGTGGCAGCACCGATCCGGGTCTGTGGGGACGTCTGACGACGAACACCTGGGTCCGTATATAAAGCCCAGGGCTCAGCCGCTACGTCAGAGGCCCTTCTGGCCTCCACACCATGTAAACCACTGTCTTTTAATATTAGCTGCCTCTTTGATATCATCCGGCAGCCGTGAGTGTGCATTAAGTAATAAACCTAACCGTTGGCATACACTTGGAATACTGTCTTACTCTTTCTTTCCGAACCGTAAGACCCGAACCCCCCAGGTCCGTAAGGCCACAAACCCTTACACTGGTAATAATAATAAATATATTGTTATATTAATAGAAACATTATAACAATAAATATGGAATAATTAAGAAGACATTGGGTTTGGTGAGAATTGACTTTGTCAATATCAATCCTATACATGCCTTTATTAAATAAGACAATAATTTACAATACAATAATAACATAGCAATATACAGAATAACAATATAATACAATAGATAGTAATATATACAAAAATTACAATATCACAGTAAGTTTAAAATTTCCAGCACCACCCAGCGCGGTGTATGCTGTCCGAGTATATGAAGCCAATTGACCGTTAGTTCAACTGCTGGAGCTTATATACTAGAGGAAATGTTATGTGTGACGTCATAGAAAATCATGCGCCCCAGACAAAGTAGTACCTACGTATCACTCATTAATTATATATATATATACCTGGGAGTATATAGTTCCATAAATAATTATGACAATCTGGTGAAGTATAATATGTATCGGATCATGTTTAAGTATTAGGACAAGTAACAATAGATCCGTATATGTTATAAATCCGTAAGAAAATTATAATATTACGTGATTATAGGTATACAAATGAGAGTTATGGTCATTTGAATAGTAATTAAGGTAATTATCATGACAATATATATACACAAAATATGAATGTAGCATAGTGTGTAGTCTAGAAGTATCCCAGATACGATGCAGAGAGGTAGTGTGGTCAGCTAACCACGGGATGGACGTGCTAGAGTCTATAGTAATCCAGATGAAGTGATATAAAGATACAAGGTAGTTGAATAGGGACAGCTACCCACAATCCTCTAGGAGTGCTAATGTTCGTTGTAATAATCCGAAGGGTGTTAATAAATAATCCAGTTATCAACATGTGGTAATAATAGTCCTTTAGTGATATAGTTGACAGAGGTGTAGTCCAAATAGTTGATCCGGAAGTAGGTAGATAGCGGTAATAAGTCCATTCGGTACATAAGACAGGAATACGGCACAGTGGTAAGTCCATACGGTAGGGTAATCAGGAAACAGGTAACAGTAGACATCAGGTATACGTGTCCGCATCCGGTAGTATCTTCTAGCAGCACAACTACTATTCGGATTTATAGGAAGTTCATAATCCGAATAGAACTATCAGGAGATAACAGTAAAATTATATCCTGATCAGTCTATCTCTGGTTATAAAGGAACCTGGAACACATTGAATAGACTTAAGTGTATCATTGCTACCTGGTCAGATCTTCGACCAAGCATCAATGCTTAGGCTATCAAACTCCTTCATGAGTTCCTGATGCAGCTCCATAATCTTCTTATGGGCTGTATCTAGACCTTCAGCATGGCTTTTCTTCTGGTGTCTTGACAGATCACTATGCCGGTTATATGTGACCTTTGTAGTACACTTCTTACCCTTCTTACCATAACTCGGGTCACAGATGTAGACCGGGTGATGGTGGAAGTGGGCTTCTACAAGATGCCTTTGGAACCGGCTGAAGTACTCCAGGTCCGGACCGAGACATCACTAGCATCATGGCAAATAGAGAAGGGACAGGACTTTTGGTCGTCACCTTACCACTTCTTAAGTGCCCAACGCAACTTCTGCCTCTGGGTAAAGGTATAATACCCGTCAGTGTGGTTAAGCATAAGCGACATCTTGCGATAGGCCTTGCTCGGATTGGGATCCTCGTCAGTAAGACGCATCCAATCTTCGTCATCTGATTCCCTGTTCTTGTTAACCGCATCGGGGCAGGCATACAGAGTGGAACCGTCTTTCTTCACTCCGTAAGCACAATCTTGGAAACACGTCGAGATCGGGGTCTTATACCCAGATTTGGTGTTAGCCCAACGTTCGGCCTCAGTCTGAGTAGATGGGATAACTTTCTCATCATACTCTACTGAGGTCTCATCTAAGGAATCGTTGTCCGATGAGATCACCTCCATGGCGGTACTCAAACTGCTTGTGCCTGAGGTGCTGGCTTTCGGATTGGCTTTGGCAGAATCGGGTAGATTCTTAAGCCGCCGAGCAGCAGACCTCCTATTCTTAGAGCTGTCCAATCTTCCGGATCCGGATCTTTGGTTCCGGGTTCAGCCTTTCCAGCTTCACGCGAGGTACTTGGGACTAGCGGATCCACAGACTTTCCGGTAGAGCTGCTAGAACCAGATTTAGGAGGATCCGAGCCTCTAGCGTCTAATTTCAGGTCAGGAATCGGGGGAGCGGGTTTCGCTTCCTCGACTCTGGCTTTTTTGCAAGCCTCTTTTTCTGCTGCCATACGACGGTGGATGATCATATGGAGAGCTGCATTATGGTCCAGTCCTAGGAGAGAGGAGTTCCTGACATGGGTAATCTCGGCTTCTGCTATATAATAGCCGTCGCTCCACTGTTCAAAGTTGGAAGCTGTTTCACGGTACTCCATAATAGTACACAAGTCCTGTCGGACAGTGTTAGGGTGGGGGTAGGTCGGGCCAACAGGTTCCGCTACACAACCTACCCAATCAATATCTTTTGTAACATTCCACTGAGACCTATCGGGCTTGGGATACCCTCCCAGCGCGAAGGCTCTGTTAGTCTCGTATACGGACTCTCGGAAGGCAATGTCCACCATGAGTCCTCGTTGGAACCATGTCCAATCTCTAAGCCACTCCAGTGGCGTCCTCTCGAGTTGGAGCGGGTGCATCACATCCTCGATCGCGAGCCTCACCCTCGGATCCAGTTTGAATGGAGTACCATCTGGATGTACAGTCTGCGCCTGCAAGTCCGGGTGGATGTACAGGTACCTTCCATCGTAAGCATCTGGAAACGGGACATCGTCGTCCTGTTTCCACTGGTCCTTGGATCCGTCTACCTGGGTAGTGTCGGATCCGGTTGCACCTAGCTGTTCTTCTGGGTTCAAAGCATCTCCAGATCCTTCGGTAGGAAGTGGTGATACCGGCTTTTCTAGCTCATTCAAAGAAAATGAAGCCAGCTTCTCCTTGAACGACCGATCGGTGGATTCCTCCACTTCCATCAGGTCATTATCTGCCTGTGTAACAGGTGACAGTGCTTCCGGAAAAGCATCTGTAGACGGAGTCAGCTTATCCGGGTCACCGGATAGCTTGGCTACGGTTACGGATTCCTCAGCCATGACTGAAGGAATCTCCACGGGAGTCCAACACTCCTTTTCCCGACTTTAATGGCGTCGGGGCTGACAGCTAGCGGAGCCGCCTTCCTAAGAATTGACTCTGTGGGTGGTGCTAGCTTGTTTAGAGGTGATAAATCTGCAGACGGATGATCACTCGTCCGCCTTGAATCACTCGTCCGCCTTGATCCTCACCAAAAACCAATATGGCGACACGCCAGCTTCCGTGACGTCATTTCCATGCTTGCAAGCGGGGTCACGAGAGGTCAGCCGAGACTGGACGCAATGACTTCATGCGGCAACGCATGTGCTACGGACGGAACATAAACAAACCGAATGTTTTTAGGTAATTATCGCTCATGCTGTCAACTCATCTAGGGAATTAAGTGGAGTTTATGGAAAGCTTAAGCAAATCCACCGGATTATCTGTCCACTACCCACTGGTACATCATACAGCGACAACAATTAGGCCTTTCAGGTCAGTTGTTATCAGTTCCTCTAAATGTAAACATTACACTCGTTGTGTATACAGATTAGGTCACTGCAGTACTCTGGGCAAGTCAAGGGCTGCGGCGGACGACTATCCCTTCTTTGGATAGTTCCTTTTCGGACCTGACAGTTCGAAGAGCCTTCTCTGGGTGTTTCTTGGCCTTCGAAACACCTTTCCTCTTCTTATTGTCTTCATCTGCTGAGACTTTTTTTACTCCACCACGCTTAGTCCGTGTTAGCGGTGGCGGTACTGATACAGATATCTTCCTAGGCCTACCCCGGCCTCTCTTCGATATCGGGTTCTTTACCTGGTTCACTATCCGATTCAGATTCAGAATCTTATCGAATCCTTCACCATACATTTCTGTGGAGGTCTCGAATGTACCGTACTGTTGTAAGCATGTGTCACAAAATGGCATTGCTCGTCCCAATTGTATTTACAAGTGACTTTAGGACTTGAATAAGGGTTCTATTGAACCTTTCAACCAATCCGTCACTCTGTGGTCTATATGGATTGGTTCTGGTTTTGCAAATAGCTAAATATTCGCACATCCCTTGCCAGAGATTCGATTCGAACTCTCTACAACAGTCCGGACAGGTGGTTACCCATCTTTGCAAATCTCTCGACATGCCGGGCCAATAGTACTTTTTAGAAAGTCGTGCTAGCGAGCGTTTCCTTCCAAAATGACCACTGGTCCAATGCCCATGACAATAATAAATGATGTCATGTCTCATTGCATGTGGTATAACCACTTGTATGAGTTTCTCACCATTGTTACATGGCTTCCAACGGTATAACACACCTTTCCGGACTTCAAGCTCGGTCCATTGAGCAAGAAACCTTCTCATTTCTTGATTTTCCAGAGAGACCTCAGGTCTGACTGGACGTATACCCTTAGGTACCAATTGCAGTAGCTGTGCAGTTATCGAGTCAGCTTCCTGGAACCGTCGTATGTGATCCATAGACCATTCCAGTACACTGGCGACTAGGGGTTCGAAAGGTCTCCGAATCCCTGCTAAAACTGCTCTGTGAGCCCCACAGTCGGTACAATCCGGATTATCGCATTTCCGGATTGGTATTCGAGACAAGGCATCAGCATTCAAATGCTTCACTCCGGGTCTATGCTGAATTTGGCGATGTTCTAGCCCGTATTCGGACAAATGGGCTAACCATCAACCCAACATTCCTTCAGCATCTCGGAAGTTCAATAACCATCTTAAAGAGGAGTGATCTGTACGTAGAGTAAAGTCAGTCCCCCATAAGAAGTGTTTGAACTTCTTTGTATATACAACTACTGCCAACAGTTCACGTTTGGTCGTGCAGTAATTGTGTTGAGTTTTACTCAGTGTATTGCTAGCAAAAGCAATGGGTACCTCTCTTCCATTTTGGACTTGCGAAAGGGTGGCACCAATGCTGTCATTACTAGCATCCGTATCCAGTATGAAATGATCCGTCTCATTTGGATATTGCAATACGGGAGTACTCGTGAACAAATCCTTTAGCTTCATGCGTCCAAGGAAATTTATCCTTGGTACATCCTGGGGTCCAGTTAGCTATTATTTGTAATGGGTAACTGAGAATTTTAGCTATCAACATATGATTTCCCATGTGGAAAGTCACCCATTGTTTTATGAGAAATCTAGAACTGTGCAATTTTATCAGTAGGCATATCTAATTAGATTTAATTACAAAGATATATACATGGAGACTGTGTTGTTTAATTTTAGTATTACTTTTACAGAAGCCTTTATTCAAATGTTAAGGTTCTTTGTCAATCTCCAAGCAGCAAATAATATTTTGCTCTGGGCACTCACTTTTCTCTGCAATATACTTCCTCCATGCTGGCAAATTGGACCAATCCACTGTCGGCACTTGTCCATGGTAGAGGGTCATTTTTGACTCAGAATTAGATCATGAAACTTAATTTTATTGATATCCCTATATCTTGGCTCTTAGGAAAGGTTCATTCAAGTCACTAACTCCCAAGCGGTCAGGTTTTATTGCAAATATTCAAAATTATGAAAATGTAATGGGCGTGAGCAAAATGAATTCTTCTCTACATCACAGAAATATTTGTCAGAACTACATGATTTTCAGTTAGGATATTTGACAAAAGTACCCAAAGACACACTGTGAAGAAAAAAAGGAAAAAAAGATGGATATTGACAATACATAAGGAAATAATATGAATGTAATTGGGTGTGAGTGTAATGGGCGTGAGCGAAACAACTTTTCCAGGCTTCAGACAGCCACTCAGCAACATAACCTCACTCAGAATTAATCTAGGCAATAAAATAATTCAAGAATACTTATAGGATGCATTTGGAATACATCAAGCCTGCCAACATGCTTGCAGTGCATTTTACTCATGCCCATTACGCTCACGCCCATTACACTCACGCCCATTACATCTGTCAGTTAACCCCTGTTTTTGGAATAACCAAGGCATGTAGAGACTCCAGTCTTTTTTTTAAATGACTTATTAACAAGTTAGGCTGGTTGATAGAAAGAAAACTTTGATAGTATTTGTCCTGGATGCAGAAATTTGAACGTAATGGGCATGAGCAAAATGGACTTGAAAATACTTGAATATGTACCGCATAGTCATGCCTGCAAGTAGACCCTACGTTTCTGTACCAGAAAATCCCCTATGAGGACCCTAATCCTGGTGGGAAATAGGAAAATTGAGGGTAGTGTTTTAGTAGGCCTACCAGGGTACTTTTATTTTGCTCACGCCCATTACACCAACTGTCCTGGTTATAGAAATGAACAGGGGAAAAAGAATGCCAACCAGAGCACCTCCAAACAAAATGAAAATGTTATATAGGACCCCCACTAAGAAATAGATAACAATTTGTTGGTCTGTTGCTGTTTGGCTTGATGGTATATAAATAGCAAGCCAACATAAGTAAACTTGCCCTTCTTTTGAAGCCCAAGATTCATGTGCATGTACTTTGGTACCAAGCATAAGCTCAAGCATAAGCTCAAGGATGTGCCTGAGCTGCAATTGAAAATGGGTACCGTTACTTTGCAAACCTGCCGTACATATAACTACCTTGGTGTAGAGCTTGATGAACATCTTAATATAAATCCTCACATTGGTAAGATTAAAAAAAAATTATGGTAACAAGCTCTATTAGCTCACCAAGCTGCGTAAAAATATGACCAAGGATGTCTGTACACATGTTTATAAGAGCATGATCACTCTGGTACTTGAATATTGCTCCTTCTATAATGGCACTGGTATATAGGGTGAGTTAATCAAGCCTCAACGCATGCAAAACCAAGCGTTAAGAGTCTGCTGTAACACAAGAATGCATGACATCTCAGTATATGATTTGCATATAGCATGTAACAGCATGAACAGTTGAAAAGCACTGGAAAAAGCAGCTGATTATGATAATGTGGAAAAAGGCACATAACGGGGAGGCTAGGGAACAAGCGAATATTTGCACAAGGGGAGATAGGAAACCAAAATTTGCCAGACGAAGGGTAAAGACTAGTGCATATCAAAGGTCCCCCTATTATAGGGGTGTTTCTATGTGGGATGATCTAAATCACAACACCCAGCATATAGTCAACAAACACCACTTTAAACGAGCTATTAATCCATTAATGGAATATTCACAGATAATTGTACTGTAGTTTGCACCCATGCTTGTGTGTATATATGCGCATACATTTTGGACTTATTATTACACCACATATTATACTGATCATGTTATCATAGCATTGCAATATGCACTTATTGTTGATTACATCATCACAGTATTATCCCATATGAATGTAAGTCTGTAAACACATTTGGGTGTGTATGGGAAACCATCCCATTGGGACGAATACACATAAATAAAGTAATAATAATGATAATAATAATGGTTGCTTACTTTTTATTTTACAGCGCCCTGTATCCAAAAAAGACCAAGAAAAGACCCAGGTGCCCATTTTCGGTGGATTGACCCATAAACTGTATTTGGCATAGTCAGAGTGTGCCTCTGTGATGTCGTTAGGATAACAGTAGGAGAAAGTAGTACTGTTAAATAAATAGGTCTCTGCAGTTGGAGATTGATTCATTCTTTCCTAATAAAGATCACACTCACCCTTGAACAAGCATTTCACTATGTAGTTAAGATTTTACAGCGTGTTACGTGTCATAAGGCTTACTACTAACTAGCTTTGCAGACATAGCTATCAACTCATGATTTGTAATGATTCTGCCAATTGGGCACATTTCCAATTCAATAGATGCTGCAGAGAAAATTGCATCTAAAGAGTGAAGCTATCCTCTACTGGAGATGTCAGACATTTTAACATTCTCCATTCTCATTAGCTCAAATTATGGACAAATTTATTTATATTACCTCATAGCCACCCTATCAATAGCCTTTAAGGCCCATATAAAGGCAGCGTTGAGCAAAGGATGTGTTGATGCGACTTGTGTCATAATATTATTGACAAAGTTAGCAGGTCTTAACCATCAGCCACACAGGAGCTGTAGCAAGGCTTATGTCAGAGGTCAGGATTGTGTACACTTGTTGGCATATTACCTTTTCCCTATTACATACAAAGAGTAGGGACATGCCTCTTGTTTTGACAAGTAAATAGACCATTTAACCTAGAAAGATGTGCCGACTTGGCCTAAAATGGAGATAACCTTTTTCATAATTTGTGGATTTTCAAAGTTGCCAGAGATTCTGCTGTAATCTGACACCAGTGGTTTTAGAGTCTATGCCGGTAGCCCTACGGCGTCTTTGCATTGTTTTTGAAAAAATTTAAACTTAATTCAGCCAAGTTTTTTAGGTCGTACATCCAGGCATTTTCATGTCATCTCCATATGACAACTACTTGATATTTCATTTATATAGATTTTACAACATCTGAACCTTAAACTTTATTGAAGCTATACAGTACAAAATAGTCCATAATAAATATTAATGCTATCATTTAGGGATCAAAGTACAATCCAGTCGGCTGATGAGTTAATAATAGTGCCATCAGAAACTGTCGTTATGGCACTACCATAAAATCAAACAATCATAGATACAATGATTCCTGATAACAATCATCATGAAGCAAGATAAGCACCGCACATAGATAATTTAAATCACATCATAAGTATCCCTTACCCTATTTTATGATAAAATATATTAAAAAAAACCTCGAGACATGATATACTATACAAAATAGACTAATATAAGCTACTGTACTGGGCTATGAGAATATTAGACAAGCTTTATGTGGTCATATTTTAATACTGGAGCTGTTGAGAATCATGTTACCCTTATCTTATTTGTTAAAAATTCTGAATTTAATGACCTTTTGAAAGCCTGCATTTTGGCATGATACAATCTCCTGTCATTCAGTTAAGGCAGTGCTATTTGGTTGTGTATTTCAAGGGTAGGCGTCAGAATGTGAACACCTAGGCAGGTTTTGATACACTCATTTTGTTGTCTTTGCTATTCACCAAGTAAAGTATCCTTAGATCCATGATACAATATGTCACAATAATCTATTACCGGTAATATGTGGGATTTTGTAAATTTTTAAGCATGCTCGATCTGTGAGACACGTATGAATTTTGTACAAAAGTAGTGATTTATGTCTTACATTTTGAATAACCTTGCTTACATACATATTAAAGTTTAATTCCTGGTCTAAAGTAACACCGAGATACTTATACAATATGACTTTTTTCAACAATTTACCATTGAGTTTGATTTTTGGTTTGGGGAGTTTACCAAGGTTTTATGAGAAAGCACACAACATTACCTTAGTTTTAGACTCATTCATTATTAGCTTGTTGATAGAGGACCATTGAGAAAATTTGTCTAGGGCAGGTGATAAAGAATGAGAAATATTATCAAGTTTTTTGCCAGAGACAAATAACACAGAGTCATCAGCAAATAAAGTTTCATGACAATCATTATTTTGTATACAATCATCTATATAAAGCAAAAAGAATAACGGACCCAAAATTGAGCCTTGGGGTACTCCACATACTAAGTTGGCTTTGTTGGATCCAACATAGTTTGCAATTGAGCATTGTTGGCGCCTGGACAGTTAATTTTCTTTTAAGGTTAAGTTTCGAGTTTGAATTCCATAATATTCTAATTTTTTCAATAAAATAATATAATTTAATGAGCCCAAAGTAACATTCCCCTTATTCTATTGTTTAAAGTGTGATTGACAATTGTTGATATTGTGTCAAGTGTAGATTTCTTTCTTTGATACCCTCCTGATTTTTTGTCAAAATATTGTATCTGTGGAGGTGCAAAGCTATTGACGTACGGATAAGTCTTTCTAAAATCTTACCAGGAAGTGGGAGCACACTAATGGGCCTATAGTTAGAAATATTTGTCATGTCCCCCCCTTGGGTAGAGGGGTGACAGTCGCAATCTTCCAGGCATCAGGAATAGTACTGGTATTTATACAAAGTCTGATTATTTTTATAAATTTCTGTGGAACTTTGAGAGCTGCAGCTTTAAAAAATATTTGAGGGCTAATACTCAATCGCAGAAGATTTGGAAGTGTCAATATCTCTCAAACATTGAAATATTTGATCATTGGCAAAATTCAGGCATATCTACTACACAATGCTCACCAAAGAGTTGAAAAGCAGCATTGTGGGCCTCAGCCAGCTTAGGTTCAATATCAGCAAATAAAGAATTAACAAATTCAGCAGTGTTTTCCATCTGGACTGAATTACCATTATTGTCGACCAAATTTATTATTTTTAACATCTTGATAACTCTCCAAAATTTCTTTGAATTCTTTTCATACATCTCTGAAAGTTTGCAATAATAACTATTTCTGGCTAGATCCACCTCTGCATTCACAACATTCCTTAATATTCTGGCATGGTGCCAAGTTATAACACTCTGAGCACTTCTGGCTTAATGCAATAAAGAATTTTTATCATTTATTCTCTCTAGAAGTTCATTAGTCATCCATGATTAAGCCTTATTTTGAACTTTGAAATTTCTTACTGGACACTGTACATAAAGATACCTTTTCAGAATATTTTCAAAAACATCCCATGCATCTGTAGGGTCCATACAATTATCATAATAATCCCAGTTATGGTTTTCCACCTGATTTAAGTATTCCTCAATATCAAAATTCCTATATGATCTAACAAGGAAGGTTCTATAAGACCTTTTCACTTTTAATTGGTGCTTAGTAAAATGTACCAGTAGATGGTCGCTTAAGTAAATATTAAATGGACCGGATGATAAGATAGAATCACAGTTTCTAAATATTAAATAAATACATGTATTGGTGCCATAGGTGGTGGTGACCTTATTTAAAGGTTGTGTTAAATGCAATTGATCCATTGTTTCATACAGTAATCTTTTTTCATTAGAATTTTTCAATATGTCCACGTTAAAATCACTGATCAAAAATACATCATACTGATCTATAGGGTCAACTTGTAGCAATAGGGCTTTAAATACATTACTAAAATTAAGCAAAGAACCATTTGGTGGGCGATACACATTACAGATTATTATTTTCTTATTCATGCCTTTTAAAGATTGAAGCCATTGCATCTCTATGTCTTACATCTATTGAACTGCTTAAAAGCCTGAATAGAACATGGAACTCCTTCATCTACATGAGCACATAAACGCCCTCCTCTAAATAGGCTAATTCTGTCTTGGTGAAACATATTATATCTAGGGAAACTATACAATCCAGAATCATCGCTGTCATTAAGCCAGATACGTCTCAGAAAATAATATTATGTCAATATCACCATTTCCCATTTCAGCTTTGAAACTGGACATTTTATTTCTTACACTATTAGCATTCAAATGAATGGTAGAAAAACCCCTCCTAAAAGTGGTTTTATAATCTAACATGAATCAATGAGGAAATCAGACATTGAATGAGATGTGATGTGTACAAGCTTTTGTAAAAATAACAAAAATTGTAGAAAAAAAATCCCCCCTAGGATAATTGTACGGCTGTTATAGCCAATCATGCTGAACCTTCTAAGGCGTATCAGCAGACCCTTGGCTAATTAAAGACAAGACTTAAACTAATATCTAAATGTACATCCTTGTGACGTGTAACATATAAACCTGCATATATAACAACTCAGAAATGGATAATTATACTCGTTATATTGGACACCCACTTCAGAGTCAATTTTCTGTTGGCAAGTCAAAGTTGGGATCATCTTCTTCAGTGTTATCTTAGGTACCAGCACCTTCAGCGTCATCATCAGGGATCGCAGGGCTGGCTTTATCATTCTCAACACCATCTTGGGAATTTTCAGCTTCATCATTGTCCTTAAACCTGAGTATTTCAACTCGTACTCTCATGAGTATATACCCAAGTAGATTCTCTCCCTTAATATTTACACGAGTGCAAAGATCGGCTTGGCCTAGATGCATTTTCACCCCACAGGCGGGATTGAAGCTGGCTTCATACAGTTTCCTGCCTTCCAGAGATTCCATTATGGCCAACATTGAGACAGACAATGAGAATTTTGCTTTCAAGATTCTATGCATTTTCCCGTCAGCATGTCTAGACCACTCTGGTTTCAGTTTGATTTTTTTGCCCTCTTCCATGATTTGGTAGGGACAAGTCTCCTCCATGTATAGGTTCGAGAGTCTATTATGGTGTGAGTGGTACATAACCCCATCTGGAATTATTGCAGTGGTAGCTTTCTCCATGTTAAGGTCTGGATGTTGGAGTTGGTGGTGTCCATATGACTTGCCTTCTATGATTATAGCACATTGGCAAAACTGTATGCTGAACCCCATGCCTTTAGCGTGAAAATACATACACCTTAAGTCATTAAAGCGCTTGTATTCTTTGTCATTATGCTGATCACCGATAGATACTTTCTTGTAGTCAAGGTTGTTCTTCAAATTCTTGGGATTTTTCATCATTTTTGCCTTTGTGTCACCTTTTTTGAATGTCAGTTCAACCGTTCGTTGTTTACCACAGGCGCCGTCATCTTGGATTGGGAAGTCTTTACGTTCAACAGATTCAATAGTCGTGATGCCAAAATCAACATTAATATTCCTAAATAGTTTTCTCATTTCCCATTTTCTCCAACAGATTTTCATCATCTTGTTCTGGTAGCAACTCCTTTTTCGTTTTCTCCCTCTTGAGAATGGTATTGAGATGCTATAACATTTCCTTTGTATATACTAAATGATGTAACTTGTTTGCCTGGTCCACTACATTTCACCAATCACAAAGCAGCCCAGCATAGATACCCCAGAGGTAATGGAACATGCCAACCTAGGCTGATTCAATACTAACAGACGCTTCCTCAGGGGGAGTGGCAATTCCTACAAATGTCAGACTCCCCTATGTGGCAACAACGAGAGAGGTCTTTTGTCCAAGTACACACTGACAATAAGAGGTTATTGTGCCCTCCAGCCTAGCACCAAACTATACTTAGTACTCTTTTTGTACAAGGGACAATGTTATCCCTATAACCTGTGCTGCCTCCATAAGGTGCATCAGGAGGGAGTCCATTCTTGCTTAGGGTAAAGTGAGCATGAGTCGTCCACTTGGACCTCTGTGCAACCTATAACTATTTTCTAGGACCTGTTCTACAGTAGGCAAACATGGGATGGGCTTTGAAAAACGGTTATCAAAATTTTCCTTAAGTGATTCTCTTTCCAGCAAATAAGGTTACAAATCTTATAGTCATGTCTACCAGCTCCTTTAAGCCTTCATTGGACAAGTGAAATGTATTTTTCATCATCAGTACCAAGAGTCGGCCAACAGTACCTTGAGCCGTCCACATCATATAGTGAATCAACTATTCTGTAGGAGATTGTCTATTGTGTACTTGATGCAAGGAAGAGGTGAATTTCCACTTATTGATAATTGACAGGTTGTAAATACAATCCATTTACAATATTTAGTCAAGGCTAACTCTGTCCCTTAACTACTAAGACATTATTGCAAGCTTATCCTCATTTACTAGTTGCAATCCAATATAAGTGACTTTCAAATTATCAAAACCCCATTTCTATTTGCATGGATATAACTACAAACATGCTCTTATTGACAGCCTGTGAAAAGTGATGAAACCAACAAAGCCAAAGATTGTAAGATGGCAAGTGCTGCATCTTCCCATCTTCTCCAAATGTTAATCACTTAAAATCTTCTAAGGTAGTCATTGATAACTTCAATTTGCCACTATAAACATGCAAAGTGGCCGACTCAGGGTACATGGATGACTCAAGGTCACTCTACCCTATATGCTGCGCCTTATATGTGGGATATTAGAGTGATGAATCATATTGAAATTAAGTTCCTATGAATCATTTTTCCAATGTTGTGGTTTAATTCATGAAACTATGAACAGGTGATACTCTTAATACTAATTATGTTCAAAATGGTCCTTGGAAATGAGATTTTGCAGAAAATAACAAGATTGTAGGGTATCCTGTTTGGATTTAGATAAGAAGGAAATAGGGGAGTTGCAATCAATCAGTGATCGCAGAACCATGTAAAGTCCATGAATGTTCCCATGCTGGCATGTTATAGATTGGAAATGTTTTCTGAAATTCTGCCAAATGAAACATTCGTAATAATCCCAATTTTGATTAACTAGGACTTAATTGCATTTGAAGTAGATTCCCTCCTCCAATAGGGGTCTTTTCTAGTATGCATTGGGAATAAACAAAGTTTTTCTGGAGAGCCTTTCAAAAATGTTGTTGAATTAGTATCACCACTGGGTACATAAAGTCCTTGTTTGCATGTGATAAAAGTCAATTTGTGCACATCTGTGGTCCCATGGGTGATAGCTTGAGGTCGAAAATCATAGAAAGTTGGCAGATGCCCCAGTGGGCACACAATGTTGCATCAACATTGACAACCAGTTGATGTTATGTTGATGGTGTTGATCAACCTGTTTTCAACACTTTTTTCAATATTTGTATTTCAACGTTGTCAACCATCACCATTTCAACATCCAGTCAACAGTTGACATATCAATGTTGAAATATTGTTGTCAACTCAACGTTGATTCAACATTGATTTGTCAATGTTGAATCAACAATATTGATTTCAATGTTGATACAACATTGATTCAACATTGATATGTCAACAAAACAACTGTCAACGTTGTTTCAACATTGTTGAAACAATGTTGAGTCAACATAGAAACACAAACATTGAATCAGCGCTGATGGTTAGATGTTGAATCACAGTTGATTTTGAGTATGTTGTTTCAACTTTCAATTTCAACTCTATTTCAACCCTAAATCAATGTTGATATGAAAACATTGCAAACGTTGTTTCAACGCTGAATCAACATTGATGTGCCCAGTGGGTGGGGTCTCCCGTGGAGTATAGGGGCCTGAGATTAAACCCTGGAGTGTCTGAAAGATATTTTTTGTGGATAATGTATAAGCATTGGGGTAACTACCCACAAAATATTTTCAGTTAAATATGAAATCCGTTGCTGTGACAACACCCTGAACATCTATACTCTGGAAGACCCTGAAAAGTTGTCTTGCCGAATGACATTAGGGGGGTATTTTCCCTTAAGCCATGCAAAATTAATTCTTTTATGTATTTGGTGAACTTTTATGTTAACTTTTGTTGACTACTGGGTCTAAGGTTAGGATTCTGAGAGCTGCAGCTAAAGGACTTGGACTTATGTCCTACACTTGAATCCTTTTTCTTCAGGCCTGAAATGGCATTTTCACTGAATTCCTTGAAATTCCTGGTTCAGGAAATTTCAAAACTTGCTGGTATGCATAAAAGTGACACAGTCTTAGGTAGTTACTTTTAATCACGTGGAAGACAATGCCCACCATGTGTACTTTCAGGTGGTATATAGGTTTAATAGGCCAAAAATATGTGAACACCTCACAATGGAGGTCCTCAACATGGCATGTAACTCAAATGTCATTCGGGAAGACAGATTCCCAGAATTGGGATAAAAGTTTATCAAAAAAATGTTCATTCTAGGATAGGAAGATCACATCTGACATAAATACTGATACAATTTCCATAATATAAAGGTCAAAATGGTCCAGACCAGAGATTTCCATGGAAGTATGATGATAATTTCTCTAGGAAACCAAGTCCTCACCATGGCTGTACCTACATTCGGAAAGACAGATTCACAGAATCGCGATAAAGGTTTACCACAAGAATTCATTCTATGATAAGAAGAACACATTTGACATAAATCCTAATAAAATTTTTAGAATCTACAGGTCAGAATGGTCCAGACTAGAGCTTTCCATGGAGGTATGATGATGATATCTTTAGTAAATTAACCACTCAACATAGCATGTAACTAAAATGTCATTCGGCAAGACATGTCATTCGGCAAGACATTTTTTAGACTTTTCCCCCTGCTATTCCAAACCATGAGGGATAATTTATCTGTTTTACACTATGGCACTTAGATATATGTGGGGGGTAAATAACTGACATAGTTAATATAGTTAAATATGTAAACCCCAGCCAGGATGAGAAGGAATGTGCTATTTCGGAAGGACACCCAAATAAGGGCTGTCTGGCTGAAAAAATACTCATGGCCTGCTCACAGCCAAGATAATGGAGCAATTCCAATTATTTTTCCAGATTAATTTAGTAGGGGACTAACTCTAAATGTTAGCACAGAATATTAACCCATATACATCATAGATATTTTAGGAGGGGGTCATATGCCCTAAAATTTTCGCCCAGACAAACTACTTTACAAAAAGTTAATTTCTCAAAAAATATAGACAAACTGCCCCTAGGAAGGCAATCTTAGGTCCAAAATTTCGGTTTCCCTTCAGATTTCAGTGGTCATAAATGGAAGGACCCATTCCTATTGTCAAATTTTTAAAAAATTATGGAAAAATGTCAGATTTATTGATTTTCCCCTACAAAATTGGTCATTTTGGGCCTATTTTAACCCCCTGGTGCCCAAAATATGCATATTGCACCATCAAAACCCATATGTAACATGAAGATCTCAATGAGCCCTACATTTTGAGCCAAAAGAATTAGGGGGGAAACTAAAATCCTAAGTGTAGGAGCTGGAATACATTCAAATTTGTCATATGCAAACCTTCTATGATTTGTGACCTTGAACCATTTTATGTATGACAACAGTTTGTTCAGCAGGGTATGATTTTAATAACTAGGAGTCTGTTTATCAATCATTGTTACCCTTACAACCATGCAGTGAAAGGAAACACAATGGGGAAAATAAAGATTAATATATTCATTTGAGCACAAAGTTCAAGCTGTGAATCCTCAGGAGTCTGGAGGGTAACAAATGGTAACTCAAAGGATTCCCCTCATTTTGCCATTTACTCTAGAATCCCAAAGTGAAACTGAAAATGTATATGGATACATTATAGTGTTAAGCAATGGAAAATCCATACCTTTATCACCTGGTAATATTTCTAACTGTTGATATTATTATTTCTGCAGGGCAATTGAGATTATGAATCTCGTGTGCACATGGCACAATACAATGGGAAGCCTGCCTAATATCTACACAATTCCAAAACAATGAATAGATCCTGCAGCTATGAATACTATAAATGGTTGTGCTATATCCCTGGTACTGTATGCCTTATCATAATAATACATACTTACACTAGGGTCTGTGTATAGATAAGGCCATATAATGCAGTATATATGATATTATGAAGAATAAGCAAATAATCTGTGAATTTTTTCCTTAAGTTCACTTCCTTTTTCAAACCTGGGAGTATTTTCAAATGAACATATTTGCTACTTTGTAGTGCATACAATGGCTCTACTGTGACAGCATTAAGACGGTAATCTTTCTGGTATTGGCTTTAACGATATCAACATCAATTATCAACTGACTGTTGTAATCCTAACAGACATCTTTCCCCAATAATATTGCTATTTGCCTTTGAAATGTCATTCTTTTAACAGTAGTACGCCTGGAGTCTAAGTGTGTGGTCAGTGCAGCTTGTTCCATGTTAAATCATGCTCCTGCACATGCTGGCCACCCATATCCGTACAGTGATTGGTTATGACATGGGCCAATAGGCCTCAGGTTGCATAATGAGTGATCTAACATACAGCACCACCAACTGGTGGGCATTCTGTAAACTATAACGTATGTGACATATGGGGTTCGCTTGGCAATATGGGAAATAATATAATACAGTCCTAATGCACAGTAATAATCATATCAATATGAATTATGAATTTATAATTCATAATTATTCAATAATATGATGTAATGTGACGTAACATTGCTTAATCAAAGATGGCAGACGATACTCCATTGAAAAAGGTAAACATATACCCCCTAATAAATACGGAGCGTCCCTTGCTCCGGCGACTTAAGGTCCTATAACTACAGATCTAGCTTAGTGCAGCTATTGTAGTGTTTATTAAAAAGGTCCATGGGGTCTACTTCTGTAGCACTCGTACAAATTCAGAAAATTCATAGCCTGCCAAAGGGCTGTGTGCTGTATTGTTATGCGTTGTTTTTGAAAAACTTTCAATTAAGATAGCATAGGCATACATTGTGAAGAGATACAGCGTGGTAGCGAGTCATGATCCAACTACTAATTCCCTCCGTTTTAGGCAGTAACAAGGCAAATACAAAGATGTGGGTAGTATAGGAAGTCATGGCACTAACTATTAACGCCCTTCAAAAATTAACAGGTACAAGGCAATACAAAATGAGAATAAGATAGGAAGTCATGGTACTAACTACTAACTGCATGCTTTCTTTTTAAATCATACTACAGACTAGAAAATAAAAACTGGATAGGAAGTCGTGATACTAACTAATAACTCCCTTCCATGGACACACAATCTACAATGATACAGATAAGCATGTAGGCTTAGGCCAAGCCTTTTATGACAGGTGTGAGTAAAATGAGTATCTGACAAATGCAAATGGCAATAAAGTGATCTGTGGTTTAATGTGTATGAATAGTTAAAATATAAGGTGTTGAATATTGACACAGGAATTATAAGATGGGTACCAGATAAATGCTGAGATGGCTTGTGTATGCCGTTGTCTATGTAACTAGCTTTCATTAGCATGCCGAGTGGTTAAAGAAGGTGGAACTCCATCTATTGCCGGGGTTATGCTCAGTGGCCTGTTTATGTCCTTGGCAGTGGCTTTTGCATCTTCTAGAATCCGGTTGCTGAACGGTGTGAGGTCTAAAGTAGTGTCTTTAGGCAACATGTGGTGTAGATGGATTGAAGGAAAGCCTCTGTATTAAGGTGGGGTATCATAATAGGTTGAGGATGTAAGGATGACGAGGTAATGTTTGTTGTGTCTTCTGCCAGTGAAAATATCACTGGCATGTTGACCGTATGCATCAAGTAGTGAGTAGAGGTGGTGCTATTGCAAGGCATTCTGGTATTTGGAAGGAACAGACCATGGAACTGCAAATGGCAGTTACAGCAGACACCCACCACTATGGTTGGTGGTGACCAGGTAGCTGTCCTTCCCTATAGCTATGGCCTGGGTGTGAAGAGGTTTAAATGGTGATGTCTTTCTTGTTATTGATAAAAGCTGCTATCAGACAGGTTGGTGTGTCCAACCTGAATCTAGGGATAGCCCTAGCACATACCTTTAAAATGTTCCCTGGACATGCTAATAGGCCTGAATCTGTTAGTTCCAAAAACTGTGTCTGTGCCTCATTCACACCAAAGAAGTGTAGATTGTCTGTCACCATCCGGGTTTCATTTGCATTTTCAGTGTCAATGGGTACTTCTGTGGTGACAACTTGGAATAAGTTAAATAAGTCTGTGAATTCTGCGGTAGTGGTGTCTGCATCCGATGAAGTCGTGGGATAAGCGCTACAAAATTTTGAAAATCTGTCCAGCACTACCTGGATGTATTTATGTTTGGCTGGTGTTGGTGGGAGAGGCCCTATGGCATCTATATGCACAAACTGAAATGGGTAGGATGGTTGTTCATGTTGTTCATGTGGTGACAACTTGGAATAAGTTAAATAAGTCTGTGAATTCTGCGGTAGTGGTGTCTGCATCCAATGAAGTCGTGGGATAAGCGCTACAAAATTTTGAAAATCTGTCCAGCACTACTAGGATGTATTTATGTTTGGCTGGTGTTGGTGGGAGAGGCCCTATGGCATCTATATGCACAAACTGAAATTGGTAGGATGGTTGTTCATGTTTTGTCATAGGAAGTTTGTTTGTGACGTTCATTTTCTTTGATTTCAGACAAACATTGCAAGAGCCTGTGTATTTTTGAATGTCGCCTGCCATATACTTTTGGTAGCATGGTGGCGAGCATTCTTTGTGGGCCGGCATGACCTGCAAGGGGGATGTCATGAAATAATTTCAATACGTGAATGCTTATAACTTCCGGTATGACTGGTTGAAAAGACACCTCCTGATGTTTCTTGTATTGAGTGGAATTGATGTGACATAGGATACCCTCTAACATAAGGTGATCTTTGTTAGAATTTGTAGAATGATGGTTACACACAAAACCAGACAGTAGAATTAATTTATGTGGATTTTTTATTCTTGTAGACATTTTGTTGTTGTACAATGAAATCAAGTGATGATCAGTTTTAGTTGCGACGTTTCGATGGTCTTAAGCCATCTTCTTCAGGCTTGATCATGTTTTACCCCTAAATTTCTACCTCTGAAGTACAAAAAATGATTGTCCTTTCGTTCCACTGTAAGTAGGTCATTTTAAAGTAGGTCAAGCTGGAAAGTAGGTCATCTGGATAGATCCTTGTTTTGGTAGAGTGTTTTTGTAGTAGGTCTTCATCCATGCTTGGATTTACATCAAGTGCTTGATGTTAGAATTTACAAATTGCTGGGTGTCACGTTTATTTTTACTGTTTGGTACCACTCCAGATTCTAGGCATTGTATAATAGGATGAATGATAAGATACTGATGGGTCTGCTAGCTGATTCATGAATTCCATGATATGTTTGGTTTGTTCCGCTAGGTGGGATGCTTTAAAAGGTCGAATTTCCTTTGACTGAGGTGTGAATTTGGTTTATTGTATGTTTATGGCATCACTGGGGATGCTTGTAAACTATTACGGCTTACATTGTGTTCAAGAATGCTGGTGGGCTGCCTGATAAGGTGTGAATTAGGTTTGTTTGAAGTCCTGATTCGGCCAGCGCATTTGGGAGTGGCCTGGGTTATGGCGTGGCATCACCTGGTTTGTTGTTTCAGGTGGGGGATTAGCAGGTGGCGGCTGTATTGGGGTTGAGTCTGAGTTTGCGCGCGCCGACTGCGCTGTTAATCCCTCCTTTGATTGTGATACGGGTTGTCTGATTACAACATGGGTGTTTCCAATGTTTCTAAATGAGCATTCTCCTATTTCTGATGCCATGTTATCCGTGGGGGCCAGTTCTGAAGGGCAAGTACAGTAGAAATTGTGTGAGGATTTCTCTTTTAGAATTGATGATGGTGGCAATTTAAATAGAGTGTTCGGGCTGAGTCTGTATGATAAAACTGTGTGTTAATTTTATCATTAAACATAACTCTGTATTGAACTGTATTGATCGGTTTTGGGGGTGGTGGTAACTCAGTCATCGGCTCTTTATCTAATGGTTAGTCTCTTCTAGATAATACATCAGATGGCACATTTAATTTTCCCTTGAGATGCTTTATTGTAAAAGAGAACTGTTGAATTTTCAATGCCCACCGTGCCCACATATTTTTATTGTTTGATTTTGTCAGCATCTGAATGAGGGCTTGGTGGTCTGTGTATAGTTGAAAGTGTCTGCCTTCTAAGTAATACCTAAAATATTCTATACCAAAAACTACACCAAGTAGTTCCCTCTGGGTGGCTGCATAATTCTTTTAGTGTTCATGCAGGGATCTACCAGCAAAGGCTACCGGGCGTAGGACGCCATCTTTTGTTTCCTTGGAGAGGGTAGCTCCAAGGGCAGGATCTGACTAGTCTGTAGTGTGGTGGAATTCCTTTTGGTAATCAGGATACCGTAAAATGGCGTCTTCAAAGATTGTCTCAAAGTCTTTTAATTTTTGAAAGGCAGTTTCATATTCCTGAGTCCATTTAAAGGTCACATTTGTGAGTAGTAGGTCAAAGAGGGGTCACGCTTTCTCACTGAAACTTTTAGTAAATTTCCTGTAAAACTGAGCTAACCCAGTGAAATTGCGGACGTCCCTCACTGACTTTGGCGTGGGAAAGGACTGGATTTTCTCTATTTTGTGTGGGGATGGTTTTATGCCCTCTGTGGTGACTTTCATGCCTAAGAAAACTCTTGCAAGAAAAATTCACACTTCGTTTTCTTGAGCTTAAGGTTGCCTTTTCTAAGTGCTAGGAAGATGTCCCTCAAGTCTATAAAATGCCGGTCAATTGATGGTGAGAGGCATAAAATATCATCCAAATATGGGATGACACATTTGTATTGGAAATTTTGAAGAACCAGGTTGATAACAGCTTGGAAGGCCTGGGCACTCGTAGCTAGCCCCATAGGCATCGATTTAAATGATACTTTTTGGTACGAGTTAAAAATGTGACCTTGTCCCTGTCCTCCTCCCTAATTGGTATTTGGAAATACCCTTGCTGGGCATCCATTTTAGAGAAGATGACTGGACACATTTCACCAATCATTTCAATACTGTCATCAGCTCGTGGGGAAGTGAGGGCCTGATTAATAATTTGGGAATTGACATATCTCAGGTCAGTAACAAGGCGCCACCCTTGTCCACCCTTCTTTTTAGCTAAAATACTCTGTGACGACCATGGGCCAGTGTTCGTTTCCTCAAGTATGTTTTACCAGCTTTTCACACTCCTTCTCTAAGAGTTCAGCTTTGTGCTTTGTGCGTCAGGTTTAAATTTAATTTCATGGGTGTACAAGTGAGTGCGGCCTAACTTGTGGTCTTTTTGTACAAAGATATCATCAAATTCAGTGACTAATTTTATCAGAGCCTCATATTGCGTTTCAGTGAGTGCTGGTGATTTTGGAAAAAGAGATCTATTTATATCCTCTAAAGTAGGTTTTACTGTGGGATCATCCACTTCTACTGTGTTAATAAGAGCTTTGGTATCAGACCAATTTTCTTCCTTATCTGAGGTTGAACATGTGGAGTAGGCGGGGGGGACGGTACATATATAGTGCTATTTGTAAACTCATTGGAAGCATCACTGCAGATAGAATCATTATCACTGTCATTACTAGTATGGTGGTCAATGTGGGGCACACCTACTGACCCTGTGTCTGTATTCACAGTGGATTTAGTATACACTCCTACAATTTCTCCTTTCTTTATCCTACATGTATGACAGGTGATATTCATCAATATGACTGAATGTCTGTCTAGTTTATTTGGTGTGGCTACAGACCATTACACTAAATGTGGAACATTTTTGTTTTCCCTTCTCATGTTATGAGTTACTCCATTGATATGTGACAAAAAAAAACGTGGAAAAAGGTAACATTATGGGATTTAGTGTTATTTATTGCCACCAGGTGACCTAATCAGCATGAAACATGGTATAACATGATACATTGTCAGATTTTGATGATCCACGTACCAAAATGATCCCTACAACCTCTGCATTTCAATTGAAATAGACATGGTTTAATGTGTTCATTGGATATCATCTTGGTAAACATTACTCAAATCAGATAAACATACCTGAACTATTACAATATTACAATTTCTGTCAACCAGCACAGATTGTATCAGTTTTGGACATGTTGACATGCTTATTTGTGCTGTAAATTTAAGTCTGTGCCCATTATTCAGGGACTGTAGTTGTCCAAATATGAAGGAAGACCTACAGAAAGTATTCTTATAGGTTACAGCAAAGTTACCCTCTTGCATTATTTGGTTGTGCCACCTAATGGCTGTCAATAGCAATAAATCCCCATAATGTTACCTTATCCCACGTTGTGTCACATATTATGGACTGAATGCATGCTGGTAACCTCTGCAGTGAGAGACATTTCAGAAAAAGGTGGTATGGTGATTGATTTTACAGCCCTGATTGGTTGGAAGCATGGTTCTGGATTTGTGGAATAATCAAGTTTTATATCCAAGAATACTATGGCTATGTCTATCAGGCATTTGAAGCTTAAATTCCGTTTAGTAAGCAAGGATCCTGAAAAATATCTACCCATAGGTTAGAAAAATGCTAAAATATCAATTTAAAAAAATCTGATATTTTTGACACTATACCACTTGAGAAGCCTATATCTAGGCTTCTAAATGTGCGACTTCAGTACCATTTTGTTAGGATGGGTCACATATCTGGTTGTGTGACTCTTAGTGTGGCTCTCACATCGTTCCTGGGTTTCTTGATGATTTTATGTATTGTCTTTTTTTTAGGGTGGATATCGTTGGTCGGTTCAGGTTGTACTGGAATCAGTTCATTTTCACCGCCATATGACCTATCTATGGAACGAGCTCCTAATTTCCCTGGCTAGGGTGGTTGTTGTAGTTCTGTAGCTGTTGTTACTGAGGCGGACCATAAAAATGCTGCTGCATCAATGGTGGCAGCATACCCCAGTATGGCTGCTGTGGCATCATGGGTGGTTGTGGGTACATGTGCGGCTGGAAATGTGGTTGTTGGTAGGGATTTTCTGGATATTGCTGTGGTTGTTTGTGCTGCTGATTTTGATGCTTCCTAGTGCTATTGTTTGTATTTTGCTTGTTGGCATTCCGTCTCTCCTGCATTTGCTGCATAAAATACGGATGAACAGTTCTGGTGGTCCCTTGTAGTTCTTATTGACTACATGACCTGGAGGCAACGGCGGCCAGTTTCCAGGTGGGAGTTGTTGAGGCTGTTGTTGTTGTTGTTTCTGCTGTGGCTGCTTGTGGTAGACTGGCTTACCGCCTCCCATCGCTGCTACAGTTTCTGTGCTCACTTTGCTGGTTTTCTCCGGAGCGGCTATGCGCTCTTCCAAGGGCAATATCCATTTCAATGTGGATTCAATGTTGATTCAACATTGACATGTCAATAAAGAATTCCCTAATAACTGTCAACGTGTTTCAACATTGACACAATGTTGAAACAACATTGAATCAACATAGATATACAAACGTTGAATCAGCACTGATGGTTAGATGTTGAATCACAGTTGATTTTGATTATGTTGCATCAACTTTCAAATTCAACTACATTTCAACCCTGAATCAACCACTGATATGCAAACATATCAAACATAGTTTCAACACTGAATCAATGTTGATGTGCCCAGTGGGTAGACATGTAGGTAGCGACAAAGAATCAGGTTCTCCCACCATTTGTAGGCTCATAATGGCTACTTTGAATGAATAAGTGAGTCTTGTGATGTCCAGTTGGATGAAGATGGCGTTTTTATTAACAGTAGTATGCCTGCAGTCTAAGTGTGTGGTCAGCACGGCTTGTTACATCATGCTCCTGCACGTGCTGGCCACACACGTGATCCAAGTAATTAACATATCCATACAGTGATTGGTTATTACATGGGCCAATAGGCTGTCAACGAACCGTTACAAGTCGATGTTGTGATGAACACTGAGTCCAGAGAAGTTCTTTGATCCTTGTTTATTGCATGATGACAGAGTGTACATAAAGGTGGTAACAATGATACATTTGACAGCGTGCAGGCTCTGCCCCTAAGCTTGTAGCTCAACCTGTCATAGGTTCTAGGTACTAGGGAGGTTGTGTGTAGGATAATGTAGGTAGAAAAGAGAGAGATATTGGGGGCTGCTCACTGGTCTTATATACCTAGGTGAGCAGCTCACAGGGTGATGAAATGTACCGGTAGGAGCAGGTCAGATCTGGTTGGATCTGGTCAGATCTGACGCGCCGCCATACCTGGTAATGATTCTATTTATATGTGGACCAATCAGGATGAAGGGAGGTTGTGGAATTTCCCTGCATCCTAGAAATGCGTCCACAGGTATGTCGGTGTGTTGTGATACTCCCAGTGAGTCAGTGCCCATAAATGGAATGGGTCCGGCTCTCACAACATCCTGGTATGGGTGATGTAAGAGCAGCTCACTATACACACTGGGGGGGGATGAGCTGTGAGCTTGTGAGCAGGGCCTGAGCATGTGTAGCGAAGAATTTAATAAATGTGTAAAATAATGAATAATACCCAGAATGGTCCATTGACAAACCCCCACATTCCTACTCGTCTCTGCACGAGGTTTAAGGGAGGAAAATCATTAACCAGTCCATTGACAATTTTGGGTACTATGCATATAAGATACATGATACAAAGGGGTGTTCGGTATGAAAATACAGTATATAAAAATAAAATAAGTATACATAGGGGTTCCTTTATGGAATAGCAAAAATAAGAGGTACAGGTAGTATTTACAAATATAATGTACAGAGAAAGCAAAAAAAATAAATTATTTACACAGTTTGTGGAGTTGGCACCAGGAAGTCGAACCAAGGTTGGGAGTTTCCCAAGATAAATTCGGCTTCAAGCTGCCAAGGGCAAATGTTTAGCCAGTAATTTTTTGTATATAAAAATTGACCGAAGTCGTATTTGGTCTGGCTGTCGGAAAATTTGCCATGCTGTTGGGCGTTTGAGTTCATGAAACAACCCTCAACCCTCCTTTTAGTCCTCTGTCTAATAGGTCTGTAGGAGAGTGAGAGGTCTGCAAAGTCCTCCATTACTGAGGCTAGGTTTCCAGCCTCAGAAATGGCTGAGTCTCCACTGTCTGAGTCTGTAGGTGTTGGAGGCTCAGCTAGAGAAGGTCGGCGAGCTGGAATGGGCCTCCATGCTGTCCTGGGTGAGGAATATGCTGCTCTGTTCCTCCAGTTAATGGGGACTGTCCTGCTGTAGGAGCAGGGGCAGGCGAAGCTATTGGGTCTGTGGTGGCACGGTGTGCAGAGGGCTGCAGATGATGTCTGCCCTCTCATATGTGTGCAAAAGTTATTGTTGTGCATCCTGTATGCTGGGGGCATCAGGGTCCCAGGCCTACAGGATGAAGAGATGACAGTGCCCGACAGTGACAGCACGGCAAGATGATTGGGTCATGCTGGTCTTATAGGGATTGGTCTGCTGGTTGTTGAGCCTCTGGGTCCGGTGGTGCTGGTCCCTTTGTCTCGGGCTCGGCTTTTGGTCCTGACGGGATTGTGGCTGTGTCCGGTGGTGGGCCTGCTGAGAAAACGACAGGAAAAGAGAACAATTCATCAACCACAGATTGTCTGTCATGGTTTGCAAACAGGCCACGGCTAACACAGAAAAGGTTGAAGGTCAATATCATTTGTCAACGTATGAACATAAGTACAGAGCTCGATTGATTCATTTGGCTTAGTGCGGGTCCTGTATCCAGGGACGCTATGGTTAGTTTTTCTAAATTCCATCAGGTGGTAGTAGCAGGCTGGCGCTGTACCATAATGGCGAAAAAGTCAGGTAAGTTATGGGGATTAATACAGGTATGACCTGCTCAGGTCGACTCCTACCTGTTTCATGTATCTTGAAAGGGCTGAAGAAAGGGGGGAAAGGAGAGGAAAAAAAAATTCTTTCCTGTGTCGCCAAAGTTTTGATCCAGGGTGCTATAAAAGGGCACTCGTCCGCTCTGTGATGTCATAATGTTACATAACCACCATGGAGGTGTATGAGGTACAGCTTGTGATGCCCAACGGCACCGTCTTGCATCTCACCATAACCATGTCGGGTGGATTGTACGTATATCTTGACTTTCAAAAAGGCGACTCTTGAGTTTTTGACAATTTTGGTCATACAAGACGTGGAGCATTTCGTCTAATCTGCCTTTTAATTTTCACATTTCAGCATTACGCAGATTTAGTGGACCATAGTCCCTCCGGGCGGGATGCCCAATGGATATTAAAGTAAGACTTTGAGCAAGTCGAAGCGTGAACATGCGTCAATGTTGTTGTTGTGATAGAAAGCGCCACGTGCGGGTGCCACCTGACCGATGGTAGTCATGGTGATGGCCGTGACGTCCGTCACTTTCGGTTTGTGATGCGAAACCAAGATGGCGCCGGGCCGCCGCGTGTGGCGCGAAAGTCACGGGCCAGACGCCTCGGTCGGTGTTAACCTTGGTAAGAATCAGTGAAAGCCAATTTATTGTGTTAGTTAGGCCTATCTATTGCTATGATGTTATGTACCTTAATAGGCCTGGTGTTTAGCGGTGTGTGGGTGTGCTATGGGGGATATTCTGAGGTGGGGGTTCACTGTAGGGGGGCGGGGGTCTAGTGGCTGAGTTGGATGGGGGGCGATCCCCACATCAGCGTCTCATGGTGGTGTCGCCATCTAACCTGATGTTGTGTGTAAGGGGTACCTGTCATCCCCACATAAGTGTGATCGTATCGTCCAAGCATCACTTACATTTGGGTGTAACCTTGGGATGGTCCTAAGTTATATGATGGTGGGGGTGACCGGCAGTTGATGAAGCTAGGGAGGTAGGGACTTTGGATGATCCCATCACGTATCAAAGCCGGCCATCTTGATATGTAAGTCGAAAGTTTACCTACTATTATCAATATTCGTGGCCCTCTCAGCCAGGTCGGGTTTAAACATATGTGGATTTCTGGGATGCTGGGCCTCCTTAGGGTTTAGCAGGGCTAACTCAGTGAGGTTGACTTTGCTTGTTGACGGCTGGGGCCTAAGCTTCCCGACCTGATATGTCCTCCTGGGTCGAGGGTCGATATGGGGCGAGACTCGCCGAGGATTCACCATCACAGCATGGGAACGCCTGTTCTATAAATAGAGTAGGTGTTTCCCCCCAGCGTTATGGCTACAGGTACAGTGACAAGGAGTTCGTTTTGATTTTGCCAGTGCACGTGTACTCTCCTGTAATAGTAATCTAGTGGTGCATTCGACGCCATAGCGCCTCTGGGGGCGGTGTGCAGTGCATCAGATAGGTTCTTAAGTCCTACATCGTGTCATGAGGGACTTAAGTTAACAGGGAGCTCGCCTCCATCAGGGAGTTTAAGTGGGGGACAAAATCGGTTTGTATATTTACAAGGGTTTCAACGTGCTTGGGGGGGTGGGTGGTGGTGACCAGGTTTTGCTTGGCTTAGTTGTGAGGGAAATGTGTGTAAGGCGCAGTTGTTTTGGGGGAAAATCTGACAAATTAGATTTTTGGGGGGGTGTTGCGCTTGGGTGGGTGAGTGGGGGTGGTGTTTGCTTGGTTTTGTGTGAGGGGGAAGGTGTGTAGGGTCTAGTTGTTTGGTGAATTTGGTGTTGGGGAAAAAGAAAAATTCATGCAAATTGGGGGGGGGTGTGTGTTTGGTTTGGGGTGGTGTGCTTGTCAATAGGACACTTGTAAACATGATTCTCAAACAGACTAGGTTGCTAGGCTTATCTATGACTAGTAATTGATGTGCCCTACCTTGACCTTTTAGTTGTATGGAGATTAGTGACTAGTGAACTGAGATGGACCAAATCAGTGGTGGGGGACGGCTGGTTTGATATTTGGAGCAAATTCAAATGTTTTAAAGATTGCTAGCTGTGCCTGAAGGTTGACATTGTCAACAAAATATCGTGTCTGCCGACACATGTGTAGTGACGTGGTAGTTCACGTAAAGGTTGCTCTGAGGCAATATGACTGCAATTTATATGTTGAGTCTGTCCCACAATGGGGCGGTAGGTTAGTCGCTACAAATGGCTCAAGTGATGCCTTTGATAGCTGAGGACACTGTGGGGTCCACGATAGCCAGTTTGATCCCAAACAGATCCATGGCCTTGCTTTCATCGCCATGTGGGCTTGGAAGACTACAGATGGTCCACCCTGAGTTGAGTCCATGTTTAATCTCTGGTGCCTTAAGGCTTTTAAATTATATTTGGTGTTGCCAAAAGGTTGATAAGTAAGACTTAAAGTGGTCAGGCCGCCCTAGAAAGGCATGAAGTGGACTGCAAATTCAACTATTGCACTCTGGGCGCACACTACCATTGGCTTGTAATGGGTATCTGGGTAACATGATGGCATAATCCATCATTGTCATGTAGAACGATTGATGATGCTACTAAATGGACACATAAGACAAATCCTACCTGGGCTGGTTGCATGGCAGCCTCGGCATTTTGGCCCTGTGGTCTCCGGATACTTGCTCCATGTGGTTACTGGGTTTGGTAAGTTTGGTGTATTGTTGAGAAGTGGATAAGATTGGGGTGGGAGGAGGCTTATATGCTGATCATGAGGTGGCTATTTTTTCAATCACAGGCATCCCTCAGGGGTATGTCTCCTCCCTAAAATGGCATGGAGCCTTTTTATTGGATGGATGCTAGAGGACCCGTCAGTTTCTATGCAAATTATAATCCTGTAGCTAACAGGATGGAGTGGTCAGATATGACACAATATTGTTGTGTCTATGGGTGGGTGGGATATGAAATACTGATGATGAAATCAGATCATATTGGGTCTATTCCTGGCCACCTGTGGTGCAGGAATTAAGGATGTAATGTAATTATGTGTCTCACCAAACATTCCAGTACCGAAATGGTAAACAGAGGTATAAACACGGATCAGGATGGAAGAGAGCTGCTCTCCTACAGTAGGCCGTCATTTGGTAATACCTTAGGGTATTGAGGAGCCCTGAGCTTGTAACAAAACGGCGCATGCATGTCCCAAGGGAATGGGATCACAAACCGAGCGTACGCTGTGACCGTGGGTAATTTATGTGGCGTGCCAACCAGGTCATCCAGTTTACGGCTGCCTGAGCCTCTAGGAAATTAAATAAAAATTTTGGCAATGTCACTCACTAAATTTGTGGTTGTAAAGTTGTGATGTGTTGGAATAATAATTGGAATTTGTGAAAGAAATAATAATAAAAAAAGGTGAATTTGAGGCTTCTAAATGAATTCTCTCCATTGAAATAGTATATGGGAAATGGAGAGGAAACATCTATCACACGAAGAAAAGATGCATATGGTGTCTGAGTAGTATTTGTATATGTGTTTTAAGGGTGGTTAAAAAAAATTCGAGTTAGTTAGAATAGGAAAGATTGGGGTGTGGGGCTGGGGCGGGGGGGGGAGGTTTCTGTGCTTCTGAATACCAACGTCGTAAGATTTTTTTTTTTTTTGAAGATAAAGGCTCACTATCTTTTTTGTAGGGATTTTTCTTTGCCTTTTTGGTTGGTGATGGGGCAAAGGTTGTTGATCCCTTCTTTGCTGGTTTCCCTCTTTTTCTTATAGTTTTGGGTGGTATGGGAATATTCTTTACAGCCCTGATGTGGTTGGGTGTTTTTGGTTTAGGACCAAAAAGAGATTTTTGCTCTGTATTCAGTCATGAGATTTACACCTAGAATGAGTGGGTGATTTAAATCAGGAACCACATGGAACCTGGTTCTAAATTTATGGCCGTCGATGAGGGAGCTTATGGTCATTGAGTGACTTATCTGGACTGGGGTCTTATCATTCAGTAACACTGAGAGTCTAGAGTGTCTACCATGTCTGAAATTGGGTGTGTTTGATATTCTGTCTGCCATTTTTGGCTAATGGAAGACAGGGAGGCGCCAGAATCAACAAGAGCCCTATACAAGTGGCTATCTATGTCAACAGATACTGCACTCTTAGTCAATTCTGTATCAACTAAAATGGCCTTACCTTGCTGTCCATATTGATCAGACTTGCTTTTCAGCTTCAGAATTGAGGTTCTCCGGCTGTAGTCCTCATATTCGTCCTCATCATCATCGGTGCGAGAGTCCTGGTCCTTCTTACATTCCATACGTTCTGTGTAATAGTTGCTGGAGGTGTGAGAGTCAATTGAGTTAACTTCTGCTTCAGTAATTGAATCAGGAGTAGTGGGGGGCGGTTGTTTGGTCGGGTCCTTTATGGTGGGGGCAGGGACTATAGGTGCTGTAGTTCCTTCCCCTGAATCCTAATCATCATGACTGTACTTGGGGCTGTCGCCGTCAGCATCAGACTGAGACGTTGTATAGCTTCTGCTATCCTTTCTACCAGGGGTAGGGTCCCTCTGTGTGATTAGTGGGTATAACTGGATCATTTTGAAGGCGTCAGGTGACGAATTTTCTCTCTGGAAATGGTGTGTTGCAGCTGCAGGTGGTTTGGGCGCGTCTAGCCCAGGTGATACAAAGGTACGTTCAGAAACTGGCTCCTTGGGTATGGTCTCACTATTACTCATGGCTATGAGAGGTTAGTAGTGGGATATTCTGAGGAGTTCTCCACCATTATCAACGAACCGTTACAAGTCAATGATGTGATGAACACTGAGTCCAGAGAAGTTCTTTGATCCTTGTTTATTGCATGATGACAGAGTGTACATATAGTTGGTAACAATGATACACTTGCCAGCGTGCAGGCTCTGCCCCTAAGCTTGTAGCTCAACCTGTTGTAGGTTCTAGGTACTAGGGAGGTTGTGTGTAGGATAATGTAGGTAGAAAAGAGAGAGATATTGGGGGCTGCTCACCGGTCTTATATACCTAGGTGAGCAGCGCACAGGGTGATAAAATGTACCGGTAGGAGCAGGTCAGATCTGGTTGGATCTGGTCAGATGTGACGCGCCGCCATACCTGGTAATGATTCTATTTATATGTGGACCAATCAGGATGAAGGGAGGTTGTGGAATTTCCCTGCATCCTAGAAATGCATCCACAGGTATGTCGGTGTGTTGTGATACTCCCAGTGAGTCAGTGCCTCGAATTGGAATGGGTCCGGCTCTCACAACATCCTGGTATGGGTGATGTAAGAGCAGCTCACTGTACACACTGGGGGGGGTGAGCTGTGAGCTTGTGAGCAGGGCCTGAGCGTGTGTGGCGAAGAATTTAATAAATGTGTAAAATAATGAATGATACCCAGAATGGTCCATTGACAAGGCCTTGGGTTGCATAATGACTGATCTAACATACAGCGCCACCACCTGGTGGCCGTTCTGTAAACTATAACATATGTGACATATGGGCTTCACTTGGCAATATGAGAAATAATAGAATACCGTCCTAATGCACAGTAATAATCATAACAATATGAATTATGAATTTATAATTAATAATTATGCCATAATATGACGTAATATTGCGTAATCAAAGATGGCGGATAATACGCCATTGAAAAAGGTAAATCTGGGGCTAACAATAGCCTCATGTACTAATTTATAGGTCAGTATCTAATAATCATATTCATCTTATTTAAAAAATGTTTCACCTTATGAACGTGGCAATAGCTTATCCAATTTTAACAGGAAAACTTTTGAATAGATTAATCTTAGCATTGGCTGCTCTAAAATTTGATAAGACTGAGTAGGCCTACAGTATATCCTAAATGGTTTTCCTGATCAGTAAGAATATCTATGGTGTAAGTTAAACTAAAATCATTCTTTTACCTTATAATGGCAACCAAATAAACAAAATTGATAGATTATTTTACCACAGGAACCTCACGTGCACTCGAAAAATTATTTAAAACTCTGATTTACTGTTGTTACCAGGGGGAAAACTCTCAGGAGTGATTCTTGGCCATAAAGATGAGAACTGACATTGTAACAAAATATAATTACACTTCAGCGTATGATGGAAACTTCTTCCTTATAGATCAGAGAGTAAGCAAAAAGGAAAAGAAAATAACCTTGAAAAGACAGTGATATGAAGGTGCACTGGTGAGGTTTGGGTACCCTGAGTCGGCCACTTTGCATGTATTTAGTGCCTAATTGAAACTATCAATGACCACTTAAGAGGTTTTTAAACTATTTTCTTTATTACAAGGAGGGGAGATGCAGAACCCCCTATCTTATTATCAAATTTGGCAATTTGGGTCTATCACCTACAGGCTGTCAATAACAGCATGTTTAGGAGGATTTTCATGCAAATAGAGATGGGTTTCTCATCGTTTGCAAGCCACTTATATTGAGGTTCAAGCAGTAAGCTAGGACAAACTGCTTGCAGTTATGTCCTAGTAGTCAAGGAATAGAGTTAACCTTATATAAAAGTTGTTTATGCATTACATTCACACCCTATCAATTACCAGTAAACTGAAAATCTGCCCTTTCCTAGCATCAAGTACACAATATACACTCTCCTACCCAGTATTTGATTCATGATATGGTGTTGCCGACTCAAGGTACTGGTGGCCAACTCATGGTACTGGTGTTGTTAAATAGACATCACATAGATAAGGAAGGCTTATAGGGCCTGATGGATATGAGTATAAGAGCTCTAACTTTTTTTGTTGGAAAGACAAACACTTCAGGATAATTTTCATAACCATTTTCTGATACCCCCTTCAAGTTAGCCTCCTATAGCACAGATCCTAGAAAAGGTCAGAGGTTGTACAGGGGTCCAAGTGGACGACTCATGGTCACTTTACCCTATATAGAAACTTGGGTTTCCTTTTGAGATGATGAGTGCACCCAACAATTTCCTAGCTTAGGTCACCCTTCCACACTACGACTAGCCTGGTACGAACTTAGAACTTAGTGGGGTGCAGGGAGGGAAATAGTTCATGTCAGTCTGGGGGATCATACCAGACAATACACTATAAATATTGCTTTGTGTCCAGGGGGCTTTTTCTGTTTTAGGAACAATTATTTTTCACGAAGTCGTATAGGAAAAGTGTTTCTATATTGAAAATCGTGACAGTTTGGGGAGTATATATAATCTCAAAAACGATTTTAAAGAGATTAAAAACAATATTAAGGAGAGTCTCCAAAGTAAACGACTTTTGTATTTCTGAAAGGATTTTCACAATAATTCTGAGCATTCCAGATAATCTTTGATAACTACTTTATGACTTTAAAGTCTTTCTGTACAGTGCTAAAGGAGGGGGCTTACTTTTTCTTCTGACCTAAAAGTAAGAGACTCATTTTTTAACTATTCGGTTTATATTTAAAAAAAAGTTACTATGTGTTTCAAGACAGATATTTATAGCCCAATATGAATTTAATTTGAATTTTATTCATTCTATCCATGTTGTTTTAAAACGGGACTATTCTATGATCGTGACAAAAACAATCAATAATCGTGAAATAATTGATTCAATAGTAAAACATGTCTAGGAAATGTCTTCGGATTGACTGAGATTATTTATAGATTATCTGATGATTATCTCCAAACCTCCACAACTAGCCATTTCTAAAAGGAAAATCGTGAGATTGTGTTTCAAGCTACCTCTCAGAAATTCTCATGATTTTGCTTTTAGAAATGGCTTCTAAAAGAAAAATCGTGAGATTTCAAAATAATCGTCAGATGATCGTCAAATAATCCCAATTAATCTGAATAATCGTTGCAAAAACAGAAAAAGGTCCCAGTTCTACCATGTGGATCCTGGTACGACTTGAAGGGGCTTAGTTGTACCATCTTGAGAAATGGCCTCCATGTATTAACTGACAACAGCGCCAGTGCTCAGGTTTTCATGACAAGCTGAACTCGGGACCCAGTAATGGCATCATGTGCTTGGGAAATGCTTGTAGCACTTCGGGGAATGGTGCTAGATGTGCAACATACTCCAGGTGTAACTCTTGTACTTGCAGATGCCCTGAGCAGAAGGGGATTCAAGAGGGACATGCTGAACTATAAGCAGGTGTGAAGGAGAGCCGGCTCGTCCAGCAGATGCAGGACGCAGCTTTATCTGTAGGCGCAAAAATTAACCAGCTGCAACAGGTCAAATTGTATATGACATTCATGATTGTGTGCGGTTTTGCTATTTCTAACCCAGATGTATTGTTAATCATGCTGTATGCTCAATTTCTTAATAATTCATTCAAATTAGTACAAACAGTTCATAATTACCTAACAGGTCCCAAAGTATTCTTAGGGGACAGAGGTTTTATTATCAATTCTTTCATCCACCTATCGGTGAAAAAACTAGTAAAAGGTTTTGAACGATTATCAGAACATGTACCACAACAAAAACTCTAAAGAAAGTTTACACTGTAATATGCCAGTCATCTATTGAAGGTCAGGTCGCAACGGCCTCCCTTCTATTTGGGACATGCTCATTCTTGAGACAATCTAATTTCCTAGCAAGTCAGTGGTTGTATGAATCGCCACACATGATATTACATAAACACCTCAGAATTGAGAAAAATGTAATGTGGATAGATGTCATGTCAACCAAAACATTATCAAGAGCAAAAGCCGTGTCAATACCTTTACCAAGAATCCATTCTGCCTATTGAGGTTTCCCATGTTCGTGGAGGGTTCCTGCTAATTACCATAAGTAGGTCAGTCACATGACCAATGCCATTGGCCAGACCAGGTCACATGACTGACCTACTTATGGTAATTAGCAGGAACCCTCCACAAACAGAGTGTATTATGGGAAACCTCAATAGACAGAATAGGTGGCAGTACTGCCCAGTAAAAGCTTGTTTTAATGCCATGAAACTGGTACCGGGTACCATCTTTTTATCCCCTTATACGCAGGCACCCATGATGGCAGGAAGGGTCATGTCTATGCTGAGGTTGGTATTGCACATCATGGAACATCCAGCAGCTACGACAGCTACCGTACACTTGACAAGACGATCACTTTTGGCAACACCCTCCTGAGTAACTGGCGGGTCCTCAGACACGGACTATAACGTGTCAGAGCTGGTTAAAGAGATCCATGTGTCACATTAAGTTCAGTTCGGGTTCCAGCGACAACATGACATATGGGTACAGTTTAGTTGAAGCTAATAGATGTCTCTGGAGACTCAGAAAAAACATAGAATTTAGATGGTGTGGCTCAATCATTGTGACAGGCAATGAACAGTGTTGAATATAAGTTGCTGGGCGTGTTGTGTTTGCATACAAGGTATACATTGGAATTTGTTACAACATATTTTCTTAATTAATGGGACATGTATGTTAAAAAATATATCGTTTATCTTTAATAGCTCATGCATGGGTGCTATAACGAATACATTCAACTCGAGAGATTGTTCCATTAATGCTCTGTTCACTGCCCCTTGGTTTACAAGTGACATTAGCCTTCTCTGTGCTGAAAGGATCGATTGACAATCACTATATGCGTTGCTATTCAGCTTATCCTGCGGCAAAGTATCAGATACAGATTGGACATGCCGTAATGCCTTGCTTATAACTTGCGGCTCTTCTATGATGAAATACCTCAAATAAGTGCCCTTGTTACAATGGTAACTATCAGGCACCAAATGCTGGTTTCCTATAAACTGTAGTCAATATATACATGCAACATTACTGGCAGTAGCAGTGGTGCTGACATTAATAGATACTTCCAAATTAAACAAGCTTCTATGGTAGATGCTCTCTATGGTATTCCCGTAGGTGGCTCACCAAGCCCAATGGCACAGCTTGGGTGTATCGTTAGGCAACTCTATATGGCAGCTGGTTGTGGACAGGAGGAGCTCTTTAGGCCAAAACCCATGAACCCTTTGCATGGGCCCTGTAGAGGGGTTCAGGGGCCTGTTTCAAAACCTCTATCAGTAGACATATTAGGCAAATCTGTTTCCAAAGTTGCTATATTGGCTTTTGGTGCTATATTTGATATTTTAATGTTTGCTATATCAAATTATGGCATAGTGCCTAATATCTCTCTATTATAGCCAAAGTCAATCTGTTTCAGAATGGATTTAATGTCACCAAAAGTTGTTATATTAACTGAAATATTATATTTTCGCATGTTTCAAAACTGGATTTCTACGGGCACCTCTAAGGTACACGTAGGATATATTGAGGAAATTGAAAATGTAATTCTGATGAAATTATTCATATGGGGGTAAAGTATGTGTATTACACATATATCCACCAGAATTCAGTGACTTAATATCTTTTAGCTCGGTAGTTATTCCAATTCATTATCAAAATGCCTATAAAGATCTATTAGGGACATACTAGCATACAATTAGCCAATAGAGAATGTTAATGGTTTGAGGAAGCAATGTCAGAACTTATGAGCTCAAATATAACCACATTTTGAGGCCTAATAGTGCCACTTTCCTAATATATCAATCTGTTTCAAAAGTTGCTATCTTAATATAGGAGAGATACACACCCTAATATAGGCGTCGCTCTATTTGTGTTGTATTTAGTTCTGAAACAGATTGATATATTAGAAAATTGGCACTTTTAAATTGGTTATACTAAGTGCTAATAGCTCTACTAAATATCTAAATGTTTTGAAACAGCCCCCAGAAAAAGGTTTGGAGGAGAGTTCCTATATTTATTGTAGGTAATGTATATGGGTTGGCCTATGAATGTGTATAGTACCAGGGTCCAGGTACAAAAACGGTTGCCATGGCAACCATCAGAAGAAGAGGTACCATCCCGCATGTCCAGACGAGTAACCAAATACAGTAAAATTCCTTTATAACGAAGTGCTTGGGACAAGCAAAAACATTCGTTATAAACGAATTTCGTTGTAACCAAATCATACATTTATGAAGCATCAAGTGCCATCTAACACCCTCCAGACCCTTCCTTGCCCCTTCTGTTCATTAATGGCCAATAAAGACGGGTGAAAAAGCTCCATCATACATCCTAACACCCCCCTACCCCACCTCGTTTACCCCTTCTGCTGCCCAGAGTTCAATAGAGACGGGTAAAGAAGCCCCATCACAAATCCTAACACCCCCTATACCCACCTCCCTTACCCCTTCTGCTGCCAAGAGTTCAATAGAGATGAGTAAAGAAGCCCCATCACACATCCTAACACCCCCTATCTCCCTTACCCCTTCTGCCGCCCAGAGTTCAATAGAGATGAGTAAAGAAGCCCCATCACACATCCTAACACCCCCTATACCCACCTCCCTTACCCCTTCTGCTGCCAAGAGTTCAATAGAGATGAGTAAAGAAGCCCCATCACACATCCTAACACCCCCTATCTCCCTTACCCCTTCTGCCACCCAGAGTTCAATAGAGATGAGTGAAGAAGCCCCATCACACATCATAACAGCCCTAAGAAGTACCTAACAATAGCTCTTAATTCATGAAAAGCCCCTTTCATTATAAGGGGATTATTTTACTATAGAAATGTATGGGGTTGATTTGGGAAAGTGTGATTTTTTTGTTATAAACGAAAATTCGTTGTAACAGGATTCGTTGTAAAGAAATTTTACTGTATAAGGATTTTTGGTTTTCAGGTATTTTTTTTAGGCTAAAAGGGTATAACTTAAGTTTTTAGCATTTTTCATTTTAGGAAACACATGTACCCAACTATTGAGGTAGTCCAGAGTAAAAAAAAAAAAGATAAGAAAAATTAGCAGCAGGCTGAAGGAAAGGATATTTCATCCAGAAAAGCAGGCAGAAATGACATCTCACATAAATAAGCTTCATTTATGAAAGCTCTGTAACTCACCAGCAATGACCCCTGTCCTTTCTTTTATATTGATGTAATAGAGGAAGGTCTACTCTTTCACATGGTATATTGGACTAGTGTCACAAATTTCGGTGTACTGGCTTAACATGACCGTATTTCATTATAGCATGCTTGATCTAATGATCTGATGAATGGCTCCTCATAGTTTATGACAAGCTTTTCTACAGATACAATAGACTTTGATAGGAGGGGGACTCCACTGGCCACCGGGGCCAGTAGGAAGGTTATTTTAAAAAAGAAAATCACTAGCCAGCACTCAAAACTACTGGCCATTGGCCACTGGACCAGTGTTAGTGTCTACGCCTGAGTTAAGTTATTCTTACCCACATATTTCTGATCGGAATTAAATCAGTGTAACTATAAAAACTAAGACCACATGCAGCTTTTTGTGGGATAGTTTTTAATAAATCCAAGGTGTTAGAAGAAAAGGGGGGAGTGGGGAGAATCATTTGCACAAGGTGATATTTCAGGCTTTCCTTCCTATAGATCTAACACTTTACATTGATATACAATAAAATGCATAGTTAAACATAATGCCTCTCCTTTATTCTATACATTAGCCCATCGCTGCTCAATCAGATATACCAGTCGGCCTATAGGAAACCATAATATATTCCACTTCTGCTCGATTGTGTAGGATAATTATTTCCTCCTGACACATCATGACCCTGACCACGTCTCTCCTGGTGATTCAATACCCCTCTGAGGACTGGGCACTCCAGGGTTGGCCAACAGGGTCAGGTCTGCTGTATGCCATTAGTCAGAAGTCATTAATAAATTCAGTATTGATAAAGTCATCACTCTTCCACATCTTACAGATCTCATCATTGATTCAACCCTGGTATTAAGTGGTTTGTCGAAGCTTTCCAGGCTTAGAGTGTGAAATCCCCCCAACATGGACAAATGGTCTCTACTTCCACTCTCTGCCCCAAGCTTTGATCTGCCTCTCCATAGCTTGGAAAAACATGGGGTGAGTGATAATGGGAGTGATAGAGGAAGTGATATGAGGTGTCAACCACCTCAGGGCTGGATAGAAGATGCTCTGGGTGTGTGGACCCTGCAGCCAGGCACGCAGAAACCCAGAGCAGGAACATGGAGGAACTCAAGGATACAGTTTAATGAGCCAGTTAATGGTAAACTGAGCAGCTCAGTGACAAGTGGAACTATGTAAGACAGAGGTAATGATGTAATATATGTCCCAGTTGTTGACAATGAGTGAATTAAATTGAATTAAATCCCATGTAGTTTCATTTCAGAGGTTCGGCTTCATTTTGTTTTCTGAGCCTTTCAGGAAAAAGGTGTCCATCATTTGCTCATCATAGGTTTTTATTCAGGTTCATGTATTCATATATCTTACTGTCATCAGGACATTTTATTTACATGATGTACATTTTATCTGTTATTGTATACTTATTTGTGTCAATACAGATCAGGACTTCTGTGTGGTGGCTGGATTTTGTCTCATGCCCATGTGAGAGTAATTTCAATGGCAGGTGCATTTTGTTCCCTAATATTCAGTAGGTCCCTGGAATTAATCTTTGAAAGAAGTTTCTTCTGTAAAAAGAATCGCACTTTAAGATAAGGTGTGGCAAGTCCAGAGTGAAGTAGAACTCTAGTCTAACCCAGTCTCATCCAGTAGGACCTATCGACCTTTTCCTGGAAAATGACAATACTCTACCTCGTGAATAGAAGCCCAAATAGATATTAATCAATCATGTACATTAACTAATGCTCACACTTACTAAGGACCTTGTCTGTCTGATTTTATACATACATTGGATGATGTACATACATAAGAAGAAACAAAAAGAAAAAGCATGCCATTAGACATGCCTGACAATGGCTAAGTTGAAACTGGATATTCTGTATACAATGCATCTCCACTTGCTATACATATATATAAGCAACCCTATGAGGACAGGGGAAAAAAGGCTTTCAGCCTTAAAGGTTGTGGGGTTTCTATGAGTGATGTAACATCATGGGACCCAGGTGATAGGTTTCAAGTTGCTCATACATCATAATGGAGATGGCTACAAGACATGTATCATGAGATCCCATGATCAAACCCTACACCACATTATCGGTTCTCAATATGACGAGGACTGGGTGAGCACCCTTGTCATCATTAGGTGATCATATGTGATCACTTTATGTCATCATATTGATTAGTCCCCCCCCCCCAATTTTTGAGCAAAAGACAGGGACCCATGACATGGGTAATCACTTTGATTACATTTTTGTATATCCAGCCCATGGACGCTTACAGAAAATGAGATTAAGACAGTGAAAAGAGGTAAAGAGAGCCATAAGATGGGGAATACATAATGATAGATATGGGGAATTCTTTTTAGCCCCTGACCTTCTGCCCTTTTTTAAGAAACATATCATTATGTATACTTTAAATGTATTTGCTGATGTGGCTGAGACTTAATGTGTTTCATTCATAATGACAATGTTGAAGTACTGTATTGTTGAGGAATTGCTGGTGTTGGAAAGAAGTCATGTGTAGTTTCTTGTTAACTACTAGGTGCCCAAGCACGCATTTAAGCGTGGTTTTGTGCTTAAATACATGTATATTGAAAGACATTTTCATCCATATACTTCTATTGTTCCAATATGAAAAGTTAGACCCTCTTTGGAATGCTTATGACCTCCCGATTATAACAAAACCATCCATTTGGCTTTATCTGCTTTATATCAGGCACAGTGAGTCAAAACTTGAAAATAAGTTGTCATTTTATATGATTCATTAAAGGGAAACCCTCCAAGGAGCCAAAACCTGACATGGTACCAAAATGATGATGGATCATACACACATAATTTCCAATATTCCGATTATATTTTACAACAACTGCACCTATCCTTAATATAAGCCATGCATTGTTTCTATTACAACATATTGTGTTTCCTGTGTGCCAGTACATGTTGATGCATGCAGGCAAATCAGCTTTGAAAGGTCTCAGGTTTAGAGGGATTATGGATATATATATATATATATATGTATATATATATATATATATATATATATATATATATATATATATGGAACTATATACACTCGTGTATACATATATAATTAGCCATGGACGGTTAGTGACTAATTGCAGAGCGTAGTGATATCTATGATGTCACAGTATGACGTCATGGTAAACAGTCCTCCAGTATATAAGGGGGAATTTTGAATCAACTGTCAGTTGACAAATCTCACCTGTACAGGTAACACCACGCCAGGTGTTTCCTTGATTTTTAATTTTGAAATTGATTTTTCTTGGATTTACGGGTTATTTACTTAACCAAAAATGGGCAAGAAACCAGCAAGGAGTTTTAAAGCAAAATCTGCCTAGAAGAAATCGGCATGATCAGCTAAATTGGCTTCAAAATTGGCTGGACTTATCCTGTGGGGGCTGGACTTATCCTGTGCGGGCCAGGTGCCTTCATCGCCCAACCAAGCTAAAGGTTTGAGGATAGTCTACTCGTTGACCAGACGAATGATGATAGGATTAACATGCTGGAGGGCGAGTTACGCGAAATCAAGGGCCTTCTACGAGAGGTGGTTGCTACTAGAAGGGACCAGAGAGACGAGATGTTGGATTTGACCAAAGGGGCGTGGCTCTTACGTGCTGATGTTTACGAGTGCAGTGTGATGTCAGGTTGTCAAGGACACAGCCGCGTGTCCAAGGAGAGGCGACGTTCACCGGGCGTCTATAGCCACGGTCTGAGATGGGAGGAAGTCACTCGCCGAGGTCGTCATCATAGGTCGAAATTGTCATTTTCTACTCGTCATGGCAAGCGCAACTCGTCAAGAGGGTCGTCAATGGATTCTACTGCATCTAGACATCATTCTGGTACCAAAATGGGTGAGTTTGATCATGAACAATACATTAAAAAGCGTGATAAAATTGACACGATTGAGAAGCTGGTTTTGGCTAATATGAAGTTTGTACTGGAGGCACACAAAGATGGCGATGATATCAAAGGCATGTTAAAACATTTGGAAATGCTAGTGGAAAGGTCTGGTACTGAGATCTATACAGTGGCAGCTCTCGTAGCATACGACAAGTCAGTTAGGTCTAGAGCTAACAGCGATGGTATTGAAGCCTTTGGTACCATTGAAAATTCTGAAACTTCTGCAAGTTCTGGCTATGATCAACACGGGTAGATCAAAAAATAAACTTTGCATGGAATGGTTGAGGGAAATATTTTGGAAATGACAGTTCCTTGTTGTGTCCATATAGGATTTTACAATATTTGTATAAAGATAGAAACAAAAATAATTGCCTGTTTAAATCTTAGGGCGTTTGTATGGAATATCAGTATGTCAATTCAAAACTTAAACACTTAGCCCATCAATCTAATATAGGTTGTATTTCTACCCATTCTCTTAGACACGGTGGTGCCACAATGTTAAAGGATGCTGGCCTCAGTATAGAGGCAATCAAAAGGAAAGTTAACTGGAAATCCAATGCTGTGTATGGTTATTGACATAACTATAAAGAGGAATTGTTAGAATTGGATAGGTTGTGCCAATCTCATTTGCAATGCTGATTGGTATGTGTTTACAGTTAATGTGTTGATCGATGTACCGGTAATATTAATATATATATATCATTATATTAATAACGAGCATTATAACAAAGATATGGAATAATTAAGAAGACATTGGGTTTGGTGAGAATTGACTTTGTCAATATCAATCCTATACATGCTAACAACCGCCAAACACAATGTAACACATTCCACCGTAGGTATAGCATTAAATCATTACATCTAAAGCCAGCAAGCTGTCCTTAGACTCATGCAAATATTTAAAAATGACATTAGATTTCCAATTGGCTCGCCTCATAATATCTTGAACACTCAAACCTGCATTTTTTAATAGAGTTGCACCACCATGTCTAAGAGAGTGACTAGAAACCTTTCTAGACAAACCACACTGAAAAGCAATTGATTTTAACCTCGTATTTACATAGTTATATTGCAACGGTCTAGACTGAATAGAAAATAGAAACCTGTTATCCTTACAGGTTCCCACACACCTGTTGATATATCTAGCCGGGTACAGGTCAGAACTATCATCTCTTTTAAGATACACAACATATGGAGACTTGCCAAACTGATCAGTTTTAGACGAAATAACTCTGACCTCTATGCAGTCAGAAGAAACTTTAACATTTCTCTTTAAGAAATTATGGGGGGACCGGACTACATGTCCAATCCTGAAAACACCCCTGTAACATAGCAATATAGCGGACCAAAATACCACATCTTCCATAAGATCCAAATTAAGTTTTGATTTAATTTGAACCATATCGCTAGGACTAAGCGGGTAGGCTGTACTACCAGACCCCTTACACATCCTCTCTAACCCATCAAGGGTTTTCTTTACCATAAAATTACCACTATAATCAATATAACCTTTTAATTTCTGGTGATACCACACAGCAGATAAATAATTCCTGACTGAAATAGGTTTCATAAAATCAGACAGGTACACACAATACAAGGAAGCTTGAGAAGGAGAACACGGAAAAGGGGTAAAATTAAATTTCTTACAAAATCTTTTGTACCTACTAAGTTGCTGTCTACGAGTATTACGAATGGATTCAGCCACACCCCTATACAAGAATCTTTTCCTTCTCTTTTCCAACATCTTAAGGTCTGCAATCATAACAGCACATATTATATTCACTCAAAACATTTTTGCATTTCTGTGGAACACCCCTGTAATTTAGCCTAGACAAATGATCAGCTAAAATGTTGTCCTCAGACCTAATATACGTGGAATATATTTCAATATTATGAACAAAACATAGCCAGAAAATTTCTCTTAACCAGGCCATGCACAATTTATTTTTGGATCTACTGGTATTTAACATAGCCAAGACCTGCATGAACTCTAGTATTACTAAACTCCTTCAACCATCGCTTCAGACCCACCATAACCGGGTAGAGCTCGTATACATTAATATTCCTGTGATGAACCTTGAGATTATCCAACTTAGGGGAGCATGAGTAAAATGATCCACACACTCTAGGATAGGATTAGTATCATTCCAAGTACCATACAAATAATCTCTACCAAACCAGGCGCCAAAGCCCTGTATAGATGAATCTGAATACATAGGGGTACATGCATTATCATTTAAAATGATATTTCTACAGTTGTAAACTCCACAAAAATCCTTCCACCACAACAAATCCTTCTGAGTTTCCTCGTCTAGTCTAATAATTCCCCTATTTCTAGCTCTGGCACAAAGATCAAACAGTCTCCTGCTAAAAGTTCTACCACCACGTACTACTTGTGGACAGAAAGACATTAAACCACCAATCTTCTGGAGGGTCTTTTTGGATACAAATCTTTTACCCAAACATTCATTAAGGGCCAGACTGATTTTATCTAATTTCTTTTGGGGTAGAGACAGCTCCATACTAGTGGAATCAATGGTTATACCTAGGAATACACATATTTGACTGGGTTCAGTCACTTTTTCCTTCGACACAATGAAACCCATATATTCCATACACTCAATGAGGATGTTCCTCTTACGTAAACAATCCTCCTCAGTTTTAGCAATGACAATAAAATCGTCCAATTAATTAACTATCCTATCAACACCATAAAATTTTGCTACCACAGTCAAAAAATCACATATTCTATTAAATATATATCGGGCACACCTCAACCCAAATGTCAAGCGGTTACTCTTGAAAAATTCTTCTCCACCACCAAAGTTCCAACTGAAACCTTGATAGCCCACATGTGGGCCATACACATTAATACTTTTGTAGGCAGATTTCAAATCCACCACACACATAAAGTCATTCTTATCCAATTGACATGTAACCGAGTTTATGGAGTTATAAGAGAAGCTTCTAGACGTAGTGTCCATAAAATTATTAATAGATATACCTGCAGGCATGCTACAATCAGTGATAGGTCTTAGTTTACCATTAGACTTTTCCACACCACCTAGAGAGTGAATACACCTTGGTTTATAAACTGTCTTTGTAACCAAGCCCTGGGCTAACTCGTCCCTAATAATATCACACATTTCGCTATAAAAACTACCTTCTACAATAGACTTATAATTTTTACAGTCATATGCTGTATCACAACCTGGGTCAACTATTTTGAACCCCTCAGTAAAACCACACCATAGAAAATCAGATCACACATTTCGCTATAGAATCTACCTTCCATAATAGACCTATAATTTTTACACTCATAAGCCGTACTACAGCCTGGGTCAACTATTTTGAACCCCTCCGTAAAACCACACCATAGGAAATCAGATTCCACCTGGTTAATATTTATAATATCTGACTGTCTCAGATAACTAGCTAATCTGCAAGGTAAAATTTGAGCTTTCCTACCATAAATGAAATGCTCACACTTGCAAATACCATTGACACAACTATCATAAACCCTGATGCTGGGTCTATTAACACATTCCACCGTAAACAATGGTTCGACCTCGCCCTGTACTGGGCCACTATAAGTCATAAAAAGATTCTTGTCATCTACACAAGATATATGAATATCATTTTCATTATTTTCACCCGAAATGATAGGAATGGGAGGCTCAGGAGGATCTACTGTATGCACTATATTAAAATAAGGCATCAATATATCGGATTTTAACATAGGACCCTGCCTAAGAACAAAATCCTAATCCTTCTTATTCTTCTGGCACCTATCCTTGCCATGGCTAGACAAACCACAAGCATGTCGATACCTACATGGATCCTCCTTACACCCCTCTGCCCTGTTAAAGGCATAGCAAGTGCGGTTAGACTGCTTGGATTTGAAACTTTTTGGTTTGGCTGCACCCGCCTTCTGGGCCTGGACCGTCCCATCATAGGATAAATGCCTAAGGATATCTTCACTCCTTACATCACTAAAAGACTCTACACCATCACAATTTGCCCTGTTTTTAACAGACGAATCGTATGCCACAAGGGCTTTGAGAGTATATATCTTAGTTGAGGATTTCTCCACCAACACCTCTATATGTTTTACTACATCGAAGACATCCTCCCCCTCCTCTATCAATTGTTTCATCATTCTTACGTTGACCAGCAGTAATTTCTCAATGCTATCAAGTTTCTCCCCCTTTTTAAGGAAATTCTTTTGATCAAACATACCTCTGGTTTTATGTGCACGTTGACGACCATTTCTGGAGTAGATTGACTCAATAGAAACCGAGGAACTTGATGAATTACTACGGTAAGACAACGACCCGCTCCTGGATCCAAGATGGCGACGAGTCTTCCTGTCGCTATGGAGCCCGCGGAAGTCAGGTGACTGCTGTCAGCCACAACCCGTTGCTTGGTTACTGCGTCGTCATTCAAATGTTTACAAACATCGCCACATGCTGGAGCTGTCCCCGTCTCGCCACCCGCTGCCGTAGTTGTACGATTCAGCGCCTGCCCCTCCAATAGGAAATTGATATCCTCTAACTGCATTTCCATACGAGCAGTACGATCCTCCAAATCTCCAATCGTCTGGTCAACGGCTGAGTCCAATGTAACCCCTGTAGCAGTTGGGGAAGATGGTCCCTGACCACCCCCATTGGATCTCACACCGCTCGAATTCCTCGAATTGGCTATATTTTTAGTTTTTCTAGGAGATTTCTTTACTTTAGACCTTGGTCCGCCACCAGCTGCTCCTTTCCTACCCATAGTATTAAGGTAGATACCGTATTTACTTGACAAACTGGAGAAACAGTTTAAAAATTTTAGCACCACCCAACGTGGTGTATGCTGTCTGAGTATATGAAGCCAATTGACCATTAGTTCAACTGCTGGAGCTTATATACGTCATAGAAAATCATGCGCCCTGGATAAAGTAGTACCAAAGTATCACTCATTAATTATATATATATATACCTGGGAGTATATAGTCCCATATATATATATATGTAAGGGAACGATTATATTGTTACCGGTATTGATACTCAGGTGGAGCCACTGCTCCTACTACAGGTGTGTGCTACCTGGGCAGGTGTGGGTTACCTGTCAGGTGCTGACCTACATTGCTGCTACCAACCCTCATGCTGGAGGGTCTGGTGCTTGGTCACAGCTGGGAAAAATTCTTTCATCATGGTGGTATGTGAGGCTTGCGAGTACGAATACCATGGTAACAAGAAAGCTTGTCCCGAGTGCTCAAGCCCCAACCCTCGCTGGATGACAGGAGACCGGATGGTTGGACATAAAACAGCCGGGGAGAGCGACCAAGCACCCACGGAGAGCGACATGGAGGACAGCCCCCCCCCACAGCAGACCCAGACTTGGAGCTGCTACACCAGATTAGGCAGGAGAAGGCCAAAAAGGCCAAAATTGACATACTTTCTAGGAGGAAGGAGCTGGAGTTGGAGCTAGCAGGTCTTCGGGCAGAGAATAATCGTTCCATTAGAGAAATCAACGATGGAGTACGTGCCTGGCAAGGTGCTATGGGTGCGTTCGATTCCCAAGCTTCATCATTTACCGTTCCTCCGCTGGTCCCCAGCAATAATGCTTTGTCAGACCAAGCACAAGCGGCCGAACACAGTGCGGTAACCTACGAAAGTGGGGAATCGAACGCACCTGTTCCTCCGCTGGTACCCGGCATGGACGCTCTGTCGGACCAAGCACAAGCGAATCTAAATATTTGCTGCGGAGGCCAAGATGGCCGACCTATCCTTCCTGTTGACAAAGTGCAGGCACTTGGAGCAGCTATTTCAGGCCAAAAAGGCCTTCCGCAGGCCCATAGGGTGGATAAATTGTACTACAGAGACTCAACTGGTATGTTTCATGAATTTTCTACCCCAAACATTCCCAATATAGCCAAAATAAGTTTAGGAGATCCATCGCTCACCGGAGGTGTGGGTGTCAACAAAGCCTCCGGTGGCCGCACGCTCAACGGAGACCCTTCATACCTAGAATACCTTGCTTGGAGGAAGAGTAGGTCTGGATTGGGCACTGATACTGATGCAAATAAGGGTAATTCTGCTGCGCTCCAGGGCTTACGTCCGCTTGGTGGGAATGAAGGACCCACACCCCTGGGGGAAGGTGGAAATCCCTTATAGTCTGTGCACCCTCCTAACCTGCCTCAGCGTCTTCTACATAAAGGCATGGTGTATGAGGTGGTTCCCAATCAACAACCGAATCAACAATTGCGATCAACTCAACAAACGCTTCAAGCTGGTCTAGCTAGTGCCGGCTTATCTTCAGCATCACTTGGGATTCTGGGGGACGACGCGAGCAGTCTACTCACCAATCCTAACCCCACAGGTATGCCGGATTTAGACTGGCTTAACAACTTTAAAATGCTTTCCGACACCTCAAAACGTAAACGCTCAACCAATAAATTGAGGCCTGATTGTCACATAGATACAGACAAAAAGTTTGAGGACATGAGCTTTCAAGAGTTGACCAATGGTATGAACTGTGTAGCTGAATTCATTAACACTACTGGTTTGCCCCGGGTTACTTTAGATGGCTATCGGGCACACATGAGATTCGTTTCCCTCAAAGCTCAAGGAGGAGCCTTCCCAGCAAAAGCCCTAGCTAAATACGACCATAAAGTGGTTGATGATGTCATTGAGGGTAAATTAGCGGATTTTGTCTCCGGTTACACCCCAGCCGTAGAGGCTTATTTGAGTGCAGAACACATGACCGTAGTGGAGAATCTGCTGTCAAGACAAGATCAGGGTTCCAGTCGCGGTAACAACAGACGTCGCCGCAACCGTCAGTGGGGGGGTAATCAGCCCAGTTCAGATTGGCCCGCAGACATATGTTGGAAATGGAACTCTAATGTATGCGATTATGACCCGTGTTACAAGAAGCATGTCTGCGCCACTTGTAGAGGCGCGCACAAGAAGAGATTCTGTATTAGTGACGACGTGCAATCGGATAAGAACGCCCGTCAGCACGGCAACCAGCAGAATCAGTGACTGGGCAACCGTGCTTATATAGGTCTGGGCATAGGCTCCACATATGCAGATGGTTTGTCAGACCTGTGGCCCAACACTTATGATTTTGTAAACTGCTCAGCTAATATAACAGAATTGTTGACTGGCTATATTGGTTACGCTCCACTCTGGGACGCTTCACTCCCACATTATGTTGCGGGTATCAGGGCACAGTTTAATATTTGTGGCTGGAGAAAAATGCTTTCAGGAGGCCCGACACAGGTTTATGGTGAAGGTGGTTGGGACTGCAATGCCCATTACCTGTTAGATGGGGTTTGTCATGGTTTCAAATTAGTTGATACTTTGGGCCCATCCGATGGCTACTTTTGTAAAAATTATCCGTCAGCAGAGATAGACGCTTATGATTATATCAATGAGTTAATCCTGAAAGAACTCAGTATGGACAAGTTATCAATAGTAGATATCCAGCCTAAATGTGTCCACGCTATGGGGGCAGTGGAAAAGTCCAGTGGTGGTTATAGACCCATTACTGATGCTAGCCGCCCATTGTACAGCAGCATTAATAATTACACCAAAGACACTTTCCATTCGTTTAGCTACCACTCTATCGATGACATTTCTGAACTTATGGAACCAAATTGTTTCATGGCAGTGACAGATTTACAAAATGCTTATCGCACAGTGTTAATTAGGCCAACGGATCGCAACCATCAGGGGTTATGTTGGAATATTGATGGAAAAAATTGTTTTTTACAAGATAATTTCATGAGCTTTGGTACGAGAGCTGCCCCCTATATATTTAACAGTATATCCGATGCCATAGCTCGCTATGTCAATGCCAATGGTTTTTTATGCCGGAATTATTTAGATGACTTCATCGTTCTTGGTAGTGATTATGAGGAATGCAGGAACGCTCAACTGTTTCTCCACGCTACAATACGCTCGCTAGGCTTCCATATAGCTTATGCTAAAGTTCGATCCCCCTCACAGGTGCAGCGTTATTTGGGGGTGATCTTGAACTCGCTTGATATGACGCTCAGCTTACCACAAGACAAGTTGGACAAGCTTCACTTAGAGCTGCGCTTTTTTGCTGGTCGCCGTAGGGCGACAAAGCGCCAGTTAGAACACCTTTGTGGTGTGCTAAGTCACTGCTCAACTCTGGTACGGGGAGGAAGAACATTCTCCCACAGGGTCATAACGATGTTACGTGTGTTTACTGCGAAGAAACGTTATATTACATTGTCGGATTCGTTCCACGAGGACCTGAAATGGTGGGGCGACTTCGCGTCATGGTTCAATGGCTCAGCGAAGATTATCACTCCGCCTGAATTCACCTCACTTGTGTACACTGACGCTTCCGGTATAGGTTACGGTGCCGTTCATGGTAATGATTGGTTATGCGGTCACTGGTGCGATAAGCTGGTGATGGAAAGTGACATTCACGGTCATTGCCGGGATGCACCGACAACGGAGATACCAGCCAATATTAATGTCAGGGAACTCTATCCCATATACGAGGCCTTAGAACGCTGGGGTCCATATTGGAGAGATCACAAAATATATTGTGTTACTGACAATACACAAGTTATGCATGCCATCAACAAGGGTAGAAGTGACAATGACGCCTCAATGATTTTGTTGAGAAAAATTTTTTGGCTATGTGTTATATTTAACTGTCACTTAGTGAGTATTCATATCCCTGGTGTACAGAATGTTCTAGCAGACGTGATTTCAAGGGCCACATGCTCTAAAGACTTACCCGTATTTCTTTGTTGTACACGCTAGTCAGCGAGTGCGCCAATTAGACTTGGAAGCAGCCGAGTATAGGTCCAAGGCATGGGCCCCCAGTACGTGGAGGACAAAGGCTTCCCAGTGGAAGCGTTACATAAGCTTCAGTAACTCGATCCTCAGACCAGCGCTCCCCACAGATGCTCAACATATGTCCCGTTTTGTCGTAGACATGGCGAGAAGTCTTAAGTACTCGACTATCCAAAATTACGTTAGCGGAGTGATCTCATTGAATATGTACTATGGTTATGATGTCAAGTTTATCCGCTCTTCTTTTGAATTCATTATGACTCTAGCTGGGATTCGCAGGGTCTTAGGTGATCCGGAACCGGTGCGCCCATCGTTCACTTTGAAAGACATACTCAATATGTATAAATTTGTCGACATGAGTCAAACTCGTGACAGAGTCCTATGGACTTGCCTGGCACTGAGCTTTAGAGGACTACTTAGGAAATGTAATATAGTCCCAGATTCTATCGCAGCTGTTGGAGTCCATTATCTCAGGCGCGGAGCGGTTAGTTTCACAGACTGGGGCATGGAGCTGGCCGTGTCTAGCTCTAAGACTATTCAGCATGGCCAGAGAGTACACAAGGTACCAATCACTTACGCTCCCGGTTCTCCTCTATGTGCTGCGAGTCTGGTCAAACGTCACTTGAATGAATTCCCCAGTTCCGACCCTTCAGCTCCGGTTTTTGTGCTTCCCAAGAACTCAGAACTGGTACCAGTCACTTACGGTCAATTGCTGAAATTTCTGAAGAGGTTGATGACCTTGTCCGACCTGCCTTCAGAACGTGCTGGCATGCACTCCCTCAGGAGAGCAGGAGCCCTATACATGTACCAAATGGGTCTCACATTGGAGGACATACGCCAGGCCGGGGACTGGGCCAGTATGGCCGCCTTATTGTACCTGACTAAACCCTATCACACACGTATTGAGACGGACATGGTAGTGTCAAGCTGTTTGGGGAAAGAGTGGTCTATTAGGATATGACTCTTAGGCATTATATATTTTCCATGTTCTTTTCATGATGTTTAATTAATTATGTTATTCCTTTACTTGGAGTTGCCGGTAGTTCTGTTAAACTGGCCCAAGTCCATCACTGCGTTATTCCCTTGTCCCTCTCACCGTAAAGGATTAATGTAAGGGAACGATTATATTGTTACCGGTATTGATACTCAGGTGGAGCCACTGCTCCTACTACAGGTGTGTGCTACCTGGGCAGGTGTGGGTTACCTGTCAGGTGCTGACCTACATTGCTGCTACCAACCCTCATGCTGGAGGGTCTGGTGCTTGGTCACAGCTGGGAAAAAAATTCTTTGTTTTTCTTTTTTTTTCAATAAATAGGCCGGTAGTTCTGTTAAACTGGCCCAAGTCCTTCTCATCCCAATGAAAACAAGTATGGTTTAATTGGTTCATTTGATATATCTTGGCAAACTCCTTACTCAAACTAGATATATATATATATATATATATATATATATATACCTGAACTCAGAATATCACAATATCTGTCAACCAGCACAGTTATTATCCATGTTAGGCATGATAACATGCTTATCTATGTTGTAAAAGAGGACTATGCCCATTATTTAGGGTCTATGATTTTCCAAATATGTGGGAAGACCCATAGGAAGTATTCGAATAGGTTACAGTAAATATACCTTCTTTTTGGCTGCACCACCTAGAAGCTCTGAATATCACCAGATCCCCGTAATGTTAGGTTTCCCACGTCTTGTCACACACACACACACACACACACACACACACACACACATATATATATATATATATATATATATATATATATATATATATATATATATATATATATATATATATATAGCACAAGAGAGACCAAATACCACTAAATGACAACAAATCGAATGTCGTGGTAACTATGGTTACCAGACCTGATCAGTAGTTTTACATCCTTAATTAAAAGTCTTCACTGAGTTATGAGAATTAAGAAAATGTAATGCCAAGCCCCTATCAAGGAGGAAAATTGAAATTACACATGGTCTTATCAACAAAATGATGCAATCATGAAATAATGTAAAATAATGTAACAATCTTTCAAATAATTCTGGGCACAAAAAGCTTAAGTTAAGCATCACTTGTATCACAGGCTGCTGCCATGGGCTAGCCTCGAAATTCAGAAAATCTAAAAAAAGTACTAAATCTACTTTATTGGTTATTTATCACAAGCGGTGGTTGTGGAACCAACTCCTATGTGAGGGAATTGCTCCCCTGGTGGTTGCTATGCTAAAATAGTGTGAGCTGCTCATCTTTGTGTGCTGCTCAGGTTTTGTGGGGTATTAGTGACACCCAGACCTATATCGCTCTAGATCCTCTTAGGTATAACCTCAAATCACCCATGTCCCCACCGTCTGCCCTTGCTCATACAAATAAATGGCCTTACTCCTGCCATCCCACCAGTGTTAAAAGGAAATACAGCAAAGTAGAGGCATGTCAGTAAGGGTGCAGGTATAGTTAGAGGGTCTCTATTCTGTAATGCTAGTGAATGTGGCAGCGTACTCCTAATCACAGACCAGGTTAGGCAATTTATGTCAATCTGCTCGGGTTTTCAGCGAATTAATGGTTAGTCGGATCAGATACAATCAAGCAGGTAGGCTATTTGCCTAGATATTGGTAGTCTGTCTTAATAATAGGAGATTACTTATTCTAAAGCCCTATTCGGGGTGGAGGTATGATAATAGGCAGGAAAGAAACAGAATTATCATGGACATGCCCCTATCATCAGTACCCTGGTTAACTCAGGGTTAAATCCATCAACGATCTCCTATGCTAGTTATCTAAAGGAATGTGTCATCTTTCATCCTGTTTCATAATGGGGAGTTATACCTGAAGATGAAAGTTTGAAATGCTTTAATATGAGACCGGATGATATGCTTGATAATGTAAATGGACTCACTTAAAACTGGAAATTCACCAGATTATTCTCATTTTAGTGTGTTGATGATTATATGGTGAGAACAGGATATCTTATTTATTTCATGAGTCAAGATATCTTAATATCATTCAATATAATATGATAAATGTTAGACAGAAAAACCTTTCCCTGAAAAAGCTCCCTGGTGTAGGGGTATGAGAACAAAGTTAGACATGTCAGGCTGAGGCAAGCTTTCCACCCGTCTATCCTCTATCTAGTCTGATGTAGGATGATGTTGGCTTTAGGGTACAACCAGCGCCTTTGGCGATGGGATTATGGATGCACAGGAATGAGGGGGACGTCTTTATTGAACGGGGGGGGGGTTGGGTGATTTGGGGGAGAGGAAAAGGCACTCATAAACTGTCCCCTGCGTAAAAATTTCAGACCCCTCCCGAGGAGGGGCTAAAAAAGTTTTGACCCCCTGAAGAGGGGGAGGCTAAAAAATTTACCATCTTTTTTAATAGCAAAAAGGCTTGTGCCCTACTATAGATCAAAGAGGGGTGCGAGAATTCTCTGCGCCTCTGATGTACGTAGGGGCTCACAGAAAAGTTCTATACACTCTGTGTCCTCACTCTGACACCCTCCCCCCACCCCGCGTCTCACTTTTATGCCTTCCGCAGACCCTGAATTTTACTCGGACACCCTCCCCCACCCCACGTCTCACTTTTACACCTTCCACAGACGCTGCGTTTCACTCGGACACCCTCCCCCTCTCTAGCTCTAATCGCTGGTCTGTAAGTTTAAGCCTACCCCCCATGTTTTCATCTCTTTTTTTTCTGCCCTGACATCTCTCTGTTTCTGATCCCTGGACTGTAAATACACACACACACGTACGGTTCCATCTCAAATTTCTTTACACTCCCCCCGACTCAAAACCACCCCCCCCTCCCTGTTGATGAATAAAGACCACTCCCTTAAGATAGGCACTTACCTACCCCCAGTGCATGGTTCTGCTGCAGTGGAGGTGTGAAACTGTGATAAAGCTGAAACTGGGGAGTGCTAAACTCTCCTTTTTTTGCAAGCTCATTGTGTAGCTATTTATTGGAGGATCTTAACAAACATGGGCTCATTTTAAAGGGATTGATTATGGGTTTAATAAGAATCTATTTGAGAAATAATTGAGTCAGATAAACATCCCATTCTCCCCAAGTGAAGTTACCCCATAACTTTGAAATCATTTTTTGGTATAAAGGCCAAATCTCACATAAAAGAGAATAGTTCCCACACTTTCTACAGAAAAAAATGGTTTAGAAACTGTCTAGGTTTTTTTTCATTTCATAGGGGAACAGGATGTTTGCCAGACCCCACCAGCTTCTCAATGTTAGGTCCTTGTCTGTTTGCTAGAATCCAATCCTATGTATATCATTTATATAGCAATGGATAGAGCTGATAAAAATAAGTGGATTTCCTTTTTAAATGAAGTCTTTACATCAATTTAAAGGGAAATTCTGACCGATTAAAGATCTCATATCAACTCCATAATTTTGCGTCAATTCTGTGAGATCGCTAAACCGCAGATGATATTAGGTCAAGATAAAATCCCTTTAAATTGTTAAATTTTGATATGATACATTGATTTTCAACCTTTTATGGGGAACTCTTTCATACATGAAAAGAAAATAGTCAAAAATAATGATTTAAGAGATGTAGCCACTCCTGTATCAGATATGCTTGATCATAAATCTGGGCCCTATTTAAACTCCTAATAGTGGCAGAATTTTGGGTTCGATTTGGGGTCTTTGATCATTTATAACTTCCCTTATACTTGGCATAAAGACTTCATTTAAAGAGCAAATCCATTACTTTTGATGAGATCTATCCATTGCTTAAAAGATAAAATGCATGGGACAAAGTCTTGAAAACTAGGTAAGTACCTACTTAAGAGAAGTGTGCCACTGTCTGTCACTCCCTGCCCCTGGCTGAAATTCGTCAACAAACTCGGCCGAAAAACATCCCATTGATTCAGAATTTTGATTTAAGGTCACACCCAGCACCATACCTTAAAAAGTATTTGTAAACAGGAGGAGTGCATACTACACTGGAGCCCTGGCCATATTGTGTAGTCTGTGCGCAGAGCAGAGGATACACAGGAGGGGTGGAAGCCGGCAAAACTTACGACTGGAAATATCACTGACACACTGATGCTGCCTGGATTCACGACGGGGGGTATTGGCGCTGGATTCCGTGATGCCATTTCCCTGCGCTACTGCTGGTTAGGTACCGTCGCTGGGCGTCAGAGTAGCCTTAAGGTCTCAGAGAAGGAATTGGTTCCGCACTATAATTTAATGTAGCGCGAAATGCGATAGCACCCATTGGAACATGTTCATTTTCTAAAAATCACCCCAGAATTAATAGATACATCCTTCCTTCATAATATAGGCTGACTTAAAATATAAATTGACCACGAAAATTTTGAGCACTGGACTATAGCGTAAAAACACCCTGATTCTGCCTAAATCTGCACTGAATAAAATGTAGATTCACTTTTTCCAATTTAACCTTTGAAAAAATAGGTAAGCACTTTGAGAAATGCCCTCCTGGTATTTTATTCAAAGCAGCAAATGTTCAACAACATGTGTAGTGGTTTTATATTTATTGGCATTATTTTCAACATGGTTATTGACCATTCAGTGTGCCTGCAGTATTCACTTCTGACCACAATCGTATATGACTTCCGGTTTTCTGCGGGATTTCCTTCACTGAGACCTACTATTAATGGGCTGTGTGCATGTCTTGTCTATAATTGAGATTTTTATAATCCAATAGATGTTTTTACACAGGCCCCTAGGTTTTATGCTCCTTGGACCGCTCTATCTCATGATATAGGGTGCCTTTCAGGCCAAGTAATACCCAAAATCAGCCTGATTTCTATGTCTCTGTCCGAGGACACCGCCCTCTTCATCTTTGAGTCATTTTCATGACAAGCAGTGCCTCTAGGATTATCAAATTTGGCATGGATATTCTTTTGATTTTTCTCTATATTGTGTAAGTGTCCTTGTTGCAGTTTACTGTGGATATAATTGACAAATTATGAAAAATTGTAGAAAAATACATAAAAATCACTGCAAAAAGTACACAATATTCATATGCCATGCCTGGGAAGATTTATGAGAGTATGTAACATGGATACTGGGTAATACAATCCTACATTTCTAGATGATTTCAAGGAAATGTCCCAAAATATTATACCCTGGATAGTTTTCTTGAAGCGGTAGATATACCATTTGCGGTGTCAGTGCCTAACTTAACTAATACAGATGATATGTCAAAGCGCAAAAATAACCCCTCTCTGTACTACCTAGACTAGCTGCAAGTGGCCAATACTACACAGATATGAAATGCTTACCCTGTTAAGAATAAGGTAAAAATAAATCGGGCCTATCAAAATAATCTGCACTATGCCAGTGGCCCTAGACTGAAATGAACCTGCAGCGCGGCCTGCGGACCACTCCGACATCAATATAAACATGATTTTTCCTTGATTTTGGACACATTTTAGAGACCTATGAACACATTTTCCATAGAATTTGGCAAAAACAATCCTTCTTTAAATAATTAATATAGAAAAAAACTGATTTGAGGGGTATTTTCCTTTTTCATGCTAATCCCCCATATGCTTTAGGTCTCAGAGAAGGAATTGGTTCCGCACTATAATTTAATGTAGCGCGAAATGCGATAGCACCTATTGGAACATGTTCATTTTCTAAAAATCACCCCAGAATTAATAGATACATCATTCCTTCATAATATAGGCTGACTTAAAATATAAATTGACCACGAAAATTTTGAGCACTGGACTATAGCGTAAAAACACCCTGATTCTGCCTAAATCTGCACTGAATAAAATGTAGATTCACTTTTTCCAATTTAACCTTTGAAAAAATAGGTAAGCACTTTGAGAAATGCCCTCCTGGTATTTTATTTAAAGCAGCAAATGTTCAACAACATGTGTAGTGGTTTTATATTTATTGGCATTATTTTCAACATGGTTATTGACCATTCAGTGTGCCTGCAGTATTCACTTCTGACCACAATCGTATATGACTTCCGGTTTTCTGCGGGATTTCCTTCACTGAGACCTTAAGGGGTGTGTCCACTGCCGACAGATGGACCAACCGTCGGTTTCATCCGTATCATTTATCATTGATTTCTATGGAGAAAAATAAGGATGAAGGGAGACGGATTGTCCATCCGTCGCAGTGGATGCACCCCTTTACATCACCGATCGAAGACTGACTTTATAAAAGGAATTTAAAAAAATAGGAACACCAGAATGGCTCCAATATCAACCTAGATATACATATACATCTTGGGCCTGCAGTAATACAATGAGGTCTACAGGATGCAAAAAAGATTTAATTTCTTAGGACCGTCAATGCATCATGTCATTTGGTCGCCATGATACGTAAATGCATTTCTAGAGATAGAGTGCCTCTACTCAAGCATCGTGCCACCAATACAGGGTTGATATCGGTAAGAGGTATCACCTTGTTGTCCTGGAGAGTAGACTCAGCAGAGCCTCATCCATCCATCAAGATGGCCAATGGGCATTTTCTGCATGAAGCAATATCTGCCCATTATATACTACTCCTTCATTTATTTTCCATATACAGGCGTAGGATAACTTAAGAGAGACTGCAGTTTCAATTAGAAGTTCAGAAGTGAAAGTGCAAAGAATACTCAAATGCATCGTATTACTTCCATGTCTGTATGTCATATATAGAGTCCCATCAGTTCAACTGTCACATGATGCTATCCCCATAAAGAGAATAATTTATTTTTTATCTCTTGCCTATAAAACTACCTTTAGTCATACAATACAATAGTGTAGATTCAAGGGCCGCTAATGCATTAAAGTATAATGCACAGGTATTGATATTGGTCGGTATGATGTCTTAATGCAACCTTGGTGAGCAGACTCTCCATGGTTGCATTTGTGAACCATATGGGTAGGACCCAGTAGTGGCCATCAGAGGGTTATGATCCATACAGTGGAATGGTGCGAGAGATTCGTTCTATGATGTACACTTATAAGGTGCAGTGCTTTTGAGGGCAGATTTGCTGGGGTGTAAATCTTTCTCAGCTGTTTTCCATGAATACAAACCAGGTTTTCTCAGTGGGCGTTGTATTGTTAATGCATCAATTTGCATTCTGCTCTCTCCTATTTTAATACTAAAACCTTCAGTAAAACAATTTGATTCAATCTGCGATGCTTTACAGGGTAGAAAACTATCAGATGGTCCAATCTGTCTCAAATTAAGTACACAGTATGCCATGAGGTATGAAGAAATAATATTGTCTTTCCAATCCATTTTCTTAGACGGCCAGCAAGTGGGCGGCTTTAACATTTAGTTTTAATTCATTTTAATTACATATCGTACTGGCTGGCTTAGCTGCAGGGGTCTCAAACAAGCATGATTTCAGAAAAAAGTCTGACATATTGATCAGACCCCCATTCCTTTTTCCTAAAACGTGAAGTTCTAAGCTCCCAAAACTGTCCATTCTGAACTGAAAACACAGATACTGCTACTCCATTTCTCAATCATTTTCCGAAGGTGGAAATACCCCTTATTTCTTGATTTCTATGGATATTCCTTGAAATTATACTCCTTTTTCTAGGACATTGTTGATGGGCACCAATCACCCCTATTTCTGCATCTTTCATAGGTATCTGAGTGCGGGGAATGGACTTCTCCCCGGTATGATCTTTTGCAATGCCCCATTTTTACTTTATAGGATGGACTACGAGAGGAGCATGAGGTAGTGTCAGTCACAATAGCACTTAAATGTGAAAGTCTAGTAGATGCTCGAGTCCATCAACAAAGCAAAGTGCATAATGGACAGCAGGCAGGTATGGGCAATGCATGGGAATATCTCTTAAGATTTACCATTGTCGTCAGACCAATTTGAAGTCAGCTCTGATACTGTCAGCTCCCTTGCAATTGTCATATCATGAACAATCTTGACTCCATCAAGGAGACTGATAATATGGGAACTTATGATGTAATCGAAATGTCAAGCTGGGGTGGGGGCCAGAAACTGGTACTTGTCATGGATTGATGGAAGTGGGTGGTAGCATGTGTTGTCGACCTAACACTTAATGCTGGCATATATCACACCTCCCCCACATACTATCAGACATATGAAATGGGTATTCCACTCATTCCGGTACTGTTAGTAAAGGTAGTCATTATCTTCTTATTACCTTGTCGCGTGATGACAAAAGAACCCGATATACACTTGTCGCTATCCAGGTGTCAGATGGCTGCTGATCACAGCCAATCACCCCGTGCCAACCATCTATCTCGTTACCAGAGCTATGCACAAAAACTTTATGTAGCCTTTTTTATTCTCATATACCTGGGTCTCGGTGTCTAGTGTAGTAGGCCTATAGCATCATCAAGAGGTTGCTCTGAGCTGCTCAGAGTAGCACAGGGCTGTGTTTACATTGTGTAGATGGGAGGAAGCTCACAGGGATCAACTAATTGGATTGGGGAGTAAAGGTTTCTCATGTTTAGCATTACATTTATCAGGTCGTAGGGCATGCAGTTAGCATTTAAGGTCAGCCTGAACAGCAATCTTCAGGTTGTTTATAATCTAAGATAAAGCAATTCATGACTACTGAAGGATGGTTAATGTTCAGTTGTTACCATGATGCACCAATGTGTAGCTTCACTGACCACTGATGGTGTATCATTGAATAGTATTAATGCTCACAGGGCAGATGGTACTAGGGTAACCGGCAGTTACCCCATCCAATATTGGTACTAGGGTAACCGGCAGGTACCCCATCCAATATGGCGAATCTTAAATGTAGTTCAGAAAAATGAAAGAGGAGATTATATCTCTACTTATTTGAGCAATGCTAAATTGTGTAGTTGTGGTCTACAGCATGCACTATCATCTTAACTAATAACGGTAGGTAGACATTATCTAGAACAGTAGTATAGAGCAGTTTTAAATTTGTCAGTACTAGGGTAACTCAGTTTGTTTACAATAACAACTACATGTACTAGGGTAATGTCATTCGGACTTACCCTAGTACGCAACTTTCAGTTTTGGCTGATTTCTATGCAATCCAAGTAATAACTCCAGATTCAGTCTCCATAAGTCTCCCTAGCCAAGATTCTGTAATACTATTCTGAAGTAGAATAGTGTATTAACAGCATAGAATGAGAAAAAGTGTTCACACTTGTTTGCATATGACCCTTCATGTTGGATGGGTAACTGCAAGTTACCCTAGTACCTTCTGTACCTTGATGCTGTCAAGCCTTTCATAGGCATGCCACATTTATGTAATGCCTTTCATACCTGGGCTTGCGCATAAGACGCACCTTATGTATAGGACACACCCTGAGTTGAAGGACAGGTGTAAGGCACCTGACGGTATGTACAACAGGGAAAGTGCCCCTTGACGTCATTCAAAATGGAGGGAAATGCCTTGTAAAACAACCACACGGGAACTTGGAACTTGTCATAACAACTGACCACATATCTATCATTGATAACCAGAGTAAAACCACATTTTATAGAAAATACATTACGATGCGGTCAGCCAGACGCTTCATAGCTCCTTCATTAAATGCATAAAGTGGTAATGCTCTTCTTGCTGATATGAATGAAATTGAAATCAATTCTTACATGCTGCCCGATAAGAAGCATCAGACCAAAAATCAGCAACTGTATGCCTTGGGAGACACTCTCATAAATCTTCACAGGAAGTACTGTTCCGATTACGAGAGCATGATGATTGAGTATTCCACCTTCCGGCGAACTAGGACGTGGTATATTAAGCTCAATCATTTTCTCAAACGGAGTGTGTGCCTGTGTAAGGCACATGCCAACATGCCGCTGATGATGGATACCGTACCATCGCTACCTAAAAGCACCACTCAAATGGCAAATAACTTCACTGATGAGGCCATACAGGTAGAGCTGGAGAAGATGAACAAGGAGACAGTGTCCTACAAGCAATGGGAACGGGTGACCAAGAAGACAGAGAGTATAGTGGACAAGAAAATTGTGACCAAGGAAGTCCATCATACTAAACTTGTCACCAAGTCACAACCAAAAGAGGTGTTCATAAAGACCTTCCTTGCTGCCCTGCCAGGGTTCCATGCACATTGTGGCAGAGTTGAGGCACAGTACCGTGAGATGAAGAGGCTGGAGGAAAATCTGCCAGTGTGCCATGCTATCATACTAATGGACTACTCCGAAAACTGGAACTGTGCCTATCTGCGTGAGATCACCTCAGCCTACTATTCGAAGGATCAGATGATCATACATCATATGGTGGTGAAAATCCGATCACCAGAAGGCCTCCTCATAACTCGCACGTATGTAGGTGTGACATCTGTTACTTCCCACTCCTTTCCAACTACCTTCACATTCATACAGAAACTGATAGAAGATATCAAGGCATCATTTTCATATGTGACATCCATACACTTCTGCACAGACAGTCCCTCCTCGCAGTACCGTAATAGGCACGTCATTCAGATGCTTCTAAGGTTTACCAGCACCTTCGGCATCGTCCCAGCATGGAATTGGCTCGAGGCCGGGCACGGGAAAGGCGCCTGCGACGGGGTCGGAGGAGCTATGAAGCGTCTGGCTGACCGCATCGTAAAGACCAATCAGATCATTCAATCGGCAGACAACTTTGTGGAGAAGGTTGCACCAGCAACCAAGGTCCAACTTGTCCAGGTTACATCCAGAGAAGTGATGGAGTCAACAAAAGAGGTTGAGGACTGGAACAGCCCAGGTGTGGCTGGGCTTATGGAAATGCACTGCGGAGAGTGACAACGATGATGTCCCCCTCCCTCAGCTAGTTAGGTCGAGGGTAGCCAAGTTAAGGGCAACCAAGTCAAGGGCAACCAAGTCGACCTCCACCAAAACCAAGGCCACCAAGGAAGTCCAAGTATGTCTCCGCAGAAGTAGATGATGCTTGTGTACTAGTGTATAAACCTTTCATCCATCCTGAGCATTTCTCCATGAGCCTCCACTTGTATTGGTGGACAGGTAGGTCTGGCTTCCCCATTTGTGTGGTGCGGCCAGGGGACAGGTGGAGACTTATGAAGAAATGCTCAGAATGGATATAAAACTAAGTAGCTGTAGAGGCCTGATGGTTGCACATATATTGGGAGATTCGTGTGACGCCCGAACGGTCCAAAAAGGTTGTTAGAACTGTCCTTGTTACCTTTATAATATAGTAGAATAACAGCGGAGGAGATTTGTGTAACTCCCGGGGCTTGGCCGTTTCTGTAGTCTTAACCCTCCTATGTTATACTGTATGTAGTTAGTTGTTAAGACTACAATGATAATGGAATAATAACAATGATGCTTATAACAACAATAATGATAATGATATGATGACAACTATGAAGTCAAAAATGATAATGTTAGTTTTTAAGAGGAGTATCAACAATAATAATAATGAAATGATGACAACTATGAAGTCAAAAATGATAATGTTAGTTTTTAAGAGGAGTATCGGTGTCACCCACCCACTGTACAAGGTTCATAACAAGTTTTCCCCTGTTAATAAATGTTATTCTCTTCAACTATGGGTCAGATGTCTTGTTCTTGTAGTGTTGTATGAAGAGATTTGTGTAACTCCCGTGTTTGGTCATTTCTTTAGTCTTAACTCTCCTATGTAGCCTTAACTATATATTTACCTGAACCTGGCGATTCGTGTAACGCCCTGTTTCAGCAGCTTTCAAGTTAAACAACAATACCAGTACAGCTAAAACTGAATATATATGGGAGGAATTATAATGCCCCAACATACTAACACCAACAAATACCAACCAATGATATAATATTAGCTGGAAATTGATATTTTCCCATCAAAGTCCAAAAAAACTGAAAATATGTTGAAAAGATAGCCCTAAATTCCTTTCCATCACATAATTCCAAAGCTTATACCATAGCCAATGTATATTTTGAAGAATAACTACAAAACTAGGTAGGAAAAGAGAATGGATAGTGTGGAGATACCTAGCAAAACCTAGGCTTAGGGACCATTCGAGGCATTACACGAATCACCTATCGTGGCGATTCGTGTGACGCCCTGTACAGGGCCTCTGCCGGTCTTATGCTTTAAGGTGGCCCTAACAATGATATGCCAGGCTGAACCTACAGTAATGCATAACCTATTCATGTTAAACATGGTAATATAAGCCAATTTTACAAGGAGCTATGGTATTTGATAAGGAGGGATGTAAGAAGTGCAGCATGCTCTTTCTATCGCACAAAATCACAACATTTTCTCTTGTACTAGAAAATGATTAAAATCAGATTCAATCTTAATGTTATGTGGTTCATATTACAGCCTAAGGTCTTTCTTTTGATTATTATTTACAAAATTAAAGTTAGATATAATATACATGCTATTAGGGTAGTCTGCTCTGCATAAGGTTAGGGAGTCACACGAATCACCCCCGTCATTTTTCAGTCTCGGACATCCCATCTTTGCTGTGGCAGTGTAAGTACAGTTTTCATATTTAACCTTCCCCAATATATGGATGTTATGGTCCAATCCCTGTAGTATACACACAAAAAACTTTTACATGTCCTACTATATTTATTCTGGGGCCCCTCCCACCCCAAATATATATATATATATATATATATATATATATATATATATATATATATATATATATTCGCTTGGATCATACATGGGGATTAGTAAAAATTCTGTTGCAAAATTAAGAACTTTAAGATAAACAAGTTGTTAGGGCTGACTTTTATGGTGTAGCCCTCCAGTCAACCCACCTGCCCCCCTTATACCTGGGCCCCTATCAGAAGATCTCCAGGGGAACCAAGATAAGAGCAGTGCCAAAATGCACACTGCCCCTTGTTTCCACATTATGGTCTATGTAAGACCAGTTCTAAAATTCACCCTGATGCATTTTACCTCAGCAGTGTCAATATCTCGTCTCGTATTGCGATAATAGCATTGGCTAATCAGGGTGCGTGGTCATATCTCCAGTTATTTTCCTCAGTCCTCAGTTATTTGCCCTCTTTCATGCCAAAAAGTACTGGCCATTACTGAAATTAAAGTGGCCAGATAAAATTCCATCTAAAAAAGGTTTTACTACACATCGTCAGAATCCCATTTCCTAAATGCACGTGTTGCATTTAATGGGCAGGGGCGTGACTTGTATTTACAAACAACCATTGTCACCAGGGAATTGAAATAAGGCTCTGACATTCTGTCCCCAGCATATTCTTCCTGGGATGAGGATGGTTGGATTGTAGAAGAAACTAATGTTAATTGTTTGTTGGCCACGTTTGTTTTTAAGAAACTCATAACCATTTATTTTATGGTTTTCTGTTACATATTTGTGCGACCGACCTGCATATGGGGGAAGCAAATATTTTACCAATATATAATGAGGTTTTTATGCAATAGTACATCGTACATCGAGGACAATAGTGTAGGAGACAAAAATACCGATTCTAATTACAACAATATCTGAGGATGTAATGTGAGGGACAAATTCAATTATACACCGTGAATATATAGAAGGGAGATGAGAAAAGGAAATGATATAGGGGAAGGGATGGGTGTGGGAGGGGGAGCAGAAGATGTTTTAAAAACCAGGAGGGTGATTCATAAAAAATTCAACATGTATACTGGGTCGCCAGAAAGCAGTAGATTTTGTGCTTTTTGGGTCATTTTGGAGTCTTATGGCTCTGGAGAAAGAAGTAGTAAACCAATCGTATCTTGCATAGTCTCATTTGATAGAGGACACTTAGGGCTATCAGGAAAATGTAAATTTGTTGTCATCCATCAAAAACTCTCAGACTTATTGGCTGCCAAAGTGAAAAAAAACGGCCAAATTTATTCTTTTTTTGATTTTTTGTATTTTTCACAAGTGTATAAAGAACATCTGGAGTATCCCAAAGTTATTTTTTGTATTGTATATAATCATAGGTGTCATTTCCATGAGGTTTGGACATGTTACTGAGTGAGAATTCTTCATCATGCGTCTTTGAAAATGGAAATCTCTAATTTGTAACGTCCAGTAACTAAATCTAAATCAGTCATAAAATATTGAAAATATGGTGCTTTGAAATTTTTGTTATTACCCATATGAAGGGCCCTATTATCCTCTACTTTGGTGAAAAAAATGTATGTCTATCTGCATTTGTCTCCTTGTGAGAGCAGCTTATGTGAAATAATTCTGATAAAAGTACTGGACGTTATGTAACGTCCGGTACTTTTATCATCATGTAAGAGCCAGTCTACTGTGGATGTATAACTCAAATTTTGTTCCTTTTTGTAACTGAAGTCAATAATAGACATATTGGCCTTGTTATTTCATGTGTTTGTTATGCAAAATGGGCATTCTTATATTACTGAGAGCAACTTTTGGTACCGGACATTACATGACACAAAACCAGCAATAAAAATGGAACCGGACATCCTAAATTGGTATTTTTTGGTTTTCTGAGCTGAAGGGATATCCCTTCACAAATTTGTTAAGGTTATATAAAGTAATTTGAAAATTACTTGAAGGGCCTTCAAGGGCAGAATCTTACACTTTCTGACAACCTAACCCATCTGCTTGACCATGTAACTGGTAACACATGGATTTTTTTCAGTATGAATTTTAGATTCTAAAAAGTTTATGTTCACTGAATAATTCTGAGCACATTGAACATGAATCCTAATACATGATGAGGGCAATTATAGATGGTATAAATTTTACATCTTCAGTAAAATGTTAAATAAAAAGTATGTAACTGTGACCATGAATTTCATATTTATACTGTAACTGATCACCATGGGAAAGAGGAGAATCCCTTGCTGTATGATATTCTATAGTCGAACGCGCCAGCTATAATGTCATAATTTCAGATGGATATTGGGAAACCCCCACCTCTAGTAGTATAGTATGTATCAGAACGGGACTATAGTTAAGTACTGTTTATTACTCACTCGACCTGCAGCCAATCAGAGGCCTCCCTTTTGGTGGGAAATTCAAATCAGCCAATCAGAGGCCTCCCTTTTTGTTATTTTCATATTTTCATTTCGTGCGATTACAATGACAAGTCGGGGAATTCGAGTTGACACTCTTTACATGTGTTATTAAATAGACAGTTAACACAAACTTACATACAATTTTTCATGATACGTTGCGATATACCAATATATATGTTGTGCCTCAGTTTTTATGTATTGTGTCCTCTCTTCCTCCATCCGACTCTATGCGTTCAAAAAGAGATCCGCAACTGGAAGTGGTGGGATAAAAAAAGTCTGACGTTGCTTTCCATCGATCTGCTGTGCACCGATTTGATGAACTTCAACTCGTGCTCTATCAGCTTTAATTTCTTCAGGATTTCCGTCAGCAATTTTCCAACCGTCGGAGTTAGGTTCATAGCCTCCATGGCCAACGGACAGTTAAAAGAAAATCTGAAATGTTCCACAGTGACGTGATTGTCTTCTAACCATGTGTGTATGGTAACTCCACATTGGTAGCATTGAACAGCGTCCTGCCTTCCAATGTAAAAAAATCCGTGGGCAGCGAGTTTCTCTGCAAAAGGTCGGTTCTTAGGCGACGTGAAATCATTGAAAGTGCTGAGTCGCTTGGATAAATCAGTGAAAAGTGCGTACTTGGGCACCATTTTCTTGACACACGAGGTACATAGGTAGTAGACTGTAGGTAGGTAGGTAGGTAGCCCGTTAGGTAGGTGACGACGGTGGTGATGCCTGTGTGTTGATTGTGGACATATACCAGTGCCGGGCAGGTTTATATAGTGGTGTTTATTTCGCTTTCCAGCTGTTTACTCCCTGTTTTTTGTGTAGCGATTTAAGATTTAGAACCCCGTGGTGCACACCTCCTTCATGTAAGCTTACCTCAAACTACAAAGAGCTTTCTCCACCTTGCCTCCATCTCCGTCTGTCTCAGTTTTCAAAGTAACGCAATATATATCTGACCACATCACCCCTCCTCATGTCATCCATCAGTACTTGAATGAGTTCATGAAGTGTACTGGTGGGTTTAGCTACCCACTTCGTCAATACTTTGAAGGCGTGGAGAAATAGATCTTGTTCCGGTTGTTGAGCAATGCTAGTTAGCTTATCAGAATCCACTTCTAAATACATACCCATATCTCTCCACTCCCTGGATAGAACTATAGACATGGACATGAAGTACCTCTCCATTAAAAGCGGGTCAAGGTTGTTGTAATCCAGGTTGTGCCTTTTGAAAAAGTTCTGCGTCCCATACAACAGCTCTAGTCGACGAACATTGACGTAGGCATGGTGAAGTTGACCCCATCTGGCATGAGGCGAAGCTTTAGACCACCAAGCTTTGAACATCGCCATACACATGTCCTCCGACGTCTTGATAACAACCATCGACTCCAGAACTTCAGAGGGAAGCTCCAAATAGATTCCCAATTTTTTCCAAGATCCAACTAACTGCCTTCCTATTTCATGAAGCAAATCGTTGTCATATCCCAAATTGTTCTGGTACGGTCCCATAATACAGTGGTCATCCCGTACACTCACTTCACATACGTCAAGAGAGGGAGCCGACGGGGAGGGTGGTTGAGTTTCAAGACTCGTCAAAAGGGGTCGGTAGGCAGGTAGGCAGACAGTGGTGGGTGGTAGGTGCGGTATTCAAAGTGGTCAGCAGTGATATGGTCTTTTAAGAGAAATTGAGCTTCTTTATATAGGGTGATTTAATCCTATTTACACCGTCTTTTGGATCTGTTGACATCAAACAGTAAGACACTGTCACAAGTGTATTTAGTCGGATTACTTTTAAAATCTCATTGAACAAGGGAAAAGGTGTTATGATAATTACCCTAAGTCTATTTTACAGGTGTAAGGCGCGGGCATTTAAGCCTATTTTCAGCTGGATACTCTCCCCGTTGTGTAGCGATTTATCAGCGTGAGCCTTTGGATCTGTTCACATCAAACAGAAGGAGAAGGGCGGTCACTAGTTAAGGTATTATGACATTACCCTCCCCGCTGGTGTGTGTGTAAATGAGATAAGACACCCTTTTTTTTTTGAAGTTTTCTAATCCTGTTTAGATGAGCTTTCATTTGGCTCCCCCCTACGGTTTGGTTCACCTGTGGAGGGCAGGTGAAAATTAGATTTAAGGCTCTCTGTGATCATAGGGTTTTAAAGTTCTTTTCTAAAAAGATATCAAAAAGCTGACTTTGATCTGGACCACCACCCATTTGACGATCTTAGAGTGCAGTGAAGTTTTTAATCTGGATCCTCCTCTTGTTTTATTTTCCCTGTGGAGGGTTCCTTCCTTTGAGTAAGACCCTCTGTGACTATAGGATTAGAGACGTTAATTTTCCCTTTCATCTATTAAAACTGTAGTAAGAAGCTTATCTCCAGAGGAGTATATAAGGAAGGGGGAAAATATCATTCACTCACACTTTCTCTACTTCCCTCACCATGACTAGACGAACACCTTCTAAGCTCCAGCTTTCAACAAGGAAGACGACAAGAAGAACCAAGAGTTCTTTGTCTTCTCCTACTGCTGCTGCTGCTGCTGCTGATGTTGCGGGTGCTCCTGCTGCTGCTTCTGCAGGTGCTGCTGCTTCTCCTGCTGCTACGGGTGCTACTACCCCTGTTGCTGCTGCTGCTACTGCTGCTTACGGTGTTGTTAGACTTGACAGGCAGGCTTCTTACTGTCCACCACCATTTTATAACCCCGTTCCTACTGTTACCACTACCGATGTAAGTCCTGGTCCTGCTGCTGCTGGTGTTGTTGGTGTTGTTGGTGTTGTTGGTGGTGGTGGTGTTGGTGCTGGTGGTGCTGGTGCTTGTGGTGCTGGTGCTGGTGCTGCTGCGCCTGCTCCTGCTGCTGTTGCCACTACTTGCGCAAACACTGACAGTTACAGTGTCACACATTATTATGTGGAGACCCAGAAGGAGCTAGAGGATGAGGAGGAGGAGGAGGAAAATAATGAGGTGGCGGCGGTGGCGGAGGAGGAGGCGGACAATGAGGAAACTGAAACAGAGGAGGAGACGATGCTTTCTCCAGCGGTGGATCAGAGATCACCCGATTAACTCACCACCGCTATCGCAATCCTCTATCAACCAACGGGTACTGCTATCCACCAGTGGGCACCGACGTCAAGCAGAGTCGGAGCGAGTTTTTTTTTACCCCCTTGACTCTTACGACCCACGATGATTGGTTATCTTCTTCTAAGAAGACACGAGATAGCGGCGCAGGCCCTCCTCCTGTTGCTGGTTCTGCTGTTGATTCAGCTCTCACTGATGGTCCTCCTCTTTTTTCTTTGAAAGGTTCACCAAAAGTCATAAGGACCAGATCCAAGAAGAAAAAATCGGTAGTCAAAAGTGAACTACCACCACCACTACCAATATTTGACCACGGTCCCAAATTGGAGTTCTTCGTCGACAGTTTGAAGCTAAAGGTCTGGATCAAGAGGGTGAAACTGTCCAAGGAACTTTGCCACGCTTTCAACGGAGGGGAGGTGTCTCTAGGTTGCAAAAAAATTCACGTAGAAGGGTTTCACCCACCCTCTAATACCGTATTCCAATTTAACGGGCGTTGGTACCACGCTCACAAGTGCATACCACCGTGCAGATATTTGTGTGCTTCAGACTGGAATGAGAGACGTGAGAGAACAGCTAGAGTAAGCCCTTACTTGAAAGCAATAGGTCACAAGTTGATTGTCTTATGGGAGTGTGAATGGAGGAAAATGAAACGTCAGGATCCGCAGGTTACGACTTCCGAACAACACTGGAGCGTCGAAGACTTGAAAGTGCATCGAAACCCCATGACAGAGCGTGACATTATATCCTCTGTGAAAAATGGAAAAATGTTCGGTTTGATTCAGGTGGACATTACCACCCCGCCTCACCTACGTAAATACTTTGAGGAAATGACTCCTATATTCAAGAACGTGACCATCTGCGAAATCCGACATAGGAACTCACATGTCAGACTTTGCGAACAAAGAAAACGTGTTGAACGCTCCTCAGAGATCCTTGATAGGTAGTTACCACGGAAAAAGATTTATCTTGGGAACACCTCTCCTTAAGTGGTATCTGGATCACGGTTTGATAGTCACCAAAGTGCACATGTTGATAGAATACTTTCCTAGACGACCCTTCGCCAATTTCGCAGACAAAGTAACCGCGGTGCAAAGACGTGGAGATGTAAACGCAGAGGAGCAAATTCTCTCAGACTGTTACATGTTAATGGGGAACAGTGCGTATAGTAAAACAGGGTGCCGAGTTGACCCCAGATCTCTTTGAAGTTGAACTGCAACCGAAAACAGTCAAGAACAACCTCCCTCTTCAAATAGGGTTCATGGTGTACCAGTACGCCAAGTTGAAAGTGTTAGAGTTCACGTTCGACTTTCTGGATAAATTTATCGATCGGCGCGATTACACTCTTTGTCAAATGGACACTGACAGTCTTTACATGGCTCTCAGCGGGAAAACGTTGGACGAATTCGTGAAACCCGACGTGAGAGAGTCGCACTTCAGCGAGAAGCGCAACTGGATTCTGACAGCAGTGTGCGATGATCACTTAGACGCTTTCGTGAAAACAAAAACCGAAGGTGTGAAAGAATGGGTCCCCCTTGCTTGTTGTCAGAGTCGTTATGTTCACAACAAAAGAACTCCCAGTCTTTGAGTGGGAGGGTGACAGAATTCTAAGTCTCAACTCCAAGACTTACATTTGCTATGACAAAGACTCGGTAGGTGAAAGAAAATAAAAAAAATGGAGTGCAATAGGTGTCATGAAAAAACAAAACGTTTAAGACTTCTTGGATGTTCTTTTAAATCGAAAAACTATCCATACTCTTAACACAAATTTCAAAGTAATAGAAAACAAAATGCACACTTACACTATAGAGAAAAAGGGTCTTAGTTGTGAAGTGTCGCATACATTCTGACAGTGTAAAGACGAGTCCATTGAAATTATGAAAAAATAAAGTATATAAATAAATAAATAAATAAATAAAAGTAGACAAGCCGGTGAAATGATACCCTTTCATCGTTGTATTAACTTGATATACTACGTCCACCAGCTTACTACTGCTGCTACTGCTACTACTGTGGCTGCTGCTACTATACTGTACGTCCTCATGTATCGGTGTTGAAAAAAACAACAACAACAAAACAATGTGTAGTTGCAATCCCATTTTCACTTGGGAATTAATAGATGCATCAAATGTGTTGTTCTTTAAGGCGCCGTAGTAAAACCAAAGTGTTCATAAAGTGTTTTTTTCTAATCGTGTATTCGATTCATTGAGTGTGTTTTTCAAAGATGTATTTCAAAAAGTGGCTAGTACCGCCAGAGACAGAACTATAGCGGTATATCAATTTCATGTCGAGAACACATGTGCTTTTATGAAAAGACAGTATACGTTAGAGTCGGTCGACGCGTTGTTTTCTGTTCTAGAAGAAAACTCAGACTTCTTTAGAAAGTTTTGTCATTGCTCAAAGGAAACATTTGACTCCTTTTGTCAAGAGTGTGTCGACCGAATGTTGTGTAGTGAAGCACTTTTATACCCTGGTGTAGAAGCTGCTCGACTGAGAAGTATCATGTTGAGACAAACCGAATGGAGTACTTGTTATAGTTCTTCCGTGGATTCCACTTGTGATATCGTTGAGATGTGGATGGGAAATATGGCTTACAACTATCCCTCATTTCAAAAGGACACTTGCTCCAAAGTTGTACACAAAGATTACACCATGAACAGTTTGAATTATGAGAAACAAAGTTGAATGTACACATCTCAATGTGTAAGTTTTGTCAAGTTCCTCTCCCATATTCAACCGTGTTATGTAGAGAGTGTCAACTCGAATTCCCCGACTTGTCATTGTAATCGAACGAAATGAAAAATATGAAAATAACAAATAAAGTGAAATGTGTACCGTAAAACGGGGATACTTTGTCCCTTAAGGGGTAACTTTAGCCCAGTCACAGAAAAATGTTGTTTTGATCTCGATATTACAATCAAGGATATTTTTCATATCTAGGTTACTTTTATCAAAAAGCCTATCATCTAAGCTACAATTTTAGCCTAAATAGAATTTTGAAAGTGATAGTTATATTTAGATATAAGGCAATGAGCAGAGGCTAAAATTTTCACCGATTTGCGGTGTGTCCGGAAACTGCGTCTAGATCAACCAATAATATTCAAGAATGAGTCTGGTGGTTTTTAACCAACAATTAATTAACCCAAAGGCATCTCAAATCAAGTGCACTATATTCATTTAGCCCAAGAAGGATTTTATTATTTCACATTTTCTGTAAAATTATAATTTCTCTAAAAAAATTGGGGTTACTTTGGCCCTTGGGGGTAACTTTGGCCCGCCACTACTCAATGCCTGTCATTTTAGGCAAAATAGTCGTATTTTTCACAATTTTTGTTATATGCCATATTTTATCCATGAGTTTTGTTCACCTTTCATGAAAAATACCTGAATTGGATCCCTTCTAAGAATGCTTTTTATATTGACAAAGTTTTTAGGGGTAACTTTGACCCAATATTTGGTTGTGAAAAAACAAGAAATATACTACCATAGGGAATCCCTTGTGGGCCAAAGTTGCCCCGAAGTAAGGGTAACTTTGCCCCAACCTATTTTGGTGTAAATCTACTACTTGCTGTACACAAAATTTTAAAATTACACATACATCTGAAAGATACTAACTAAAACTCATACTAATTATAGTCATTTCTCAAAACTTGCACTCCTATCATGCTAATTTTTTGGAAATATCCAAAAAGTGGGCCAAAGTATCCCCGCTTTGCGGTACATACTATTAGGGCCCCCCACCCAAAGGGCCGCCTAATATATTTTTTTTTTTCAAGCTTTTTTTGCCTTTTTTCATCTATGAAAAAATATCTCACTATAAGTGACAATCTCATCTATATCATAAACCACCACGCCTCTTTATGCTAATGAGGTCACGTGACCTAATTTCAAATTTCCAAAATGCTAACCTCTGATTGGTCCATTCAAATTAGGGTCACATGACCTTATTTGCATAATAGAGGTCACGTGACCTAAACAGCCAGCCAATCAGAGGGCACCGTTTTGGCGGGAAACCACAGGGGGTAAGGGTCATGTGACCATTTTTGAATTTTCCGCCAAAAGGAAGGGCTCTGATTGGTCCATTTTGGCACCGCCACACCAAGGGGGTCTAGGTCATGTGACCCCACATTTGAATTTCCCGCCAAAAGGGAGGCCTCTGATTGGCTGATTTGAATTTCCCACCAAAAGGGAGGCCTCTGATTGGCTGCAGGTCGAGTGAGTAATAAACAGTACTTAACTATAGTCCCGTTCCGATACATACTATACTACTACCCCTCATTGGCTGCAGGTCGGGTCACGTGACCTGTGACGTCACAGGTCATGTGACCCCTATTTGAATTTCCCGCCAAAAGGGAGGCCTCTGATTGGCTGATTTGAATTTCCCACCAAAAGGGAGGCCTCTGATTGGCTGCCGGTCGAGTGAGTAATAAACAGTACTTAACTATAGTCCCGTTCCGATACATACTATACTACTACCTCTCATGACTGGTCAACCATGAAGTATGACCTCACTGGGATTCCCCAGTGCTGCTGGTCACTTTCTGTGTATCGGAAAGTTTGGTAACCAGCTGTCATGATGTCTATATATAGACTGGGAACCCCAACCTAAATATGTCGTCTCTCATGGTGAAGTGACTACTGGTAAGGGTTCATGTGTGCAGTCAGCTGTATAGCAACCCAACATGTTATAGTTTTGGCACTCTGTGAGCAGGTTTTGACCAGATGACCTTATCAGAAGTAGGGGATACTGTGTAATTTGGTGGTGTAATATATGTAAAATGGACAATACTTGGTCCAGAAAAAGGTGATAGGAGTTGTAAATAATCACAGCTCTGTAGGGTCGAGGAATTTATTTCCAGGTGGGGAGGGGGGATGGCTTGCAAGATTTGGGATGGGGGTAATTTAAAATGGGAATTTCATGGTGGGGGGGGGGCAACACCCAATAAACCTTCACATTGGGAGGGGAATTCAAAACTAAATATGGGCAAATCCAAATACTCATTGCAACACATCATTCCATTTGCATTTTGGAGTGGGCCATTTTACAAAATTGGTTCTCAGTAGGGGGGCTCACAATAACTTTCATCATATTGGTAGGGGGTTGGAAAAAGCTTTGTCAATCCACTAAAAGACTGGCTGGCAATAAATGACTCAGCACGTATGGTGGAGAAATGTTCAAGGGTTTCACTGGGCAAGGGGGTTAGGTCTTATCTCATGGAAGAAAGTAGTTTATAAACGTTTTTCTAAATTTGCCCTCTTTTTGATCCCCAGGATGTTTACTTTCAAAGAACACCAAAAAAAGAAAGAATGGTTAAATAGTTTTTATTCTGCAGCCCCCCAACCCCCAAAAGACCAAAAAAAAACCAGAAAGTGGGAGCTTTGGCAGGAATCACCTATGTATGTAAATATATATATATATATATATATATATATATATATATATGTGTGTGTGTGTGTGTGTGTGTATTATTATTTTTTGGAAGGTTTTACACTGTTTATATGCAATGACAGCTCTTCTCCTCCCCCCATGGCATTGGCAATATTCCTAAATAAGTCTATCAATGACATTCTACTTGACCATAAAAGAAATAAAAGCATAAAAACCTATCATTCAGTTTGCATTCTCTATAAAGTAAGCTTGGGTCTCCACTTGAAAAATGGTGAGGACCTCTCTGAACTAGAACCATCAACCTTTGGATATGGAGTGCAGTGCTCTTCTGTAGTGGAAATGGTAGAGAGATAGCTGAGAGAGATGCATCTCTGTAGTGGTTCGACTTTTCAGTTAGGTTAAGAAATAACAAAAAGAGTAGAAGTTCTGGGTAAGCAACCAAGTTTATCAAATACCATCCAGCCTCTACAGGCTACATGCTCATGGCATTTGGTAATCTTTATGCTAACAACCTTAGTATGTGAGCAGTGGTCTTGACCACTACTGAAGAGGTTACAAGAAAACCAACATCAAAGGGGTTTGGTGTATAATACAAAAACTAGGTGGCACTATCACATGTGATAATTTAAGGCCATTCTAGCAAAAACTTGTCAGGAAACTTTGGGCAATGTCCGACTGTATATTTTGACAATATTTTACCCAAATGAATGTTTGTAGGTCTCTTGTGCAACCAGAAGTTGATATAAAAGGATTTAAATAAAAATGTGATTTCCTTTAAAGGGAAGACATGCTCTTCATATAGGTGGTAAATCAGTTTTTGCGCTTTTGATTCCCCCTAATAGCTAACATTATGCTTAATTCCTTTAGTGCTATGTTTTCCAACATATTTAAGAACAGACTTAGTATTGCTCACAATGTGCCTGATACTTTCCAATTCTACCCTATCCATCATACCCTATGAGTATGTTCTACTGTGCTTCAAGGAATAAAGTGGATAAAAGGCCCCCAAAGTCAAAATAAGTAAGGGCCTTGTACCCCTTAGATGAAAGAAAATATCACTTTTTTAAACACTCTAAATTTTAAACATGAATTTGTGAACATGTAAAATCTTTACCTTTCTATTACAGGAAATAAATGCTTAAATCCAATTCTGTATATATCAAAATGAATGAAAAAAAAATTTTGATATACAGTTATGCCCAGTTATGAATTATTATTGATAATATTTTTTTTTTTTCACTTAGGATGTGCTTAAGATGCTGAGTTGGCTATGAACATGGATTTTTTCAACCCTGTTTGGAATGTATTTTACATGTTGATGTCCTTTAGAATTGGTCACTAACTTAACTCAACATATATTTTGACCATCTAAATGAAACCATGTATACCATATCTATATTTTTTAAAAAAGAACCTTACAGAATTGTAATTTACATACTGAGTACATCTTGCATACTTTCAAATGTATGTTGAATTGTTATGAATCACCCTCCAGAGCTTAAAGCTGGCTTGAAAGCCAGAGCTTTTGGGTCGAGGAGGTAGGGGTAGATTTCTTGTAAAGTTACGTCGGTACCACCATTACACTAGAACACGACCTGCTAAAAATGCTTTTCTACAACTAACAAGGTTAGTCCCTAACCATTTCTTAATGAGGGTCTTAAAATTCATTTTGGAAGGGGCTTCCTAGAGTTTGACCATTAGTGAATTCCACAGCTTCCTACAAACACAAGGGCAGGATTTCCTGTAGACCTCACTTTGGGGGCGACCCAAGGTTACATGTTGTTTATCGTTTCTAGTTCTAACTCAAGCACTCAAGCAGCCCTAGAACGGGGGGGGGGGACATTTCTTAGCTTTTTTAATACATCATGACCGCTAGTAATTCAGTTCTTCTAGCATCCTGAGTAGGGGCCTCACATAACTCATGAATAGTGTTCACATGCTCATCCCTTACCCTCAGGCCCAAGGCGCAACGAAGTATTCTATTTTTAGTGGTTTGCATTTTGTCCAGGAGAGCCTTTGAGGAAATAATTAGTATAAAAGAGACATAGTCAAATTTAGGCAATATTGTTTGCTTATAATAGCCGTCTTAATTGAAATGAGATGCCTAATCTTGGGCAATTCAAAGCTGGGAAATTTGTCAATTTAATTGATGCTTTATCATGTAGGTTCATAGTTGGAGATCTATCAAGAACTGCACCCAAATATGTGAAGGGGAGTTGGCCATTCAGGAAATGGACCCCGTTATGGGGCTCTCCGAGAAAGAAAGTTATATTCCTTTCTAATCTGCCACAGCAACCCCCTCCCCCAAACCCTGTCTCGCGGGTGGGTCAATATGTAAGCTGGTAACACATTAAAACTGCAGTCAGGAAAAAGGCAATACATGATAAAAATATCCCTTCCGCCAGGTCTGCACGAAAAAATAGCTTTCAAGGTGAACTTCTGGCGAACCCCAGAAAGTAATACAGTTTGGCTCAAGTAGTCCAAAGGGAAGAGGAATTGTCGGGAACACCAGTGCGCTCTCAGAGGAAAATCTCTTAGGATGGCTTTAATGTTTGATGTCGGGATCTGGAGTTCTACTGACCCTCACACCATGAACAGTGGCCACCTTGAAAAATTAAATTTCCTAACCTATTCATTGGGGACCTCGGCAGCTCCTTCCTGATTGTGATTGGAATTAGATAATAGGATCTCAGTATATTGAAAGTAATTGTCCAAACCTGTTGTGTATAGATCTGGAGCTGGTTGAGCCCCTCAGAGCAGCTCACCCCACGTTCTGCAACGTGGACCCTGCTCCACTTCAGTACCTCCTGGTCAATCAGCTGGTAGGTAGGAGCGGATAACCAATCGTCCTTCCGACCCGGTGATAAACAGCGTTAGAACGAATCAGACCTGCATAATCCCTACAGTCTGGAGAGTTGTCCGTGAGCTGCTCCTCTATAGCTGCTCTATTGGAGCAGTTCAATGCTAGAGCCCCCACTTTGTCTGGGAGGTGCCCTATGTTGTCGTCGATTTTGGATCTGCTGGTAAGATCTTAGAGTTCCTATACTCTGAGTTGTTGTGGCGTTGTTATGCCCAGCTTAGACACAACAAGCGATTGATTAGAAAATCTTCTATAAATTAAATCTTTTCTCTCCAGGTACTGATTCAGAATACAAGTCATTTCCGACCCAAAGTCATTTCAGACCCTATCATTTCAGACCCACAGTCATTTCAGACCCATGGTCATTTCAGACCCATAGACTCAATTAGAGCCTGCATAATGCATGAATAGAGTCAGCATGAAACACTAGTCAGGGGTGGATCCAGAAGGGGTGGTCCTGGAGTGGCCTCACCGCACATTTTATTGGAGCCAATCCAGTGACCAGCCAATGACTGTACGTCACACCACACACAGCAATGGGCGGCCACTGGCCTCCCATCAGCAGTCGGCTGCCCATCGGCAGTGATAGTGAAATTATATGAATTGGGATGAATAGTGAACCAAATAATCCAAGATCTAATGGAACTAGAAACAATTGAAGGGCTAAGGATACAGCCCCTACACCATAGAACTAGAAGTCTAACAATAGTATCTGTGCTCGCTCCACCCCTGGTGTAAACTTGGAATGTGGGAGAGGGGCTGCAGGCACTGCTGGAGTAGGCCAGGGAGGAGGAGCTCTGATGTAAGACATGTCATATGGGTCCGAAATGATATGGGTCTGAAATGACCATGGGTCTGAAATGACTTAATCTGAAATGACTTTGGGTCTGAAACGACCTGAGACCCTGATTCGAATGCCCACTGACATGTTTTAAAATACCTCTGTTCAGATGTGTTGTGAGATTGGAGGTTGTCATCATCTGATTTGAATAATGACAAACAAGGAAATCTAGTAGATAAATCATGGCAGCTGTAACCATATTAGTCGGGCTACTCTATAGGTGATAAAAAGGTCACTGATATTCTTCTTAGGCAAACTTTAGCATTATGTTGTTTTTCCGCTCCAATTATCTCTAATTTCTTGCAAGCATCATTATGAGTCCCGCATGTCATATTTTCTGACAGTGCAGATTCCCTTTAAGGTTCTCCCTTCAGGAAAAAAATGGATTATCCAGCCTACCATGAAGCAACCGAATACGACACTACGGAAACTCCAGGGTTAACATGAGAGAAAAAAATGATTCACAAGCATAGGGAACCCAGGAGAAGGTGCACAGCTTTCTTTTTCATATTGACAGCGTAGTAAGAATGCCAGTTGTGAGTCACAAATTTGGTGCTGGTGTCTAGTCCCTTCAGGGCTGTATCATGCTTCCAGGTTCATGTTCCTTCGTTGCCTTGATGCACCAATGCAGTGCTGGTGAGTCTACTGGCCGGCACAGCACTGGAGCATTATATCAGTCCTTCAAGAAGGTCGGCATGATGCATGAATGTAGTGCATTCATACATGATGGCGATCGAAGGACATGATGCATTGATACAATAAGCAGCTCTTAAAGGAATAGACCGACTGGGCTAGAATCTCATTAAATGGCAGGTCATGGCTGTAATGAGGGCTGGCGGATGTTCACTACACTGCAAAAATGGTGTTTAGATCCTAAACACAATTCTAAACATATTCTTGCAACGTTTTTGTAATCACATTAATTTCCTAAACATGTTTAGCCAAACAATGTGCTTAGCTCAAGTGTTTAGAAATGTAGGTGTTTAAATATATGAATTTTTGTGTTTAGGTGTTCATGAATTTTTTTGTTTAGATGTTTAAATGATTTGATGGAGAGTTAAGGTTTGCAGACAAGTATGCATTAAAAACAGAGATATATACATTTTTGTTTCTCATTTACTGGGGGGGGGGCATCAGCATGTATTTACTTGTCCAAGTCTCCAAAGATGTCAGCCACAGTTATTGATGTGTAGACACTGCATCAGAATGAGAGACTTGAGAAAGTACAACAGCTTGGCAGGAAGGTCATTGCCTTATCTATACCAGAATAACATAAAATAGGTGTCAGTCATGGAGTTTATTGATTATTTTATGCTAGTGATGGTGGCATGAGGTGAATCTAGTCAATTTACCATTGCCCTTTCTATTCACATGACATTCTATGAAATGAAACCATAATAAACATGGGATTTGGGGACATTTGTCACAGCTATTGATTATAACTGTGTGCAGATAGTCCATTAAGGCAGTGCTGCTACCTGGTACCATGTTTAAAATCTAAACACCATTTTTGCAGTGTAATAACACATGAAATGTCCCAGATTAGGAGAAGACTAAGGTTGACACGGATCTGTCACTAATTACTGCTGCCCACATCAAAGGCCTGGAAAAAGCCGATTGCCTTACATATGCAGCTTTCTGTGATGAGCCGATATAGGTGTTCTTTTAATTACAACCCAGAGTTGCTCCTTCAGAAAGTGGGTCAATATGTAGTGGTAGCTCCCTTATTTTTACCTTTCTTTCAGGTGGAAGGAGAGTACTGTGACATGTCTTGGAGGAAGAGCAAATTTAAGCTGGTAAGCACTATCATCTGAGGCTCCAAGCGATTTTGCAGAGAATCGCAGCTATTCTCACAAAATGGGATACAAACATAGATAGCAAAATGAAAATAATCAAGGTGCTAAGTGTAAATATCTAGGTCTTTGATTGCAATCTTGGACAAGATCCAGATGTTCTGTTTACTGAATCAAGTTGGTATTATGTTTGCAGGGCAAATGAGGCAGACCTTCAATGAGACTCTGCAATCCGATATCTAATAGGTTTGATTTTTTGGTAAGCTCTAGGACCTTTTTCTCTTTTTTTCAATGACTTTGTGGATCAAGAAGTGTTTCCATTTGGGTTTAACGATTTTCTGACGATTATTTATAATATTTGCCTTAGACCCAGCAAATGGTCATGACTCCTTGTCAACCTGTATGAAGTGGCTCACACATGTCGCTAGATGGAACACAACGTCGCTATAGCACAAGATCACCAGGAATAGCAATGGTGGTGATCACATGGCCTCACCTCAGATGGTGAGGATGGTGATCACTCAGACTCACCAGGGATGGCGACATGAGTGATCACTCACCTCGCTAGATGAAACACTCACCTCGTCATAGCGCATGTTCACCAGGGATGGCAAGGATCGTGATCACTCATCCTCACCAGGGATGGCCACATGAGTGATCACTCATCCTCACCAGGGATGGCCACATGAGTGATCACTCGCTTCGCTAGATGAGACGCACACCACATCATAAGGCACATTCACCATGGATGGCAAGGATCGTGATCACTCACACTCACGGGGGATGGTCACTCGGGTGATCACTCACCTCACTAGATGAAACGCGTACCTCGTGATAGCACAGGTTCACCACAGATGGTTAGGATCTTGATCACCCACACTCACCAGGGATGGCGACATGAGTGATCACTCACCTCACTAGATGAAATGCACACCATGCCAAAGCGCATGTTCACCACAATTGGCGAGGATCGTGATGACTCAGACTCACCAGGGATGGCAAGGTGGTTGATCACTCACCCTGCTAGATGAATCGCGCACCACGTCATAGCGCAGGTTCACCATGGATGACGAGAGTGGTGATCACTTAGACTCACCAGTGATGGCGATGCTGGTGATCACTCACCTTGTTAGATGAAAAGCTCATGATCATCGACATTGGTAATCATGCAGCCTTACATCTGCCAGATCAAAGTATGTTTTGCCAGAGAAGGTATTGCCATATGTATCTTCCCTCTAACCACAGACAAGGTGTTCATGTAGATATTTCCCTATGTATTTTTATTGTAACCAGAGAAAAGGTGTTTAAGGATAGTTGCTTTCATTTTAGAGATACCTCTATCTAAATTCAATTGATATTTTCTCTATATAATCTTGTTTGATTCAAAAAAGCACATTTGATACGTATGGGACTTATACTTCATGCCCACACTTCCTAGATAGGCTACATGTTGAACTTTGGCAATCGTGGTGATAAGTTGCCATTTTGAGTGAGAGTGAGTGACAGATGATGCAATTCTCAAAGAGCATTGACTTGGAGTGACACAAATTCATGCATTGAGTAAGACCAATGTTGGCAATGGTGTTGATAAGTCGCCATTTTGTGTGAGAGTTGATGACAGTGGCACACACCCACATGGCGAGTGACATCCATGTCAGTGATGGTGGTGATAAGTCGCCATTTTGAGAGAACATTTACTAGGAGTGACACAAACTCACGCCATGTGGCAATGCAGGTGAAAAGTCGCCATTCTGAGTGAGAGTTGACAGACAGTGGCACATATTGACGGAGTGAGTGAGATCCATGTTGGCGATGGTGGTGATAAGCTGCCATTCTGAGTGAGAGTTGACAGGCAGTGGCACATACTCACGTAGTGAGTTAGATCCATGTTGGCGATGGTGGTGATAAGTCACCATGCTTTGTGAGGGATGACAAGGGGTGGCACATACTAATGCAGTGAGTGAGATCATGTTGGCGACTGTTGTGATAAATCACCATGCCATGTGAGACTGACACACAGTGGCGAAACATGAAGCAGTGAGTTATCACTCAAAAAGGAGTCACCATTGATGATCAATCATGGCGACAGATAATGACAATTTGCTGGGGAGTAGTCATTGACCCAGACTTTCCTATGAACATTTTATTTCTATATTTGTTTTTGAGATAATATTCAACATAGAAAATAATCGTAAGACCCATTTTGTGTATTGCTGATTGACACTTTATGTTGGGGTCCAAAGGTCAAAGTAAGTTCAAGAAGTGCTGTTTATTTATAATTGAAATAATATAAATTGTTTTAAAATGTATAGGCATACATTTTACAGGATAACTGAATACATGAAGACCAAAGTTTCATTTTCTAAGACATTTGGAAAAAGTGATGATTTTAGAATTGTTTGAAATAATCATGTGTATGCCTAATAACCATAGGAATAATCGTCAGGAAATTCAGACATAATAATGGATAAAGGTTATTTGTGAAACATATTCAGCAAAACACATGGAAAATTCTCTCACAATAGTCGTTTGAAAAAAAAAATCTAGGTTATTTCATTTCACAAAAAGAAAATAGAAAGAGTATTCTTGCCTTTAGACAATCGTTGGAACCTTTTTAGAAATGGTCTGAGATAATCGTTGAGAAAAGAGAAAAAGGACCCTGGGTATACCTCTATGTTGTTATTAACAATGTGCTGTGTTGTTTATATCGTACATGTTCAGAGTGACTGTTTACACTCTCTGTATTAAAAGCAAGTTATGTAATCACGGTCAGGCAATAAACTTTTGAGTACACTTCATGGATTGTACCAGTAGCTTGGACTAAAACGAAAGTTCCAGGATATATTAGCATATCAAAGCTGCTCTTTAGAACGAATATGACTTTTATGGCCGATGAAATATAATTTTTATATGACTCTAGACTTAAAATCAACATTGGGACATGTACTATTCTTGAAATCGACATGGGAATATGGCCATCTCCTTAAAAATAAACATGAGAGATAAGGGATCCCCTATTCAGTCTCTGAACTCAGTCTCTGAACAGTGTTTGAGTTGGCCATCTAAGATGCTCTCTATACCAGAGCCCTATGAGCAGTTGGGAAGATAGTACAAGATAGTGGTGAGATGTTAACCAGTTTCGATGTAATGAGCAGGCAGACAGGCTAGTTAGCCACAGAGCACAACAAACAATGCTGAATGTGCCAGGAAACCGAACATGTGAAATAACAGTATCTATTCTACATTCAGCAATGATTACATGGCTCTGCTTACTGTTTTATGTAAACCTAGTTATATAATACTAATCCATTGATATAGGTTATAAGCCGGATTTATCCAGCACAACATTATATATAGTATCAGTATGAGGGAATGGAATATTAATTGAATAAGGAGAATTGTACATAAAAGCTAACTTTCGTTTTGCCCATTCAATTCAATTTCAGTATATTTTAGGACGACCGACCTACTTCAATGTAACTTTTTTCACTGCCTTTTATAGCTGTGAATTCACAGCTTAAGCACCATGTGTCTTCGCCCATACTTTGCGTGTGTATTTCTGATACATAGCAGCATTGACTCATTAATTAGGCCCACCCAAAACAATGTTCATTGTGCAATGAATGTTTTCCTCTGGTGCTGGATGGTCTGATAGTAAAGGTGTTAAATTGGTCTGCCACCAGATACAAAACAGGTGGAAATAATTGAAAAATCACCATCTGAAAAACAAAGGAAGCTATCGTAGGGAGAGTTTATCAGTCATAGGGTAAAGCATTCTCCGCCGAAGAACAGTGAAGAGTATAAATGAGTCCTGATTTATCACAAGATGTTTACGTAAGACCTCTAATTAAGAGTGGAATAGTGGAATGGTTACAAACTATATATTACAGTACAGTATACTCCTTAGGTCATTTTTTTCGGTGTATTGCTAAAAAGCGGCAACTTGTGTTCTGCCTATCCTAAAACCCAACTTGGATCGCCAAACAGTTCTGTTCAGAGTAGGGTGAATTGGACCGGCAAACTATGACATCAATTTGATAAATTACCACCAAGGATTCAAGGGGATGATGAGAAAATTAGATCGTCCAAGGAAGATTCATTACTGATGGCAGGTCTCAACAGATTTTGTCTAAAAGCCACCAGATCAAGTTTGCTATGGTTGTGATAATTTAAAGGGGGCACTGCTTGGATCCAAATTCAGTAAATTCATGTATTCACGTACTCAAGGTAGCTGGAAGGTAGTTAATATTTCTCTCATTCCCCATGCCATTTTACTCTGATGATATGAAATACCATATGCTGTGGAATGTGGGGTCTATGGGTGCCATTGGAACTGGAAGTTGTTCCCAACAGAGAGCAGATAACATAAATTAGAAGTATATGAAGCTGATACAATAGCCGAAGGGTAAGGAATAACGGGCCCTTTAGTGAGGTAAAAATGTAGAGCTACAGAACAAAGCCTTCTTGATGACAATAAGGTTCTGTCAATAGTAAGTACATGACTAGAGATTTTAATGATGATATTCAATCGAATTAATGATTGCAAATAGTTGCAGGGTATAGAAAAGGGGATATTTACAAAATATTTGATATTCATTAGATGATGAATCCTGAGTGCTGTTTCATTTGCTACATTAAAAACCCCAGAAGTGAAAGGGCCACCTCCAGTAACCTTACCATTTTATTTTCTACATAAGGTTCTAGGCTACATAGCTGGATCCCGTTTTCTTATACAGAGCACCACACACTTTGATAAGCATTAATTTTTAGGGGCTTCCTCATAGAAAATGAAAAGGGATGGGGGGATGCTATCACTGGCAGCTACCATGGGTGACTCCAATTTGTTGATTTTTTTATCATTCACCTGGGTTGGACTTCAATACTGGTTAGGTATTTGCTCTCTCAAATTAAACATAGCTTAAAGAAACACTACATATAATAAGTGCATGAATAATTGTAATCACTATTGAGTCAATATCTCATTGAACAAATGTCAACCCCTGGGATATAAAGGTCATCCATAAGTAATTTTTAAGCAACAACTATCAAATGCATGGTCTCGATCACGATGTATAATTAAAAGAATACAACATGTTTTAAATTTTTAGAGGGGGGCGAATATTTATAATCAGAGGGAAATAAATGCAGGAGGATTTCGCTACCAGCCACCTGCCCAAAGATGAGCTTGAAGGCATTTCTCAAAATGGTTCGACTGAGCATGGCTACTACGATTTGAAACCCTCAGAATTAGAGTGGGTGATCATAGGTTGCACTACGACTGTTCTGTACGATCAGCACGTAATGTAGTAGTTACATAGGGTTTGGTAGGGCAGTCATACCAGTGCAATCATTAGTGACCACTATGCACAGGACTGTAATGGAATTAAGGTGAGGGATGCCACTATGATTTGAAGGGGTGTAGTCGTACCATCTTGAGAAATGCCTTCCTGACCATGTCAGGAAGATTACTTTAAACAATCACTGGATGTCAACACTTTGGCCATAATATTTAACTTTGATTACAACACATTGCACAGCCATGTTCAGCAGGAACAGTACACAGGTAATTAGGTACCCCACTCTCTCATAACACTGACAAGTCAAACTAGAAACTCACTAAAATCTGACTATTTTTTCAGTTTGAGACAGGAAATTTAACACAGTTATGAATGGCATTCTTTTTGGCTAAAATTTGCTAAAATGCGAGGCTATGTGACATGGTCTAAGTATAAGAGTGCATTGGTAGTCTTACTACTGGTCTACTCTTAGAGTAGTCTTTTAAGGGCTGCATCTACTGCGATGGATGGACCATCTGTCTCCAGTTTTTTTCTCCATAGAAATCAATGATAAATGAAATGGATGAAACCGACGGATGGACCATCTGTCAGTTTCATCAGTGGATGCACCCCTTAATAGTACTGGTCTACTCTTAGAGTCGTGGTTCCCTAGTCTGCTGATAATGTGAATTTATGTTATGAATGAAATGAAAGTAAAAAGAATTGAAATGCCTGAAGGGAATATTTAATACCATACTATAGTCAGTGTTTAAGTAGGGCTATAGGTCTACCAAGCTATTTATCTATCGGCATGTTAAAATCGTATTGGGGTCATTTAAAAAATCCTCTTTAGTGCTGCAGCAGGAGGGGGCATATCACCTGACCACCTGTCACTAAAAAAAGGATAGCAGACACTCAGTACCACTGGAAAGCCCAGATCGAGTACATTACAGCCCTGGCGTGTACAAATGAACTCGAGGGAAGAACTTGGCAAATTAGTAATGAAAAAAAAATGTTTGAAAATGCAGTTTTATCATAATAAAATAGGAATAAAATGCTAAACCTACAAATATTAATTCTGTCTATACATTTTGGCATAAGACTACAATAGGAAAGTTATATGGATAATGTTTCAAGTTTCTTGAGGTCATAGGTCAAAGGTCAAAGGTCAAAAGTCAAATATCAGGGACTTGAGGTATAAGTATGACGACAATATATTACTTATAAGGTAATTTGTGGATGTATATGGGTGACATGAAATCATATCACAAAACATAAATTAATGACCATTGGAAATGTCAGAGGTAATAGGTCAAAGGCCAAAGGGCAGAAATCATGTTTATGCATATACTTGTGACCATGCTCATGTTGTACCCTCACTGAAGCCTTTATTATATGCAGTGTGCAGTGCCTTTCTTTTCTAGTCATAGATTGCAGTTTCAAGGTCAAGCTTAAGGTGAAGGTCATTAGTCCCATGCTGATTGTTCTCTGTACCATTGTATGATTGGTGAATGTATTATGGCCCCTATGCACAACCACGGGTCAGTGAAAATAATACCCAATACATCATTAGAAACCCAGTTTTTATTGTGCTAGCCATTCACTAAATCACCAATGGCAACTTGAAGTGCATTTTGGCTAACAAAATTTGCCAGATGTTGAAGGCCAACTGTGCCTGGGCCAGGGTCAAATCATACTGACCCCCTAGTCCATGTACAGGCATGTAATATATCATTGGAAAGATTCCTCAAATGAAGTATCTTGACAAAAACAGTCAATTGTCTTTCCTCTATGTAGGAAGCAAACAAAAAAGTCAGTTTACACCATAATAATTGGTTATGGAATGGTTGGCTATTATGGCATATGTTTACAAAGTTAATATATCATCTTCAGACTCCACACTTAATTTGTACATAATTTGCACATTATGTCAATACTGTTCTCACTAAATACTACCCACCGGTATTGACACATAGTTGTTCATATGTAGCAGCCTTCAGAACATGCATTAGAGCATCCACAGATAAGGTTGATCAAAAGTTTAGGGGCACTGCATCCTTGTGACATGGTCTTTGCAATTGTAGTGTTCCCGACCCTCGTTACTAATAGAACTCTTTGATAGATAATGAACAAACACTTAAACAGGTTCCAGTTAAAATATACAAATGTACGTACACAATTACCATCTTGATCTCTTAATATGGTTTATGAAATAATATTGTATCTACAGATAGGCAGATTCTGCATGAAATTCTCTTTCCAATGATATATTACATACCTGACCCTGGCCCAGGAAAAGCTGGCCTTCAAAATTCGCCAATTTGGCATTTTTTATGGATTTTGGTTAGCCAAAATGCACTTTCATTTGCCATTGGTGATTGAGCAAATAGCTAGCACAAAGCTAGAAATTGGTTTTCTAATTGTGTATTGGGTATTACTTTCACTGACCATTGTTTGTGTACAAGGAACATAATACATTCACCATACATAGTACAGAGAACAATCAGCTTAGGACTAATGACCTTGACCTTAACCTTAAGTTTGACCATGAAGCAGAAAAAAAGGCACTGAACACTGCATAATTATAATTGAGGCTTCAGTGAGGGTACAACATGAGCATGGTCGCAAGTAAAATGCATAAACATGATTTCTGCCCTTTGCCCTTTGACCTTTTACATCTGACATTTCAAAAGGTCATTAATTCATGTCTTGTGGTATGATTTCATATCACCATGTACATCTACAAATTACCTAATAGGTAATATATTGCAGTCATACTTATATTACCCTAATTCCATGATATTTGACCTATGCCCTTTGACCTATGACCTCAAAAAACTTGAAATATTAACCATTTAAGTCTCATATTATAGTTCTATGTCCAAATATATAGACAGAATAGATATTTGTAGGTGTAGCATTTTATTCCTATTTTACTATGATTAAATTGTATTTTCAACCTTTTTTTTCTTTACTGATTTGCCTAGTTCGTCCTCCGGGCTCTTTCGTACACACGCCAGGTCTGTAATGTACTCGATCTGGGCTTTCAAGTGGTACATAGTGTCTGCTATCCTTATTTAGTGACAGGTGTTCTCTGGAATAATGCCCATAGGAGTCCAATGCTGCAGCACTAAATGCCTTAACGCCCGCGATACACCTATTATTGCTCAAAATGAGTGTCATTATTCGTGGATAAAACTTGATCAGCAATTTTGTAATGCCCAGTGGTTCGGAATGTTCTTGGGTATGACTTTCATGGTATAGATGGGCATACATAACAATCTTACCATCAGAACTGTTTTTCGAATTGGCGTGGTGAACATGTGATGCACAACAGTTGAGATTAAGTGGACACGAAATCCCGGGAAACCCCTGACCCAAATGACTTAACTTGGGAATTCCCTTACACACAAAGTGATGACGTCACAGGTTGTCTCAACTTTGTGAAAGATTCTGAACTTTAGGGAATAAATAAGTGAGACAAACTGAGTTAAGACAAAAATGCTTGGGATGAAAGTATTATGTAAAAGATTTTTGAGATTGTCCCAACATTCCCGGCCATGGGACCCACATTTCCCTAAGTTGAGACCATCTTTATGTAAAGCCCCTCCAGGAATCGCATGAGACAGACAGCAGTTGAGCTAATGGAGAATCTTTGGCCATTGGGCAGAAACTTGATCTACCCTGCCCAGACTCATCTGGTTCCTTTTTTTGCGTTCCCAAGGCAATTACATGAGAGCTTCACTTCAAAAATGTTACTAAGGATGCCACTTGACTTCTTGTAACTGCTCACCATTTAGATTTCCATTGTGAAGGGCTTATGGAAACCTGGGGGGTCTTACATAAAGATGGTCTCAACTTTGGGATTTGGGGGTCCGTCTGGGATTGTTGAGACGATCTCAATTTTGCATTACATAAAGGTCAAAATTCTCTGTCCCAAGAAATTTGGTCTCAACTGGTTTTATCTCAACTTATTTAGTTGCCAACTTGAGAAATTGTGTCAGAATAGAGACAACCTGTGACGTCATCACTTTTTGTGTAAGGGAATTCCCAAGTTATGTCATCGGCCGGAGGGGTTCCCCCGCACTTTGTCTCAACTTTTGTCTCAGCTCGGGAAGCCACCATCACACATATCGAATCAAAAAAACATCTCTCAAAGTGAGATTGCTTACTGTTATTATATCTGTATACCCACATATTCGTAGATAGGGTTGTCCAAGACCATTCCGGAATACTTTCCATGTTGTTTTTGGGACAAATGTAACAATGAGCGATAATAGGGGTATTACGGGGGTTTGCTAAGCTGGGCATTTTGTCTCAACTTTAAAAAATATATGTTCCTCTCTTTAATTTCTCGCATTCATTTAAGCTGTTTAACCCAAGGATTTGCTAAACCAGTAGTTATGCCAGAAAACAGAGTCTTCATCTGATGAGGATGAGTCCTCTCCTGAGGAACCTGTCGACGACAGCAGACAGGACCCGGACTATATGACCGAGAAGAAGGGCTCAGACTCAGATGATAGTGACAGCGATGACAGCAATGAGGAGGAGGAGGAGCCAGCTCCACCTGAAAAGAAGAAAAAGAAAGTCACTTCCAGTAAGACTACAGCAGCAGCAGATACCAAGTCGACAAATTCAAAGAAACCTGAAACCCCAAAGACAAGTAAGGGCTCAACAGCATCAACCTCAACATCAGGGGCAGGGACTCCTACGAAACCAAGAAAAAAACCATTGTGGTCTCTTAGCGAGAGGATTGCATGTTTCCAAGTAGTGTACAAACATCGTTGCATTCTTAACCAGCACAAGAGTTGGAGTAATGCTCCGCTACACACAGCCATTCAAAATAAGATGCTAGGTGAGTAAAAAAACAGACTGAAACATTCATACACAAACTAATTATTAAAAAGTATTCACCATGTAAGACAATTCAACCCAAAGTAAAAAATGTGACAGGATCTGCGAAAAGGACCCTTAGTGCAGGGTGCATTAAGGTACCTATTCCCAGTACATGTCACAAATGAAACTTTAATCCTAACTTTAAAGTATTTAATTTCTAAATTCATATATTTGTCTTTCAGATCGCATGAACGCTGTTTCATCAACAACTAGAACATGGGAGAGCTTCTTAAGAAACTGTGAACATTCCCGTGCAAGGCCAGCCCCAACGTGAATTTTCTTTTGTGTTGTTTGAAAGCATTACTACAGAGCAACATTCATATTAAATATTGCATTGTTTTAGTATTGTCAGTATTGTGAAACAGAAAAGTGAACTTCTCTTAATTGGCCTTGTATCTTTGCAGAATGATAAGCTTCTGGCAAAGTATTGGGACAAAGGCTTCGACATCCCCCTCGGTGAGGAACTTGATGCGTCGGAGCTACTTGCCCTTAGATTCAAACTCATCAGGAGAATAGCGGGTAAGTGTCAAGTGTAAGCGTCTATGATTAAAGTCAGGGTGCTTGTTGTTCATACTGCAAGGAGGGAAGTAAGGTACAAAGGAGAGACATATCACTTTTACATTGCTGAAGCTGTTATAGTTGAGTTCATCATCTTGAAGTGTAGGTTGACAATAAGTTCCATCTTAATACAGTTATGTGTACTCAACAGGTCCTGAGCCAAAAACTGGTGCCAGCGGCAGTGCCAACGCGTCTGGGAATGATAAGACAGCTGATGTCAAACCTAAATCATCCACAGGTAGCAGCAGCAGTCGGAAGCGACAAACGTCGCAAGACGATACTGGTGACATGAAGCGAAAAAAGAAAGAGGAGTCGTCTGCAGGTATGTTTCAAATAGACCTTTTTAACTTAAGTCGAACTTCCTTCTTTGAACTTTGCCAGAAGTGTTAGCTCTAATTCAAATTGATTTTCCTAAAAAATTGAAGTTAAGCTAATATTTAAATTTTTTCTTCTACAGATAACAGTGATGGTGGAAGGAATGTCCAGGTGACAGTAAAGCGTAAGTCCGCAAAGTCTGCTGCTGCTGAGTTCACTGCAGCCGTAGATCGGCAGTGTGATGCACATGACACAAAACTTACTTCTAAGCATAAACGTCAGGGTGACAGCGAGGGTACTAAGTCATCAAAGTCGGCAAAGATCGAAAAAGAAGAGGTTCACAAAGGTGAGTGTCATCTAAAGTAACTAAATGCTGAATCCTTTATCTCAAACCTGAATGCTTTGTCTCAAATCATTTTTCTCAATCTAAGTATAAACTGTGTTAAGTATAAACTTGGTACTTTGAACTATTTTGTAATATGTCCTTACCTTGTGCATTTAATGTTACCTATGTTTTCTTGTCAACTTTCATTTTCAGAAGGTCCTGATGATTGACGACAATGAAACTCCACCTGCGGCTGCAGTATTGGACCTTGACTGCAACGCTGATGATGAGGGTAATCTATCTTCAATTATGGGTAGCCAACAGCCGCACCATAACTGTCCTCATGATAATGAGGGATAGGATGAGGTCCTGCTTTGCGTGGAGGAAAACCAGCCCCGTGCTTCAGCAGCAGAAGTGTTTGCGAGCCCTGTATATCACAGACTGAGTTCGCGATGGCCCTGAACATTGTGCGCCAAGGCCAGCTGCAGAGGACAGCTCACACTCAGACAGAAGAGCGTGCTGAAATGACCGATGTCCTGGGGTCCCTCCTGATTGCTTCTACAGCCACACAGAACATGATAGCATGTGGTGAGTGCAGCTATATTTGAGTAGAATTGTCCTAATGTCCTAACTTTAGTATGTCCTAACTTTAGTATTAGACATTTCTTGAAAAGTATATACCTAACATTGTACACCTTCTTGTCCAACATGTTCACAGTTACTGAAGTTATGTCACACAAGTAAAACCTCCGTATTTACGCTTTCTGCTACAGAACTGCAGCACGTGATAGGGATATTGGAAGTCATACACCACACTTTCCTCTTACAATGTTCACACATGCAAACAGACCCCCATCCCGCACCACATGCCATTACACAAACAGCCCCCCCTTCAACGCCAAATGCCTCCACACAAACAGAACCCCCCAGCGCCAGATGCCGCCACACAAACAGACCCCCATCCAGCGCAACCAGCTGCGGACGAGACCAAACCTGGCCCTACTGCGCACAAGACCAAACCCGCCCCCACTCAAGTTGAAAATGCAGAGACACAGACGGATACGCCAGCACAACCTAATAACGAGCCAAAAACAGCCCTCACTCCAGTGGAAACTGTTGATATCCAAACAGATCCAACTGACACTCAAGACGTGGTAACAAAGGAAAGTAATGATGTTGAGGTACAGGGTGAGGCAACTGACCTTTGCACCTACTGCAGTTCTTGCCAGCGGCTGCTGTCAAAGCCCAAGGCAGCAGCATTTGAGACTGAACCGGTCAATGACTCTCAGGAAGTGTCTGAGACTGTAGCTGCAGATACCCAAAGCGACGAAAATCCCAAGCCTGAGACTGAGGAAGGGGATGAAGAAACAAAACCAGAAGAACCTAAATCAGCACAGGAGGCGCTTCCACCAAAAGAGGACGTGAATGAGGACAACGAAGACGTTGATCGCAACGCCCGAGGACTTTCTAGCCGACCACGTTGTAAGAGACAGCTTTGAGGCAAAGAGCCTGTCATTAGGGCTCCGTTCACAGTTCCTAAAGTTATGTCCTAAAGTTATGTCCTAAGGTTTATTTCTTAATGACAAATTGATAATATAGGGTATACTAACAGACCCCCCTCCAGCGCCAGATGCCGCAACACAAACAGACCACCATGTTCACAGTTCCTAAAGTTATGTCCTGTAGTGATGACAAACGTTTTATCTGTTAAAGAAGAGTTCTTATTAATGATATGGTAATGAGTCCAAGAAATATTGTAATTGAGATTAATCACAGTTAAGTTAAGACTGATGGTATTCATGGTTTTGTTCTCAACAATGAAACAAAAATGGTAAGCTATTTTTTCATTTGAATCATAGTGTTAGAATTGGCTAATATTGGCTAAAAATGTGCCTTTCTCATATATATTCAACCACTACCCTGAGGTATCAGCAAGGAATAACAATAAAGCAAAGACATACTGTTCTTCACCTTTTATTGCTCTCTGGTCATGGGATTAATTTCCAAGGGTTTGCCAAATGAAAATAAAGAGTAGAGTTTTTGACACGTGAATGTCTTGTTCTTCTCTCCTTATGTACACATGCCTGTAAATATCACAAAGCAGTTATGGGTTCATTAAACCCTACAACATGTAAAGAACAGCAATTAACCAACAAAATAGTATATTTCTTAAGGGTTTTCTTAATTAAAGTTTTGTTTATTGATGGATGTATTTACAAGTATTGATGGAAATTAATAAAGGAACATTTATTATAATAAAGGAACATTTATTAATAAATGAAATTGATTTTCTATGCTGAAAAGAAGATCACAAGAAACAAGTAAGTGCATTCAAAATGGCAAATAACAGCGCAATGGTTAGTAAACTCTTTCTCTGTCTATGTGGAATGGTTCTAGTGTACAAGTAGGTTATCCTGAATGTGTCACAAGGAACTGTTACATCCGATTTCCACTGAAAAGGCCTATATTTACATATAAATTTGGTCCTAACTTTTGTCTCAACTTTTGTCTCACCTTCATAGGTAATTCAACCAACTTCTGAGAGCGATAGTTCAGATTATAACAGCGATGATTACAAGCCTCTATCGCCCAAGAGGGCAAAACAAACTGTCGCACACCCTCCACAGGAAGAATAGGTGGCATCTGACTATGACCCAGATGAGCACCGACTACCTGAGGAGCTGCTGCGAAACCCTGATGAAGAGGAAGAATTCGACAATGATTCTGAGGACGACCTACCCGAGGATCACATCGGGTTTTGGTGTGATGAAGACAAGGAGGCCCTTGTCGCTGCCCTAAACTATTCCTGGAAAGAACTTAAGGGTAATTTTGAAGGCAGTGGCGGGGGTAAGGAACGCCTCGCCCATCCTTGGGTGAAAGTGGCAGGTGACTGCTTTACCTTAAAAGGGCTAATTTTGGGAACATTTATAATAATTTCTTAAGTAGAGTTCTCACTATTAAATTGACTAAGACGAGTTGAATAACATTGGGCCAAAGTCTGAACAGTTTGTCAATAACTTTCCAGAACATATTAACCGGCAATGTGGCACCAATTTGAGTGACAAGCAGTGCAAAGGCAAGGCCAGAAAATTTGCCACTGAAGGCTAAGGTAACACAGAGAATTGAATTTAAACTAAAAAACACATTTATTCATCTTTTAATGAACAAAGAGAAACAATCCAAATATACCTTGTCATTTGACATGTTAAGTCATATGTCAGTACACTGTAACACAATAACAACATAATATAAAGTCCATTATGTATGACAAGTATGTGAACTTTTCTTTTGACAGAACCTAGCACTATGTCGATCAAGGGCCAAGACTGGTGGAGGAGAGCTTGACGATGACGAACAACTCTCCTCAGTGGAGATGTCGATGCTCGATTATGTCAGCGTAGAGGGAGTTATAGGTATATTTAGGATACAAAATAGTAGTAAAAAAATTGAACAAAATCCACATGACTCTATGGTGTTCTCTCTACATAATAACATAATTCATAATGTTAGAACACACTATAACACCAGCGCCTGGAAGTTGAGACACAGTATGACTAGTATGAGATAAACCTAAACGTTCTCTCTAGATAATGACTTACTATGATGTCAGAACATGCTATAACACCATAATATCATTACAGGAATACCTGGCTGCAGTGGTGTTCCGCTGAGGCCGTACACCACCATGGATGCTCAAAAACCAAGGCAAGAGTGCGCTCTCAGTGTGTGGTACTACAAAATGGAAGACCGTCCCAACTATAAGGCAACCCTCCCAACTCGTAGGATACAGTGCACCACATCAAAAAGAAAAGGGAAGGGAAAGGAAAGGGGAAAGGCAAGACCTCCAAGAAGTAGTGTGTACAAGAAATGAAATAAATAATGTCTTAAACGTCTTTCAAACTGTTTGCCACTTGTTGTAGTTAGTTTCTAGTCTGAATCAGACTCCTGTGTTGGAAGGTCAGAGTCTGAGTTGTTTGCAACAACATCAGCATTCTCCCTTTCCCTCTTGAAGTGAACCTCTACATAGTTGTCCCTATGGTCTACAGCCTCAGGATCGGCTTCCTGATGATTATGGTCCCTGGGACCATGGGGCGCATCTTGCACTGGTCTGAACCGATCGCGTTCACGGTCCTCGGCATACCAGTGAGCAACTCGGTCCTTTACCGCTAGGTTATGGAGTCATGCACAAGTAGTAATTGCTTGGCATGCCTTGATGGGGTTGAGGTATATGTACCCTCCACTTCCATCCATACACCTAGAAAAACAAAGGACAATTGACTCAAAAATGTATTCGGACTTATAGGAGATAGAATTAATCTTTTAAGTAACTCTTAATAATTGTTCTCAAACCAAAGGTGTATTTAACAAGCAAGTGCAGCATAAAAATGTCTACTTACTTCCAACGCTGTTTCATGACCCCTATTGTCCGCTCAACCAAGCACCGCGTTGATCGGTGCCAGCGGTTAAATGCGCGCTGCTGGGGCCCCACTGGTCTGTCGTAGGGAGTCACCAAATAATCCTTGAGGGTGTAGCCAGAATCTCCGAGGAGGAAGAACTCCCCCCAACCTCCATTCTCTTCGTCAGCCTCATCATATAGTGCGCTTGAGGCGAACGAGTACTAGTCGTTTGACGACCCCGCGAAAGATGCATCTATGTGTGTGATGAGCTGATCTGCATCACATACAACCTGAAAGGTGATATGAAAATAGTTAGGAAATGTTAAAGGTGTGGATATATATCAATATGATGTTAATAATCTTTAACCTAGAACAAATTACCTAAATTCAGGATGTGCCTAATTACATGTCGTTTAGGACATTACATGAATAAATCTCAACTCACCATGGCATTAATCGAATGAAACCCCTTCCGGTTCATGAAGATGCCCTCTGGGGGTGTGTGCCCTCGAACCCATTCTTACTAGGCGAAATTATTGCCACGTGCATACCATCTATCGCGCCAAATACAAACGGCTTCTGTTTGTGCCGCCTGTGAAACCTGGTTGCCTTTTCGATCTTAGCCTCCAGTGTATGGGGCCAATGGATGTAGCTGAAAAAAAAGAAATGTTAGCAATAATGTAATAATTATCAATCCAACATACTATTAACAATAAGGAATAGGGAAATATCTTTAAAGTAAATGCGAATAAGGAAAGAAATACTCACTTAGCTGCATGGTGGTCAAAGTACTTGACGATGTCTTCTACACACCGACTCACAGTTGCTTCAGACACACATTGCGACTGGGGAATGGTACTGAAGGAGGCCCCAGTGCGCAGATACCTAAGAGTGAGGCATACCTGTACTTTTATAGAAAAGGGAGAATTAAGGCAATGATCACTAAATAAAGAAAATAATTTCAGCATTAAATTAAATGTTTTTTTTTATGCATTAAGCACAACTTTGAAAATAGTATTAATTACAACACATATCAACCCCCAACCCATTCGACCTCCTAATGTTGACACTCATCTCACCTGCTCTATGTGGCTGAGGCCACCTCCAATTGGGGTCCCACCCCATGTAGCAAGCCCGCTTAGGGCCAATTCAGTTTTAGCTAAGATAAGCTGAATCAAAGCGGGCAGAATACTATTCATGGTTTTAGGTTGGGCAAATGGTGGGTTTCCAGTCAGGGCCACATTGGGTTGCCCTAATAGGGCAAACTGAACTAAGACTGTTGGGCTCCCGACAGTTTTTGTCCTCAGCAAGTTGAATGGCCCACATCAGGCTAACTGAAGGCTAGCATGTTACTTTACTAGGTCTGGTTGACATGCCTTTGCAAACTAGGTTCGAATTGATGATCCTACTGTGTTGTGATGATGGGGAGAGTAATACAAGTAATATGTTCAGTCTCCTTTCAACTGGGGAGGCCAAGGGGAGGGGCTAGCACCTGGAGGCTAGCAGCACATTTTCAGGGTTTAAAATTTTCGAAAATGAGGAAAAAATAGATTTTCTATAATATCTATCCCAGATGGCGCCACCTGATCAAAGTGGTCAGCCCACTTTCAGCCACGCCAAAAACCCATGTTGAACCCAAACCCACCCTGAGACTGATCTGTGCCCATATTGGTTAGCCCAGTGTGGCCCACACAACTCACTGAGGACAGAAACTGTCAGCAGCCCATCGGTTAGCCCATTGTGGCCCACATCAGAAGCCACACCAAATATAGTGTGGACCACAGTAGGGCCACACAACCTTTGCTACCTGGGACGTGTCTTGCAGTGAGGGCCAAAGTCTCTGGCTATTTTCCTGACTGTTTTCTTGTTTAGCCGGTACATCCTGATGAACCTCCTGTTCGACCACCGCCTATAGGGGTTGTTTCTGGGCTGATAAACTTTCCTAGCTCTGCCATTTCGATCGCGTTCCACCATGGTTGCCACCGAAAGTGAGAAGCTTGACTTAGTTTGTTCCTCACGCTGACACCAGTGATAAAGTTGGGAAAATTGTCCCAGGATAGGGTTCAAGGTCAAAAAATGACGGTTTTAGACATGGTCTTGGTTGGGACAAATTTACCATAACTTATGACAATAATATCAATAATATGCTTACTGGCCCTCTTAGACAAGAGGTTTAGGTACCCCATGCCAAGAGGAGACGATCCAGGAACACCCATTAGTTGTAAAAAAACACCATATGTCCCAACTTTTTCAGACCTCGGGAACGACAAAAAAGCTGCTCCCGAGTTTTGTTCTCAACTAGGTTTTTGAGACAAAAAAAAAACTCAGCTTAGAAACAAAGTCACAAACACGCGATTCTGAAATGCAATTGGTCTCAACTGATAGGATGGTAGTCCTAACTTTTGAGACATCGATCTCACCATAGTAAAAGACAAAAATGGTCGATTGTGAAAGGCTTTATTTCCCTAATTGAGTTGAGACAGAATCTCAACCTTTATGTAAGACCCCCCTGAGAACTTAGTCCCTCGGCCGGGAATGTTGGGACCATCTCTACATCTTTACATAAATCTGTCTCCAGCTTGTCCCAAGCATTTTCGTCTCAACTCAGTTTGTCTCAACCTTTTCTTCCCTAGAGTTGGGAAATTTTCTCCAAGTTGAGACAAAGTGTGACATCATCACTTTGTGGGTAGTTATGTCATATGGGTCAGAGGGTTCCCCGGGTTTCATCACAACTTAGTCTCAACTTATTGGCGCTAAACTCATGTCACACGATCCCTTCAAACTCTTCTGAAGGTAAGATTTGTATATTCTATGTTATGTATGCCTATGTATACAATCTAAATGTTACCAAGGAACATTCTTAACCACTTTGCATGAGGAGAATTTTCATTGATTAAGTTTTATCCATGAATCATGAAACTCTTTTTGGGTGATAATAGGGGTATCGCTGGGTATGGACTTGAAAAGTTTGTCTCAACTTTCCTTTTTTGTTATTTCCTACATAAGTATCCTATCCATGTAATGTACCATCCTCTCCTTTGCTCTGCAGACTTGCTTGACTCCCCCTAGATGCCCAAAATACCACGTGGGTTCGCCAAAGTCGCCCTTCCAGAATCAGAGTCGTCCTCCAATGAGGAGGAGAGTCAGGAGAGTGATAGCAAGCACAATCCCGATTACAATGGAGATAAGGCCGAGGCGGAGGAGCCAACCTCTGGAAATTCTGATTCAGATAGCACTTCTGATGAGGAGGATGAATCGCCCAAGGTGGTCAAGTTGGAGAAGAAGCGTCATACACCCCAGCAGAGGATGGAGGAAAAAGTACAGAAGGTTGAGAAAGTCGACAAGGCCAAACCTAAACTTAAAAGTTCCAAAGGCGAATCTCACAACACCACCTCTAAACCATCCACAAGTGTCGCCAGCAATGACAATCAAAGCGACACCCCAAAATCCAGGAAGACACCCTGGTGGTCCCTGGCCGAACGTGTAGCTCTCTTCATGGTGGCCTACAAGCATCGGCGGTTGCTAGGCCAACACCGCAACACTACAAATGCAGTGCAGCAGAATGCGGTGCATGACAAGATGTTGGATGAGCTAAAAGATCTCCAACCAAGAAAGTTGAAAGCCTTAATTAACAACGTTATGTCCAACATATATTCTCTGGTTTGTACCAAAGTAAAGAAAGGGTACAGTTTCTGTAAGAAGGCCCAAAATAACTTCTTTTTTTGCAGACCGTGTGAATGCTGTCTTATGTACAAAATGTGACAAAGGTGAAATCAAATTAAGTTCCTTCCCATCAAAGGCTGCGAAAAAGGTAACTGTCTCCTTTTTAACTGCTCTTTGTTTAAAATTACCTGACAGCGATGCAAGATTTGATGATTTATGATGCTTGTATAAGTTTCATCAAGGGCTACCATAGAGGTAAATTGCCTAAATTAAGAACCTGGCTTTGTCATTGTCATTTCAGAACAACAATCTAAAGGCAAAGTACATTTCACAGGGGCTGGATATCCCTGTGGGAGAGGAGCTTGACCGCTCTGAAAAACTAGCCCTGAAATTCAAGGATTTTAAAAACCTTGCAGGTAAGCGCGCCATTAAGATATTTTCTCAACCATTAGTCTAAAGTATATGATAAACAAGTTTATTTGCAGTGTTTGTTTAATGTGGACCCAACAAAGTAAATCATTTTGTTTTCACTTCACCATGGTAAATAACAGGGTTAATACAATTATCCTAAGTAGACTGTGGTTACTTTTCAGGGGGAAATTCCTCTCCTCCAGCCGCTCCGCCCGCTGACGCAGCTGCTAATGCTGATGCAGACGACATGGCCAAACACAAATTACAGAAGCGTAAAGCATCTTCAGTAGTGGACACTCAAGACGAATGCCGCAAGTAATCGAAAAAGGACCCACCTTTGGGTAGGTATTCTGTACCAACAATTAAGTCAACTTATTTCATATGAAAAGTACACCCTTCTTAGAAAATATATTGCATAAAGTGTCTGCGCATAAAATTCTTTCTTTTTGAACAACTTTGAGTCACCTCCCCTTATACTATGACAGAAGATGAAGATGACGATGCTGATGACCAGCCAAAACCTAAGAAGGCTGACAAGTTGCAGCGTAAGAAGGAATCGCAAACTGCTGCCGAATTCTCCCAATCTATTGACGCGGCCTGCAACAAGACAGGAGGAGGAACCATCGATGATAAGGATTATCTGGACACTACGGATCAATCAATGCTGGACTACATCTGGGTCGAGGGTGTGCGAGGTATGTGTGCTCCAAGATAAAAAAATAATTCTTGAATATTATCTGTCTCAAACTTGACATAAAATAATGAGTGTTCTTTATGACACAAAAGTCTATAAACAAGTCACTAAAAAGGCACTTCGAATTCATGCTAGAATCTTCTGATTTTTATCCCAACTTACTTTCAGGGATACCTAAGTGTGCAGGGGTACCACTTCGGCCAAAAATACTAATGTCCACCAAGCAGAGAGAAATGGCGGAAGAATCTAATGCTGTATGGGACTACAAGCGAGAGACCAAATTACAAGGCCGCCCTCCCAACCCGGCATATCCAGTGCACAACAACTAAGAAAGGAAAAGGAAAAAGCAAAAGCTCTAAGAAGTAGCTCCACATGTTTACATCAGCACCTTGTATAATTTACAATAAAACTGTTGCCTAATTTAAAGAACATGTGTCCTTCCTTTCTCTTAACATAAGGATGATCAATGCTAATAATGGTTTAATCGGAGTCCGGCTCCTCAGGAGGTAGACCAGAGTCGTCAGCTGCTGGCACCTCCTGCACACGTCTACACGTCAAGTTTTCTTCGACTTAGAGGTCACAATGGTCCCTGGCAATCGGATCAGGCTCATCCTGATTGTGGTCCCGAGGACCACGGGGAGCTGGCTGCACGGGCCGGAACCGGTCCCAGCCATCATTCTTGCCGTCGCGGTGGGGGACTCTATCTCTCACCGCTAGGTTGTGGAGGCATGCGCAGGTGGTAATCACCTTGCATGCTCTCTCCGGGTCCAGGTATAGGTATCCTCCACTCGCATCGAGACACCTACAGTGGCAGAAAATTAATTTATCCTAACATACATAAAATGTGTAACTATGCAATAAGGGCAAAAGTATGAAAAGTTAGTTTCCCAAGTTAGTCGCAGGGTAAATATTTGAGACATATACGTTTTTTGAAAAGATAAATTTTTTACTCACCGCCACCTGTTTCATCACACCGATTGTGCGCTCCACCAAGCACCGGGTGGAGTGGTGCCAGCGGTTGAAGGCCCGCCTCATGCGTCCTACAGGGCGATCATACCGGGTCACCATATCCCAGGTAGCAAAGGTGGTGTAGCCCTACTGTGCCCACTTTGATCAGGTGGCGCCATCTGGGATAGATATAGAAAATCTATTTTTTCCTCATTTTCTAAAATTTTGAACCCTGAAAATGCTCTGCTAGCCTCCAGGTGCTAGCCCCTCCTCTTGGCCTCCATAGTTGGAGGGAGACTAAACATACTGTATTACTCTCCCCATCATCATAATACAGTAGAGCCATCAATTCAAACTTAGTTGGCAAAGGCATGTCAACCAGACCTAGTCCAGTAACATGCTAGCCTTCAAGTTCATAGTGCCTCCAAATGGGTAGCATACTTCAATATAAAATGATTACCACAGGAATGGTGTAGTCACATTAAAAACTGCTGACATCACCTAACTTTGCCCATTTCAAAATGTATTTTGCCAGTAGATCCAAACTCTGAGAAAATGTGTGTACTGTTATGATTTATATGATTCATTAGCCTATTTCTGTAATATCATACTAAAGAAAATCAATACTGACATGGGGGGAAAGCCGTACATCAGACATAGTGGGGTCATCTAGTGTCAAAGTTCAGAACTCCCAGCTCAGTATGCCTTGTGCAAACCCATCCTCAACCCTGTCTGGGGAATTATCTTTGGAACTGATCTATGCCTGATTCGGGTGCCCACCTTGAAACCAATCTGTGCCCAAAGTGTTTGCCCATTTTGAAGCTGCTCTGTGCCCAAATCAGTTAGCCTTATGTGGCCCACACAACTTGCTGAGGACAAAAACTTTCGGGAGCCCAACGGTCTTAGTTGAGTTTGCCCTATTAGGGCAACCCAATGTGGCCCTGACTGGAAACCCACTATTTGGTCAACCTAAAACCATGAATAGTATTCTGCCCGCTTTGAACCAGCTTATCTGAGCTAAAACTGAATTGGCTCTAAGCAGGCTTGCTACATGGGATAGTGCCTTAAAGACATACTAAAATCAGAGAATATTTTAACATTTTGGCTAATTAGAAGTAATGAAAGCAAAATATCCATCAGTTGAGGAAATCGTTTGAGGAAGGAAGTTGGTGCTGAGAGATGTAAACCACTACATATCCGGAATCACTGAGGAGAAAGAAATCTCCCCAGTCGCCCACCTCAGGCTCCTCAAACAGTGGGCTTGAGGTAAAGGAATACTGGTTGTTGGCAGATCCGGCAAACGACGCATTGATATGTGTGACCTGTAAGGATATTAAAGTAAAAAGAATATTGTTATGACGTTGTTAACTTATTCTCATTAACCACAAGTTGAGGTAATTCGACTTTTGGAACTAAATTGGATTAAGTATAGAGAGGGACAGTAACTCACCAAGGCATTTATACTGTGGAACCCTTTCTGGTTCACAAACACGCCTTCTGGCAGATGGGCCCCCTCATGTCCATTCCTGCTTGGTGAGATGATGGCGATGTGGGTGCCATCAATCGCCCCGAACACGAAGGGTTCCCCTTATGCAGCCGATGGAAGCGTGCAGCCTTCTCAATCTTATGCTCTATGGTGTGAGGCCACTCAATGTACCTTGAAAACGAAATCAATTAGAATAAAATATTTGTTATACATACAATATACATATGGCTAAACTCAACATAATTGAACAGTACCCTTAAATATGTTATGAAGAGATAATTATTCAAAGTGTAGTAGGGCACAAATTTGTTAAATCTTCTACGGCACAGCTCATTGTGGCTATCGACACCTGTTGGGACATGATATCGACCCGAACGTCGCCCCTGTCGCGAGGTACCGCAGGCCCAGGCACACCTGCAGAAATATTATCAGCATATGTGGACAGATGAGGGGAAAGGGTCCTCCGAGGTTAAATATGAAATTAAAATTTGATGTTATCAGCTTTAAAATGAGATATAACACTTGTAGATAGCCCTTATAGTCATGGAGATATTACTTCACGAAAATGGAATGACATGACTCTAGCAATACAGCCACTAAGCTCTCTCATTTATTGTTTTAATTAAATCAGTCATCTAATTAGCATAATAATTTAAATAATCAATTAAAAAATTACCATCCTTTTCCATACATTTGGGCATAGCTTTGGAGCTAGAAATTGTATCTTTATGTTTTTTTCAGTGTATGAACGGTTTTGAGAAAACCACTTTTTTTCTGTGTAAAAAAGTACATAATAGCTATTTTTGGTCTATTTCTCACATTTTTAGCCTTTGTAGCTCCCCTAGTGGCCAAATCCAGTATTGAAAATCCCGCAGGGAAGGCCCTTTCCCCTCATCTGCTCACATATAGTTGGAACAAAAGGAATAGGTGATAATTCACAAAGGTAAAGCGAATGGGTCTTTTTTTCAGGTGAGCCTTATAGGTAATAATTTTTTTTTATCCTTCTCTCTATAGCAGCATAAGGCCATTGATAAGGTTAAGCACCCCCCCTTATCTGTCAGACACAAACAGACATACATACATGCCACTCACCTACTCCAGATGTGTAAGCCCACCTCCCGTTCGCTTACCATTTGTTCTGGAGTAGGGAGCGAAATCCCTCGCAATCTGCCTCACTCTCCTCTTAGACAGCCTATACTTCCGTATAAACTGTCTGTTTGGCCACCTCCTGTAGGGATCAAGTCGTGGTTGATACTTTTTTTCTAAACCTTCCGTTTCTATCACGCTGAACCATCTTGTTTGCCGCCGAAAGTGAGAAGCTCGAATTTGTCATAGCGCTGATACCAGCGACAATTTTGGGAAAATTTTCCCAAAGTCGTCCTAACCATCTTGCTGTCGAAAAAAGCACTGATTTTGACATGGTTTCCGTTGAGATGAAATTTTCCCAACTTACCCTTGGAGTATCCTTTCGCCAGTTGTCCGCCTTTGTAGACAACATGTTTATGTGTGTATAGCCAAGCAAAAAGGATCCCCCAGGGGAAAAGTTAATTTTTAAATTCAGGCCATGAACTTTCCAATGATATGTTACATGAGAAAATATGTCTGCTAGGTTTAGAGTTACGGCTCTATTAACTTAGATGGTTACCGACCTATTCAAATCCCAAATAAGGTCTACCTTGTATATTTCACGAGATATATCAGATGATATGTATAATTAGGCATAATTCTGCAAATTAGGAAAATTGTCATATTCTTCACATCCTTTTTCTCATAAAATTTTCAACACACTGATCCTTGTGGGTGTGGCTACAAATAAGCTGTTTTGATTCCTCAATTTTGAGTGAAAATGATGTTTCCATGGCAAACAATATCAGCAAAAGCACTGATTTCTGCCCCCAAATGCCCAAAAACGTTCTATTTACATTCCAAATTTGGAAGGTTTTCCATAAAAATGGGAATTTCCCTTTAGGACGATGGTAATCTAATTAAAAAAGAGTCAGGAAGAGCTAAAAAATTGTTTCCGAGATTTTGTCTCAACTCGCTAGTTAGGAAAGAAAAAGATCCTCAACTTTGAGACAGGGACCAAAACTTCCAGTTATGTAAAGGTTTCTGTCTCAACTTTTGGGACCATCGTCCCAAAAGTTGGGAATCTCAACTCAACTTTCGAAAAGACAAAAATGGTCCTTTATGTAAAGGTTTTAATCTCAACTAAAGTTGGGACAGATTCTCAACCTTTATGTAAAACCCCCCAGTTTTAGGTACCTTATGCCCGGCAGTGATGATCCAGCAACCCCCCTTAGTTCACCAAAAACCAGTTTTTCTCAACATTTTTAGACTCAGGATCAGCAAAAAAATCAGTTCCGTGTTTTCGTCTCAACTCAGCTTTGGGCTTGGGAGAAAAACTGACAATAGTGTAACGTGACCTGTCCCAATTTTTGGGACGGTTGTCCCAAAAGTTGGGAATCTCAACTCAAAACTTGTAAAGACAAAAATGGTCTATTATGTAAAGACTTCATTCTCAACTAAAGTTGGGACGGATTCTCAACCTTTATGTAAAACCCCCTGCAGGGGGTCTTACATAAAGATGGTCTCAATGTTGGGAAAAGTGGGTCCATCGGCCAGGAATATTGAGACGATCCCAAATTATCCTTACATAATGGTAAAAAAAAATTTTCCTTACATAATGGTAAAGAAATTTGGTCTCAACTGGTTTCATCTCAACTTATTTAGCCTCTAAGTTGAGAAATTGTCTCAAAGTTGAGACAACCTGTGACGTCATCACTTGTAAGGGAATTCCCAAGTGACGTCATCAGTCTGGGGGGGGGGATTCCCCCGCTTTTTGTCTCAACTTTTTTGTGTGGATCAACATGAGGCCTTTGGAACAAACTGATCTGGAGGTAAGAACCATTGATATCATGTTATCCATACCTATGCATTAGTTGACTGGGTTACCAAAGAACATTCAGGAACACTTTTCATCACATTTTTTGCACAGACTTCACTGTGATGCACGAAATATGACACACACTTTGAGCGATAATAGGGGTATTATGGGGGTTGGTCATTTTGTCTCAACTTCAATAAATAAATATTTTCTCTCCTTTATGGTTCTTTTAACACTTCTAACATCACAAATATAATTGTTCCTTATTGTCTTACAGATGTCAGCTTGCCAATTCAACATGTCTAGAGGATACATAAAGGCCCCTGCACTGCCTGATTCTGAGCCATCCTTGGAGGATTAGGCTAACTTCAAAATACCAAATGTTGACAAATCCTTTGCTACTGGCATATTTGAACCACACTGCCCTCTTGGGATCTACTGCCTGTAAATTCATTGAAAATTGATCAAATTGAAATAATAAGCATATAAGATATATACAATAGTTTCTTAATTCTATGTAAGTCCTATGCAATTCTTTATAGCCACACATTCTGTAACTATACCTTTAAGGCATTTGGGGCTTAATTTCAGTTTAGTAACCTAAGATTCTAAAAGACATCTTAATAGTTAATGAGAGATTGATGAGTGTGTCTACAGGAAAGTAGTGTTGTGTACGGCATTTGTGTTAGTGTGTAAATGTCATATGGAACAACATAAATCTAACCAATGTTCATGGTTATCAATTAGATAAAATGCTCCAACAATCATGCCATTGGTTGCTACTTAGGAATATTATATATAAGGCAGTGCCCTGTGTTAGTGGGGTAATGTTTTCCCACAGGTTGCTTGCAAAGAAATGACAAGAAATGTCCCTTATAAATGTTCTTTGTGAATGAAGAAGAATAAAACAGTTATTTTGCAAACAAAAGTTTCTTTCTTTTTTTCTTACATAAATGTCCAAACCAATGAAGTACTACTTAATAGCTACACGCGTAGGCAGCTAGTGAGGTGGCAAATGCTTTCACTACAAGTGGCAGGCTCCCATGCAGTCTGCACCCTACTATGCCATTTTTGTCATAGCTCAGTAAATAATAGACAGATTTTCTTTCGTTAATCACTGTTTCAATGCTTAAAGACCATACTATCACCTGGTATAGCTTATTTATACAAGTGGTACACTTTATTATATGTGCAAGGGTGGGAAAGTCAAAGTTGGTGTATACAGCAGTTCCCAGGTCCCAGCCACTATTATTACAACCCCTGGGTGTTCAATAACAAGTGCTGGGCTAGGAAAGGGGATTAGGTAATAGGCTAGTGGCCAGTTACATATATGGGGGTTTACCCTACAAGACAGTATATAGACAATTTCTCTACTATAAGTAGAAGTTGTAGAGAATGTAGTAATAATGGGACAAGCAGGGGTAGACATTAACACTGGCCCAGTGGACAATGGCCAATAGTTCAGAGTGTGGGCCAGTGATTTCTTCCTAAACAAACTTCCTATTGGCCCGGGATGGCCAGTAGGCTTTCTGCACACTAAAGTCTACCTCATCTGGTAGAAAAAGCTGTCATGAGATAACTACAAAGGTTCATTCATTAAAACTCCAGAAAATCCATGTTATATTAAATGTAATATGCTTGTGAAAAAATCAGATTCACATGGTGATGTTGAAATTTTAACACACTGGCAAATGCTATCCCTTGAATTTTTTAAATCATTGTATCTGTTATTGGCATAGCACAGGTTTTTTCAGCTACAAATCCCTGGCCAACAGCTTTACCTGTGGGCCAATATAATTCTGAGACTGTTGGCCCAGGTAGTCAGTGGCTAAAAAGTTTAGTGCCTACCTATGGACAAGGGTATAGATCCAATACATATTCTTACTTTTGCTATTGAACCAAAAATAGTCTCAGCATGTATGTTTTAAAAGAACGAATTTTGTGTAGAAATGAGGGGGCAGGGGCCTGGTCAAGCAGTCTGACAGGGTGTGTAGGGGTGAAGGCCGTGGCCATGCTGTAATCCCCTCCCCCTGGAGTGCAGTGGAAGGCTTATTTTCTTAGTCCATCTGCCCTTATGTCTCCAATGCTAAAGCTCTATAGACATCTAGTCAGATTCTGACACTTTTCTATTATGGATGGACACATCAATAAATGGAATAATTTCGTAAATAATCAAAATTTCTGAAAAATTCCAAAAGGAATATATTTCTCATTAGGTACTTTACCAAATAGACTGAGCTGATTTGATGGATCACAAGGATAAAAATTCCCATTCTTGTTGCTTTTATCAAAACTACTATTAAAACTGATACATTGATGGACCATCCCATGATGCTGATATATATTGAATTGAACATCTTGTCATAATGATAGAACCTTTTCCATATTCTAACAAAATTATGACATCTTATTTTTAATAATCAAAGTTGCTATCAGGTTGAGGACTAACCTGTTTCTTAGTACACCCTAAGATTAAATGATAGTCCCTGGATTATGGTGTGTACTAAGAACTCAGTACTCTTGTTTATCTTAAAATCTTACTTTCTTATCAAAATCAGTCAGGTCTAGGTTTCCCAAAGGATAAAGTAGTATACATTGGATTTATCAACCACCAGAGGTGTTTTACTGGGCATAAACATTGGGCTAATCCTGTCTGGGAGTTCAGATGACGATGAGAGTATCAATGATAGTGTAGAGGCAGATATTGGTATTTTGTCCCTGCTTGTCACACGGAAGCAGAGGGAACACATATACAAGACATTCAGTGACCAGGGCTGGAATGTGGAGGAAGTGGGACAGGGTGCTAACGTAGAGTCTACTGGTAGTGGAGGGGGTGCAGCTGGTGGTAATGGTGGTGAGGACTGGTACCATATCCCACAGGGAGAAGGGGATGAATGTCCACATTGCCTTTGTACTCACTGTACTACAAATGAGAGGAACAGGCAATTCTGGTGACATGATGGTACCAGTGTAAGAGGTTCTGGGTAAGGCCAAAAACAAAAAGTTTTGTTTCCGGTCACCTGACTGTCCTCAGCTAAATAGGGCCGACCTCAGAATGTCTTGAAGATTTTTTCATTTTTTTTACTGAAGTTTTAAAGATTTTTTGAATATTTCTGAAAATGTTTTCAACATTTTTAAACATTCTCTTCCAAAATTCTTATTTGACTTGTAGGAACATATTTCCTAATGGTTTTCTAATATTCCATGCAGAAAATGAACTTTCCTAACATCCACCAGTGAAAACTCAGGAAAGAATGACTATATGAGACCTTGTACCAAAAATTCTAAAAAATTTAAAAAAAAAGAAGAAAAAAAATCCTACCTCAACTTTTTGGACCATGTGACCGGATACACAGCTCTTTTTTTTTGCCTAATGCTCATATACTGAGGTGTCTGGAGGGATCCAAGATACCTGGACTGAAAAAGAACTGCCCTTCAAAATAGAAATGATTTTGCATGGACAGGACCTGGATGCCATCCCAGAGATATTATGCCCAAGTGCATTTTGGAATTAGGCTGGCTCCCTAATCCTCCATCACAGCCCTACATGGGACACAAGTGACATTAGCAGTGAGGGCCTGTCTGTGTGGGGAGAGCACATGGCCATGTTTGTTTACCTCCCAGGGCCTGACTGGTTGCCATGGTACCTTGCCTGCCAATCACATTTGTACCAACGGTCAGGAAATATTGAGGACACTGATATAAACTACATAATTATTATCTAAAAAAGCAGGGTATAACATATACATTACTTATTGGAGACTTGTATATTCATGGATGTACCTTACCAGTTACAGGGTAAGTTTTGCACTTTGTCCACATGTATTTTGAATTTTGTATAGAGGGGGCTGACAGCTCCAGGGGGTTTGCATGGGTGGGGGACACTGGCTGGGGGTCGCCATGGGCCCCTTATATACTTTTTTGACGGCCTTTAACTAAAGTTGAGACTGAACCTCAACTTTTATGTAAGACTCCCCAGAGGCTCTCACAGGAAAAAAAGATGGCCTCAATCGTGAGTTTTTTCAATTAGTATTTTCTACATCCATTTCTACTTGTACGTAGTCATCACTATTTGGAAATATGCTCAATTGATTCTTATTGAATACGCAGCCCATATAATCTTTTGAAATGGAATAAAGAGATGACTTCACACACATGCTTCCTCGTGGCAATGCATGGACAGTCTTAGGACAGTAATTCCCATGGGCTGTGAGACAGTTCGTTACTACAGAAAGCTGCCATGAGAAAATCTTAATGAGCTGACTTCAGCGTTTGAAAAGCAAAGTCTCCCAAGGAGCTGTGCATCGACACACTACAATGTGTCATGAAAGATTATTTTGAAATAAAACCACAACTGATCTTCACTTCAGCTCTTAATGCTGATTGAGGAAATGGGGATATTGAATATTGGTTTCATGATATGAGGCAACACAGAAAACTCCACCTTGCTTCTTATCTGTCATCAAAGGTGAGTGCAGACTCGCATTAATTCATTTTTATAGGAAGGAAGTTGTACTCACTATAAGGAATAACACGTTAAAATCCCGCATATAAGCTGCACCTGCATGTAAGCCACAGCCTGACGTCTATAAGCTGCAGCGTATAGACTATTTTTTACCACATTTGCATTTCGTCGGTTAAGCCTTTTAAGCAGGCCTGACAGCTCATGCAAATTGAATCTCCATTTCAGTAAGTATTAGTTATGCACGGTGAACTGCTCTAACACGCTCAGTTAAACAAATAAGGATGAAAGGCTCTCCATTTATAGTAAAGCGATCCCAAGTCTCTGTCTGTCTCTGTCTCTGTCTCTGTCTCTGTCTCTGTCTCTGTCTCTGTCTCTGTCTCTCTCTCTCTCTCTCTCTCTCTCTCTCTCTCTCTCTCTCTCTCTCTCTCTCTCTCTCTCGTCCTTGTTAAAGGGTGACATAAATACATCCAGGTAGCAGGAAGAGCAGGTATGGATTGAAACTTGAGAGAAGTTGCAATTTTCTAATTCACTCCAAGGCAATAGAATTAAACTATATGGATTGTAACGACTCTTGATATAGGCCTGTATATAACAGATCTATGTCCCTAATCCAACAGCAATGTCTCCAACATGTCAGTGATGTCGCCAACACGTTAATAGCAATACAGTCAAGAGGGATACAGTAGAACCTATAGATTTTATTGATATATGGTCTCTAAATTCAAAGGTGCCATCGTGCATCTATTTCAAGGTTATGAATGTTTACTTGTAAGGATATATTTGGCTAGTTTACTAGCTAGTAGCGCACCATTAGGACTGTGGATAGTCAGAGATTGCCTTACATATTTGACGTCTGGATTTTTTTTATTCGATTATATAACATGGTATTTTCGATTATCATTACCATTTAAATATGGAAAAATTTATCATATACCATATTGTAACTTCAGCATTTGCCAGGAAGCTTTGTAAATCCAGACAAACCTGTCGAATATTACGAAGATGAATAGATTTGAAATAAACAATAACAACAAATATCATTCAATACTCTTACTTATGTCCTGAAATTGTAATCTATACCTAACGTTGAATTAATTCAACTGCCTGCCACTGTCTAATCATTAGACTTTAAAAATAACAGCAATGTTGTTAATTGTAAACGTCATCAATGGTTAGTTATACACAATTTGCATATAATTAGATGTTTTGATAGAGCATAGGCCTGCAGTCTACCACAGTATACAAGATTGGACGTTAATGCAATGCACTGGCATTTGTTGCTCAGATTCCTACGACTCGACGCAGCCTCTCTGAGAGTGAAGGCCTGTGGGGTGTTTCAGAAGTTGGTAATATTTACAACCAAGAAGGCATACCATGATGTGATCGTGGTTATATCAGCGTGACATAATATTGTTGTTCCAGGAAGGACATCATTATTTTGTACACTCTCAGCCCCAACTGTTGGTCGGCGCTAACTACCCCTGTAAGTAGGCAGTCAAACCACCTACACCTACAGTGCATTAAATACTCCACCTGGCTCTGAACCCCATTGTTCCTACTGTAGGTTTATTTTCACATTCTACAGTTTGGAGGGATAGGAGGAGGTTTTATGAATTAGGTCAGTTCTGGCAGGAGGTTTTGTGAATTGGGATAGCTCTGGGAGGAGGTTTTGTGAAACAGGTCAAGCATAGCAGGAGGTTTTATGAATCAGCTCATTTTTGAAGATCAGATGAAATTGTTGAGAAAATGATGTCCCGTATGGGATTCGTAGCCACACACCAGACAGTGCTGGAATCCTGGGTCTCATGTGCTAACCATTACACCATGAGTCCTCAGCTGATAAATTGGGTATTAGAACATCTACTGAATGGTGGCATGTTACTACTTTGACTGAGTAACAGATTGCAGATAAACAGGGCACTTTGACTTTGAAAGTTTGACCAGTCAATGTAATATAGTGGTTAAGGCCTGGGACTAGAATCCTAGACCACACAGGTTCAAACCCCTGGTTTGATTTTATTTTTATTCTCAGTTGGCCACTGTCATTTTTGCAACAAATTCTAAAAACAATGTATTATAAAGAATGCCCCTTGAATGCCAACAAGATAAAAGGGGCTTCAGGGAGGCCCTTTACAGAGACCCCTTTTACATTATGTGTTAATGTTAAAAACATTATCCCCATGCAGTCTTGAACCCACATTCTGTGATTCAAAGTCAACAATGCTAACCATTATACTATTGAGACTGCTGGTGGTTGTAACCTGGAACACCATATATTTATCCTAGCTTTATATCACAGCCAGTGTAGTGGATTCAAATCCTCTTCTATTTTATAGGCCTCTACGGTTTATGTCAAAATATGCTTATATTTAGGGTTTTACTGTTACATAAACTTTAGTGGATGGAGTATAAGTCAGAAACCCTCCTTAGAGCTAGAGGTTTTGCCATAAAACCTCCAGCTCTGCGGAGGTTTTCCATCACTTATACATCCAGTATAGGCCTTCATGCCTATACGAGGTACTGTAAATCCCCGGTCATAAGCCGGATCTTTTTTTTCTATTTTGGGCCCAAACCGGCTTCTAAATTTTTCCCAAAGTCCCAGCCCCCTGGCTTATTATTACTATAGAATAAAGAGAAAATGGTAAAAATTTGACCCAAAAACCGGCTTTAATTTTTTTCCTGAACTCAGCCCTCGGCTTATGACTGGGGCCGGCTTGTGACCGGGCATTTACGGTAATACTGTATTGTAGAATAAGAAGCCTTCTACTGCTAATTTACGTGAGCCCGCTGACAGTGTATGGTATTTATCTACATGACCTGACTGAGATAAAATAATTGTAACTTTATCACAATATCATTTCAGAAATGGATATCCTATGACTATTTGTATCATTGGCTTCTGAAACAGCCCTTCCCCTTCTACCATAGTGTTGCAAAAAGGTCTCCTGAGCCGTGTGCATATCCAGAAGGAATTACTTTAAATGCAATACGTTTTCATATACAATCATGGTAACGCCTCAGTTAAGCGATAATATAATGGCATAGGTTACAATCTCTCTCAATTCTACAGGCTTGGCCTGTTTTGTCACACCCCTTAAAAATGTAATTGATAAGTTAATGGGAGTTGAATGTTTTCAGTGAACATTACTCTCCTGAATCTAATGTATCACGTGTGAAGGCAAACTGATTTGGAAAGGGGGAGAACTAATTCCCATAGGCCACTGGGCCACTTCGGCCGACTTTTGTGTAGGAAATGTATGGCCAAAGTTGGCCGAAGAGGCTCAGTGGACTATGGGTCTTACGAGTTCATTAATTTGAAAGAAATATGAAAGGAGCGTCCGTATATCAATCTGTACGTGTGCCGCCATCAGTATTCATTCTCTTTAATTGTGCAAGGCCTCATAGAGCATTAATACATCATGCCCAATGGTCGCCATAGTGCATAAATTAGGCAAGTAACTCGCCACGGCTACATTTAAGCATCATGCCGACCCTAGAGAGCCGATACACTGCCGGAGTTCAGGTGCTGGCAAGCATACACGCCAGAACCCCATTGGTGCATCATGCTGACCATTGGGCATGATGCACTTGTGCACTAGCATACAGTATACAGTTTTTGGGAAGAGTAAAATGAAGAGAGAGAGAGAGAGAGAGAGAGAGAGAGAGAGTGTGTGTGTTGGATATTGTAGTGATTATATCACTTGTATAATAATTGTAATGCTGGGGCGATCGGTCCGGTGGTAGCCACCGGCGCGGGAGCGCTAGTTAGGGTCCGTCCCACCTGGGGGTGACACGGTAGCGACCGATGACGTCACGCTCGTGACGTCACATCTCGTGACGCCATAAAAAGGCGGTCCGGTGGTCGCGGGGGGAGATGCGATGAGAGACTTGCAGGTGGCAGAAGTGTGGTCGGTGACTCCGGGTTCGGTGGTTGTGATCGGTGGATACCTGTAAGGGTGGTGCATCTCAATACAAGCAAGGATAATTGATGTCAATACCAGAATTAATGAGAACTGTTAGCGCTAAGGCCTGAAAGAAATAAACCAAACACCTTCTACTGTTATAGAACTTTATTGGCTGCGTCTGGTCCTTTTGTGTTTACTACAATATACTTGACAGGTGCCTCAAATTGCCAATTAGCCTTCCTTAATACGACAGTGAATGAAATGAAGTTAATATTCCAATAATAACGTTGCAGCTTAATCACGATTGGCAATCAACAGATTCAATAATGTAATTGATTTTATGAAACATGAGACCCAGGGGCATTTTCAATTTCGCATATTCATCACTAAATCGATTCAACTCAAATGGCTAAAACCTGGGGGTTTTATTTTGAGGCACCTATAGATTTGTGATTTCCTACTGCAACCAAGAACACTAGAGTGCGGATTGAAAGCATTTCTCTAATTATAAAGACATCGATACACATCACATGTTATTTTGCAAAGAGAAGGACGACATTCAGAAACATTTGGTACTACATGTAACAGATACAGTGAGCTTACTTGGTGAAATATGAGAGGTTATCATTTATATCTGTATGAAATATCTTCTTGCTATACAGTGTTGATAACACGAGCTGTAATGGATGTATAAATATCAGGTATAATTGACCTCCTAATCTCTTTCAGATCTACTACAAGCCTTCTCATCGACCAGCCTCCTCTTTCTATCTTCTCCGATTACTCTCATACTTTATATAATTTGCCTGAATTTGATTTAATGTTCTAAGACTCAAAGTGCTACTTTAGTATAGATTAATACGGATAGTTAGAAAAGAAAACAGAAAAATGTAAAATCAAAGAAATGGGCATAGCAACTTTAGATCCTATATCATAATTATGCACAAATAATAGAGTAGTTCCATCTCTGCTTTCCTGGTAGTACATGGTCGGTCATGACATATACCATATACATCTATCACCCCCCCCCCTACGTATGCAGCCTACAAGAGTTAAAAGCCAGCTGGATATATCTATGGACTCAGGATGTGATGGTAGCCTTATCTATACCGATTCACTCTGAGCAGGTGGTCCCTGGGGATGAGCAGCTGACGAGTAGCTAAAGGACAGGGTGGGCAGCATCCAAGGCGACGAGGGCGCCCTCCAGTGTGGAGCGCCACTACACTGTCAGATCTGATTCCCACTGACAATGGAGGAGTGTGGACCCTGTCCTTCCCATTTTGCTCCTCCTCTCCCCAAGGCAGTCCCCTGCTGATAGCTACAGATTCCCCCTGACTGCCTGCCTTTGGGTGTATTAATCTTTTATATCTTATTCCCCTTAAGAACAGGAGTACTTATAAACAATTTCTTGATATTTTCTTAAGAAAAATGCTACATTGCTGCGATTTTATAACACGGTATCAAAACAAAACACACATGGAATTATATGTTAAAATGTCAGTATTACCCAATCTGATATGTACCAGCTAGGCTGACTCACTATTGTGTTTAGATTAGATGTCAGACATTTTAGATAAGTTAGAATAACTTTAAAGCGATGTGTTGCCTTCAACAGGTATGCCGTAGAGCGTTAGGTACAAATTTCCTGGAATTTATTTTGCGATAGAACAAAACTCTCATTTTTATAGGACATCTATGGTATGGTATACATGTATATAATTCTCCTGTCATTTACGTTAACGCTGTCATGGAGTTTTGGTATGGGAGTATTTCATAGACATTAAAGAAAACATGTATAGAGTTGTGTTAGTAGTTTATGCCATAAAGGAATCTCGATCAGCGCCTACTATTAGACTGATTAAATCCAGAGCATGGTTGGTCTGACATTAAACAAAACATGTTAAGTAGTGTCAGTAGTATATGTCATCTGGGATTAGGATCAGTGTCTACTATTAGATGAAATCCAGAACACAGCCAGTCTGTCGTTATCATTACTTTTATATCGTGTTTGCACACTAAGCAACCTTTCAGCCCAATCCAAGCATTTATATTCCTGAATAAATCTTTGATTATAACATATTGCAGACACATTGTTAGACTACACAAAAAACGAGTCCCTCATTCTAAACACTGCTAAAAGGGTCGCCCAGTTCTCTAGCAGCGACTGGAGTAGTCATTGGCCTTTGTTACCAGACACCTCCCGAAATCCATCAGGCAAATAGGGACAGGGTGAAACAGTGTTACCTGCGCCATCGGTATACAATACAGCCAATCGAGTCTTCGCACCGGCTCCCTCCCTCATGCCTTGCAGATAGACCAAAGAAGACTGCTTCATGACCACATACATACTATTAACAGTGCCACGTTCTGCTGGAGACGGTTTCCACCTAATGTGTACTCTGATGTTAGAGTGTCTCTGTCATTGGGGGGAGCTGGTAGAATAATGATGGGAAACTGTCTTAGTGCACAGAAAAAAAAAGTTCCAAGTGTTAGTCAAATATGAGTCGAATCGTCTAACTTTCGACTAACTTTCTAGCAAAAGTTAGTCAAAATGCCGTGTCTAAACATCCCTGTTTTTCTTTGTCAAATATGACTAACCGTTAGACAAAGGGGGCAATTTGTCTTTGCTTGCCTGATTTTGACTAGGTTTCGTTGGTTATTTTGACTAAGTACACTATCTAATTTTAATTCAATTGAAATGGTGTTTGTATTAAGCTCTATGTAGGATTCACACCCCACAGATCAGAGTCTCCTCATTTAGGAAGTATTTGAAATACCTAACATCATATTCATTTAGAACCCCTGAGCCAAGTTAGTCTGGGTTTGCCAAGGAAGCAACTTGCTTTGAATTTAAACCTCACCTATGTGCCTCAAGGACACGTCGAGGGTGAGAGGTCCCGTGGCGTGAAACCCGGACCCGTACACTAGAGGGAGCTAAGGTAGAAATCACGCCCCTACACATTTACCGAGGCAATGGTTCTTTAACATCCGTCACTACATAGGCATAGTGAGAGATGGACAGGCCTGTTTCAAGTCATTTGTCTGCCATGACCGCCGAGAGACTTTCCAGCACAGCCTAGCCAGAGCAGGGAGGAACTCAAACGACACCTTACAGTGACGTTTGGAACCACCACTATGCCCCGGCCGGGCCGGGAACCGAACCCACGACCTTACGGCCTGTGAGCGGACGCGCTACCGACTGCGCCACGCCTCCAATTCACATGTGGACATTATATTTATCTAGATTACCACAGAATAGGTGTTTCCTTCTGACTTCCTATTTCATTTGACAAAGGTGTCAACCTATTTGGTACATTTTACCAAGTGTAATTGTAGATTGAAATTTGAAAGCTCAAATATATGTCCTTCCAGAAAATCGTCATAATTTTAACATCCATGAAACTATTTATGGTACACACCCACCAGAAAAAAATCCTGTTTCAAGCCACACTGCCAGCTGGTGTGTAAAGGCAACACCGTGTGTCTACCCTTGTGACAAATTTATTAACGGATCTTGGTCAAAGTGACTAAGATCTCTTAGTGAAAGTGACCAAGATAAGTTAGCTTGCCTGAAACTCTCAGCAGATACCCAGTTCAAGATTATGCTCGGAGAGTGAAACTCATTCAAGTAGTCAATGTGACTAAGAAAACTTAGACCTCCTTGGTCATTGTTAGTCATAAGTACTATTTAAGAATAATAATAAGTCACTTTGACTAAGTTTCCTTAGGTACGTTTTTTTGTGTGTGTGTCTGGGCTAGTCGTGTGTAAAGGCACTTAGGGCATACAGTAGAGCACACTGAGGTGCTCTGAGTTACTTCTATGTGATAGGATCACCTCTGCTGAACCATTCTATTTACTACTGGTATTGCTGTTGCTATGCCATGAGGAAGACGAGAAAATGGGGGGAGGTTAGAAAAGAGTGTATACAGGGGTCCATTTTCAAAGGGAGTTTTACAAGCTATTTAGGATGCAAGTTACTGTTGTATCTTGGTAAAGGAATATGGCCAATAAACTAGTTTGTACAGCCTCTCCACAGTGAATTCCATTAAATGAAATCCTAACCCTATGGAGCCACTCACTTGCAATGATGTAACTAATGTATTATCCCCTAGACAAAACTTTCTCTATGTTAATGACCTTGCGCCCATAGCCTAGGGAATTTTAGAGAGGATAGTAAACCTGTTATAAGACGACCTGAATTAGAAATGAATGGAGAGACACTGAAAACGTGTCATTATAAACACACTATTGTTACTGAGGCTGCATTTGATGAAGCTTATAAATCTCATGAAGCTGTGTCTAGTACAGATGCGACGAATGAAAGCTAGAACAAATGGTGATTAGGTAATACTGCTCTCAAAGTATAAGAAATTTAATGATTAGGCGGATTATTGTGGGTTCATGGTTAAAGGAGAAACTGAATCAGGGTTGTCATAACAATCCCAAAAGAACCATGCATTACGCACATGTTGATGGAGTTTTGGATCTTGGTGATGTGTGTGTGAATGAGCCTCGTACCTGATGTATTGTTTCAAAGCTGAAAGTGGTTAGAGACAAGCAACTACTGGGACTGATGTTCAAAACATCAAAGGTACCCGGAAATGGACTGGCGCATGCGATTGACAAACAATGATCATCAACTAAAAATTTCCAGAGTAAAAAAAACATGTTTCTGAAGAGTCCAGGCCATCGAGAGAGAATCCTCTGGGATGCACTCGGTATTACAACTCATTTTGCAAACTACTTCTCAAATTTTGTGAAATCATTAACAAACTGAGCGACTCACATTAACTGGCATATCTTTTATACGTTTTCAGGCACATTATTCTAATTGTCTAATTGACATACGTTGAAAAACTCACAGGAATATGAGAATGTGATGCCAAGCAAAATTCAATTTAATTCAACATAGGCTAATATATTATTGTATGAGAGCCACCAGATGCAGTATGGCACTTCCTGGTATCTGGGAAACTAGGTGGAATACAGAGCAAATACCCATGTAGCCTTTCTGATCGATAAATAGGTTTGCTGATGTTGTTGACACAGAATATCACTCAGTCGTCATTGACAGTGGGGAAGGATTTGTGTGTTTTGCTAATTTCTTAGATATGTCATATCGTGGTAATCAATCCAGAGTTCTAGGTACAGCAACATACAGGTTTCTTGTAGGAAATACCTGTTTGTAAGTTATTGGTATAGAGTCAAAAGCATGCATAATGCAAAATATTTTCCCTTCTTCCATAAGCTCAAATTCCACAATTCGATCTCGGTCGGGAAATCTCATTTCTCTTGGAAACCCCCTTTGTCTTTTGCTAAACCCTGGGACTCGCATAAAATGTCTAATTTATAATTTTAAAGGCTTTTTTTTTTAATTTACACTATAGCTCAACGGTATACATGACTGCATTGGTGATTTGCAATACACACGAGTATGGCGTCACCTAATACATGTGGAACTTTAGTATTAACGTCACTATCACCCATTCAATTACATTACGAATACGTAGTGGCAAATGCGAATGAAAATCACTGATTAAGCACCCCTACAAATGCGTGGGATGGTGAGATGTGCAAATGACGCCAAATGAGCAATTTGAGATGTAAGTTCTTAACAAGCCTCACAGAAAATGTAATCATCTTGTCATAATTGTGCACTGGAGCTTAATTCAAAACATCCTGGGATCGCAACCCCAGCGATCTCAGTGTAGGCACATATCATAAGACCTGGCCGGTCTACCCTATCTAATGCAGTGGTTGCAGGCCTGTCAAGAATAGCAAGTCCTGGGATCACTTCACTATCCCTTTTCCAGCACTAAGATCACTGCGATCTTAGTGAAAGAATTGCATAGTGGTTTCACCTGAGTACAAGAGCACTTACATGGAACACTCCTGATCAAAAGAGTGAATAGCCTGCTGCATACATATAGAGGGGAGGGAAGACGTTTGTGAGTGTCCTTGAGGGCTCTTGGGGCTACTCATGCGTTAAGTGCACTGTAAGGTAATTCTTCCCTTCTCTCTCTTTGTCCTAGGGGGAGGGCACAATGCTTCTAATAGGCAAGCATAAATCATACATTCATGGGAACAATTCTTGAATACTGTACGGGGGTCAACTGCATGCTGTGCTCTTTTGTTAGCCCATATGGGGACGATGGTATAAACACTGTTGTGAAGAAGAGTGGCTCCACAGCTATTCCTTTTTTTTGAGACTCTTACCCCTGTGTCCAGTCAGTACTTCTTGGAATAGAGTAGGAGGGCTGAGGCTAAGATCGATGCGATCTTAGTGCTGGCTAGGAAATGTGAACGCAGTCTAATCTTAAGATTGCTTAATAGGATAAGGTAGAATAATTCCTAAGATTGCTGAGGTTGCGATCCCAGGATGTTTTGAATTAACCTCCTGCTGTGGGTGCATGCAATTTCACGCAGGCGTGTGATACTATAATGCCTACTTATATTCATGTTAGATTGAAAGTTAGAATTAGTCTCCCAATTAGGGTTTGTACATCTTGTATATTTCATTTCTATTTTAGGTAACGGATATGTAGTGAATTCGTTATATCTTACAAGACAGACTACATGTACGATTAAATAACTCTTTACACTGAATCGCATTTGTTATCAAACTTCCTGAATCTATAATTTCCACCAGGAAGACAGTTTGGCCAATCTGAAATCTGGCCTTGAACATCAAATATAACACAACACACCAAATTCTCTCTCTTTCATCTATTAACTCAAAGTCAAACATTATGATATACACACTTATAACTTACATGGTGATTGGATGCCTGATCTACGTTTACCCTTCAGGCATTACCAAGAGAACATGAGAGCGGCACGTAGATTCCAGCTAACACCGGAGAGGTATTCCATAATGATGTCTGTAGATAGTAAGCCGAGGGCGGACATGGGGGTAGTCTCAGGAGAAGATCGGGTTGCCTGCCATATGACGACTTGTACTTCTCCTTCTTTTTAAATCTATCTTTCAGCAATGGCCGATGGGTTTCTAGCCAACTTGACTAGGATATGAGACAGAGGATATACTGATCCGCCTATTTTCCTGTTTTGTTATTTTCGCTCACTATCGTTGATCACCTATAGATACTCATTGAATTATTGCCTATATCAAAAACCACTGATTTCTCTCCAATGAATGGACCGAGTCCGGTTTTTATGTGACTTGCAATCTGCTAGCCTACACTAACTAGCAGATAATCTGCGTCTAGGGACATGGGTCACTGTTATCAAATAAAAATGACGTATGATACCCACTTTCAGTTTCAAACACACGATTTCAGGGATATGAGTCACTTTTGCATGCAATACAGACAGTGCTATGGCTATACATTTACCTTAAGGGTATTGTTCCTACTTAGTGCCTGTCCTTGTTAGACACGCCCCCAACCACTGTCCTGGTAACCAAGGCAACCTTAACCCACCAGGGGCCTACCACAGACCCTCCTAGGGGTCATGTCTGAAGAGTTATTAGTGGTGCATGTCCTTCTTCCACGACACTCTGCCTGCTTTATTTATCTCATTAAGCTAGGAACCACCAGGCAGAATATTGTTTCTCTCACCCCATGCATAATTGTTATTCTGTAAAGAGGGGCAGCTAAATTTACCCCCCCCCACACACACACACACACACTCTGCACCCAATCAGAGATTGATTAAGGCATTCACGGTTTTCTAGTCACCTAGTTTAGTAGAAATTAGTAGTTGAATGTGTGCTGTCATTAAGGAAAAACGGACACTCTTACATCCCCACTGAGAAACCAAGTCTTGTTACAGTATCGTATGTCATCTGTATTATACGTCAGAAAGTATATAATTATACATATTTGGCACTTTTCTTTAATGTTTCAGTTTGGCCTGGTTACAGAAATATATATCCTGTACTGTTTCTCTACTACATTTCTGATACAAGATATTGTCATTTGCAAAGTTACCCTAAGTAGGAGAACACAAAGTCAATTTTGATTTCTTTAATGTTTCATAAGTACCAAAGGATACCAACTGAGTCACAATCCCCGTGTGCTATGGACCTAATGAACCGTTAACATAATTTTATCCAGTTATAGGACCACATACTCTAAATGGGCTATAAAGTAATATCCCTGCTGTAGCCTCAGTACCATGCACTTCATGTCATTGGTTTAATACCTACTGCAGATACAACTGTATTTCAGAATAATAAGTACTCTACTGTATATCCATGTGGCGAAGGGGGGGGGTGCACATCAGGAGGGTATTCCATAATATTGATGAATAGCATAATTGTGAAATAACATGCAGACCTTGATCCCTGGAGGCACTTAAAAACGTGACATCAAATCAGCATTAGGGCAGGTTAACAAAAAGACGTCCAGATACCTTTAGACGTCCACTCCCAGAAATTATCCTTAACATTGGCTTTATTATTGAATCAACGTTACCATGCAGCTGGTTGATTCATTGCTCGTCATTGATTTGGCAATGGGTGTTTTTTCATCTGTAAATTTTATCCATTTTGCAAAGCAATTTATCTGCGGGGTGGACGTCTCAATGTATGTGGACGTCTTTAGGTTAACCTACCCTAGTTGACATTTATAACTGATAGATGACAAATACCTATTGTACTGCACTCTTGGACTATAGTTATGTCGATGACACTTTCCCAACAGCAACACCAACCACTCGTTTTCCCTTGAAGGTCAATATCAATTATACAAAGGGTGTGCCAAGGAGAAGTCCCCTTCTGTAATATTGTTGGGACATGCAAGTACCCGGAAATTGGGCGCACAAGGAGGTAGCAGTCTGCCTACGTCACGTGTCTCAATGCAGCACGTCATGGTAGTGACGACACGTCTTTCCAGTGCGGCAAGGATGATGAATGTTAATAGGACATGAAGCCTGAGTCAACTCATAGCCTCTGTTGTGTGATTCTACCTAGTTTCCACGCTAGAAAATTGAAATTAGAGTCGTTCAGAAATAGTTCAGATTTCCTTCCTTTTCAAATGGGTTTCTTTATTTTTCTTCATTTTAAGAATGTTCCCTTTCTAAAATGATACATATCCTGACTGCCAACAACAAAATGTTAAGTATTCAATGAAGGAAGCACGGCTTTGAATTTACAAGATGAGGCATTTGCTTTTCTATAAATTCTGAAAAGAGTAATAAGGAGGTAAGGATGAATGGGCAGTGGCGGATTTAGAGGGGGAGGCGGGGGTGCGCGCACCCCCCTTTTTCCCAGTACTTAAGAGTTTGATTACATAATTTGGACCCCAAAATTTGCTAAAAATTAGGGGGTGCGGCCCCTCCTTTTGGGCCACGCCCCTCCTTTTCCAGATCCTGAATCCGCCACTGATGGGGGTTTACGTTCCTTATCAAATATTGTCATTATTTTCTAGGTGGGTCAATTACCCCTAGATGATATATGTCTCAGTCACGATGAATGTCTTGCAGGAAAGGCTTCCGCTAATCAGCGCTGAACGGACGTCAGAATTCGGTCTTTGATAGATAGGCCCTATATCAGGTTGCATTCAACAAGGACCTATTCTAGACATATAATTTAGCCTCACCATCACAAATATGGCATTAAAAGCAAATTGAGATAAAATAGGTGAAGAGAAAAAGATAAAGAACGAAATAGAAATGCTAGCAATCACATAGATCAAATGGCCCACATGCAGCTCAAAAGGGGCGCGCCTTATAGGCGAGGACTTTGTCACTATTGATTAGCATTAAAGAGCTGTAAATCAAGCCCTTGATGCACGTTAAAGCCTCTCCTTCAACTCTGGGCACATTTTGTAGGGTAGTAGGTACTCACATAGCTGTTCACAGACACCTGAAGGGTCTTACCAGAAGAAAACGAGGAAGTATGTCTGTCAGTCTTTTCAGAGAGTGCTGAGGAAACGTGTATGGCTTAAGTCGTTTTCATAGTTTTGACAAAAGAAATACAGTAGAATGTATGAAAAACTCTTTTTGAGATGTGAAAAAAACATGCATGTTTCATCTAAAGAATTATCCAAACAATCTTTTAGCAATACAAAAACTTGCACGTTTTCCTTTCTGGTTCACGTTTCAATTTTTGGCAAGACCCTCCAGAGCCAGGTGGTAGATTCTATACTACTAACATTAGGATAGGAGGCAGCTTCTCTGGTCAAAAATTCTCTCTTACAAAATAGCCCAGTTCAGCAAACTGCAAATTCAACCCCTCATGTCCCCAAGCTTGTTTTGGTCGTCAAGGATCACGTGCTCTCCTAGGTGACGTGCCACCGGAAGTATCGGGGGTGTTTAAAGTTTCAAGGTAATGCTGCATCTTCCGGTGGGTAGTACCAGTGACGCTGGTTCTCGGCAGGGAGTGCAAGGTGCAGCAACCGGAAATTTATAGGGTTAGGAGGCTGGCCGCTACCTGATTGGTTCCTTTGTAGTGGGTTTGTAACATATGGGACGAGAGGACTCGTGATTTACTTTTCTCCTTTTACTATAATAGGATAGTCTCAAAAATGAAAGTTCCTAGAAGGACGATCATGAATCTTTAACATGAACTCTCTCATGTGGACGCCTCACTAATTTGGTCACTTTTAGAAGGCGGGATGGTACCCACAGCAGACCTATAGGGTTGACTAGTGATTTATCGACTACATTCAATCTCAAGTCTACCACCCATGGGGTCAGCTATACAGAATCAAAATCAGGATATATTGATTATGGTCAGTGTCAGATCTACCATGTTGTGGGCTATAGTCAACATCAGGATGTCGACTGCAGTCGATGTTAGTCACTAATCGATTGCTGAGCAAAGTCCATGCATAGTTCGGGGCTAGAAAGCTTTTGGAACTTTGTTTTATATCCAAGTAGACTCTAGTTTTTGTAAAACAATTCATTATGTCTTGATTTTGCCTTGCTTTGAAATGTAATTGAAGTGATGAAAGAAATCTTTGCTCTCAGTACCCACTTTCTCTAATGTTAGTTCCACATTCTTTACACATTGAGACATTATTTCCTCTCTTGCTCTTGAAAGATTCGGAACGTATGTAAATGGTTATACTGTATAATCACGTGGTATAATTCCCTTTATCTATAGAGCCGAAAAGTGTTGAATGATACAGACCTACACTGTAATAAAGGTGTTTAGAGTCTAAACACATTGCTAAACATTTTCTTGTCCCGTTTTTGAGGACACTTTATAAACCTAAACATATTTATCCTCACAATGTGATTAGCCTTTGTGTTTAGATTTAAACATGTTAAGGTCTGTATAAAGTGTTTACTCTGTTTATTTTTAGGTATGCCTATGTGTTTAAGTATGACATGCTTAGATAGTGTTTCAAGGTTATAGTGTTTAGCATTATGATATTGTGTTTAGATATGATATCCATACATATTGATCTGTGTACATCATTTCAGTATTCTACTTTAGCTATAGTAGACAAAGAAATTATCTCAAGGAATATTATTGCATTGATTATCCACAATAGGGATTAACCCTTTGTATGTAGAATACACCAGAATGGATGAATGAGGATAGCTTTATCTATACTTGAATTACAGAGTTAAGGTGTCTATGGAAAGAATTGTCATTGATCCAAAATATATAGGATCTAAATAACCAAACCAGAATGTTTAATCATGGCATTGATGTTCTTTCATATGAAATTCCTCATTAAAATTATTCATAACGGATTTTTAACATTTTCTTTATGAGAAAACAATGTAACCATTTTTAGAAACTTCATTCAAGCACAGAACTGCCATCTAGTGAGCCTTTAATACTTAAACACCTAAACATATTCATGTTGATATCCTAAACACAATGTCATATACTTCAGACTGTTTTCAATGCTAAACACCTAAACATGTTAAACACAGGTGTTTAGGCATTTAGGATAAAATGTTTAAATCCTAAATAGATAGCCAAGAGTACACCTACCTATGAAACATGTTTAGACCTAAACATGTTCAAACCCTAAGCTCCTTTTTTACAGTGTACTTGCATGTATACATTGAATAAATAATGAGTGCCGTCTTGAAAACATGGCATTTCGTAGATTTCCTCGTGCTATCTAACAGGTTATTAATATCAATGCACTTTATTCCTACCAGGGTACGACAATCATCACCCGATTCCAACCCTCACTTTTAACTCTACACCAAATTTATGGAGTGATGAATGCCAGTGATGAATGCCAGTGAACATTGTCTACATTGTAGAATTTATTTTTATCTAGATTTCACTATCCTCATCCATAGTGATCAGACAGACGGAACTACCGAGGATACTCGAGAGGCCTATCTAATTAAAACCCCTCCAGGGACTACCTTCTATAGCATGGGACCAGTAAACCATGCGTTATGGCACCTAGCAACTTGAAATTTGGTATTATCCAAGCACTGAGGGGAGTAATTGATATGGATGAGATCTTATCAGTCTGGGTTTTGCAGATCTCCGGGACAGCTAGGGGAGGGTCTAGCAGGCGCTAACTGCCAATATAACAAGGCAACACCGGGGATAATCTGAGATGAAATTATTGGGGGGATAAGCAGTTTAACAGGTAGCAGGTAATCAGGCAACTCTTTGCTAAGCACTGAATAATATGACACGCGGGGTGTTTTAATGGGACTATTATATGGAATCGAAACTATCATCTTTGATATTTGGGATTTTATAGACAATTTAGGTGGCAAAATTTTAGTACAGTACGGTGCATAGGCCTATCATTGATATAATTGTTGTTTTGACAAATGGACTTTCTTTATTTGGACAGTAGCACCCTACCTAAAAACGGCGAAGTCTAGATTATTTCTGATGGTATGTGCGTGGATGTAATACGTTTATTAATTGTCATAAATGACTAGTTTTTGAGTGACATCACCAGTGGCATTTGAGACTCGGAAAAAACATTCAGCTGACCTTGATGAGAAGAACAGGCGCCACCATTATCTTCATTTACAATGGTAGTGCTGGAGAAATACAGGAGGAAGCAGGTGGTGACACCTATGCGCCTGTCACTGTAGCATCACCCACGTGACAACCCTGACCCTGCCGCCCCCTATTGGCGTGTGGTGGAAATAGCACCTTGGAGCTGGATGGCATTCTAGGCTGACCAGCTGCCTGCGTCTACCGACTATACACTTAAAGAACGCTTATGTCGACCGCAGATTCTCAGGGTAGATGGCATTCTTGCAGCAGCAGCAGCAGTGCCAGCGCCACCAAGGCTAGAGATACTGCTGGAGAGGATCGTGTATTTTATCCCCGCCCTTGCTAAAAAGATCTATCCGTCCAAAACCCACTGCATTCATGAATGTGAAAGTAATCCATCTTCATTCGGTTCATGCCGGGGGTTCATGGCCTTTGCGAAGAAATCTGAATGGGATAACAGAGAAAGTTAGCTTGGGGCGATATATATATATATATATATATATATATATATATATATATATATATATTGTGATACCACGCCAAGCTATTTACAGCACTTTGCTTTTATTTTTTTAAAACAGTAACTGTTAATGACACTACAGTGAATAGCCCCGTACCCAATGCACGACAATTGGGGCTCAGAGTGTACGAGGAATTCATGGGATTTTGCAATAATAATCCAGATCATGGTAAACTCTGCAGTGTACCACTTCAAGGTGTCCTTCATTCTAAAGCATTTATGCTTCCATTGACCTATGATATATTCCAGTTCTAGCTTAGCCTCTACCTATTTGAAGTTGGAGGATGTTCATTGTTCCATATAGGGTAGAGTGTTTTTGAATCGAACATGTACCTCTAAAGTCGCTCATTTCGATTTTGCTTTGGGGTCATGTGGATAGTTAATACAATAAAATTGCAATAATGTGCTCTTAATCAGGCAAGATAGTTAACTTTAACCTTAACTAAAATTGGTTTTATTCACTGTATTCACACTCTAGTCAGCAAGACGTCAGTCAATTCATTGTATTTGGTACGAACGAAGGCGCTCTATTATGTTGGCTGGCTATACTTGCCTGTATATTGAGGACATGACAAGATGAATAATACAGACAGGCCATGTCTAAGAAGTTACCTGTCAATCATGCCCTGTTTTCACACTTACTAACAAGGGGGCACCCTTTCACCCCAAAGGACCAGCATTGCTCTCCTATACAGATATTTGGAATATCGACTGTGATTGGAGATCTAAAACTACCATCTAGTGGAATTCAAGTGAACAAACCTCCCCAGAATCTGGAGAAAAGGCCATCAGGCATGACCTGCAGGTGCTATGCCCACAATACCTGCAGGGCACCAGCGTATCTATTATGTTGCATTTACCGAATTTATGATGTGGATTAGAGTAACAAAATGCACGACTCTTGGTGCCTACAAAGGAAAAACACCAATGGAGGCCAGTGGCCCATAGAGCCTCATGAACATGAAATAATATTATACTGACATTACAGCTAGAAACTCTCAAATGCCCCTGCACTACAAATTACCCTACTACGACACAGCTCATAAAATAACTCATATGTCGCCCGAACATGGTCGACTCAAGGTTTCTTTACCCTCAGATCAGTAATTCAGAAAGACGATTTGTGTTTAAGACCTGTATGTAGCTTGTGACGAGGGGATGTGGTTAGGTTGTGTATTATGCCTGAGATAAACTTGATATCCCAGGTCTTATACCTATTTCACGGTACCAGGGTATTTGAATTGCAAATGTATGGGGTATAAGCTGTGAAAAGGACTTACTAGTCTAGCCCTTTCATGCCCAGAATTATTTGAAGATTTTACGTTATTTCACAATTGTATCACTTTGTTGATAAGGTCATATGTTATTTTGATATTCTCCTTTAATATGGGCTCTGTATTACATTTTCTCAATACTCATAATGCAGGGAAGACTTTTAGTTAAGGTCATAATACTTCTGGTCAGGTGTGGTAACCATAGTTACCAAAACATTCCATTTGTTGTCATTTTATAGTATTTTAGTCTCTCTTGTGCTATATAATTAAATATAGCCATAATCCCTGCAATACTGAGAACTGTCAAGGCTGATCCTGCCTGCATGTGCACTGCAACTTGGGAAACAAAATGTGTTAGTAACAAATATGACTTCTCTTTATGGATATGAACTGTTATTGTAAGATCTAATGGGAGTATGGGAAACTATGTGTGTATGATCCACCATCATTTTGGTACCATGTCAGCCTTTAGCTCCCTAGAGGGTTCCCCTTTAATGAACCACATAAAATGACAGCTGACTTTCAGTTTTTGACTTCCCGTGCCTGATATAAAGGGGATAGAGCCAAATGGATTTCTTAGGAGGGTCTAACTTTGCAGATTGGACCAGTAGAAGTACATGGATGGAAATGTCATTCAATATAGATGCATTTAAGCCCAAAACCGCACATTTAAGCGCGCTTGGGCACCTAAGGGCTAGGGTAAGGTTTATGATTTATTCCGAGCTTTAGTTTGTAAAGAACATGCATCTCTCATAACCCAATCTGGAGGCCATTTCTTAACACACTACGACTGCTGTACTTCAAATCGTAGTTACAGGCCTTAAAATAAGGCCATTACAGTATCATGCATTAGTGGGTACTGAGGCCTGCACCAGTATGACTGCTCTACCAAGCCTTATGTAATTACTGCATAGGTGCTAATCGTACAGAGCAGTCGTAATACAGTGCCTACGACCACTTGCACTATTCCTGGGAGTCTCAAGTCGTAGTGGTGGTATGTAGTCGTAGTACCTTAAGAAATGGCCTCCAGTAATATTTGGTTCCTCTTCAAATCAAGCATCAAAGGTTCAAACAGGTCCTCCTATTATGCCGGCCATTTTGCATTGTGTCTGTCCCATGTCCCATGAGCTCAGCAAACCTTTTTTTAATCATTGAGTTACTCCAACAACATGTGAGTTACAGCTTGTTGATCAACTAAGTAGAGTTAATGTCTTATCTTGTACACTCTCAACCCTAATTATAAAGAGGTAGTAGCTTGCCCTATTCTGCGTACTCGGCAAGGTGTACTGTAGGGTCATTAGATTTGTACTAACTGTTTTCCTACTGTTTTCCAAAAATAAAAGCAATGTATACTGTAATAGCTTGGCACAGTCTGACAGTGTATGAAATGATAAACCTTCTGTTGATATGTTGCTTATTGTCCATAACATCACAATTATTCATCCCTGTTGGTAAGTGACATAATATCATATGATGCGGTGATGGCTAAACTCCATCACAGCAATTGGTATGGAATTGCATATGGACACTGATAGATGGCGGCAATCAGCTGGCAATAGAAAGTATATGGGAGAGGTCGCCAAGCCGCCTCAAAAAGAACGCCTAGCTGCCTCAAAAAAACAAAAAAAAAAACAACCAGCCACCACAAGAAGGCATTTCTGAATTTATATATGTTACGATAGAATACAGCACTAGGACAGAAGGATTTGAAACCCTAAGATCTATGGGGAGTAATAATAGGTAATGCACTAAGAGTGCTCTGTCTGCTCAGCACCAAAAGTAAGTAGACAGGGTTTGATGGGCTAGTCACACCAGTGGTCTTTTGCACGGGCGGCGAGGTATCTTCACTAAAGATAGGCAGAAATGAAGATAACGCAGATTCTCTTTGCGGATATCTTCAAAATGTCATTTCTATAGAAGCTGGCATTATTTGTCATACATTTGCAATAATATCGCTGAAAAGATAGGTTAGAGATAACAATTATCAAGATATCTTAGAATTTTCAAAGATATCTTCAGTTTCCTTTGGAAATGACATTGACTTATATTTATCATCTGAAGTTATCTTCACCGTCTGTGCGAAGGACCACAGTGCAATTAGCCCGGACATTCTGGCTGAGGGAGGGGAGGAGAGTCTCCCATCCCTACAGTCCGAGCCTCTATGGACTACAGTGCAATCATTAGTGACCACTACATGCAAGGCTGTAATGGTGTTAGAATGAGGCATCCCACTACGACTTTGATGGATATAGTCATACTATCTGGAAGTGCTAAATCCACCAAGACTTCTCAGATGGCGATGCCGTGCGAAAGTTAACTCTTGCAGTGGCGGATATACATTGGTTTTATCAAGTTAATACACTAGATGGCGCTCCAGGAGCCCCGCTGCTTACATGGGCATGTCCAGCATCCACTCCCAGGGCAATATGCAATTTAGAATAAGGCTCTAGGACTTAGAAATCAAAGCTGCACACAGAGAAATAGGATGGTTATACAAAATATCAATATTCAAAGAAAATGGTGAGCCAAAAACAAGACAGGCCATTACAAACATGTCGACCTATTACAGGAACTGGCGTCCAAACCAACCATGCCCCTGGAGGGTGTTGCTCCTATTGTAAAAGGAAGAGCTGGCTAAAAATGCCCTTGTTCTCAGTCCTTTCTTTCCATGTACCTATAACTTGTCCCTTTTGTTGCTCACAAGTGGTCATTCAAGTATGGTGCTAAAAAAGGGGGATTTAGGTAGGTACCTAGTTGGGAGAAGTCAGTCAGTATAATATACTATAGAGTGTGTGACATGAGTAGGTACCTGATAGTGCTGCTCTCTCTGTTTTAAACAAGGCAGGTGACCTTTCGGACTAATGTGGTGAGTGTAAGTTGAATGGTGAAGCAGAGCATGACTTCTTTTAAAAAGAGGGTACCTACTAACAGCTCTTTTTACCATAGGAACAACACACTCCAGTAGGAGTAGCAAAGTGGGATGGCCGCCACTAGCGCCATCTTCTGTATCAAACCTAATGAAAGGGTCGTATAGACAGGGGGAGGGCACAGGGGCCCGGCCCCCGCCATTTTAACTTTACCTGTAGTTAAGAGTCTATTTGCCTCTTCCATGCCAAAAATTTAGCCAAAAGTAGAGCCTAATAAAGGGTGCGCTCCCTCTTCAAAATCCTGGATGCGCCACTGTTTTGAACCAAAAGTTGGCAGTGGAATCACTTTCATCGGTTAACTTTCACCCAAAAGTCAGTTTTCAGCCAGAACTTTGGGCTAAAGACTGAATCCACCGACTGGTTTCTTGTAAGTCAGTCAACTGACTACTGAATGCAAGGTCAGTGGAAATTGTTTTGTCCCATCATCCCATACACTGACTGATGGATGCCTTTTGAAATATCAAACTATTAAAATCCATTGATTAGAACAAACGTTATTTCATTTTAAATCTTTCTATAAGGTTCATAAATTCTGGGTGGGTCTTATACGTGGGGTGTTCCTTATACACAGGGTATAATGGTATTACGATTATTGAATAGGTAAAAGAGAATTCTGTACATTCTTCTTCAAATCGATTTGGCCTAATATTGCACCCTATACGAAGTAAATGTTGGACTCAGTTTATTCATCTATAAGGAACAGTATTATTTTGTTCCGTCGCAACATTAGCAGCCTTTATTACAAGACTTCTGTGATTTTGGGTGCTTTTTCTGGATATCCCCATGCTGATATTCCTGCATAATTTACACTGTAATGTGAACAGATGCAAGGTGGATATCAGCACGGTTTGGGATGGATATCAGCATGGTATAATGTCTAATTTTGCATTTAAAACCATGCTTCCCTACGAGAATTTTCATTGCCAAAGGTAGAGGTCAAATCTGCAGTCTCAGATCCCTAATCCAACTCCCTATGCAGTGTGCCACAGGGACTGACAAGAAATGCTTGGTTAGAACCATGTCTTGATATGATACAAAGCCCAGGGAGGTCACTCACATATAACTATTATACATTCAAAGTGTGAAAATCCCCAGCAGTCTGGGTTGTGACCCCCCAGCTTTGTCGCTACTGCTTGCATAACAGCGACGACTGCAGGCCATAACAGTGACGCATTCAAACCAAAGCAAGCCAAGCCGGGCACTGAGGTGTGCAGCCTGGTGGTCTAGTAGTTAGCGCATTGTGCTCAGCTTCTAGAGGTAGGCGGGACGAGTCCCGGTCCGGGCGTATCTTTTTTTTTCACGTCCAAACCAAACCAACGGCTGCCGGGCGCCGAGCTGTGTGTACCGATCATGTACACACACTATGGCAGGCTTCGAGTCCCGGGGAGGGGGAATTTTTGTTTTCAACTTGTTTTTATTGATATTCTATTGATTTCTTATTGATTAATCGTGTAATAAACTTAGTAAGGTATGGGCACCTCATTCCGTTATCATAGGATATCAACACGGTTTGGGATGGATATCAGCACGGTTTAATGTCTAATTTTGCATTTAAAACCATGCTTCCCTACAAGAATTTTCATTACGGCCACTCGTTACGATATCCTACAATAACGGAATTCAGTGCCTGTTAGCCCATACATTACTTAGTTAATAATGGTTTATAATCTTTTCATGATATCGTTATTCCATGATACTTCAATCTCAGTAGGTTAAAGTGCAAATAGCTTGTTAGCAAGATACTCTGTTGTATGAAGATCTCGACCATTTCTATTTATTCATATTCTTACCAGATCAATTTTCATTACACCCGTTGTTAATACGAAGGACTAACTCACAGAGGGGTATGGGGTCACCAGGGTAAGGTGAGTAAAATATTTAGAATTCATTTCAGACCAAATTTCGGTTGGAACTTACCCCACATTTATGCCTACCTGTCTGAATACTGGATCTGACACTGACTTAAATCCATTGAATTTTCTTTCTAGCATACAGTAAAACAAACAAACAAAAACAATGATCATGAGCAATACCAGAGCACCCTTTCATTTTATTTAACGTGGCCTGAGGCTCCAATATAAGTTTTTCAATTCAATCTCATTTTCTTCAGCCAGTTCTGATTGCTAATTTAGCAGTAGTTTCAACAGTTCATCTTCATGAATGTAATTATGTTCATTCCAAAAGCAAGGATAAGTCAATAAAGACTCAACAACATGGCTGCCAATAAACTAATCCATTTCAGATAATTCCTCTTATGTCAAATTTGTGAAAAGGAGTGGTCATTATTTCCACTTACACCGTGCCACCTAAAGGGTGAGTGACACTGGTGTTGTTTTTATTGGTGTTGGTGTTGTTGCTATTGGCATTGTTTGTTGTTACTGTTAAAATTGTTGTTCTCTTGTAGAATTCCATGTATTATATGAAATCTAAATAGCACTGTGCTTGATCGCAATTCCCAACTCAAAACACCTTTTTCATGAAAAGTATAATGCATGATTGTTTTCTGCCAATCAAGATTATTGAACAACAGCAGCACTTTATTGTTTGACTTTGGAACGTTTTTATTGGTCATAAATAATATTATACAATATGTTCCTCAGCATGGTCAATGAACACTGTACATGCTGTATTATGTAAAACTGTGATTTAGGAGAATATTGCAACATATTGTGCTAACTGCATGCAGAAGGTCAACTATAGATTACAGCTGCCTCCTGTTGTTTATTTTACACCTATAGATATTAGTGTTTAAAAGCTAAACACCTAGTTTCCTGTCTGTTCACAGTCTAAACATGTTAACACGTTTAGTGTAACTGTTTAGATGTTTAGACTTTTAAATCCTAAACATATATGGTTAACTAAATACCTGTTTAACCAAAATGTTTAGATTTTAAACATTTTAAGACCCAAACATTTTTAGAAATTAAACACCATTTTTTCAGTGTAGGACACCATAGGGACAAGATATACCCATTCCAAATCATTGTGAGACCCTTCATAGGTTGAGTGGGAGTATGCCATGTGTCATCTACCAGACATGACGAAGAGGGTGTCCCTTCCTTATAGACACCTCATCACCTTGGGAAAAGATGCATCTAACCTTGGCCCTGAAATCAATTTCCTGTATGGACTTTGGCTGTGTAAAGCAATTAAGTTAAAGGCCTTACAAGAAGCCTTGTATATATGTAGATGCAATATGCCTCTGGTAATTGAAAACACTATGTCTAGGCATTATTGATAACTTTGCATATGCTAGTGTCAACATTAGAAATAGTGGGAAAGGTTCAAAAGCGAAGCTCTATGGATGCAGATGATGAAAGGTGACTGTTATGATTATTTCAATAACATTGATTTTACAAGTTTTCAAGTGATAGGCCCTTAGATTATACTTAGTTCCTCTATCATAAAGTGTGATATGAATGGATATTGACTATCTTGAACATCAGAATCAGATGAAAGGTAATTTCAAGGGAGTTTCAAAATTGAAAGTGACTGCAAAAGCTATCCCATTTGCTTCAGCTTTACTAAGGTGCCCGCATGTGAATGTAAAACAAGGACTGATATGGGACAACACGATATGGGATTATTCGTCCTGCCTGCGCCATGCCCTCAGGAAGACAATTCTCAAGATGGTACGACTAGACCCCTTCAAATCGTAGTGGGATCCCTCACTCTAACGCCATTACAATCCTGCATCTAGTGGTCACTAATGATTGAACTGGTATGACTGCCACTCCGATCTTGAGGGTCTTAAATCGTAGTGGATATGTGCAGTCCTACCATCTTGAGAAATGCCCTCCAGGTCTACTTTGTACAACTCTGTGGAAGGCGACAAGATAATTTTGCCTCCAACAGTGCAATGAGACCTTGCCGTCACATTTCTCTCAGACAGCCAAACTGTCAAAACATTCGACAATGTATGGTGTTCTGTAGTCCTTTTTTGTAGGTTGTTTTATATTGTTTTGATTACTTAAGCATCCCATCATTTTGGGAGTTTTTCCATGCGTAGTTTACAATTATTACTGCATCTGTACAAATACCCTATGGATTCCTTGAATCATATAGCCTGTACACCATAATTCTTGACATAGAGGGTTAATATTATAACATTTCAACATAACAACTTGATTATCCACATGCCAGAGCCCTGCGGCGAAGAGGCCCGGGAGTATGGAAAAGAAAGCATAGGATGACTTCCGCTGTCAACATGGCGAAGATTATTTTTCTACAGCTTGGCCTAACAAAATCTCTTCTCCTGCTTTTATTAAGGGGTTATAAGGTAAGAAATTAATACAAAATGGAGAAATCTGTTGGATAAACGCCTTGATCAATGTTATGAGACAGCACTCGTGGGTTTAGGATTCAATATTCCACTCCCTGCTGTGCGGGTCATGGAATATTAAACCCATAAACCCAATCATGCTGTCTCATAACATTGATTAAATGCTAAATAGTAGACATCGAGATCTACAAGTGTTTTTTTTATTTAAAGATTTGGATGATTTTAGTGGTTTTATCCGTAGAAAATCTCTAAAATATGGACTTTTAACAATGTCACATATCCATTTTCACGCTTGATCTACCCTAAATCAATATACATTCAAGTCCAAACCCCAGTATTTGTTTATTTAATCATATTAGGCTGTTAGATGACACAGACAAAATATATTGAATGGGGTTGAAAGCATTTATTTAGATTTTTGATGATTATTACATGTATCTCTAAATTTAGGGCAATGTAAGATCTGGCAACATGACCATAATTCCTTCAATAATAGTCCAAATTCCTTGTAAAATCACCAGTAATTCAATATTTATGAACATTTTGTCCATTCTAATTTGCAAAGAGATATCCCTATTACTTTGTATTGTATGGTGCAATAAATGGCTCAAAATTGCTGTGAACAATGGACTTGCCGGATCTTAAACCGAAAAGACATTCAATAAAATTTATGAGACATTTAATGTCTCATAGAATAATTATGGTGTAACCTATGTATTAGATCATATAATTCACTTTATATTCAGGTCATAATTAGCCAAATGCAAAAATCGATTAATCTAGCTCAGATACTTTTTTTCAGCATGAGGGGATAAAAAGAGTTTGTTTTTACACTACTTCAATGCATCTAATTTGTTTGAGACCCCTAAAATAAAAATTGCCCCTATGTACTCGGCATTAATTTTCTCAGTTACTAGCTTACAAAACGAAAGTGTACAGAGGAAAACCATTTAGAGGAATTTACACGTAGTGTCAACGACAGTAACGGTTTTATAATTTGGTACCTATAGGCCCTACCTTTGGAGAATATATTTTAAACCTTGGACCGCTGTGAAGCATATCTGATAAATATATAATATGGAAGCAGGGGGGTATTTCTTAACATGATATGACTGCATCCTCCCAGTCGTACCAACATTGCCATAGAAAAAGCTGTAGTCGTAGGGCTTTGTGCGATTGTAGTGCCTTAAGAAATGACCCTGGGGTTAATGACCTGCTCGGAACTGCTCGTCTACTACCCAGCTAGCACAACTCATCGTTTAACGTACCATGGGTATTACTGTGAAAACTCATGTGATTTACGTAAAAAGAAAATACATCATTTGGATGAGTTGTGCTAGCAGGGTATGCCTTGACTACATCTTGGCCGGTTATCAGAATGCCCACACGGGGGCACCACCTATAGGTAGCGTGCAGGAGGATGACTCAAACATAATGTAGCCCAATGCCTGAATGCAGCCATCGGTAAATAACCTTGGTTATGATACTCAACATCGACGTCTACATCACAGAAAATGTGGCCATTTTCAACAAAGGCTCACTCTTTGCCACTAACTAGGAAAAAAACATAGGATGTTAACATTGGTGTGGACTTGATCATGCTAAAGACAAATGCTACTGGCTTGCAAATTTCTATTATCGGCCCCTCATAACCTCATATAACTCCATGCTATGAATCTGCCCGGACATTTTTCTCAGAAAATAACCACATCTAATGTTGTTCTTATTTAGGCAATATTCTTTTCTCTAATTCAAGTAAAAGGTTAAAAACAACAAGAACGAGTTTGCAGAGTGGCTAATGTGGGTCCATACATAGAAGGCCCAGTAAGGGGAAGTAAAGTGGGCCCTATGGTAAGAGTGCTAGCTCACCACCGTCTTATCAACAGGCAGTGGCTGCCGGATTTATTGACCAAAGGTCAATTCTCAGCTGCCCAAGGATCGATGGCCGTCATCGGCGGCAATGGCCAGGAACGAGAGGGATATATTGGGACAGGGGACTTGTCTCCATGCGACATAGCACTAGGGGGACCCTTTACAACAATAGGGTAGATTAACCTAAAGACGACCACATACCTAGAGTCGCCCACCTGTCAGCTTGTCTTTCTCACTTTCACATGTAGTGCATTGATCTTAAACCCTAATATTATTGAAATAGAGGTGTTATAGTACCCCATAAAATGATGTCTTGGAATAAATGAAGTAATTGTTACTGCATGATAATACACTAAAGTTCCCATTTTTGAATGTTTTTTACCATGCCCAGCTGGTCATTTCATCAGAATTCTCCAACTTTGGTTCGATTATTTGAAGATGACAAGTACTCAAATGTACAACATTTTGACTCTAGGCATAGATAAATATCTTTGCTAAATGATAGCATAAGGAAATGAGTAGAAATATAAAATACTTTCTGTATAGGACTTATTTCCTAGAACATACCAATTTCACCTTGAGATGACCACCATTTCACCTTGAGTCAACCACTCCTTATACACCTATTTGTGCATTTAATTGAATAGAAACCATTGAATATGTAGGATTACATCACAAGATTCATGGCCAGAATAGTTTGGGATAGAAATCGTCACTGGATTATGCTCTGATTTCAATCTTTACTGTAATGCTATGGTTATTACTATGTAGAGGAATATTTGATAGTGAGAGTGTGATGATAAAGTTAAGGAATGGATTATTATAGTCCATATGGAAGGTCTATTAAAGTACATTAAAAATAAAGCCTCTATAATGCGGGTTTGGAAATACCACTTCTTTTTTTGATGAGATTTACAATATCCATGGCCATAAAATTGCCTCCAATTTCCATTCTAATTGAGTCACTATAAAAAGATGCATTTTCTTATGATGCAATTTTTTTAATTACGACATTTTACTGCATATATATAGAATACACTTATTCTTTTTCTTTCAAATGATAGTTTAATGAACATAGCCCCATTTAAAGAGCAGTTATCAGGTGGTCAGCTCAAGGTGCAAGATGGTCTTAGAAATGATGAAAAACAATAGATAAACTTTACACATGAATTTGGGAAAGGTAATTGGTCCAAACGCCCAAATGATTGTCTTTCACTTAGTACCTTGAGGAACCCTAAGGACCTATTAGACTCAAAGATATTAGCTACTACATTTCCCTTATTGAAAACCTGCACAGGAACGGTCATCTTTAGGTTAAAAAATACACCCCACGCTTGTGACGCGAAGATATGAATCCAATTTGAGACCTTCTAACCTTTTTGTGCCCAGGATTATTTGGGCTTTTTTTTAGTCAATTCCTACATGGCTGCTTTGATTTTGATGGTCACATGCGTGTATTATCTTCAAACGATTTTTAAAGCACCTTTTTCAGTTTAGAAGGTCTGAATGTTATTGGAGTGCATTTTTTTCATTCATACAACTATTGTCTTGGGGTTTCTATGGTAACCAATGTGTTCTATTTGATTACATTAGGCACTACAGCTTGCTTCGATGTCCATAGGATCAGGATCTTGCTATCATTAGCAGATCTTGCTTATTGGGTATAAAATAATTCTCTGCATATCAAAATGGGAACTGTTGTAATGAGAAAAGTCTGAGACTGAAAACATAATCAGGATCGTGTTTCAATAGTTTCCACAACAGGTTACTAAATATCTGGCTACATTACTGGGTGATCGTACTGCCTGCTGGCTAAATAGCCATCACAGCAGTGACTCAATTAGGGATCCTCTATGACAACCCTCCGTGTGAATAATTAGTGGGTAGCCTTAGCTGCTGCCCTCTGCACTCCTTTGCTCAAATGTACCCAATCTGGGCTCTTTACACTACTACCTATAACCCTCTGGCCAGTGCCTTTGGTACTGGGATGGCATTTTTTTTTCTAAAGAATAAAATATCATTTTTAAAAGTGTGGTGTTTCACCTAAGGATTGAGTATTACATTATGCCTGTCATACCCAACCCTCACCCACCATGGCTTTCTAATAATATTATAAAGGATATTACCCCTAGCTGACACCTCAGCCCTACTATCAAGAAAGAATAACAGAGCGTACATTGTTTTAGATACAATTAGGTCATTAGATATAGATCTATCATATGTGATTTGAAAGGGAACTATCTAGAACAATTATACATCATTTGGGCTGGGGGTCTTGATTGTCTTCCTAAAACCACCTAAAACTGGCCCCACCAGGCACCTATTCAAGGCCCGACCCCTATTGATTTGACAGCCCGGTCCCTATTCAAGAGAGGCTGCTATTCAAGGCCCGGCTCCTATATGAGACATATGAGACATATGAGACAATATGGTAAGGGTTTGTGGCCTTACGGACCTGGGGGGTTCGGGTCTTACGATTCGGAAAGAAAGAGTAAGACAGTATTCCAAGTGTATGCCAACGGTTAGGTTTATTACTTAATGCACACTCACGGCTGCCGAATGATATCAAAGAGGCAGCTAATATTAAAAGACAGTGGTTTACATAGTGTGGAGGCCAGAAGGGCCTCTGACGTAGCGGCTGAGCCCTGGGCTTTATATACGGACCCAGGTGTTCGTCGTCAGATGTCCCCACAGACCCGGATCGGTGCTGCCACCTATCCGGAACCTGAGGAACGTCCGACGACTCGACTCACCCGCCACGTCAGACGGTACCCAACTCCTATGGTAGTAAAGTGTACCTCTACACCACTCCCCCAGACATTTAGGAGGGTGTTATACGTATAATATTACTAGGATAACATTTCTACATGTCTAAACCTTTAGTAATAGAGGTACAACCATAGGTATAACATTAGCACTAAATAAATTGTGAACCAGATGTCATATATATATATTCGATAGTGAATTTTAGTTACATATAACGATTAGGATGTTGAAATATTATACGAATTACTTGAAGAAGAGACAGTTATGTGAAACGGAACTGTCTATTTAATTATTATACCACATAATATTGTATTATATTTCAGGTATAATTAATAAGACAAGTAATATGAATCGTATACATGTGATGATGACAGCTATATGTAACGGAACTGTCGATAATAAAACATATCACAAAATAACATCCGTATGTGTGTTTGTAGTCATTGACAACACATTTGAATATGTAGTCTTAAAGAAGACTGTTATAGTAACATCACTATCTAATGACATGTCGTATATTAATATTATACGAATCCGTTAAGGATTCCGTGAGTAGTACGAATAGGATTATTTATAATATACACTTGAAAAAAAAAAATCACGGTGTGATAATGAATATAATAATATATTATCACCGTGTACCTAATAACTTTTATAGCACCAGATCATTATACTTATTATATAATTTGTCTCGCAGGACAATAATATGTGTTATCTGGTGAAGTTTAACGGATCTTATAATATAAATACTAATAGTGATTAGAGATCCGTATCAGGAAATGTCTATGTACCCGTATTATAATATGTATCTAGTGGATATGTACATACATATAATATTATAGAAAAATAGAAATATGACATTATATACAATATACACGGATTATAAATGCTGCTGGAGTCTTCTGCTGTATCCTCCGGGTACTAGTAGGTAGGTGTGGTCAGCTAACCACGGGATGGACGTGCTAAAGTTTATAGTTTCCTTATATTGAGTGAACACGGTAGTTGATTTGGGGCAGCTACCCACAATCCTCTAGTAGTGCTAAAGTTTATAGTATATCCGAATGGTGTAGATTTGTAGAATATTAGTCCGGATGTGTCAACTGTGTAGAGAACGTAATCCTTTTTAAGTTTTAGTTGACATAAGTAAAATAATAGTCCGATATAGGTTGATCCGGAAGTAATAGTAGTAGAGATATAAGTCCATTCGGGAGTACAGATGAGTTGTAGAGGTAAATCGTAAAGTCCATCCTAGTAATTGGTTAGCACGGGTAACAGCAGGAGTCTGGAACCGGCATCCGGATACGTCTCACAGCAGCAAGTCTACTATCGGATTGTTCATGGATGAAATTATAAATCCGAATAGGCTATTCAGGGTGTAATAAATGTTATACAACCTGAATAATAGACTGGTCAAAGGAACCCGGAACACATAGCACAGGTGTTCATGCACTAGTAAAAGCATTCGCAGACCTTTAGGGTTCCGCAAAGACTATATCTGGTCATTTGGTGTTGGAAAAAAATTATGGAAGAAATAACCCTAGCATGCTTTAAACGGATTTCTTAGCATGCTTCTTCTTCAGAAGAGCTAAAGCCGACTCGGGAGTGCCGTCCCACTCGTCCAAGTCGACTCCGAACACCCTCATGAACTTAGTGTTCAGGTTGGTGTTCCGAGTGATCTCCTCCTTTACACGCTTTTCCAACACGTGTACATCCATAGCTGCTTTTTCTTGAGCAGCTGAGGCAGCCTCCTCCTGGGCCTTTACATCGTCCCGGATGAGAGTCTCGAGACGTTGCTTTTCAGCGTCGCCCACCTGTTTCATACATAACAGGGTTTCGTTTAGGAGACCCTGATGAAACTCGATCGCTTTCTCACGAACGGTCTTCTCCCAATGGGTGTAGATGGCCTTCTGGACATCTGCCTCCCCTTGGCGAGACTTCTCAAACCAAACTTCCGCATTACCAGTTTTAATGGTAATGGCGTCCTTCGGTTTCTCAGGTGCCGCGACAGCCTTGGGAGGAGTCGAGGCGGCCTGTGGACCACTTCCGGGTTTAGGACTCCCGGACACACCTGTTGTTGGTACACAGAAGGCAGGTGGTACATTCTGTTTCAGTCCCATTTGCAGGTACATGTTTAACTGCTCCTGGGTAAAGGTAACTGGTGGGGCGGCTGGAGCGGATGCAGATCCGGCGGCAGCAGATGCGGTGGTCTTCTTTGGCATAAGGCGACCATCCTTTCCTACCACCAAGGTCTGGCTCTCAGGTCCAGGTCCCTGGTTTAAGGACGGAAAGTTTCGAGAACTCACTTTCCCAGGTTTAGATACGGCTCCAGCGTATCCGGCAGGTTCAGGCTTCTTGAACACCGGAGTGCCCTGAGCCTGTTCTGCGGGGTGCCTTGTCAGAGGGGACCTGGAACGGTCCTCTGCTCTGACCTTCGGTTTTGTTGTGCTCTGACCATTACCATTGCCGCCACGGTTCTGGTCTCTCCTGCTCCTTTCACGAGCTCTCTTTGCATCCTTTCCGGATTCCTCGCATTTCTGCCAGAGAGACTCGTGCATGTCCAGTTTACCCTTTCCAGGAGTCAGGACTATCTTTGCTCGGAGTTTCGAATCCTTGGTCTTCGGAACTTCGCAGAGGACTTGGTCCCCTGGTCGGATCTTAGACCAAGCATCCTCGCTCAGGCTATCGAACTCCTTCATGAGTTCCTGATGAAGCTCCATGATGCGCTTCCGGGCCCCGTCCAAACCTTCTGCGTGGCATTTCTTCTGGTGTCTAGCCAGATCACTACGTCGGTTGTATTGCACCTTCGTAGTACACTTCTTGCCCTTCTTACCATAACTCGGATCACAAATGTAAACCGGGTGATGGTGGAAGTGGGCCTCTACCAGATGCCTTTGGAACCGGGCTGGAGTACTCCAGGTCCGGATCGAGACATCACTCGCATCCTGGCAGATAGAGAAGGGACAGGACTTTTGATCGTCACCGTACCACTTCTCTAAAGCCCAACGCAGCTTCCTCCTCTGGGTATAAGTGTAATACCCTTCGGTGTGGTTTAGCATAAGCCACATCTTTCGATAGGCTTTGCTCGGATTGGGGTCCTCGTCCGAAAGGCGCATCCAATCTTCATCATCCGACTCATCGTTCTTATTGATTGAGTCTGGACAGGCATAGAGGGTAGAGCCGTCCTTCTTAACTCCGTACGCACAGTCGGAGAAACACGTCGGGATCCGGGTTTTGAATCCGGATTTGGCGTTAGCCCAACGTTCGGCCTCGGTTTGAGTTGATGGAGTGGCCTTCTCATCATACTCAACCGAGGATTCGTGCACCGACTCCTCGTCAGACGACTCAACCTCCATGGCAGTACTACCAGTGGTTGAGGTGCTGGGTTTCGGCTCGGCTCTCGCAGAATCCGGGAGATTCTTGAGCTTCCGAGCAGCGGATCGTCGGTTCTTACTGACCTTCCAGTCTTCCTCCGGTTCCTGGGTTCCGGATGTGCTGGAGGTCGTGGCTTCTACTGGAGTAGTAGTGCTGCCGGTAGCTGATGTAGCACTGGCGGAGCTTCTGGTGGCAAGCTTCAGGTCGGGGATAGGAGGTGCGGGTGCTTCCGCGGCCCTCTTAGCCTCTTCCTGTGCCTCCTGTTCGGCAGTCATGCGGCGGACAATAACCGTCCGAAGGGCTGCAGCTCGGTCCAATCCGATTAGTGAATTGTTCTGGACATCCACCAATTCCTGTTCGGTTATGTAGTAACCGTCGTCCCACTGCTCGAAGTTAGCAGCGGCCTCCCGGAATTCCTTAGTGGTCCGGCACGGCGTCCGGATAGCACTAGGGCGTGGGTAGGTCTGGCCATCGGTATCCCAGACACAGCCTACCCAGTTAATGTTCGTAGCCTTGACGTTCCACAGGGACTTGTCAGGCTTCGGATACGCTCCGAGCTCGAAGGCTCGGTTAGCTGCGTACACGGTTTCACGGAAACCAGCGTCCACCATAAGTCCCCGTTGGAACCACGGCCAGTCTCGAAGCCACTCGGGAGGCATCCTGGTCAGCTGTTCGGGAGCCATGACGCCCTCGATAGCTATCCTGACTTTCGGGTCCATCCTGACTGGTGTCCCGTCCGCGTAGGTCACTTGTGCCTGCAGTTCCGGGTGGACATACAGGTAGCGACCATCATAGCTAGCTGGAAAAGGCTCCGCCACTGCTGGCTTCCACTCATCCTTCTGTCCGTCAACTTGGGTAGTTTCGGACTCTGTCGCTGCGGGTTCAGCACTCGCAGTCGCTCCGGATCCCTCTGCTGGGAGTGGAGACAGCAGTTTCTCTGGCTCATTGAGTGAGAATGAAGCCAGCTTCTCCTCGAACGAGCGATCCGTGGGTTCCTCCACGTCCATCATCTCGCTCTCTTCCTGTGTAACAGGCGACAAAGCTTCCGGAAAAGCTTCTGCGGACGGAGTCAGCTTATCCGGGTCACCGGATAGCTTGGCTGCAGCTACGGATTCCTCAGCCATGACTGGGGAATCGACCACGGGAGTAAACTACTCCTTTTTCCGGCTTTTACGGCGCCGGGGCCGACACTAGCGGAGTCTGCCTGCTGAGAGACAGACTCTGAGGGCGCACAAGGGGTTTGCTAGATGGTAGAATTCAAGAGAGAAGGGGTGACCCGACTGTCTCAAACACTACCAAAAAACAATATGGCGACGGGCCAGCTTTCGTGACGTCATTTCCCCGCGGTCCGCGAGGTCACGAGAGGTCAGCCGAGACTGGACACGGTGACGTCATGCGGAAACGCACGTGCTACAGGCGGTACATCAACAAACTGATTGTTTTTAGGTAATTATCGCTCACCCCGATGACTCGACTGGGGATTTAAGTGGAGATTATGGAAAGCTTAAGCAAATCCACCGGATTATCCGTCCACTACCCATTGGTACATCATGCGGGGGCGACAAATAAGCCTTTAGGGTCAGTTGTCATCCGTTCCTCTAAATGTAAACATTACACTCGTTGTGTATACAGGTTAGGTCACTGCAGTCCTCTGGGCAATTCGGGGGCTGCGGCGAACGTATCTCCCCTTCTCGGATAGTTCTTTATCGGACCTGACAGTCTGAAGAGCTTTCTCTAGGTGCTTCTTAGCCTTAGAAACACCTTTCCTCTTCTTTCTGTCTTCACCTGCCGAGACTTTTTTAACTCCCCCACGCTTAATCGGTGTTGGCGTGGGTGTCACTGATTCGGAACACTTTTTGGGTCTACCTTGACCACGCTTCACTGTAGTGTTCTTTACCTGGTCTATTATGCGATTCTGATTCAGGATCCTTTCGGAACCTTCACCATACATTTCTGTGGAGGTCTCCCTCCCAGACCATCTCCTTAATCTAGCCACATTTGACTTATAGAGTCGACCAAGGTCAGATTTAATAATTACGGTACAATCACTGATAATTTGTGTTATAGTAAAGGGACCGTCCCAATTAGACGCTAATTTTATGTGTCTAAGTGGTTCATGTAATCTGAGGACTCTGTCTCCGGATTGGAATTTCCGATGCTTTAGATCGGTATCGTATCCTACTTTCTGCCATTTGGCACTTTTCTCCAAATCAATTCGGACAGACTCATATGCTTTTCTAAATCTGTCTCTTAAACATTCCACAAAAACTACATGGCAAGGTAGTTCAGGGTCCATTCCTACGACTCCAAAAACTAGGTCAGCAGGCATTATCAAATCCTCTCCGAATACTAAAAGGTTCGGAGAACAATTTGTACTTGAATGTACCGTACTATTATAAGCATGTGTCACAAAATGACATTGCTCATCCCAGTCATCCATATGTTCATTAACGAGTGACTTTAGGACTTGGATGAGGGTTCTATTGAACCTTTCCACCAATCCGTCGCTTTGTGGTCTATACGGATTGGTTCTAGTCTTGCAAATAGCCAAGTATTCGCACATACCCTGCCAGAGATTTGATTCGAACTCTCTGCCTTGGTCACTGTGTAACATTAATGGTACACCGAAGCTTAGTACCCAACCTTTTACAAAAGCTTCGGCACAAGTAATTGCTTTGTGGTCCGGTAGTGGAAATACTTTAGTGTATTTCGTATAATAATCACACACTACCATCATACAGGTATTATCATTAGCGGTTGTATTAAATCCACTAATAATATCTACCCCGATTCTTGCGAATCTAACTCCGAAAAGTTCTTGGGATAGGGGAAGTTTGCCCATCCCGGGTCCGGGTTTGTTTTTACAACAATCCGGACAGGTGGTTATCCATCTTTGCAAGTCCCGTGTCATGCCAGGCCAATAGTATTTCTTGGAAAGTCGTGCTAGCGAGCGTTTCCTTCCGAAATGACCACTGGTCCGATGTCCATGACAAAAGTACATAATGTCATGTCTCATGGCATGTGGTATCACCACTTGCATGATTCTATCACCATTATTACATGGCTTCCAACGGTATAACACGCCTTTCCGGACTTCAAGCTCGGTCCATTGAGCAAGAAACCTTCTCATTTCTCGATTTTCCAGAGAGACCTCTGGTCTAACTGGACGTATACCCTTTGGTACTAATTGCAGTAGCTGTGCAGTTATCGAGTCAGCTTCCTGGAAATGTCGTATGTGATCCATAGACCAATCCAGTATACTGGCAACTAGGGGTACGAATGGTCTTCGAATCCCTGCTAACACTGCCTTATGAGCTCCACAATCAGTACAATCCGGATTATCACATTTCCGGATTGGTATTCGAGACAAAGCATCAGCATTTAAATGCTTAACTCCGGGTCTATGCTGAATCTGTTGATGTTCAAGCCCATATTCGGATAAATGGGCTAGCCATCGGCCTAACATGCCTTCAGCATCTCGGAAGTTCAGTAGCCACCTTAAAGAGGAATGATCCGTACGCAAAGTAAAGTTCGTTCCCCATAGAAAATGTTTAAACTTCTTGGTATATACGACTACTGCTAACAACTCTCTTTTGGTTGTGCAGTAATTGCGCTGGGTCTTGCTCAGTGTATTGCTGGCAAAGGCAATTGGCACTTCTCTCCCATTTTGGACTTGCGAGAGAGCTGCACCAATGCTATCATTACTAGCATCAGTATCCAGTATGAAATGATCCGTCTCATTCGGATATTGCAATACGGGAGTACTCGTGAACAGGTCTTTTAGCTTTCGAAAAGCGTTTTCCTGTTCATGTGTCCAAGGAAATTTTTCCTTGGTACTTCCTGGAGTCCAGTTAGCTATTGCTTGTAATGGGTAACTGACTCTAGAATAATTCGGAATAAATTCCCTGTAATAGGAACAGAATCCTAAAAAGGACCTCACTTCCTTGGGTGTTTTAGGTCTATTCCAATTCGTGACTGATTCGATTTTTTCCGGATCAGCCTTTATTCCTTCATCACTGATGATGCGGCCCAAATAATTTATGGACTTTCTAAACATGTGGCATTTCTTAGGTTTCAACTTGAGACCATTTGAAATAATACGTTCTAGTACCATTTTTAGGTTATTAGAACATTCTTCGAATGTTTTTCCGAAGACAATGACATCGTCTAGATATACAAGACATCTTTTCCACAATAAATCACTTAGAATTGTTTCCATCATTGCTTCAAATGTTGCAGGTGCATTGCACAATCCAAACGGCATTACATTATATTGGAATAATCCAATATGACTTGAAAATGCAGTTTTCTCCATATCTGAAGGGTTCATTCCCACTTGCCAATAGCCTGATTGCAAGTCTAGGGTACAAAACCAACTGTTTCCTCCTAAGGAGTCAATGGTTTCATCTATTCTCGGTAATGGATACGAATTCTTTTTCGTTATTCCATTCAACTTCCTGTAGTCTATGCAGAAACGGATAGTACCGTCTTTTTTTGTTACCATACACACAGGACTACTCCATGGACTATTGGAAGGGACTATTACATCCTGTTCCAACATCTTATTTATTTCATCCTCAGCTACTCTCTTTTTTGCTAAGGGTAACCGTCTATACGGTATCTTAAAGGGTTCGGCATCTCCAGTATCTATTTTATGTAATACCTTATTTGTCGTACCTAGTTTTTCACCAGGTTTGGCAAAGGCAGTATGATACTGACAGAGCATATCATAGAACTCTTTCCGGTGTTCCGGATCTTCTAATGAAGTTTCTTCATACAACTTAAGTAAGTCTTCCGAAATTTCATCATCTCCTGTTACCTTCTGTAAGCTTAGCTTACTATCCGTTACAGTTTCCGAAAGGGTCACGTTTCCAAAAACTTGTCCCTTTTTCAAGTAGATAGTAGTGTTTCCAGTATTGGAGACAGGTACTACCGACCAGGATGCATTCGCTACTATAGTGTCTACAGAATTTAATCCAATACCTGACAAAGTAACTACATCCGGTTCTATCACTGCAGGTTTGTTACGCATTGCAGGATCACTTCTTACAAGCACATCACAGGCTACTCCCGGAGGGATTCGCACAGTGTGTGCCACACTAGCCATACTGCTCACTTGTCTCAGTGCACATCTAACCTTCACGGGGTACGGGTATCTCACACTCAACACTCCTGTTTGGGGTTCCAATACAGCACCATACAGGGATGCGAAATCCAACCCGAGTATCCCCTCATCTGCTATATCCGCAACGGTGGCGCTCATGACATAGTCATGTATACCATCTAACTGTAGTCTCACACAAGTTCTACCATACGTTTGCAAGGTACTGCCGTCGGCCGTCTGAGCACTTCCTCCCGATTTGAGAGTATCATGTTCATCCGGTATAAGGTCGTAGAACCCCTTGGAGATACAAGAGTGGCTAGCTCCCGTATCCACAAGGAATTCGGCAGACCTTCCGTTAACAGTAAGGCAAACATACCACCGCCTTCCGTTTAGAACAGAGGGCATGTCCGTGACAATCGGAACGTCATTTTTCACACCAGGAGTCAATCCACATCCTTTTAAGAATTCCAGACAAGGATGACCCGGGGGCAGGTGGGCACCACAGACCTTGGCTAACGAATAGCCGCCTGCCTCGTTACTGATATTGGGTTTCCCCTGTGCTCCCATAGCACCTGTTATATCAGCTTCCCTAACCTTCCGGGTGTCTACAACCACCTCGGTGTTAGGCGATCTTGTTACTTCATGTGAACTATCATCACGGATGGTGATATCATGGCAAGATTTGTCACTGGGATCCCCTTCTTTGCCCCTCGGGAGACCCCTCCTTAGTTTTCCTCTGTACTTACTCCAGAGACACTCTCCTGTCTACGAGGGACAGGTTTTTCAGCCATACATTCTGGAGCATAATGCCCCAGTTTCTGGCATCTGAAACATCTCCTCTGAGATTTGTCAACTCTCGGTCTCTTTAGAGCTTCTGTTAATCCGGCTAATAATGTTTCCATCATGTTAGTCGGAGCAACAGGGGCTGCTACAGTTGGGTTCGCCGTAGAGGCTACACTGCCAGGTTGAGTTGATCCGGAAGCTGTTTTACCAGCAACAGATCCTCCTCTCCCTCTCGAATGTACTTTCCTATACCGCTTTTGTCGGTAATACTTTCCAGCTACATGGACTGAACCAATATAATCTCCGTTTTCATCGGAGACATATTCATCTTTCTCATCAACTTCATTCGATTCAACCGGAGCTAATTGGGAAGTATCGTATACCGGAGCAGGTGTACCTCCATATTGGAATGGAGCTGCTCTTATTGGATTAGGTCCGAGACCTACCAAACGTTTCTTCATGTCATGTCCATCGATTGCTATGAACAGATCACTGAAGGAAGTGTCATCTTTCCAAGAGTCCCAGACCACTTGCTTGTGATCCGGATCACGCAATCCACTGTAGAATTGTATAAACAATTCTTGTAGATAACAATCATCATCGTGAGCCCAATTTGGACGTGCTTTCGAAAGCAAGTCCTGTAGCTCCAAACCAAAGACTTTGTGTGATTCTTTAGGTTTTTGTGTCCTCTTCTTGAAGCTTACCCACGGATCTTCTCTAACGATTGATCCAAACAGGTATGCGGCACATTCGACCAGTTGATCATAAGTACCGTATATTCCGTAAGCTGCTCTCCATTGGTTGAGGGCTACTTTTCCGCCTTTATTTAACCAACAGATCAAATATGGCAGAGCTTCTTCTTTTGTCCAGCCACTACAATTGACTTCGTCAACAAAAGCTTGATACCTGTCCTTCCATGGATCATTAGAATCATATGGAGGGGGTATCCGTGCCTGCCTACGTGCCGGATTATTACATCCGCGTAGTCTATCTGCTTCTCGCATGCTCCAGTTCATGACTTCCATGCCGTCTGCTCCCTTTCGGTAGCAGTCAATGCCAAGGTTTTGTATACATTGGCTTCTATCAAAGATGGTTTGCATCCCTGCAGGCATAGAAGTTCTCCTGTTAGGTTTCCTGCCATCTCCTCCTGATCCTGATCCTCCGAATCCGGATCCTCCTGGGCCGCCTGGAGGGTTTCCTCTTGGTGGACCATTATTATTATAGCCTCCAGATGAACCACCAGGGTATCCACTATTGTGACCGGTGTTTCCAGAAGAAGCATATCTAGGGTAAGAATCATTTTGATTCCATCCCTGGTTATAGCTATTACCATTCTGATAATTGCCACTTCCCGATGGATTATAATTATTTCTATATCCATAGGAAGATGTTCTCGGTTGGTGCGTACCGCCGTTGATATTGTTTTGTGGCGGATTTGGTCTCGGAAAACGTCCATCAGTAGGACCATTACCAGAACCTGGGGGTGGATTCGGTAATCTTGGTACTGCTGGTGTACTGTGGCCGGGTTGGGGGAAATATGAAGGTGGTGTCAACATATGTCTCATTGGTCCGGGTGCTCTTGGTTGTGCCACGGGTGAATTATTATTATTCCCTGTAGCACCATCGTGAGTCGCTTTGATTTTGTGACTCAAATCTGGTATGGGTGGTGCTGGTCCTATCGTATCCAGCATTGGAACTACTGGTTTAGATGCGGTTCCATTTACTGCAGCGTTATCCGGTTTCTTATAGATTCCGGATACCACATTCTTGTCAGCCCCATCATCAACGAATGGGCTGTATCTAATTGGGGTTGCATCTTTAGATGTCTTTCCCAACATTGTAGATACCACAGCTGGGTCTATATTACCTATAGTTAACTGGGCTGCTTCTACATATTTATCTAGAGTTATTGCAGTGGCCTGCAATTCCTGAAGCTCATTCGTGAGTTTCTGTCTATCCTCCTCCAGTTGTTTGTTGTAAGCTATGATGCCTACCCGGATGGTCTCATTATCTTCAGCTTGTTTACTGCACTGAAGTTTCAATTTATCCAACTCCTCCTGATAATGGCGAATTTCGGATTCGAATTTTGTCTTATCAAGGTTTAGTTGGTCGTTCGTATCTATGTATGTTTGGATACGAATGTGCCTATTGTCATATTCTTTATTGAATGAATCTCTCATAGATTGAAGTTTTAGTTCTTCACTCTCGAGTTCTTTCATGTACTCGCTCCTTCTGGCTTCGAATTCCTTTCGCATGCCAGTTAGGTCCTCTTCCATTTGAAGTTTTTCATGCAGTACTTCATCCTTAGCTTTGACCAAGGTATTTAAATTCTCGTTCAAAGTTACATAAGTTTCATTCAACAACAGGACATCCGGTCGTTTTAATTCTTCACCTTCCGGTACCGCATAGGTTAAGTCGCCATCTATAGCGCTATAATCTAATATTGGTAATTCGGGCCTGGGTAACCTATAAGGTAGTTCTCCGAATGTTACCCTTTTTCGCATTGGTGCCGGATGTTCTGGGTTAGTACTACCACCGACTTCAAACATCGAATCACATAATTCGTCAACAATTGAATGCTGGCCTATTAAGTTACTATGTCTCTGTATGGACTGTTCGCGTCGTACAGAGTCTGGCAGATTCTCCTCACTATCATTATAGTGGGGTCCGGGATCTCTCCAGGATGCTGATTCTGCATCTTGTGGGTCCGAATGGGCTTGGAGCATTAGCGATCCATTTCCATTCTCTTGGGCAAGTGATTGCCCTGCTGGGTTAGCTTCCCTAAGGGTGTCTAACCCATGTACTAGCCGTTCGGACGTTATAACGTCCGGGCTATACACCAGAATATCCTGGTCACGGCACCAGTGTAAGGGTTTGTGGCCTTACGGACCTGGGGGGTTCGGGTCTTACGATTCGGAAAGAAAGAGTAAGACAGTATTCCAAGTGTATGCCAACGGTTAGGTTTATTACTTAATGCACACTCACGGCTGCCGAATGATATCAAAGAGGCAGCTAATATTAAAAGACAGTGGTTTACATAGTGTGGAGGCCAGAAGGGCCTCTGACGTAGCGGCTGAGCCCTGGGCTTTATATACGGACCCAGGTGTTCGTCGTCAGATGTCCCCACAGACCCGGATCGGTGCTGCCACCTATCCGGAACCTGAGGAACGTCCGACGACTCGACTCACCCGCCACGTCAGACGGTACCCAACTCCTATGGTAGTAAAGTGTACCTCTACAGTAGTTACTGCAGCCCTATGCTCATTTGAACACAGGAGTGCATACTAGACCATGAAGGAGGTATGACTGGTCACTATGTAGCCAATAGTGGCCCCTATGACTGGGTGCTATGACTTCATAGTGGTGTGTATTGAGCCAGTAGTCGAATAAATAGTAGCTGCTATTTTGAGGCCTCTACTGGAGCTCACTATGTAGTCACTGGTATGGAGTCATTTCTTACACCTCCAACTATGATTTGAGGGTGTCCAGTCATGGAAACTATTGAAACACGATCCAGAATCTCCTGCAAAAGATAAGCTGTAGGGCGTAGGACAATATTTCTTAGCTTAACAATCCATCTCTTTAGACCTCCTTTGAAAGAAATCAAGGATCTTGCCTTCGTAGCCCCCCCCCATACACCCCCTATGTCATGATGGTACACATTTTCTGTCCTCTACTTTCCACTTTGAGACTCAATTGATGTCTAATAATACTGACTCAGGATCGTGTTTCAATAGTTTCCACGACTGGACACCCTCAAATCGTAGTTGGAGGTGTAAGAAATGACTCCATATCAGTGACTACATAGTGAGCTCCAGTAGAGGCCTCAAAATAGCAGCTGCTATTTATTCAACTACTGGCTCAACATACACCACTATGAAGTCATAGCACCCAGTCATAGGGGCCACTATTGGCTACATAGTGACCAGTCATACCTCCTTCATGGTCTAGTATACACTCCTGTGTTCAAATGAGCATAGGGCTGCAGGAACTACCGTAATGTCTCATATAGGAGCCAGGCCTTGAATAGCAGCCTCCCTTGAATAGGGAACGGGGTAGGAGGGCTGTCAAATCAATAGGGGTCGGGCCTTGAATAGGCACCTGGTGGGGCCAGTTTTAGGTGGTTTTAGGAAGACAATCAAGACCCCCAGCCCAAATGATGTATAATTGTTCTAGATAGTTCCCTTTCAAATCACATATGATAGATCTATATCTAATGACCTAATTGTATCTAAAACAATGTACACTTTGTTATTATTTCTTGATAGTAGGGCTGAGGTGTCAGCTAGGTGTAATATCCTTTGTAATATTATTAGAAAGCTATGGTGGGTGAGGATTGGGTATGACAGACATAATGTAATACTCAATCCTTAGGTGAAACACCACAATTTTCAAAATGATATTTTATTCTTTAGAAAAAAAAATGCCATTCCAGCACCAAAGGCGCTGGCCACAGGGTTATAGGTAGTAGTGTAAAGAGCCCAGATTGGGTACATTTGAGCAAAGGAGTGCAGAGGGCAGCAGCTAAGGCTACCCACTAATTATTCACACGTAGGGTTGTCATACAGGATCCCTTATTGAGTCACTGCTGTGGTGGCTATTTAGCTAGAAGGCAGTACGATCACCCAGTAATGTAGCCAGCTATTTAGTCACCAAGGCCAAAATCCTAAGATCACCTGCTAAGATTTGACCCATCTCCAGTCGTAGCTGGCTGAACCTGTCGTGGAAACTATTGAAACACGATCCAGTGGTGCTTATGGCCCCAATGCAATCACCTCGTCACAGTCTTTCTAATAGTGGTTAAACTTTGAAAATCCATCCATTAGAAGTGTCTAGGTGATCAGGTACTCCTGCAGAGGTGTATTTAGCCAATTGGCGCGGTTGGGCACCATAAGGGCCGCATCCACTGCCCACGGATGGACCATCCATCTCCCTTCGTCTGTTTTTCCCTCATAGAAATCAATAATAAATAAAATGGATGGCGCCGAGGGATGGTCTATCTGTCGATAGTGGATGCGGCCCTATAGGGCCCTACTTTGCGCTACGGACTTAGCTGTGGCATCTGAAAAGGGCGTCTATTATTAGAGGAAGGTGCAATGGGTTTAAATGGACTTCAAATAAAGTGTTGTCAAGAAGGATTGCTACCAGATGAATACCCCTGCTTGGGCAACGCCTTGCTCAGGTTTCCAGAGAGGCTCATCAATCCTATCGCCTGAATGCAGAGACAACTTAAAGGTTCACATTCAAAAGAGAACCATTTCATGGACCCTTTTTGCACTATGACATAGTGAAAAAAACATTGTATCACTGATCTGCTGGAGATTACAGAGCCCTTTAACTCTGTGTGGATGGTATGATGGGTGAAATATTCATCAGCATTTTGCTTCCAACACTCAACACTTGGGCTGATTGCATTATCCCAGGAGGGAGCACCGATTGTGGCAGATGGTTACCGATTTCAGACTTAGCCTATTCTGTAAAGATACATAATCACCTAAAATGTCTGAATGCTACACAGAATGAGAATCCAGTTATCTTTGATGTTGTGCAAATAACTGGAGGTAATTGTAATCTTCATAAAGCTATGTATAGATAAATCACTATAGCCATCCCATGGTCCTTGTTCAGTTCGTCTGAAAACTAGGTGACTGAAATCTGAAATTAAGGAGATGTCACTAAAATCTGATAGAGTTGATATTGATCACGGTCATATTTTAAAAAATGCAGGCAAAATGGTGGGACCTTCCACGAGATGTAATATACTTTGCATTTGATTCAACCCAATTAGGAACATGTAGAAAGTGGGGATGTACAATCACTATTTGTGTAAACGAGTGCTACCTGAGGTAGTGCACAGAGGGTGACCACTCAACCACTATCTGTGTAGCCTACCAAAGCCTTTCTACATGTCAATGCACAATGCCCACATCGAGTCATTGGATTTGTACGGACAGCAACTACCACTGTTTTCCAAAAATAGAAGCAATCGACTGCAAAACCCTTGCTGCGGTCTAACAGTGCACTGCTGGAAAAGCCCATCCAACAGCCATGTACTAATCACACTTATGATTGATTATTGGGTCTATATCATGTCTCCAGATTTTGAATTCTGATTGGAGTGATGAGAAGATACTGCACCACTCCCAAACCCCCGAACCACCTTTTCAACGTTGCTGATATGCCTCTATTACACAAGTCCGACGGGATTTAAATAATCTTTAAGTAAGTACTACTGTATTCACATTTTTGTGTATAAAATTGCAATATTTATGAATACTTTCAATCCGTTTTGATGGAATTGACCTTTATCGATCAGTCCCACTAAGCAGTATCAATATAGTTGTTGACCAAACCCTGTCCACTGTGGGGCATTGTCATTAGGTGTGGTACATTGATATGTGTGAGGATAGGAAATTGGATGTGTGCTGTTATTGATGTGGTAGTTGGGGGCAGCTGGTCCCATGTACAGAGTAAACCCATTGGCTAGGTGGGTTGGGGCTTGCTGTTAGTGAGTGCTCTGAGTGGCTCTAAACCACTCACTGAGTTGCTTCTCACCCATGAGTAGCTCGATGGCTGGCCCAGTACAGCAAAGTATGTTTGCTTGAGGGAGAAGGCAGGTCGTATATATGGTAATGCTATGGCAAGCAAGAAAAAAATAAATGTAACATTACTGGGAAGATCAGGTTTAAACGATTTTTAAGAGTTCTATTAACATATCCAATTCAACTGAAATTACACGTTACACCCCCCCCCCCTTCCATTCCACGTTGATCACGTAGAGGATCCACAGGTCATACAGTATACGGCAATATCCATGGCGAACACTTGTAATTTGTTTCTTGATAGCCCAACATCAATTTTTGTTGTTGTTTATAATGCCTTTCAAAATCGGCCCAACTCAGTGGCCATACCACAGTTCGTATATCGCTGGGGGCCAGCGATAGGGAGTGGTTACAGGACACCACAGAGAGGTGCAGGGGTGGTTACAGGACAAAACAAGGAAGGGGTGGTTACAAGACAACTGGGGGAGGGGTGGTTACAGGACACCACGAGGAAGAGGTGGTTACAGGACATCACAGAGAGGTGCAGGGGTGGTTACAGGACAAAACAAGGAAGGGGTGGTTACAAGACAACTGGGGGAGGGGTGTTTACAGGACACCACGAGGAAGGGGTGGTTACAGGACAATATGAGGAAGGGGTGGTTACAGGATATATAAGCAAAGGTTCATGAGTTGGAGGAATGTCGGGGGGTTATCGCACGCGCCGATCAGGTGCCGTATCACACGACGCCCGCAGGGCGGAGTGCGATGCGGCACCTGATCGGCAAGTGCGATAACCCCTCGACATTCCTCCAACGAGTGTGCCTTTGCATTTATTTCATGTTATTTTCATCTAAATCAGATAAATAGAATTAAATTTACCAGAATGACTCCCCGTGCGCACTGTTTACATCGCCATCTTGGACCTATGACGTCATCAAATGGTCACGTGACCTCGGCGTGTGATATTTTCGCGGGTTATCGCACGGGGGGTGTGCGATACGGCGGATCGAGTGCTAGAGCTATGGGCTGTCAGTATCTCGGGCATATCAACATGATATAAATTTACAAGGGGGGGGGTCATGGGACGATGATGTAGGCCTAGCACACATACATAATCTTTCTGGTTGGGGGGGGTAGGAAGAGTGGTTTATATCCTTTTCTTTTTTTTTTAAGTGTAAACTTATTGGGTTAAATGTAATACAATTACAGAGTTATAGTATCAAAAACCTATCAGTCTGCATGTCGTACTTTTGCAGATAGGGACTCTTGACCATTTTAAGATGGTACAGTATTGCACAAACAATAATTGCCATATCTGTCTATCATTGGTTGTAACATTATCTTTACATTTCGGCTGGCATTTAGAGGAAAAGGGTGATGAGATGAGATGATGAGTGTGTATATCAAAGGTGATCAGTTAAGGACGTCTCTCCTTGTATAGTCCTGTGACCCACCCAGTAGGGTATGTCCTGTGACCTCCCCTTCTTGTGCAGTTGGAGTCCCATGACCTCCCCTGCTTGTGTAGTCCCGTGACCTCCCCTTATTGTGTAGTCCTGTGACCTCCTCTCCACGTGTAGTCCTGTGATCTCCCCCTCCTCGTGCATATAGTGGCACTCCACGCAAGAGGAGCTCGTTCATATATCATCGGCCCAGTTCCGGACCAAGATCCATATCCTTAGTTACCGCCGGTAACCACCTATATTTGGGCACATGTATAAAAGATTCCTACAGTAGATAGATACAGGCGCGCGTTCAAAGTTGCAATGATATAAAGTCGTTGGGTAAGTACAGCCGCAAAGTCTCTTCACCCCTCCCTGCCAAGTACAACACCGGTATGGTCAGTATCTATAGGTGTGCTTTTATTCACCCCCTTATGTTCATGACACAATTTTACACATTCTAATGGACACTGTGACGTTTTTTTGGGTCTTGTAAGGTTTTCTAGAGCACACATTTGCCCTCATCCAGGCAGTCGTTGTATTCTGTTGAACGTCACTGTTCCTTAAACATTTCTTTTTTTTTATTATGGAGGCATTCTGAGAAAATTAGAAGCTAAAGCAATGCTGCAAAGCCAAACTAACCTCAGAAAGGCATTTCTCAAGACGGTACAACTAGACCCCTTCAAATCGTAGTGGTATCCCTCAGTCTAATGTCATTACAACCCTGCATCTATATACTGGGAACCAATGATTGCACTGGTATGACTGCCCTAACAAACCACATGCAAATACTGCATTAAGTGCTGATCGTACAGAGCAGTCGTAGTGCATTAGCTTTGTGGGTTTCAAATCGAAGAGGCTGTATTCAGTCGTACCATCTTGAGAAATGCCTTTCTGCTCATATTGTCAGTTGAAGGAGTTCAACCAATCCAAGCTGGCCAGTAGTATGCTGCAAAGCTTAGGGATGCATCATTCCTACATTCATTTATATTCTTCAGAGAGCTTTAATGATTATTCATTCAGAGAGCTCTAAGAATTATTGCAAATGAGTCCTTTCCTGTGATTTCACTCTAAATCCATAGATCTTTTGGGTATATATAGAGCAGCTATTCTGAGAGCATGGGTTGAGGTAAAATGGTGCAAATGTTGGCTTTGGGTGGATCAATGTCGGGATCACTAATGTATAGAGTTAATGTGCCGCTAATGCTTCCATTGTTATCAGCACAAAGAGGCCGCTATATCGATATCTGAGATTAGATTAGATCTTTTGCAGAGCTGGTGTGTAGTTAATTGCTGTATCCCAAAGTCTACTGTGCCTCTATAGACCAACAGGGCCTTAGAAATCCTATATAAAATCGACCATCAGAGCTCTACAGTGGACATTGGGTCTTCAGAAGAACTATAACCTATATAACTATAAGCTATAACCTCTATACTAAGAGTGGACGTGTGTGTATAACAAGATGTCACAGAGATGGTGTGGAAGCAATGGTTTCAATCGTTGCTTTATAATGACTACTTTTCAAAAATCGTCCCCCAGCCATGAAATCGAAGACGGGGTGGGTCTCCGTCCATTTAGCCTAAGCGTTTCAAGCTTTAAGCAGTCGTATAATTTTAAGAATATTATTATGTGTGCTATTGCTATCAGTACACCTGTCTCCATTCATCCCATGCACCTTTACTTGGTTTCTCCTCTTTGCCCTCATCTCAGCCTCTCCTTATATTCTCTGGTTCCTTTCTCTCTGTCTGTCTCTCTGTCTCTTTGCCTGTCTGTTTGTCCGCTCTGCCTCTGTCTCTTTGTCTCTCTCCCTGTCTCTCTCTATCTCTCCCTGTTTCTCTGTCTGTCTGTCCGTCTCTCTCTCTCTCTCTCTCTCTCTCTCTCTCTCTCTCTCTCTCTCTCTCTCTCTCTCTCTCTCTCTCTTCTCTCTGCACGTCTTCCCCATTGGTATTGTTTCCCTTAAGCCTAATGTCCACACGCCGACAAAACCACTTTAGTCAGCCAACTTTTCAATTGTAGGCCGACAAAAGTGGTTTTGTCATCCTATTTGGTTGAAAATATCTAACATGTTTGATTTTTATCTTTGGAAATGGACGAGGAAAGTGGTTTTATCGCCGAGAATTTTGTCGACACCAAATTTTATCATCATGTGGACACACGGCTTTTAAAAGTCTCTGAAATCCTAGATCTGCTGACTATTGGTCCTTTATTGACCTTCACGAATACTTTATGGCTTTAAGCCCGAGGGGCCCTGTGTCTCGATTTCCACATTCGAATTGTCATCCTCTTTTTCTTCTGATCTTATGGCACCCTTATCGAACCTCTGTGTTGTGCATCCTACATATACATATTTGTTGCTGGAAGGCATTTCTCAAATAAGAAAATCATAGAAGGTTTGCATATGACGAATTTGGAGGTATCCCAGCCCCTACTCTTCGAATTTCTATTTCTTTGGCTCAAAGTGTCAGGCTGGATGAGATCTTCATGTTACATATGAGTTCTGATGGTCCCATGTGCATATTCTGGGCTCCAGGGGGATAAAATGACCAAAATTGTCTGGGAGAAATTGTGTCTGGGAGAATGACATTTGAGTTACAAGCCATGTTGAGGGCTTAATTTCCTACAGAAACAATCTTCATACCTCCATGAAAATCTCAGGTCCAGACTATTTTGACATGTAGATTAAGAAAATTACTTTATCATTTATGTCAGATGTGTCCTTGCTATTGTAAAAGAAGCATACTTATAAGAATTCTTTTTCTGGGCACATGTCTCGCCGAATGACATGTAAGGCCCCATATATGCACACTTTCTATGATTTGTGACCAAGACTAGATCCAATCAACTTGTAGGGGGATGCCTCTCTTTATTGCCATTACCCAGCAAATTGTCGTGAGTCCTTGTCAACCTGTGTGAAGTGACTCACACATGTCGCTAGATGGAACGTGACATCGTTATAGCACAAGATCACCAGGAATAGCAATTACTATGCCACATGAGTCTAACACACAGTGGCAAAAGATGACGGAATGAGTTATCACTCAAAAAGGAGTCACCATTGATGACCAATCATGGCGACAGATGACGACAATTTGCTGGGTAGAGACATTAAACTAGTGATTACTAATGATTAAATTGGTACGACTGCACTACTGAAACCTTTGTAATTACTACATTAAGCACTGATCTTACAGAGTAGTTGTTGTACAATATCTATACGATCACCCACTCTAATTTCGAGGGTTTCAAATTGTAGTGGTTGTGTTCAGTTGTACCATGTTGCAGAACTGATATAAACTGTAGCAGGGAAGTCTTATTACAAGGGAGCTGTATATAGCGAATTTGCAGGCAATATTTTAATCAAACTAACATCGAAATTATTTGATATCTTTCCTTATTTTGATTTATAAGTTGAAAGTTTCTGCAATTTGATTTCAATAAACTAGCTCCCCAAAATGGTAAAATTGCAGAGGTATACTCAAATAAGAAGCAATAGAGGGATTTGGAACGTATAAGAGTAAGGTCTTACAATCATCCTTGGGATTTGCACTATGACGAAGGCTTCCTGCTTGTAACTGGCCTAATACATTACACGGTCTTATGTGGGATTAACCGCATTGTTGGCATTCTGCAATCCTCTTATCAATCCCATTTTTACTTCCTGCATGTAGATCTATTTTGGAGCAATTCATCCCGAATTATATAGCAGAACTAAAATAGTAATAGCCACCTCCTATTTACTTCAAGACATACTTGATGATGTGGGTGTTGTAATGCTATTTCTACATGTAAAAGCACTTCCCGGTTTGCTTCTGCAATGCTATAGTGATTACACTTTGTGTTGTCTATGAGCAGGGAACATGCTGATTCACCAAAGGCCATATTTTTGTAGAAATGAATTTACATACGGAAGGCTCGTGCATTTTGTTAATAGAGACGTGGCCTCTGTTATATGACCTCTAAGAATTTGTCCTTAGTGTAGAGCACCGTGAACAGCATGCAGGTTGGGAAGAAAGACAATGCTAATTGGATAGACCAATGGAAGTGACATCATACACAGACAAAAATAACTTTCTTATTTTAAGAAATTATTTCTCATTTTAAGTAAAATTAACTTAAAACAAGTTTGTCCGCCAGGTAACAAAATTTTACTTGAAATCTTAAGATGTCCAGCTTACTTGGATTGAGAAATACAATCTTAAGATATAAATTCTTGAATCAAGTAATTTATTCTCAAATCAGGATTCAATTTTCTAGAATATTTCTTAAAAGAAGTAGATAATTCTCATGGAAGAGGATTATTTCAAGATAAACTTACTCATACCTTTTCTTAATATAAGTTATATTTTCTCATCTATTATGGAAATGCTTTAGATCGAATAGAAGGTTATCAGTATAGGTGGCTCAGTGACAGAGGTTCATCAGATTACATGCAGCTCTTTGAAGCCACATTTTCTTAAGTGAATAAGACCTTTATTCAAGGTCTTTGACTTAATGAAAGGCTGTGGCACATCCCACCCTTACATTATTATATCAACTACGCAAAAGGTGTTTAGCTTCCTTTATGCCTTGAATTTCCCTCAATCAACTATCAGACCAATGGACCTGATACTAAATTAATTCCAAATAAGTTTCCTTCAGTTTTCACTTTATCTTACCACATCTAATATTTTAGGAATGGGTTTAAGCTAGGAATTTGTACTTTGTATTGCAAATAATTGACCATAACAGGTAGTGCTGGCACCTAGTGGCAGACTAGATAATGTCCTCATTTTAAGAAAATAATACTTATCTGGCATGTTAGAAAATATTCCTTGGTTAATTCTAACAAGATCTTAGTTCTACCTTTTACTGGATGTAAGAAAACACTTCTAGTTTAATAAATCTAATATTAAGAAATAAGACTTTCTTGTTTTAAGACATAAGATAAATAATGTTACCTGGTGGACAAAACTACCAATTTTGAGAAATTTTCTTAAGAAAAATAATCTTGAAAACTCAAATCAAGAAGGCAGCTCAAGATTTGTTTTAAACTTGATTTTTCTTAAAGACAAGATGACTGATAAATCTTATAACCAGAAATTTTCTCATAACTAGAAAAGATTTCTTATATCAAGTTTATTTTCTTGGATTAGAAAATTATTTTTTAGCTGTGTAGAAACACGCACAGGGACTACATCTATATAACTCTAGGGTGTTCTGGTTTTCCTTTGATGCCAAGGTGGATAGTAGCTATCCCACTGTGGTTTTGATCCAGGAAGTGCTTGGAAGTAGGATGCAAAGATCACAAACTCAATCCTCAATTAAAGTAGATTTTTGCATAATTAGCAAAGATTCATAGTTTGACCCTACTGCCAAAGCGGCTGGGAAAAAGACATTAATTCTGTACCTCGACCACTCTATCAAACTGATATTTGATGACAGACTACTTAGACGCTTTGCAACAGAATGCCTACTGGACAACTGATATAATTATCACCAGAAGTTTGTCCTATGGATTGGAATCATCATTATTCAAAACGGTTTTTGGGGTAGGGGGGAGGTACATTCGACTCCTTGATCCCTATGTTTTCCCCTCTGTTCAGCAATAAAAAAGCCCCCAGTTATTAGCTATAGGTTAAAGTGGTGTGTTCATTATGCTTCTTTGCCCCCCCCCCACAAGGGAGGATGTTATGACCCTGGAGAGAGGGAGGGCAGTCTAATATTCAGGTTGAATTCCGAAACCCAACTTCCCCTGTCGTCCCGTGGCTGTTCGAAAATGATCGCTCCCGTAAGGGGTGATTTCTGAATCCTAGATCACCTATCGCCTACATTTGTCATGGTAAGAAAAAACATCAGTCAACGTCCTTCCATAATGGATGACCACCCTGTAGGCGCCTGACTGATGTCTATTCATTTCCAGAATTTACAATCATTGCCTGTCATTATTGCTAGAGAATCTGATAACTACAGACGCCCGATAAACAACTTTCCTGGGTTTGATTAGCATCCTGTACATGGAATTTCCTTGAATCAGAGGAATCGCATCTATAAATGAAGGTTTGCTTGAATTTGTGCTGCTGCCATTGTATCTCCGTTTAAAAAAATATTTAACAAGATTCTTTTGGTTGGATTACACTCACATTTAGTTCTCAAAAGAACTTAGACATCTTCTCTGTGACCTATTTTTATTTCTTTTTGTAAGAAGAGCTCATCAGATGAGCATTTTGCAACTCTGTAAGAAAAGCTCATCAGATGATTAGAATGGATATTATAATGCATGTTCATTATGATGACGTGGGATGCAAGTTCACCTCTAAGAATTGAACGTAATACAAAAACGTGACATTTATTTCTTTTCCACACGTAAATAAATCAATTTTAGGGTAGATTAGAACCATTGTAAATTGATCTGTATTAGAATGTACTTTCCAAAAAAAAAGAGAAATCTTGAGAGACAAACATTTCGATAACATGATAAAAATGTGGAGTTGGTTTGATAGGCGCGCCATATAGATTGGTGGAAAAACCACTCAGGAAGCTTTGCAAAACACCTCTAGTTTTAATTTAGAAGAAGGACCACTCTCCTTCTAAGATGCCCTTAAGCATTTGCTATCAGTCATTTAAGGCTCTGAGAGGTCCTTTATTTGGGGTGGGTGGCAGAACAATGTGAATGTCATTGAATCCAATTACGAATACCTTGGGATGTAAAAATGTTCTACAGACAGCGGCCCAAAGGTCAAGACCTCAAGCAGGTTACTAGAGACGAATAATCATGTCTCTCCTATACCTCATTCACTAGAAGCTAGGTTACTGCGCAATATCACGGAAATTATTTAAATGCATGCTGTCTAATAGACCATAACCTAAGATAATAATCCCATTGTCAATCATAGAGCTGCATTAATCAAGGTACCGTACCTTATGAATAGATTTCATTATCATTTTCCTGGAAAGGCTAGAAAGACGCTATAAACATTCAATTCGGCAGCATACAATGGTAACACGAGGTGCTCTTAAGATGCAACGCTTAAGCCCATTACGACGTGAAAGACATACCTATATATAGTTGTATCAACTGTAGCCTCCTCTAAATACTGCCTCATAACCAATCAAAACAATTTTTGGTTACCATATGGGCCAGAATGGCTTCTAATAATATGGTCCATATTTAGAATAGTGCTCATCTATAGCAGATTGACAAAATTACGAGCCCCCACAGTGGTTAAGATCATGCCGCATTAAATCCTAAGAACAAAGGCAATTTCACTTAATAGTCATATGATGGTTCCTTTTCATCTTTTGATAATTCAAATTACGTTTTACTCTTTTTTGAAGTCGTCTATTTGGGAATTTTACAATTACAGAAGTAAGTGCAATTACTTGGTGCCCACACATTGTGGTAGTTATGCCAAGCCCCCTCCATATTACAAACATATTAAGGAGAACTCAAGTCATTTGCAGCCGCTGGTGTTTCAGCATAGGTGAATGGTCAGGCCAATATGGTATGGTCAGGCCAATATGGTATGTCAGTAAAACCATTACATTATAAACAAGAAATTATAAGAGCGATCGAGTGATAAGATGAGATGAGGATGAGGGACCTATAAAATTACATGTAGTTGTTACATACAACAATTCGGGTAGATCTTTTTAATAGCACTCTTAAACTCAGCAAGGGTCTCAATTATTGTGTAAGAGGCTTTGAGTTGGTTCCATCTTACACTTGCCCTGTAATATGCACTTCTTAATACAATTGGTTTTAGACAATGCGGTGTTATAAGGTGTTTACCAATGTGGAATCTGGTAGGAATATTCCTTTTATCTATAAATTTATCACATTTTGATAATTGATAGGCATAGAAAAGTAAATGCTGTTCTCTTCTGTCACATAACTCTAGGCATTTGCTGGTTTTTCTTATTTGCTGTGTGGTCATGACAGGATTCTCTTCTAACTTTACCTTATAAACAACTCTTAGAGCCCATTTTTGAAGTTCTTCAGTCTCCCCCCCCCCTATAATCTCTATCCCATGCTAGTTGGAAAATTGTATGTCTTATATTGCGTACATACATATAGCCCCGTGTTCAACAGATTTTAGTTCTGTGTCTAGGTTTAGGCCAAGATAAGTAAATACATAGACTCTCTCAAGGACAGAATTATTTAAGCTGAACACACTATTATTATTTTGAGTATCATTAAACAGCATCCACTTGGGTTTTTTTCCCTCATTAACTGTTAGTGAATTATTGATACACCACCTGTGGATGGATGTAATGGCTTGTTGCATATCATGGGGTGTATTCACAGTTATAACAGCGTCATCAGCATATAAGGTAATGTCAGAATTACCAACCTTAGGCAAAGAGTTGATATAAAAAGAGAAAAGGACTGGACCCAAAACAAAGCCCTGAGGCACTCCATATTTAACTGGTAGTCATGTAGATAGCTGATCGTTAGCAATAGTATTATGTGTCCTGTCTAATAGGTAGTTTGTGAAGAATTTACAAGTCGAGCGATCAAGTCCTAAAAGCGCTAGTTTTTTAATAATTTAGAGTGGGAGGCTTTTTTATAATCCAAATATAGGCAATATGAATAATGTTTAGAATAATGTTCTTTATAATAGTTGGAGGTGCTCAGTGACTGCTGTCTGGATCGAGTGACCTGCTCTGTACCCATGTTGTGCAGGGCATAAAAGGTTATGTTCTTTCATATATACCTGGAGCTTTATACATACAATTTTTTCCAATATTTTGCCTGGTTTTTGCAGGAGACTGATTGGCCTTAAGTCATTTACATCTAAAGAATTAGCTTTTTTATGAAGGGGTACCACTGTACCAGCTTTCCATACTGTGGGAAAAATAGACTTGTGTAGGCCCTTGTTACATAACACAAGTATCACATCAGGAATAGCAAAAAGGGCATCTTTGATAATGAATGACTTACAATGCTTTATGGCTGATTTTTTTTTTAACATTAATGGCTTCAATCAATTTTATAAGATCTAGATAAGTGATATCATGTAAAAGATTCATTTCCACAGCTGGTGTAACATACGGGGTAACATTAGCTATCTCCCCCTCAGCAGGTGGGAGTGCTTTTGCCAAGCCCCATGCCACCAGGGGGGCGCGCTGCCCGTAGCGGCTATATATTTCGCTGCAGAGTGGTAGCCAGCTAGTCTGACTCTGCTGCTGGTTGAGCGCGGACGTGCCAGCCCTCCCCACAGAACCCGGACTCTAGGAATGACCTTAGTGTTGTGCATGCCTATTGAGCTCTTGGCCTCAGATGCCCGACTTGTACTATTCAGCCTATAATATACAGGTTATTCCCACGACCGTACTTGACTGCCTTGACTTTTACTTCCCCTGGTTCCGCTCTAACGTTACAGTGGTGACAGCGTAACTATAGAACCAGCCCCGCGAAGGTGGGGAGAAGTAAAATTGTGCAAGTAGCTACAAAGTAGATCAAATGATGAGCTCTAGAGCAAGCACGGTGGAGTTGTCTCCAGAAGAAAGGCAAGAAATGACGGCAGGGGTACAGGGGACTTTGGTGGAGGCAGACGAGGAGGTCTTCTAACGAGTCAGGCCAGGATCCCCGCCAACCCCGCCATCCTTGCCGACCCCGCCATCCCCGCCTTCCCCAAGGACCCCACAGGATCGCTAGCTAGGGCAGCAGTGGAGGAAGGGAGGGGAGCACAGGGGGGTCAGCCTCACAGGGTGCCCGGGAGGGCACATGATCTGGTACCCTCTACTCTTCTGAGTAGGGAGGGTGGATCACCTGCGAGTGAGAGTGGACAGAGACCCATCCTCAGGATACCTCAGCCATCCATGGGTGACGGTCTGGAATCATCGATGGACTGTGTGCACGGGCTTTCCGGACTACAATCAGGAGGGGGGACCGCTCCTGGAGGACCCCGTCCATAAAGGGAGAAAGAGTGATGCTGCGGTCTAGCTACCGGGACCACCCCCTGGGTTCCAAGGCAGGGTGGCAGGAGGGTTGGTCACAGCTTTCCCCGGCTCATCCTGGTCTGCATCCCCCTGGGGACAGCTGGTACCTAGCATAGGGGTACAGGCTTCGCTCACCCCGGTGTCAGCTCTGGGCCATTCTTCACTCCCTATTCTCGAAGATGGGGTTCGTGCCCCCCACGTGGGCTGGTCACAGAGAGGGAGTCCTATCGTACGGCCCCCCAGCAAAAGAGGAGGGCAGAAGCCACTTGCCCCATGGTGGCTGTGACTTGGTAGGGCAATCCTGCTGGGTTCCCACGCTGGCGCCTTCCCTTTCCCCGCCCTAGGTGAGGCTCGCTACCTGGAGGGGAGCTCGGGCTGGCCCGAGCAGCAGGGACTGGAGGGGTAACCGGGCCTCCAACCTTTCAGACCCATCACCCCCCACAAGAAGGGGGAAGTGATGTGCCAAGCATCGGAGCAGCAGAGGAGCAAGACCTGGCTCCCTCCCCGGGGGTTCGGGCATGGGCCCCCTCTAGTACAGAACATGACGTCCCAGAAGTAGGGAGCGGTACCCAGATGGTCCCGGACAGGCCTAAAGGTAGCATATCCAGAGCTCCGGCGGCGTCAACTCCTCTCCCAGATTGGGGAGGAGGGACTCAAGGCAGGAGTGGGCCCCCAGGGATAAGATGACGAAACCAATCTTCATGCCGGGCAAATATGACGGCACAGGGCACTTACCATTTATCTCTCTCATTTTGACCTGTGCAGGAGGGCAAATGGGTGGTCCAGCCAGGAAGCTGGCATCTTCCTCGGCTTAAGCCTCACGGGCCTCGCTCGGATGCTGTTGAGTTGCATCGACCCTAGAGTGGACACAAGGTAAGAGAGCCACCCAACCAGAGTGCTGTTTACAAGGCCAAGCTTCGTAGCATGGTGTGGGCCCAAGCCTCCTGTCCTCAGGCTCACGCAGAAGACATCCAGCGCTACATGTGGTTGGCATACCCCCGAGCTACAGTGGACGTAATGTCGCTGGATCACTTCATAGAGAGTCTCACCGACGAAACACATAGTAACTGGGTGTATCAGGCCGACCCCGATAAGCTGCAGGATGCCGTCCCAGTGGCTCTCCATGCTGAGGCCTGCCTGAAGTCGGGAACAGCTAACAAACCTGCTGCCTTGGCCCGGGCCACGGCCTCAACAGTGGCGGAGGAAGTGGCCTCCTTGTGGCAGTCCATGGAGGAGAGAACGCCTGCAGAAGATGGGCTCCTTTGCTATGCAGAGAGGTGGTCATTCACATAACCAACAGGGTTCAGGATGCTACCACTGTGGTAAGGAGGGCCACTTCAAGCGGGAGTACCCTGACTTGAAGGGAAAACCGTCTGCCGAGGGGTCTCAGACCTCCGCAACTGAACCGTCGGGAAACTAGAGCCGGTCCTGCCTACCTCCCCGGACAGGACCGGGGATAAGATGGAAGAGAGGGACATGGAAATCCGAGGAAGACTAGAGTTGGGCGGGGCGGGTCTACTAGTGGAGGGAAGTATCGAGGGCCGGGCAGCGCAGTGTTTGGTGGACACGGGTGCGACAGTCAACCTACTGTCCCTGGCCTGGTCGCGCCTCTGTGGGGGCAGAGGGAGCTCCCCCCCTTCCCAGGAGCGGGTCTTCTCGGTGGAAGGACGTCCTCTCCAACTGAGTGGTCGGTTGGATACGGCGAGGAGAGGTGGCCAGTCAACTTCCAGATAGCGGACATCCCGTCTGAGGCTATCATCGGGTCAACCTTTTTGAGGGAAGCCAAGCTGATGATGGACCTTGCGGGAGAGCGCCTGTGCTTGCCCCAGGGACAGAATCCGTAGTCGAGGGGTACGTGCTTGGCCGCTGGGAGAGTGATCGTCCGGGCCTAGTGGAGGGCATTCGAAAGAAGGAGAACAAAAGAGGCGTCCTCGTCGGGCGGGGGTTAATAGACCTGACGGAGGGCCATGCTACTTTACAGGTGTTTAATCCGGGCCAGGATCCTGTTATCCTCTAATGGGATATAGAGCTGGCCACAGTAGAGGAAGTGAAGGTTCCTCCTGACGGCGGCAACTCGGTTGAACTTGGCCGAGATCTAAGATGCCGTGTCGTGGCCCCGGCAGATCCCAGAGTGGATGTGGTGATAGAGAAGGAATAGCTGCCTGCCCTGATCCGCCAACACGCAGAGGCTTTCCAGCACAAGCCGGCAGACATCGGCCTGGCCACCTGGGTGGAGCACCGGATACAGACGGACGATTATCCGCCCATCAAACAACCCCCTCGTCGCCTAGCGCCTCATTGTAGAGCGCTGGTGGACAAGGAAGTGGACAAAATGATAGCGACAGGGACTATCAAACCAGCAGAGGGACCCTGGGCGTCACCGGTGGTGCTAGTCCGCAAAAAGGATGTCACCATGAGGTTCTGCGTTCCTTAACAAGGCGACAGTGAAAGACGCCTACCCTTTACCGCGCATTGACGACAGTTTGGACACCCTGGCAGGGTCGGGGTGGTTCTCCACCATGGACTTGGTGACTTGGCTGGAAGAGGTGCTGGCGCGTCTGAAAGGAGCGGGACTTAAGGTGAAGCCCTCCAAATGCCGGCTAGTCCGCCGGAAGGTCGCGTTCCTGGGCCATGTGGTCAGCAAAGAGGGGATTGCCACCGACCCGGCCAAGGTCGACTCACAGAGGTGCGGAGTTTCCTCGGGTTGGCAGGATACTACCGGTCCTTTCTGCCCGACTTTGCAACAATCGCCAAGCCATTGTCCACCACGGCCGAAAAGGGCAAACACTTCCACTGGGGGAGGACTGCCAGAAATCCTTCCGCAAGATTAAGCGGCTTCTCACACAGTCCCCTGTTCTGGGTTACCCCTTGGAGGAGGGACGCATGGTGCTGGACATGGATGCTTCGGACACGGGACTGCGGGCCGTCCTCTCCCAAGTTCAAGAAGAGAGGGAGGTAGTCACCTCCTACGGGAGCTGCACATTAACCAAACCCAAATGCAATTATTGCATTACACGGCAGGAACATCTGGCGGTGGTCTTTGGACTAAAAAAATTCCGCCATTAACTCTTGGGGCGGCAAGTCCTTATAAGGACCGACCACGCCACTCTCAAATGGGTGATGGCCTTCCGAGAGCTGGAAGGACAAATCGCCAGGTGGCTCCAGATAATGGACACCTTTGATTTCTCGGTGGAACATCGGCTGGGAGTTTGGCACGGCAATGCGGACGGTCTCTCTCGGATCCCATGCCGGCAATGTGGGAGAAGGAATGAGGACGCCCCCCAGAGTCGGTAGCAGAGGCTTTGACATCCTATGCGTACGCTCTCATGCAAAGAGCATCCGCCAACCCGAACATGGTGGAGGAGGTCCGCAGTGAGTGGCAAAAGGATCAGAAGGAAGACCTCTCCTGGGCCGGGTCTACCAGTGGGTGGAGGACAAAGCTTCTCCCCCTCTGGAAGAGTTGAGGGGGGAATCCTACCCGCTGCGTACACTGGTGTCCCAGATCCCACGGTTGGAGATAAAGGAAGGCCTCCTGGGGCAGTGGTGGTTTACACCAGGTACCACCCAACACTTTCAAATCCTGGTTCCGGAAAAGAGGCGTCGGGAGGTATGGGAGTCCTCTCATGGGGGCGGGGTGATAGGCCACTTTGGAGTCACCCGCACCATAAGGAAATGTGCCAAGCGATGGTACTGGCTGGAGCACCGACGCAACCTGACATACTGGGTGGCCCCCTGCCTGGAGTGCCCGGCTAGAAAACCCCCGTCTGCCCCCCATCGTGCCCGGATGGGACACATTCCGGTCTCCCTTCCCTTGGAGAGAATGGCCATCGATGTCATGGGCCCCCTGCCTCCCACGGTACGGCTCCACAAGTACATCGTAGTCATTAAGCAGGGATATAGAATGGTAGCCCAAGACCAGTCTGACTGGGACCTCCCGCTACCCTTTGCACTAGCAGCATACCGGGCCTTGGTGCACTCCTCCACCGTTGTCACCCCCAACATGATGATGTTAGGGAGAGAGACCATGACTCCGCTAACCATTCTCTACCCAGAGGGGTCGGGGCGGGTCGGTAAAGGGGTGGCCGGTTATGTGGCTGGCCTGCGGCGCTCTATGGAGTGCGCACATATGATGGCTCTGGACACCATCTGCACCTCCATGGCTAGACAGCAGAGAAACTACAACTTACATGCCGGGAGGACGAAGATAGAGGTGGGGGACATGGTTTACTACTGCCACCGAATCCACCATAAAGGAGTCTCACCTAAAATGCAGAGCTTTTGGACTACCCATGTGGCAGGATCAGTGTTTGAGATCAAAAAGGGACGCATCAAAAAGATGGGCCATAGTGACTCTTTGAAGGTAGTTCCTCCTCCTCCCCCTGGCGTGAACCCCCTCCCCCCTCGGGCCAAGCCCCAGGTCCCCCCAGACCCTGGTTCTGGGGAGGCGGGTTAGGGGTGGTGGGAGGAAGCTATGGTCCGGGTAGTTTCCAAAACCAGTCCTCGATCACCCGCCTTCACTTCCATTTTTCCCCGCCAGCAGGGAACACCCGCTACACTCGCTGCTCTTTCCCCTCCCCAGAGAGAAAAACCTCTTTGGCGGGATCAGCGGGGATGGCGGAGTCGGCGGGGAACCTCCCCGCTGGTGGGGAAGGCTGGGAAACAGGTGGGGAAGGGCGCGTTCGGACACGTGACGTCACCCGGCGTCTACGCTTGTTAGGGGAATGTCTGTCTGGAAGAGACTAGGGGACCCCCTAGGAGAGGTGAAGATGTCTGAAAGAAGACCTCCTCTTAGGTCTTATGTCATCCCTAAGGTCAGCATCCAGGCAACTGGCCAGCCAACCCCCAGTCCGGAAGAGGGACTTGAAAAATGGGTAGGAAGAGTAGGGCCATGAGGAGAGGTCGAGGACGGGGGAGGGGGCAAAGGGAACAGCCACCTCCTTTTCAGCCAGGTCCAAGAGCAGGTAGGGGGAGGCCGAAAGATCTTCGGGGATAGAGCCCAAGGAGGCTGGGGAGATGATCGCCGGAAAGAGAGGGAGGGGGTCGTACAAGAGGGGGAGAAGCCTTTCCCTGCAAAGGGGCCAGTCCTGCCGGACCACTCCGGCAGCAGGGGCCGACAACAGGGTTCTCCGCCCCTGCCCTCTGTGTCCTCTCTAGCCAGTAGACTAAAGGAAGCTCAGGGAAGGGGTGGGAGTCGCAGAAGAAAAGTAAGACGTCCTTCTTCCGACAGTGACAGTGAGAGGGAGAGGGAGGTAGGGCTGTCCGCCTGTTCCCATTAAAGAGAAAGAGCAGCCAGTGCCAATTTGTCTCCACGCTCTTCCCCGACGCGGTCCGGCAGCGGACGCAGGGAGGAAGGAAGAACAGCCAGGGGTGGCATGTCGTCTCCGCGTTCGAGTTCCCCGCCTCGCACCAACCAAGCCCGCAAACGCCGTCACCAAATATCCCCGGGCCCGGCCTCTTCCCCACCGCGGTCCCGCAGTTACGACAGGGGACGGAGGGAGGAAAACGGAACAGCCCGGGCGGCGTGTTGTCTCTGCATTTGGGAGGGGGGTGGAGAGTTCTGAAAAAGCAGCAGAGAGAGTAGGAACCTCCCCACCTCCTTCAAGTTTGCACAGGAGACAGTCTTCAGTGAGTAACTCCCCTGTTGGTGCGGAAAAGGGAGAGAGAGTAGACCGGCGTCCCCCCCCCCAGTGGACAGACAAGTGGGACAGGCGGGGTTCCTCTTCTACTTCCCTGTAGCCACATATACAGAGAGTAAGGCTGCATTCAGACAGCGACCCATCCCCGCTAGCCACCATGATGTGTTCAAGGGGTGATGGCAGACTCCCGGGTACCATGTGGCCAGTGTGGCCAGACCTTTTCAAAAAATGGGGGCCTTACCTGACACGTGGCCCAGACCCACAGTGCTGGTCCCTGCATCACCCCCCCCCCCCCGCCCAAGGACTGTGTAAAGAGGAAGAGCGATGTAAATCCCCCAGGCCCAGAACCCAGCTAGAGGGCCCCTTAGCAACAGACAAGAAGGTGCGCCGTCGTTCGCCGGGGGATGGTGTCAAGGCTAGGGTGCACCCCTCTGAAGCCAGGATCAAGACCCCTGCCCATATATATCCTCCACCAACGCCAAGTCCAAGAAACCTAAGTCGGATCTCCACCATGCCGGCCATCGCTCAGGGAGGGAACAGGGAGGGGATGGCCCCCGCAGCATGGGAGCTGGTCTCCATGCTCAGTGTAAAAGAAGTGCAGGAGGTGGGAGACAGAGGACTCAGCAAGGGGCCAACTACTTTGGCAGCGCTTGCTACTCTCTCAGCCTGCCAGCACCACCCTGGTTCCGGTGGAATATACCCCAGTGCTCTTTAGCTCAGAGGAGGAGGTGCAGGAGGGAGGGCTTACCGAGGGGCCTACTATGCAGGCAGCTCTCGCTACTACCCCCACCCTCAGGGATTCCCTCTGATACCCTTGCGGCCGACTCGCGAGAGCTCACCGGCCTGGGGGATGCAGGGGAGTCCCAGCCTGTCAGCACCACCACAACCTCTACCACCGTAACAGAGAGCACCACCACTGCCACCACAGCAGGCACAGTGGTCCTCCTATCACAGGCCCCCCGTAGTCGCCGGTGGCGGAGGGCCCCGGTCCCCCCCCCCAACCGGTGGCCCCCTCAGATCAACAGCCACCGACGTTCCCCCCTACATGGCCATGCCCTGGTGGCATGTTCAGGGTCAGGTTCCAGGTCCACTAGAGCGGTTTGCCGCGTACCTGGTGCCGCCACGGGATCTGGACCCTCACTACGGGGCAATGGGACCTTTGGACATCTCCACATCCATGCAGGTCCTCGATGAGGATACCTACGAGATAGCTCATACTATCACCACCACCTGGCACTGTCTCCCCCAGTTCTGGCAGTTCCCGCCGCCGCACGTCGCCCAGAGCCAGTCGCCGCAGGAGGATCATCCAGCTCCGGTGAGTGTCCCCTCTCTACCACATTGTTAATCTCCCCCACGCTAAGGGTTTGAGAGTCGAGTATCCCCATATGACAGAATCAAGTACAGCAGAGCTGTGTAATTCATCTAGAGTGTCCATTAAGTACTAGGAAGGACTGGGATGGACCTTAAGTGTCTCCCGTGGGACGGGAGCGGGTGGAGGGGACCTCTACAGGGGCTAATCCTTTCAAGGCTAACATAATGTCATGTTATTGCAGGCACTGCATGACCACAGGGTTGGTCAGTAAGTCGCGGCTGGAGTGGGATCCTCCGGGGGCTGTGCGCGGAGCCAGCCGTGAGGGCACGGAGCCCAGGCAGGCGTCTAGCCTGGTGGGGGGTCGAGGCTGAGCCTTCCCCCCCCCCTGGCAGTTGGGGCAGTGTGCTCCCCCTGTTACTGTTGCTGTTCTTCATTGGACCCCATGGTTCCCCCGTTGTGTCGTCAACTAGGAATAAGTACCGTCGGGATGCCGACTGGACATAGTTTGGTCCTCATGGGATCATGGACTGTCACCATTCCTGTTATATTCATCTTGTCATATCAATTATCCTAAGTAGCCCCTAATCAAGGTAGTTGGGCACTGAAGGGAATGCCAGTTACTCACTGTTATATTTAGGTCATCCTTACTCCTGATAATCTTGTTAAAAGACACCAGGTTACACTCCCTCTTAACATTTATGTATAGGCTTAATTTGAGGAGGGGAAAGTGTAGCAGCAGTGCTGGGCTGCCTCGGGTTGCCTCTGCTGCTGGTTGAGCACAGGCGTGCCAGCCCTCCCCGCAGAACCTGGACTCTAGGAACGACCTTAGTGTTGTGCATGCCTATTGAGCTCTTGGCCTCAGGTGCCCGACTTGTACTATTCAGCCTATAATATACGGGCTATTCCCACAACCGTACTTGACTGCCTTGCCTTTTACTTCCCCTGGTTCAGGAGGCCATTTCCTAAGGTACTACGACTACACACCACCACTACGATTTGAGAATCCCAGGAATAGGCCAGGCTATCGTAGGTACAGCACTATGACTGCTCTGTATGATTAGCACTTATGCAGTAATTACATGGGGCTTGATAGAGCAGTCGTACAAGTGCAGGCATTAGTACCCACTAAAGCATGATACTGTAATGGCCTTATTTTAAGGCCAGTCACTACGATTTGAAGTACAGCAGTCGTAGTGTGTTAAGAAATGGCCTCCTGCTCTACCGTTACAATATGTTCAGTGCCTGCAATTCACCTTCAGCGACCCCTTTCCAGCCATCACACTCAAATTTAGATAGACTTTTAGCATCCAAGGGGGTTTCGCAGTCAAGGATTTTTTGGGCTTTTACTGGTTTTCCAGCAAACTTGGCCTTAGTATCGGCGAAGCCTTGCTCCACACTTTTGACCATATTTGACCATTTAGTTTAATGTTACATGGATAAAAGTTTGAGGGAGGGGCCAACTCCCCCTGATATGCTACGTATCTGTCAGTGACAATTGTTTTTGCGTTGTCAAGTTGTAATTCTGGGGGTAGGTCGTTCAGAGGCTTATTTAGGGTAGTACTTGCCATTTACAGTTAATCCTCTCCCTCGTGGTTTGACATTGATCCCTGCTTCTTGTCCAAGATAGGCTATAGTCTTGACATCTGATTTCCGCTTTTTGTTTGTAGGATTTCATCATGTGATAGGAAGACTGTTATATTTCAGCTCGCCCTTCTTAGACAGTATATTGTCATGTACTCCAGCCTTTACCATGACAATAACAAGGGTTCTTATGGCCTGTCTCGGTGGGCCTTGGCAATAAGCATAGTCTATTTCATAATAATCCAATGATGGTTCTATGGCCAACAATGGGCTGTACGCCACATCTCTTGTTTGCTCCCCTTCATTGTATCTAAGGCCCTTCACTATGATATTCCTTCGCCTTAGGCTGTTGTCTAAGATACATATTTGCTCTGTATTTCCTTCAATAGCGACTTCAGCGTAGTTCCATCTTATGTTCTCACCTGTTACATGTAGCTCCTCTTTACATTGTACCATCGCCTCAATTGTCATTTTTTGTAGGGTGTTGATTGGTATATCCTCCTTATTTAGATAGGTAGACTTCAGACCTTCTATAGCCTCAGTCAATTGAGCACAGTCATTGCCCAAGCCATTACCTTCTGCCATTGTTGTGGTGTAGCCGGCTGTGAGGCAAGTACTCCAGGTATGTGTAGGTAGGCACCTTGACAGCCCTATATATTGCCCAGTCAGCAATGATACAGTCATTAAAAACACCCAAAGTTGGTGTAAAATCAACTTTGCTCTTCCTAGGAATCTCATCAGGAGCTCCCTTGTACTCTTATAAACACTCTCTAAACATTCCACTGCATTAGTTGCACTCTTTCTGTCAAAATCTGCAATAAGCTGGAGCACGCTCTCGATAAGACTTCACATACTGACCGCATGACAACTCTTTCTTGATAGAATTGGTTTCATATCTAGTAGTTATTAAGTCACACACTTACCATACATTCAGCAGTTGCAATTGGGGAGTCAACCACAATTGAACTACAATTGAATAGATTTCTCAACTGAGAAATCTATTCAATTGTAGTATAAGTACGGGAAATTTCCCAGACGAATGGTCAAAAGCCATGGTCATCCCGATACCCAAATCTGGCTCCCTCTCGGAGGTCTCTAATTGGCGCCCAGTCAGCCTGCTGCCTATACCGGGCAAGCTGTTAGAAAAACTGGTCCATAGCTTCGTTACAAACAGCCTTGATAATAGAGGCTTGCTATCTGACAGGCAATATGGTTTCAGAAAAGGGAGGGGCACCGCAGAGGCGGTTCTTAATCTCACTGAAGAATTATACACTACACGTGACGAAGGGAAAGTAGCAGGTGTGTGCTATGTCGATTTCAGCAGGGCGTTTCATTCCATCCACCAGACGTTATTGGTACGTAAAATTCCCTCATACGGTTTTGGCACTGGCTTTGGGGTGCCCCAAGGATCAATCCTGGGGCCCCTACTTTTTATAATGTTTATAAATGACATTAAGGAATGTATAGATGAATGCTCTATTCAACTGTACGCTGATGATATTGCACTGGTTGCAAAAGATGAAGACCCCAGGAGAACAGCTTTAAAGCTGCAATCCGATGTGTCTAAAATTGCTAACTGGTGTAAGGTAAACGGGTTAACCATTAATGCTAGCAAAACAAAAGTAGTGTGGCATGGCAACAAGTCCCAGATACAGAAATGCCAGGAGCATGAAATTATAGTCAATAATACAGCATTGGGTAACCCCGACAATTACAAATACCTAGGAGTGATAGTCGATAGCAAGTTAAGCATGGAACCACATGTTAAGAACACCATTAAAACGGTCAGTCACAAGTTGTATACCTTAGGTAGAATAAGATACCTAGTTGACAAGCATACAGCACTGCAGATTTATAAACAAACCGTGTTGCCATTCTTTGATTATTGTAGTTTTCTCACAAATAGTGCAAACCTTGCCTCTATACAAAAGCTACAGAGACTGCAAAATAGGGGGCTTAAAATCTGTAAAGGGGATTATTCCAAGATTGAAACCATTACTTTACATAAGGATGCAAAGGTGCCACTGCTCCAGGATAGGAGGGATGAGCAATTATTATTAGTAATGTATAAATATGTCAACAAATTAGGGTTAAGACCAGTGGGTGTGCTATTCACCGGTATGTAGTCATACAACTGTTATACCTTTTGTCACTTTAATACTTGATGCCTTTTACTACATATTCCTCTGAATTTTTTTTTCTGCAGTTATATCTTGGTATAGATGTTATCAAGTGAATACTATTTATATTCATCCTTCATTACACTGCTCATTATTATATGTAAATATGTGCGGGTGGAGGGAATTGTTGCTGGTGGATGGAATCAAAGTCAAATCTAAGTCAAACCGGCCACAAAAAAAAAAAAAAAAAAAAAAAAAACTCTTCTTTACTATGCCCACACCTATATGTCCCAATGTTTTGCAGCCATAAGCATTTCCTTGATGGGTAAAACTGAGGCAAGCCGGGGAGGGGTTCCACAACTGCACAAAATAAAATGATACTGGTAATGGTACATATGTATTACTATATGTTATAGCTCTATTGATTGTTGCCACATGGCTAATGAGCTACTTTCCTAGTTTTAAGCTGAATCTCACATTTATATGGAATACATATCAATAAGTGACTCTCATGCGCACACAATGTGCCAAACCAATAGACACGGCATAGAATGCCTGGACAAAACTGAACTGTAAAGTACCCTTTAGAAAGTGATACACATGTTATCATTGATGAAAAGTAGTTAATACCATATGACTAAAGTCAATGGATTGCAATCCACTAATTTCAATTCGATTCAATGTAAGAATTACCTTATGACCACCTTCCACGTGAGATTACATTGAATAAAAGAAGTCGCCTGACTTCATTGAAACGAAAAACCACTTATCTTACTTAGTTTGGTACTACCAGAATCTTTGATACCCTTGAGTACCGACATCTCAGCTTGTTCCTTAACCTCATTTAATGGCCTATTCCAGCAATTCTATATTCTCATTTTTTTCGCTTCCCATTATAGACCGTGGGCCGATGTAGACCCCCCTGCACCCCCTCCCCAGATTTTTGCAGACATATAATTTCAGGAACCTGACCCTATGAGCTATTGAAATCTGCTTGTCTGCACTTTGTTCACAGGTGGGTGTGGCCGTGAGGTGCTGCTTACCATTACTATTTATAGTAATATATAAACGAAAAACAATTACCATGAATCAATATTTCCTTGATATCTATATTACTATTCCAGATTAAAAACATATTATATGACAGTGATACTGTTTACAGTCAAAGTAATCAGGTGATAGTTTATACATAAATAGCACCGTAAAACCCTGCATAAGGTGCCTGAAACCCCTGTAAAGGGACCCAAACTTTGCCTATATAGCGAAAATACAGCCCAAATTGAGACTTTTAGAATCATAAACAAACCTCATCGTACGCTCATAAGAGTGGAAGGGGAAGGGGTCGGCCTCGGTAGAATATGATAAGTCAGCTATTTTGGAGGTTTTTGCTCATTTACAATCCAATGTTTCTTCTGCCATAATACATCAGAATGAGATCAGATTAGGAAGTGTAGACCAGATTAGACCCCCTTAGAACCTCCCTTTCTTAGAACCCCCCACCACCACCTTCCCATGAAACCCCATACAATTGCAATACCATGACAATGATGGTTATGATATGTAGTGAATACTTTGTATCACCAACACTCTCCTCTCACAGATATATATGTTGAAATCATTTGACTGGCAAATAGTAAAGGTTTAGATAGATCCTCCCCCCTCCCCCACTCTTCTGCAAGGTATGTTGGCTTGGGGGGATATTTAGCTTTTAAGGCCCACTGCTGGCTGGAGGCAGCAACTTGAAAAGCCACTGCTGCCTCAGAGCAGCACTAAAGGATTGCATAAGGGCAGCAGTACCACATCATGGCCTCCTAATATCAGAGCCCTTGTCAGCAAAGTAAAAGATTTTTGTTGAAATCATACTTTAGATACTCAATAAATATTATTTTAGAACAGTATATCAGCCCATTATGCTGCCCTAGGGCATAGAGCCTGCAGTTAAGGCTCCAATGACCTATTTCAAGGGCTGGTAGTTAGAGGGCTAGGTGAGATTATTTCTTGAATCATTCATCAACTCTCATAGGCAGGTAGAGGATGGATACAGTAAAGGAGGAGAGACTGTGTATGTGGCCAACCTGTTCAGGCCACACAGGCTGCTATAATAGGCTGGCCTTGATTCACAGCAGGTTGGCTGTCCAGGCTGCAGAGAGCTAGCCAGAACATGTAGCCTGTTATTCCAGGCTACCATGTTCCATATTCTACCAATTGTGCTTATTATTACTTATCTATAATATAGATTTAAACTGGAAACAGAAATGCAACATACCAGATGCTTATTGCATCCATAATAGCATCAAAGCAAGTTTCTGTTAGAATTCAGAAGGACAGTAAATCAGGCAGAGTATAGAAACATTGAGGAAGGGAACAAGCCTTGTAATGACTTGCAGATGGGTAAATCTGAGCCAATGTGCTTCTTTATCCCAAACAATGGAAAATTAGTCAAAGGAAGTCAAATGAATGTGAAATAGAAAACTGGGAGAATGCCACAGCATGTATCAATTATTGAGGGAAATCATTTTCACTGAAACAATATGAGAGAAGGTGCATTGTATATTTCATCAGACTACTTATATGCAGTAAATTTGAGGTTGATGGATCATTAGAGGCCCAATTATCCAGTCCTAACTTTATCACAGTTGTCCGTTCAATAGTGGTTCAAATATAGTTTATAAGCTAAGAATCTGTTAGGAAACCCTAATAGCAGTCTAGCAGTACGACATCCACCTGAGGCACATGTAGACCGGCTTCAATTAACAATGAAAACAACTCTATTACCAACTAATAAAGTAATATGAAGAAAATTTCAATGTTTGACCAATCATAAATTTTGGGTGTTGAAGTCTACGACCCTATGAAATATGCTGATGCTACAGCATAAAGGAGGAGGAGAGGGCAATTTCAACTTAAATTGATTTTTGATGGGGAGGTGGAGGGTACATAGCACCAGTTCACCTGGATGACTGGATAACTGTGGACCAGTCATTCAGATTCAGTTTGATAGGCATAAACATAAGGGGCTATAGAGAGGTCTGACCCTTTTCCTATTGGTGGAGGGTGTTGGGCCCTCAATCTGCTATTCCTTTTCTTTCTCTGGAACAGTTGGGGTTTAGGATTCCATACTTCTTTACGGCCTTAGTCAATTCTTGGGATGCTACATCCATCTCCTTTGTTATTTGAATATACTAGTAGTTAAAAAAACATGTCTGAATAGGCCAAAGCTAAGATTTATGGCAGCTATCACTCAACACAATGGCTTGCATCCAGTTAAAGTGGATATCTATTTAGGCTTGAGAGGAAACACCTAGCTGCCTCACCAAATCATAAGTCTCTGTTTCTGCTTGTTTCAAAGGTTATTGAATCTTACTCATAAAGGTTATTGAATCTTACTCATATTATCATGAATTATAGGGAATTGACTGAAATACCTGCTGAAATACCATTTTCATGAATATTGATAAGTAAGCATGTGGGATATCCAGTATATGAAATAACTTTCATGAGCAGCATGTCATCAACTAGAACAGTTGTGGCAAAAATTGCATTTTCCGCGAGATGCCAACATTTTTTTGATATCTTTTGAAATCAACCTATGATATACAGTACAAATAACCTGAAAATCTAAAAACCATTTTCTCCTTTTATCCTAAGATACACCAGGGCACATTTTAAGCCCAATAATTAAAGCTCATTGCCGTATATTGGGGACCAAAAACTTAGTTTTTCCTATTTTTGCACCTTCAAAATGGTGCTGTGTCTCTCATAGTTGGCCGATCTACACAATTCTTTCACCATGTAAAAGTACACAATTAGGGCATTATTTCTAGATACCTCATTAAGTTTTTGGTGAAAATTAAAAATATTTTATCTTGTATCAAAGTGTGAGTTTCAGAAGCGAAAACCATGAAAAAACACCTACTTCTCCATCTTTAGGCTAAAATTACTATGAAAAAGTGAGTGATGACCCCCTATTTTCATTAATTCATCTTTTAGATTGAGAAACAAGCTTTTTAAATATGTTTTTACATTTTATATGCCTCTAATAGTTCAAATTCTACCAAAAGATATGTATTTTTTTGAAAACTAACTAAAATCGCCATTTTGACCCGTCCTTTGATACAATTTTTCCCTATAGCATTTAACATGATCCCTATATATGAGAAAAAATGGAGCAAGAAAAAGAAAAAACATGGATTTTGTATCACATTTATGAGTTCTTTCAATATACTGGATAGCTTAGATATTCATGCATTTGTTGGGATTATCCATTGCGGTACTTCATGGTGACCTAATTCAACCTTGACCCCAATAACTGTGATTCAAGGTCAGACAGTGACCTACTTATACAAATGTAAGATATATGGTAACTAATATGATTTATATACTTCTGAAAAGTGTCAATGATATCTCTGACTTGGATTTGATGTCCCTGGTCCATTAAATCAAGATTTTGTTGTTTTATTAAGAGAGAAATCCATTTTTTGCACCCAACCACCTGCTATTAAATGCAGCTATTTTGCCCCAAATGGGCAGCAATTGGGCAGTATTTGCCCTGTTGTAATAATATGGCAGCTGAAAAAATTATCAAATATCTTCCAATTTCCAATAATTTTCAGTATAGATATTCAAAACACCCTATACAAGACTAGGGTTGTGAAAAAACTAGGATATTTTATCATTAATTAGAAAAAAATAAGGCTCTCATGCTGCAAATGCACCAGTCCCCAATATAGAGGAACGGACTATAGTACTTTAGTCTTTTCTTAAGTCAATTTATCAATTGTGTAAAAAATATTTCATGAAATATTTCAAATAAAATTGAAAATATTCATTAATATTTAATATATCCAAATTAGATATTTAAGAATTCAGACATTGAGGTTGAAGGGCAATCAATAAGCTTTGGTTTACTTCTAATCTGACCCTTCTAGCTTGATTATTAAGGGAGCAGTGACCAATCAATTGATGGCGGGGTGATCACCAAAAAATTGATAGGTTTACACAAATAATATGTACCCACGGTCACACCCATCTGTGAATCAAGTGCAGACAAGTGAATTTGTATAGCTGATATACATGTCTATCAGGGAAAAGGTGTCTTATAAAATCCCCAGGGGGGTGCAGGATCCTGCTATCCAGCCCATGGACTATTAGTCCAACAGTCTAGCTCCTGCGTTGTCTGTTCATCCATCAGTGAGTAGATGGAGCAGCTCATAAAAGTAGCCTATTTTGTGAGCAGCTGTCAAATACACAGGAGAAGATAGACCTGGTAACTTATGACCACCAAAATGTCCAAACTGTTGGCCACCTGCCCTATGGAGATGTGATGAACATGTAGGGAAATTGGAATAATGGGCGCAGTTCAACTGACTGTACCCAAGGAAAAACTCAGTCATTACAGATTTCCTGCTAACAACTTAATGCATCTCATTGGTTTTGGTAAATTCTAAATTTTAGCAAGAAAATACATAATATCCGTATATTAGCACTGGTATTAAATTATGTCCATCTAGCACTGGAATTAAAATAATTGTATCACTTTTATATACATAAATGGGCGAGGTATCTTGGCGGTCTATTGTCCATTGTGGCATATTAGATATTGAGTAGGAATTGACAGTGGGTTTGATTCAGTGGTTTTATTTCAGTTAGATTACAATTTAGAATACGGTATAGCTTGACAGAGCAATTTGGGAACCTGAGTATTTTTCAGTTTTGGAGGCAACTGTGCATGTAAACATGTACTCAAGGGACTTTTTCGCATATGCTGTACAGAAGTCTTGTGTATGATTCTCTCTCAAAAATCACGACAAAATATGAAAATAGAAGCATTTGCCATGCATTATTCCCTCATAGGCATCCCAATGTAATGATGATTATATCAATGTCAGATTAATTGAAAATCAGATTTTAATCATGGTTTACATTAGAATCATAGTACGGGCAGGAGAAAAGGCTTGATACGACATCATGTACACTGTAAATAATGTGTGTTGCAGGAACACACTAAATCGTAACACACATGGATATTCAACCCACTATTAACATTGTACTCACTTTATGGACATCAACACACATTTTATAACACCTACACACCTTTTCCTGAAATGTGTTTAGATCCTGAAAAGTGTATTAAATCAACACACATTTTATTAATCTTTTACAATACACTAATGCCAGCTCAGTCTTATCACTGGTATGAAGGTCAGTTATAACAATTATACACATTCAGTTTGAATCTGTACCTGCTGGAGAGAGCAGTGTCACGTCTGTGCTTATTTCTGGTAAGTTATTTTATATATCATCCTCAACATCATTGTTATACAAACTGTAGTATATTGTGGTAAGTTGTTTTATCATAGAATTACATTTATTTAAAGAAATTCTCTCACTGCTATATGAATATGCCAACTTACACGTCATGTATCATCCAGTATAGTTTTTTCATGTTGCAAACAATGACTTATCCTATACATGCAATATATCTGGGATAATGCTTGGCCTCGTATTCTCTTAGGCATGCATTTTGGCGATTTCGTTTAGGCTTAGATTAGCCAAGTTCAGTGTCAATTATCCAAACAACAATTCTTCATTTAATATCATAAAGTATTTTTTCCACTATAATATCAGCTCTAAAAGGTCGCCAAAATAACGACCTAGAGTCATCATTATTACCAACTACGATTTATTGACCTAAGGCAGCAGATTTACTGTAAAACCTCTTACATGAGCCAAAAATAAATTTTGTGATATAAGGCCCAATTCAACTTAAGGATTTGATTGAAATAGGTGGGTTAGCACACATTTGTCTCTTTATCTTATCATCCATATCTTCTCCCACTGTGGAAAGGACCACAGGCTAAACAGCTCAATCTTTACCTATTCCCATACCCACACAAATTACTGTAGACGTAGATATTTTCGCGGGTATAATCTTTTTCTAATTTGATAAAAAAGACAATTTCGCGTGTACTTAAATTGGTTTACATTAGAATCATAATGCGGGCAGGAGAAAAGGCTTGCTGCGACATCATGTATATGCCTAGTTGTCATGATGGTAGCTTTTGTCTAGCAATATAACCAGGCCCAGGAAACCAATCAGGAAGCTTTACGGAACACTCCTCACTTAAATATGGGAGAGGAAGTACCTCTTGAAAAAGACCTATACCAGTTGCTGACTAAACCATTAAGGTCCTGACAAGTTCTTCATTTCGTGTGGCGACTAGGACAATGTGGCTGCCATCAAATCCAATTACTCCTGTCTGGGTGTCTAAAAGCATCCTAAAATGGTGGCCTAAGGGTCAAGCATCCGCCAGGTACTAGTATTCTCCCCCTCCCCCCCCCCAACCAGGTGATTGTGTCCTGCATTCATCAGGCATATGGGGTTAGGGAGAGGTGTTTAGGCTCTGAAGCTACTACCAAGAGAAATGGGGCTGATACAGGAAAATCACTTCGAATACTGAGTCACCTTCCATCCCTTACAACGGGATCACATATTCTAATCTCGGTTCAATTTTGGAGAAGCCCTTCTTAAGGTTACGTGGACGTAAATGCTGCCCTCTCGTGAGTCATATGGTATTCAGGACTGCACTGAAGGGTGTTCTGACTGCTGATTGGTTTAGAATTAGACAGAAGAAATTTTGGTAAAATTATGAAAAAAATCACAGGTGTTCCCAAATAGGTAATAAATGGAATAGTAGGTGTGTTTTTATATTATGCCAGGCCTTGGGGATTTTATGAGGCATGCAAAAGTTAATCTGGCCAATGGAGATTTTTAGGCCCAAAATAGGGTAGAATGGCACTCACTGCACATATCATTCCCTTATTTAAGATTTTCAGGGTTAAGCCTATCCAACATTCTGTCAGATTGTGTATGAGGGATGAGTTAACTGTGCTATGGTTGAAATTTTTACCAACGAACATTTTAGGCGGCTGTTTTTGTGTGTTATGCTATATAGAAACATAGAGGAAATGGATTTAGTTCCACGTGACCTTAACCAATATCAAACTCTTAGCATTGTTAAATGATCTCTAACCCCCTCTGAATCTATGAAAACAGTGGACTTGGTTGCTTGATTTGGTTGTCATGAAAAACAAAATGTTGTTCTCTGTGAACAAAAGTAAATCATTTCTCGTTTTTCTGTCCATAAAGCTATTAATGGTCCTGTTTCGCTATTATACTATTTCTTTGATTATACAGCAATTATACTGATACCTTGGTGAGGTACGGCCTATTCTGAATTTCTCTGCATCACCTACATGTTTGAGGTGTCATCTTTCAGCAACTATTTGGGACATTTTACCATGCAAAGCAAATTTCAGTGGCTGTATATCAATATTCCTTACACATGGAAGGCATAAATAACATGAGCGTTTATTGTCTTTTTCACATCAGGGTCCCCTTTCTAATCATCCTTCCAATACAGATAGTCCAGTTGTCAACATAGATGTGAAGTGTTAAGTGTAAACAGTATTAGGCTTACCTTAATTTTGCGGGAAGGGGGCTCCATAATGTACATGTACGCAAATTTCCTCCAGCAACTGACCCCCTCCCATACATTAAAATGACGGGTTTACACGGGTAATTCCATAAGAAACCAATACTCAAAAAAGATCCTTGGTGCATAGATACTTTGTGTAGGGCCTCCAAGAGGGAAAATACGTTCATGACACATCATTGTACTTTCAGGTTGGAGACATACCAATCTGCTTTAATGTCATGTCCTAATCGCAATAACGACAACTCCATACTACCACAGTCAATTCCTAATTTCAGTCAGTTTGCTTTCTCCTAGAGTCCAACGTCCCAGCTGATTAGGACTGATATTTCTACAAGGTCCCTGCAGGCCTAACCACAGTTATTTAATAGCCTCCTCTGCCAAAAATCTAACCCATGTGTTTCCTTTGTCTAGCAGCTCCTGTCCTACCATCCACCAATGAGAAGATTGAATGGCTCGTGGGTTAGCTGCTAGTAGCTGGGCAGCACATTATGTGAGCAGCTCTCTAATATATACAGGAGAAAATAGACCTAGTATCTAATGGCCACTGAGATATCCAAACTTTGGGCCACCTGCCAGGAAGGGATTGGTTGAACATATGGTGTAATAAGAGCAGTGCAGTCTGAACGTCCACCTTTCTCTTTTGTATCCAGGGGAATTTCCAGTTCATCCATCTAGTGCTAACCTGAACATGTTCAAGGAGGTGTTAGCAGCTGGTTAGTGATGCGAAATTCATCTTCCATCACCACTGCTTTAAAGATCTCCGGCAAGACTTCACACTGGGTATGATCACTTATAATTAAAGTATCACACAAGTATTTCTATTGAAATAGCAGCGGAAATACGATGTGGTCACAAATCATAGAAAGTGTGCATATGGGGCCTCACATGTCATTCGACCAGACATGTGCCCAGAATCATGAAAAATAATTCTTATAAGTATGCTTCTTTTATGATAACAAGGACACATCTGACATAAATGATAATGTGATTTTCTTAATCTACAGGTCAAAATAGTCTGGACCTGAGATTTTCATGGAGGTATGATGATTGTTTCTGTAGGAAATGAAGCCCCCAACATGGCTTGTAACTTAGGCCCCTAAATGTCATTCGCCCAGACACAATTTCGCCCAGACAATTTTGGGCCCATTTTAGCCCCCTGGAGCCCAAAATATTCATATGGGACCATCAAAACCCATATGAAACACAAAGATCTCATCCAGCCTGACACTTTGAGCCAAAAAAATAGAGGGGGAAACTAAAATTCGAAAAGTAGGGGCTGGAATACCTCCAAATTCGTCATATGCAAACCTTCTATGATTTTCGACCATGTACATGTAAATGGGATAAAACTGAACAGTTGGTGCGATTAATTATACTCCAACATCATTAGTTATGTTTTTGATATCATGGTACTCCGCTTAGTAACAAAAATATAACTCGCCCAGACACTCTTGCTGCAGTGTATTGACCTTAATTGAGGTTCCATTTTAGTTTTCAATGGTTCCATTGTACTATATGGTATAACATCGGTGTATTGGTGTCTTGTTCATGGGTTGGTTGCTGATCATTGATTGTACCATCGATCAACTGAAATTTATGGAAGATATTGAACCAGGCTCCCTGCTAGGATGATTGCACAACATAGAAGGCGAAAATCCCTGGCTTATTAGGGATCTATTTGAGATCTAGGCCTACATGACAGGTCTATTTCGCTTCCCCGGCCTTTTATAAGTATAATGACACAATGACGTTGCAAAACAATTGGGTGATAGATACCGATTGGCAAGAATTGGATGGCTGCGCTGAAGTCAGATGGCCACTCTATGAAATAAATTAAAACAATTCCAATTGGATGATGTTATAAACCAGGACTGGTGCGAACATCAGACTGCCAAATGAAACACAGCATGCGGAAAAAAATATTACCATTTGAATCCTTTCTTATCGGCAATGCTAGACACTGGAGGGAAAAAATAAAGGTGTGGCAGCATAAACAATGTATTACTTTCCACCACCTCGTGCTTGTATTAATGTACCAATTTCTGTTCCTGTCACATCCTGCACATGTGCCGTTGTAAAGAACCAGCAAATCATAATACAGGCTGATGTAATTCAAACGAAATAGATTTTAGCCACAGCTCGTCTGCAGACTACAATCCTTTATATTCTTGTACATGTGAAAAGTAATCTATAAAGTGTCTCTCCAGAATCATGGATGACCATGCTAGATTTATAGAGAGCTTTTTGTTTGGGTACCACAAAGGGCCTTAACATATTGGAATCTATTCCTGTACAACACTACCCAGAGTAACTGTTTTACAGACAATAATGAATAATATTGGAAATTATTAATCACATAAGTCACAGTCCTCATAAACTTTGAGCCATAGTAACAGCATGTCCAATGCAATTTGACATAATGCATACCATTACTATTTATATCATAATTCCCATGATAGAAAAGTGACAACTACAATTATTTACGTCATTTGTGGAGGCTAATGAAGGAACAGGCTGAGAATTGATGATCCCATGGGACATGTGATCTGCTGGTCTGCTGTAGGTTAAAATACAGAGGCAACCTACAGGAGTTTGCACAATGTTTACACATATCAAGTCAGTGAGTGGTGATTGGTAATTACGCATTGTGACAAAGTCTCATTACATGAAATTGACTTTGGCACTCCTATTCAGTGTTTGGTTGTTTGTAAAAGAGTTTAGAGAGTGGCATTTTAGCCAATGCAAACCTTCAAAAGATAAGTGCTTTATTCCATCTCTGACACAGCCTTTGGTGATTATTGTCTCAGAATCCTCCCCCCCCCCAGCACTTTCATGTCTATAATGTTACACAATATCGTTGGTATGTGGATCTTTCGGTATTGCTGATCGGGCATAGTTTAGGTACAAATGATATCAATTCTTCATAATTATACAACCTAAAACTCTCTTATCGGTGACAACCACCCACACTGCATGTCTTTAACGCATACTTTAAGTTCATTAACCGTATTTCCCACCTGATACCTGTCTGTCGACAGTTACCCCTTACGAGAAGATCGTCTTAAACAACTACAAATACTAAGAGGAATGTGCCTCGGGTTCCTTCATTAAATTTCCAATTACCACTAATATTGGTCTTCATCTTTCATCTTACATAAAGATACTGTTACAATCCTCTATAATATATTTTCAGACCATATAAGCTATCGAAGAGCAAGGTTATAAATGTTCTCCGAAATGAAGATTATTCACCGGCCTACTGTCCAAAGACTGAAACAAAATAGGCAGTCGCTTTTGTAAATCGGTCTTCAATTCAAATTTATGAATTTATTCATGTAAATTCAACTGGAAGCCATTTCTTAAGGCACTGCGACAGACCACAACCACTATGATTTGAAACCCCATAACTTGGTACCAGCATTATGCCATTGTGAGAATGCATGAAATGTCTTATACGATACTATTAACCAGTATCTAATTGGCCATAGACATGTAATAGCCCTTAACCCAATGGAAAGGGGAAAATTCACATTGGTGCGAATAGCCATGGTTTTCACTAATGTCACTGAGTGTTGGTCACTCACAGAGGGAAAGCTTCATAAATCTGACAGTGTTCAATAGAATATGTCTTTGATAGCTTACTATTTGGGATATCCTCTGGGTGATTAAAAAAAAGAAGCAAACGGATAGCTTTGATAAACTTTCGGTGGCTGAGATTTGGCGAATTTGAGATGTCAAAACATGTCCAAATAGGTAGCACCGCCCATCAGTTGCTTACTTCCAGTTTGCTATCTCCCTTGTGGCCCTTCAGAGAAAACCAAACACCAGTGGTACTACCTCCAGAATCAAGGATCTCCATTGGAAATTCAAGGCTTTGTATCAATTTAGGAACCTTTCCTTGACAGCATCTCTGTGAGCTGAAGATTAGAAATGACGACCTTCAAACACAAGGTCTTAACACTATTTGAGCTTTCTTTTCAGAGGCCTTGTTAGTGTATGGGAGGTAGAAACCAAGAAAGACCTACAGCGTGTGTCCACATGGGATCCGACTTATCTTAGAGCTTCTGTATCTAATCAGATATATAAGGAGTGAGCTAGACACATGTAACTTTGAATTCTGGGAAGGAATGGTCAAAAATGCTAGTTAAACAGATTGCCATGGCAATTTACAGAAAAGGGGGTTAGTGATTCATGGTAGTGAAGGGGCATGCCCCCTGAGTTCACCATGTGACACTGCAAAGAGACTGATATGAACCCTTTTCATTGGCAGAAAATGTGGAAATGCCCATTCCAGGACTGAATGTTCCCCAATTCCGTTCAGCTATTCTTTCATTGAAACAAAATAACAGAAAAACAGATTTTCCTGCAATCTGACATTCTCCTTATTATCCATCTTTATAACATAAACATAACCTACAAAGGGATTGCCTGTTTCTTTCTGCCATATGGGTCAGGTCGTCAGAAAGTGTAAGATTTTACCCTTGAAGGGCCTGAGAAATTAATCTTCTAATAGCTTTATGTAACCTTAACAAATTTGTGAAGGGACATCCCCTCACCTCAGAAAACCAAAAAATACTGACTTGGGATGTTGGGTTCCATTTTTATTGCTTGTTTTGTGTCATGTAACGTCTGGTACCAAAATGATGAAATAAGAGGTAATTAAAGTTACTCTCAGTAATATAGGAATGTCCCATTATGCATAACAAACACATGAAATAACAAGGCCAACATGTCGATCATTGACTTCAATTATAAAAATGGAACAAACTTTGTGTTATGCATGCACGGTAGACTGCCTCTTATATGATGATAAAAGTACCGGATGTTACTTAATGTCCGGTACTTTTATCAGAATTATTTCACATATGCTGCTCTCACACAGAGACAAGTGTGACCAGGCAAGCAAAAACAACTCTCTGCAGGTAAATTCATTATCAAAGTTCATCTCAAGATGTTTAAAATGAGATATCATTGGCTTAAATATTCTCAGTAGTTGTGTCAGAACCCCTCCTTGAACATTGGTCGTTATTCATATTTGAAATCAAGGATTGAGCTCTAAAAACATTATTAACCATATTAATGACTAAAAGAGGTGTTTTACCTTGATGGGTCACAAATGTGGATAGACACACAATTGTTTCACCAAAGTAGGGGATAATAAGGCCCTCCATAAGGGTAATAACATAGATTTTGAAGCTCCATTTGTTCATGTTTTATAACTGATTTAGATTTAAGTAATGGACGTTACAAATTACAGATTTCCATTTCCAAAGACACATGTAACATGTACTAGGAATACCCCCTGCATTAAGGGCCCTTTTCGCAGATCTTGTCACACATGATGAAAAATTCTCACTCAGTAACATGTTCAAACCTCATGGAAATGACACCTATGACCATATACAATACAAAAAAATGACTTTGTGATACTTCAGGTGTTCTTTATTCAATACAGGACACTTGTAAAAAATACAAAAAGTCAAAAAGGAACAAATTTGGCTGTTTTTTTCACTTCGGCAGGCTATAAGTGTGAGAATTTTTAATGGATGACCATAAATTCGCATCTTTCTGATAGCCCTAAGTGTCCTCTAGCAAATGAGTCTATGTAAGACAAGATTGGTGTTCAACTTCTTTCTCCATAGCCATAAGAGTCCACAATGACCCAAAAACACAAAATCTACTGCTTTCTGGCGACCTGACCCATATATCATTATTTCAGAGCAGGTTGAGAACCAATCTAACAGGTACTTCACAAAAAAGGTAGCTTAGGGGTCCTAAGATTGAAAAACCTCCTAATCGTTATATAAGATTAGGATTAAAATGTTGCGCACATAGTTTGGTAGGGCATAGGGTAGCAGTCACGGCAGTGCAAAGACTATTAGTATTAGCGACTATGCTTGGCACTGCAGAGGCCATTACTTAAGTAATTATGATTTCACACAGCTACTACGATTTAAAGACCTCAAATCACTTGGACTGCTCTGCTATGTAAGATAAGTGCTTAAATAGTTATTGCATATTGTCTGTAGGGCAGTTGTACCAGTGCAATTATCAGTGTCCACTATATGCAGGGATGCAGGGCTGTAATGGTAATGGGGTGAGAGCCCCCACTATGATTTGAAGTGTAGAAGTCATAGTTTGTTATGAAATGCCCTCCAGCAGTATTGACAGAATTGATTGTGATCTGATGCACACCAGTCATATACCAGTACTCACTTAATGCATTTGTGACCAGGCAAGCAAAAACACCCCTCTGCAAGGAATTAATTATCAAGGTTCATCTCAAGATCTTTAAAATGAGACATCATTGGCTTAAATATTCCTAGTAGTTATGTCAGAACCCCTCCTTGAACATAGGTCGTTATTCATATCTGAAATCGAAGATTAAGCTCTCAATACATTATAAACTATAATAATGTCTAAAAACACAATAAAACAGACTTTTTCATAAAAGATTATGTTGATTTTCATCATAGGTTTTGATCTAGAGAGAATTTTCCATTTCTGTTTTCAGTTTTGGGTTTTTGGTGAGTATCCCCGAAAATTGGCATAAAAATCTGTAAATTTTGATTATTGGAATGGTTGCCATGGCAACTAGTAACAGGCATATTGGTTGATTTCTCATGAAAAAATTTTACCATCCAAATATGGGCCATTTCTACCGAAAACTGTGCATCTTAAATGAAACCATTGAATTCTGCATGTATTTTTATAATGATTTTAGAGTAATTTTGTCCCTCCAATGTCCCTGGTGGCCAAATGGGGAACTAAAAATCCCCTGGGGAGGGGTGTTTCTCCTTGATGGGTCACATTTACTAATGAATGAATCCTAGAGATTATGTCACTTGTATAAGCATTTCTGCTGATTGACTGAACAGTAATGAATGACATTGTTAAAACAACATACTACCCATTATGATAGTACTTTGCTCTTTTAAACAACCACTTTCTTGAAATGAATTCCCTTATGCCAAGGTCATGGTCCTTCTCATTCCCTCTGTAGCTCTGTTTGTACATCCCCTCACCATGGGGCTTTCCCTTACAACTGAAATCAAAAGCCAGGAGTCCCCAGGCCATTTCAAACGGCACGTGGTCTTATTAGTCATTGGTCTTTTTGTCATGCAGCCTTTTTTTGTAGATTTGTTAGGGTAATGCAGCGACTGACAGATCAGTGGGAAGCTGACCCTGGGGGAACAATATTAACCTGGCCCTTGTTTTGTAATGAGAAAGTGGCTATTACAGTATGAATGCTGGTATGGAAAACAGCCTCTGCTGCATGTTCTGTCATTAGTCTGCTCTCATTACTGTTCAGTCAGCTAAGGATTTTCAGCACCTATCTTCAGATAAATGCTATAAATTATGCGAGAGGTGGGTCCGACATGATCGCAAGCATATCCTCTTCTTGTGTTGCTTTGCTGTATTGTTAGTAGTACAGGAAATGCATACCTCACTCCGGAGCACTATTCTATTTTACTCTTATCAGGAGGAGAGGATCAATTTTTATGCAGGGTGGTCCACCATTCTGTGGAAGGCAATAAAGGAAGTATTTCTGGAGCCTATCCTGTACGGGTATCACTAGAACAGATATAAAATGCCATACCCTCTCCTCTATAATCAGATGTAGATGTTTACAAGAATGTAAAACAAAATCCCAGCCTGCCTGGCTCTTATGAGAGAATCATACATACCTTGCGCGGACAACAGATAGTTGTTTCCTTTAAAAATGAACCTCGCAAAAAAGGGTAAAATGTAGAGTTTCTTTATTGAAGTTTGACAACAAACTGAAATATCTTTCAGCATGAGGTGACTACCCTAGATTTTCAGACCAAGCCGCCCAAAACCTTTTTTCTTTGGCCTTACCATATCTGTATGCCTTATTATTATATGATCACTGTTCAAAGTGTGTAACCAAATAATTAATTATGTAATTATCACTTTTATATTCTATTATTGGCATAATCATTTAATGTAGTTGACGGTGCAATTGCATCCAAAAGGAAGAAACTAGAGACAATACAAAACAACTCTCTAAGGTGCTGTATCTCAGTAAAGAGAGCTATTGATATATATTACTAGAGTCAAGCTGCATGAACGCACTGGGTGCACCAAATCCCAGTAAACACACTTACATTTATTAACATTCAGGGAACGTAATTTTAGGGGTCAAATAACGTAATTTCTGTATGTTCTCTGAACGTAAAAATGTAAGTTTTTTTTTAGGTAACTGAACGTAATGTAACGTAGATTTACGTCCGCAGAACATTCTCTGAACTTGATATTTATGTTATATATACGTAATATTTTTACATTATCTTAATATAAAAAAAACATTTTTCACCCATTGGGTAGATATCTAGTGAACATCATTGAATGTTTATATACGTAAAAGGATTGATGTGCATCTACGTAACCTCAGAGATGTAAATCAATGTTTATTTTACGTCATATGTATGTTCTAATGATGTATTATTTTTACATTACATTTCACTAGAATTTTTACGTTTATTTACATAATTGCCTGATAGGTTTTTAACTGATGTCTACAGCACAGGAACGTTTTTTTACATCTTTACACATGATATCATCCTAGGAATTTGATGTTTATTTACATCATGTTCTGATGAGATTTCAATCATGGCATTACATTTACTCGTAATGAATTCTGATGGAAATTGGAAATTATGGTAATAGCTATCGTTCAAATAAATTTATCCCCATTGTATTTAAAAGAACATGCTATGTATATATCTGAACAGAATCATCCCTTTTCATTTGAGATAGCCCATTTCTATGAATAACAAGGACAAAGCAACACATGATTAACAGTACAAATTATTTTATCAGCAGTATTTATTGTATGTATTTTTAAGCCAACTTTCTACTTTATGCAGAGTTTAAGAAAAATCCTGCTATTTCTGCTGTTCCTAAAAACACAAAGTAAAGTGCTTACAATGAAGTATAAAGGGATAATCATTATCAAAATACATATGATATCAGCTTTAAAAAGAAGATTATCTTAGGGACCATCCCTTAATTATGTAGGAGTATTTTCAGCTGAAATTCCAGGTATTTTGAGGTTATCAACCAGCAGTAGTCATAAATACTATCTCTCTAATTCATGTATGGATATGATTGATATAAAAATACTATACAAAATAGCTTCTGAAATGGGTCCAAATATAATGTATGTAAGAGGGGAGAAGCCCCAATGCATACATGGTGAAACAGATGGGTGGGGGTAAAATCTTCGGCAAAATGTGCATATGCACTTAATGGATGGTCCCTTAGTTGGCACTGCAGATTAGGTACTTGCATAATTGGCCATGTCTGGAACAGGCCTTTTGGTAAAAGGAGTCCTTCATGGTGCATGCTTCGGACAGCTGCACCAGGATTTGCCTTCCTATGGCATGAACATTATTAAACCTATTGCCAAAAAAACCTATTTACATGGATGGTTTATTCAATGTTTGAGACTGCAAATAGAGAATTACATGTCTTTCTGTGCATAAACTCTGTGTACTGATTTAGATGTTTAGCAGTATACATGACTTTACTTCAATTACTTGTTTAACTGCAGGGGTTCTACAATTAGGAAAGATACTGTTAGGCTTAGGACCCTTCTGAAACATAAATTTCCTCTTCAAAATGATTTCAGGTCCTGTATAATCACACAAGGGAGCAGGTATTTGTGAGCAGAGAGAGTAAAGTGACCATGAGTCATCCACTTGGACCCACATTTCAGTTATGAATACATACACTTGTAGACAGAGAATCATTTGGAAAGTTAGGGAACTATTGCAAGCCTACATCAGAGGTCTTTTGCCACCTTATAGCTTTTCTAATCTTCTTTATCATTGTTTGAGAAGGGAGTTGGGGCAAGTTAATTATTGATAGCTCCAGTATTTCTGTATCGCAGTAGTGGCTTGGTATGCATAGCTGTTGGACTTCCTCTATGGACACTATCGGTTTTGTAGCTTTTGTTTGAGCTTCTGATCAATGTTCATTGCAGCCTTTCAATACAGCTTCAATATAACCATCTATGACAGGCTTGCACTCAGGCATGAGGATCTCTGCAAAAGAAGAACAATATATTAGCAAATTCCAGTCAGTAGTTATTGACATTTGTCTCACTGCTTTTCTATTAAAATGATGCCTAGGCACAACACTGTCCATCTATTATATTCACCTACATTCATATGAGAGATAGGTGATTCATAGGGTACTGCTAAACATTTATTTCATCAAGCCAATACTAGAGAAGGTACTATTAGCAGTATGGAAAAGTGGTCTGGTCTTCACAGGCAGGCTTTGGCCAGTGGTGGCAGTAGAAATATATATCAGAAGGTGGCAGGTGTTTAGCAGCCTGCAATGCATTTATCAAAGTGTATATACATTTTGATTACTCTGAGGACAACATTGTAGTTATATTCAGCCAATTCATATGGCCATGGGTAAGATATTGACCTGAAAATCTGGCTGGCCATCATCTGCCAATAAATATGGATGATTTCTAGGGACTTTAATTCAATACCTGTAACCCTAAAGGGCTTAATTCAAATACGCATAATCAATTTTACTGCACCTTTGGCGTTAGTCAATTCATGTGTGATCCTTTGGGTATTCCTCACCACCTGGACAACCTTGGGTTTGCATTTTGAGCGGTTACTAGATTAAATATAAAAGAGAATAGAATGAATGTACTGTAATGAATAATACAAAATAGGCAAGTGCTCATTCCATTTACCAACATGAAAAAATGAGAAAGGAAACTAAATGTAGGCTGCAGAAAAAAAGGCCAGAGATTTGGCTAAATTGGGTTAATGTGGGACAATCAGTTCAAATCATCCCAAGACAATCATGTGGACAAAGTTGGCCCAAGATGGGAAAACCTTGGGCCGAATAGTCAGATTGACTTAGGTTGGGCAAATTTGGTCAAATCAGTTCAATATCAGACACAATAGGTTGCATTGGGTCAAGTAGAGCTGTTTAGACCCAATCTATCCATTTTAGACCTACCTGACATCTCTCTGGCCAATTTGACCCATCTTTGGCCAATTCAACCCTTTTGCAGAGGATTCGACCCAATATACTCATTTTGGTTAATACCACTTAATTTGGGCCAACTGCTTTGGACCCAATTTATCCAAATTGGGTCTACCAGGCTCATTTTGCCCTATCTCTGGCCATTTGACCCATCTTGGCCAAATTTGACTTATTTTGACAAAGAATCACCAGTTTTGACCCAATTTGTATTCCTTTTTGATGAAGATAGTTTTCTTTTTACAAAGCTATATGTGACCCATCTGGAGAACACATGCATCCGGGGGGAATTTTTAGTTCTGCATCTGGCCACCAGGGGGCAGTGTATGAGTAAAACACTAAAAAATATACCAAAAATGCCTTAGATCAATTTTTGACAAGGAATCCAGTGGAATGCTCAGAATTATTCCATCTCTACCTAAAACATTCCATTTATGCAAAATAAACATGCGTTGCCATGGAAACATGGAAAATCAGCAGATATGGCTATTTCCGGTTGCCATGGAAACCACTGCATTATTCTAAATGGACATTTTTGCAACAAATGTGTTGGATGTTTAGATAAGGAACTCAGAACAGAAAACAGACCCAAAAAATTCCCTCTAGAACCATTTTTATGATAAAACAACGCATTACTTTCTTTTTTTTTCCACAAAACTGTATTCTTTTGCATTATCAGTATTAAACTTAATTATGCTAGGATATAATGCATTTAGAGATTATTTGCATTATTCAATTGCTCACACCAACATAGGTTTAACAAGCAATTACAGAAAAACTACCTGGAATATTGTAGCTCAAGATATCTCATTTTAAAGCCTGTGACCTGAACTTTAATAACCCTTTTCCACCTGGATGCAGGTTTTTCACCATCTGGTCACATATATAGTGGTTGGATGGTTTAACATTATCTGCAGTACAACAGTTAGTGGCCATTGATACAGATAGTGGTTGTACAAGGGTTAATACACTTACAGAGTTCATCTAAACTGGACACACACCATGACATGGGCTCACCCTGAAGTATGCAACTACAGTGGGAGGGCTATCTTTACAGACCACACAAGTATAGGGTTCTTATTATATCTTCAGGTGTATATACCATGATACTCAATGGAAAGGAATGGAGAATTGCGATAATGTACAGTGGAAATAATGATCCAGTGAATGGCATTATTCCTTGTGGATAAATGTAATAGGGCTTGTGATAGAAGTACTATTCAAGAACATTGTTCAATATTGAAGCCAACAGGGCATACTGTTAGCAGAGATACCAACCTGAGATATAACCACACAAGTCATAAAATACTAGCTAAATACCTTATATATGTTTGTGACAGCCTTTGTTAACAATGCACCATTAAAATGAAGAACTTAACATACAATGATGAGGGAATGGTGAAAAAGAGCAGATATATACTTACACTGTAGTGGTTGATATAGCAGTCTGGTATATGCAGGAGACTGTTAGGTGTGGGCAGTGTTGTCCAGACTGGTAGTATTGGTGCATGGAGTGGTCATTATGTATGGGGCTGGTGGGGGTGTGTTTCCATTTGCTTGACATCTATCTCATACTGTGACTGTAAGTTACATTTACCAACATGGCATATCTACATCAGCTAGGACTAGCACAGTTTGTCAACTATACAGGTTTTGTCAGGTAAACAGTGATGGAGTTTCAAAACTGCTGGTTGCATATAAAGGCACTGAACAGGCCCCTATCTCATTTAGGGGTTGCCACATTTGAGGAAGTTAGAGTGAAAAAGGCCAACTATCAAGTCGCAGCTTTGAAGAGGTGTCATGATGTACTGGGGTTGACTCCCTTTCTCTTTTATATAGTTTTCCAAAACACTGTTCCAAAAGGTGCACCCTTATCAGTGAGCAGAATTCAACAAAACCACTACCCTTATCACGGGAAAACGTGTGCACAATCCTGATACACTCATTGCAATATGTATCTCTTTGTTATGATTGATTTTTTGCTCCTTTACAGATAGATCTAATAGCCACAGCCAAATTGCTGCAGCCTCTCCATATCACAAAATGGCTTGTCCTGTAAGTCTATACCAGAGGTTATTTGCCTGCACCCAATGTACTCAATTTAGCTGACCAACTTGGCACCTCAATCACCTCTGTCACTAGAGGGAGGCCCAGGGCCAAGTCAGAATGATTGAGCTCTTGGGTACCCCCTTAGCAATAAACAACTATCATGTACAATGCTTATCCTTATGTTATAGGTGTGGCTTTGGTAACACACATGTACCTATCATGGGTGGGGAAGTTTGTGCAAAACTTTTTATGAGTTTTTATGTCATCTGCAGAATCCTAAGTGCTCAGTACATTTTTATCATGCTCACAAGAGTCCTCAAATTCCTCAAATTATTACATGGCTTTGCATATATACATGATTCCACTGTAATCAGTGGTAGTGTGCAAGTGACTTAGGGGATCTGGCAGCAGTGTGCCAGTGAACTAGGAGAGCCAGCAACAGTGTGCAAATGACCTAGAGGGTATGATCACAATGTGTTAGTGACCTAGGGGATCTAGCAGCAGTGTGCCAATGACCTACGGGGTACGGCAATAGTATGCGAGTGAACTAGGTGGGCCGGCAACAGTGGGGTGTGACCTATGGGGTATGGTGACAGTTTGCCTGTGACATAGGGGATCTGGCAGTAGTGTGTGATTGACACAGGGGTATGGTGGCAGTCTTCCAGACATTATAGGGGTTACGGCGGTGGTCTGCTAGACATACACTGGTTATGACGGTAGACTGCGAGTCCTGTAATGGGTACTGTAGCAGTTTGCAAGAAATATAGAGCACTAAGACATATCGAGGTTACTGCAGCAGTCTGCGAGACATATAGGATTTATGGTGACAGTCTGCGAGACATATACAGGTTAAAATGGCAGTCCGCAAGTGAACTGATGGCAGTCTGCGAGACATACAGGGGGTTACAGTAGCAGTCTGTGAGACAAATAGGGGTTTTGGTGGCAGTTTATGAGTCCTCTAGGAGGTATTGCCGCACTTTGCAAGACATATATGGGTTACAACGGTCCTCAATCCTCTAATGGGTACTGCAGAAGTCTTGTAGAAAAATTTGAGTTATGGCAGAGTTTTGGTGGCAGTTCATGAGTCCTCTAGAAGGTATTGCCGCACTTTGCAAGACATATATGGGTTACAACAGTCCTCAATCCTCTAATGGGTACTGCAGAAGTCTTGTAGAAAAATTTGAGTTATGGCAGAGGTCAGCGAGTCCTCTAATGGGTACTGTGACAGTCTGCCAGATATATGTATGGGTTACAGCAGCAGTCTGTGAGTTACGGCACCACTGTGTGAGACCTTTAATGTGTACTGTGGCAGTCTGCGAGAAATATAGGGGTTACATTGGCAGTCTTCAATCCTCTAATGGGTACTGTTGCAGTCTGCGAGACATATACAGGTTACAACGGAGGTCTGTATGTTCTCTTATGGGTGCTGTGGCAGTTTACAAGTCTCCCTATATATATAATCATGTCTTGCAGACTGCCACTGTAACTCCTATGTGTTGGACAGACTGCTGCAGTACCTCTAGAGGATTTGTAAACTGCCGCCATAACCACTATATATTTTCCGTGCTGCCAGTGTAACCCCTATATGTCCCCTAGACTGCTGTAACCACTTTATGTCTCGCAGACTGCCACAGTACCCATTAGATGCCTGCTGCTGTAACCGAAATATGTCTCACAGACTGCTTCCGTACCCTGTATGTCTTGCTGACTGCTGAAATACATCGCTGACTGCCGGCTCAACTCATATATCCCACAGTCTGTTGCAGTATCCCTAGAGGATTTGTACACTGTAGCCATGACCCTACCATTGTGTCCCCTGTATGTCTCACAGACTGCCGGCGTAACCCCTAAATGTCTTGCAAACTGCTGCTTTAACCCCTATATGGCTTATAAAGCCACTTGTGGGTTTACAGTGGGCTTATGGGTATGCATATCCGTATGCCCATGCCATGGTGTTTCTGGTTAATATGTCTCCCAGACTGCCACGGTACCCTCTCTATGTCTCTGACTGCCACGGTACCCCCTATATGGAGACTGAAGGCATAAATTTGCCACCACATCCTCCGTCTTCTATTATAAAAGGATGACTACCAATGTATTCAATACATACCTGATACAAAATGTGTATGGCAAATTCTTGCGTTGTTGACCTTAGCCTCTGACAACGGAGACTGCATGTTCTGTTATGGCTGCCTGTGGATTGCAGTGACCCATAGGCCCCTTCGATTTGTTTGGGATGGATGTCTTGCCATTGAAATAGTGTAGAATTGTCACTTTTCCATCATGTTTCGGCAGCCATGGCAGGGGCGTGGGAAGCAGTTTCAGAGTGGGTGGGCCCAGGGGGGTTTTCTGCAATTTTTGACATCCCTTTGCTTGACCTATTAGTTTTGACCTTTTGAGGAGTTGGCCAAAAGTGGGGGGGGACATGTCCCCCCTGTCCCCCCTGCTTTCCATGCCCATGCATGGGCAGTACAAGGAGGAATATTTACTGTGGAATGGTATGCTGATACATACTTTACTACTCAGCAGCATACACAGTGGTGGGCACCTGAGAAGTACCAAGGACAGAAGCACTTATATTCTCATATAGCTGTGTCGACCTGCTGAATAACAGCAGAGGTATTAGAGTCTTTTTCCCTAGCCCTAACACCAAGGGTTATTATAAGCAATGTCATGATAAATTGCCTTTGGTGGTGCACAATGGCACCCCCTTTGGTTTGGCTATTGGAGTATTGTGCACTCAGGTGTGATAGACAAATTTCGCAATTTTACCTTTAAATGACCATTATGTGTGTGGTGCACATATGTGCGGGCACTGACACATTCCTCTGTGAAATTGTGTAATGTAGTTCTCTCCATGAATATGACCTTAGCTGTCGAAATGGCATTAAACATCTATTACTCACTCACTTAAATGACCATTAATCAAGGCCCTTAAGATCATGTTCAAATCATGTTCCTCATAGTACTCAAATTACATAAATTTACATTTAGGCATGGAAATAATTTACTTAGATGAAGGTTCAAATGATGCTTACTGAATCCCCAACCAAAAAGGCAAATGACATGATTTCTTGTTAAATGATGTAAATACTTTACGTAAATAATACGTACAGAAAACGTTCAGAGAACGTTCTGTGAACGTAAATTTGCGTTGTATTACGTCCAGTAACATGAAAAAACCCTTACATTTTCACGTTCAGAGAACGTTCTCAAATTACGTACAAATTATGTATGTGCGTTTACTGGGATTGAGCTTTCAAGAGATGGAGGAAACAGCTCCTTGGCACCATGTATACGCTCAGCAGGACTCCTTACGATGTAATACTTCATAATAATGCAGTGAGGAGCACGGTTGGGGGAAAAAACTGTCAGAAACCGGTATACTTATTTGGTTTGTCCACTGAATCTGACACAGCAAAATGGCGGCCTTCCCAACCCGGACCTAGTCCTCAACTATATTTCTAGATGGACCTTTTCTACACTGTCTTCATCCAGGACCTAAGATTTAATTCCTTTTTGAAGTCTCAAATGAGTTTTGAGTTTGAGTTTGAAAAGTTTGATTGACTATAAATCAAATTTAACAATTAGTTGTTCATCATAGCCAAATACAGAAAAGAATAAACAGAAGACATCCAAGTATTACCAAGGATGAAACACATTAGATACAATATATAGCGAGCTAGTACCAATTCTTAGATAGTGATGCAAATACAAATAGAGTGTAGAAATTTAGGACCTATAGACAAACTCCGCTTGTATTAGGGTAATTGTGATTCATTAAAGGTATCTAAACCTAGAACAGCACAATTAACCTTTCATTTTATCATATCGAGAAATCTTCGTTTCCCTTCAGATATTTGTACATCTGCACTTAGTTCTCTCCACAGCTTTTCACCCCGATACAAGGGGCTTCTTTCATACAAATACATGAGGTATTGCCCTACAATACGGGAATTATCATATATATGGGTCAGGTCGTCAGAAAGTGTAAGATTTTGCCCTTGAAGGCCTTGAAAAACTAATTTTCTAATTACTTTATATAACCTTAACAAAATTGTCAAGGTACATCTCCTCAGCTCAGAAGACCAAAAAAATACTGATCTAGGCCATCCGGTCCTATTTTTATTGCTTGTTTTGTGTAATGTAACGTCTGGTACCAAAGTAATAAAATATGGAGGTAATTGAAGTTGCTCTCAGTAATATAAGAATGTCCCATTATGCATAACAAACACATGAAATAACAAGGCCAATATGTCTATTATTGACTTCAATTACAGAATGGAACAAAATTTGAGTTATGCATGCACAGTAGACTGCCTCCTACATGATGATAAAAGTATCGGACGTTACGTAACGTCCGGTACTTTTATCAGAATTATTTCACATAAGCTGCTCTCATATGGAGACAAATGCTGTTAGACACACAATTTCTTCACCAAAGTAGGGGATGATAGGGCCCTTCATATGGGTAATAACAAAAATTTTGAAGCTTCATTTTTTCCATGTTTTATAACCGATTTAGATTTAGGTACCGGATGTTACAAATTACAGATTTCCATTTTGAAAAACACATCATGAAAAATTCTCACTTAGTAACATGTCCAAACCTCATGGAAATGATACCTATGATCATATACAATACAAAAAATAACTTTGGGATACTCCAAATTCTTTTTTATTCAATACAGGACATTTGTAAAAAAATACAATAAGTATAAAAAAGAACAAATTTGTCCGTTTTTTCACTTCGGCAGGCTATAAGTCCTAAAGTTTTTGATGGATGACCACAAATTTACATTTTTCTGATAGCCCTGAGTGTTCTCTATCAAATGAGTCTATGTAAGACATTTTTCTGATAGCCCTGAGTGTTCTCTATCAAATGAGTCTATGTAAGACAAGATTGGTTCACAACTTCTTTCTCCAGAGCCATAAAAGTCCAAAATGACCCCAAAACACAAAATCTACTGCTTTCTGGCGACCTGACCCATATATATATATATATATATATATATATATATATATATATATATATATATATATTCAATTAGACAGAAAAGGCTGAGTCATGCTTTCTTTCACACCATATGGTATAACGTTCATGCATATCCCTAGGACCTGAACTGTATACGAAACATAACTTAAAATGATGGTTGTACATGTATTGCACACAGGAGATTTAAAGAGACAACATAACTATGTTTACACAGATCACTTCGTCAAATCACTGTACACATACAAAAAGACCTAGACATTAACACCCTAGTGTCAGAATCTATTTGCTTGGGGCAGTTTCATTCGTCTTTCTAGAGGCCTTAGATATCTTTGATCGGCACTGAGTTAGTCAGTATGCACTTATTTCTTGCTGAAGGATTTTGTGATGTGATTCATGTAATGAGTCACCACCTTGTTGGGAAAGCCATCTAAATGATTATGACAAATTTCAATTGAAGACCGACCGACCAACATACAGACACATGGGAAGACTGACAGAGAGAGAGGAGGGGGGGGAGAGAAATGGGGAAAGTGTAGGATATACAAAGTGGATCAAAATAGTTGTTCTTAATACAAAGAGTGAGAGGAGAGAATAACTAACTATACAGCTGCAGAAAAAAGGTTGGTGTATGTAAGGAAACAGAGACACTTGTTTGAAGGTAGTTGAGACTGTGCCAGGTTACACACGAGCCTAATGCACCAGAAAAAGACCAAAGCTTCTAAAGTATTTTGTTTCCTTTAATATCCCACGGCGTATGTATCTGTCTGGGAATATCTTTCTCTAAGGCTCTTTTCTTTTTGTAGGTCTAGTGATAATGCATGAAAGGATGAAAGAGAAACAATGCCAAATAATAGCTGGCAATGACGTCGGCCTCCATTCATCCCATATAAAAAGTAATATGAGCTTATGAAATAATAGGCTACTATTTACTCTGCATCAAACTGCATAATGTATTATTGTATACATCACTTGATCAAATACCCTATGGCCAAACAACATTGGTTCTCGGATCTCAAGGTCTCGCCTTCCTCCTTAAAGGGGCTCTATACAATGTTGATCCAATTAATACCCAGTGTGAAAGCATTGTGTAATCTATCAGGTAATAGAACAAGTGAAACGTATTTTATTGATATGCAATAGAAAGCCATGTGGTTGGGTCTCCAGTGTTATACTTTCATCTGCCATACATGGGAGTAGACCCAAAAGAACCAGCGTCATGACTTAAGTTGGTGGTAGCCTCCAATAAAGGTCAAAAGAGATGTGTATTTGATGTGGGCCCAGTCCCAAATTCTGTGACCACAAAAGTGTACCCTTTAGACACTGATAACCTGCATCCCCTTCCAATCTGTTGCTCTCTCTAGCCCTCTAAGAGCCCATAGAGGCTAAATGCATTATTGCCAATGGTCTTCATGCTGGCTGAATGCAGCTTTGGGTACCCATGGCTGCATTCATGCACCAAGCGGGCATCCCAAGGAGAGTGGGCATGAAATGCTGCAATGCCATCACTGCATTTATACATCATGACGACTAATGGGCACGATACAGTACTGCACTTTGTGATCACTGAAGGGTTAAAGGTGTCCTGGCCTCCCACTGCTCTCTTCAATCAGATGGCATCCATTGTCAACAAGGTGGTGGGATGGATACTCAAATGCAGCATCATCTAACTCCCTTTTTGGCACTATAAAAGGATTCTCAGATTTGGCTTCACTTGAAAGAAAGAGCTGGATGTCTATTTTCGGTTCTCAATGGTGTCATAATGTTACTATTTCTCCCTTTATAGTTCTGGTTCCTCCGTTAATTAAGATGGTCTCTTGCCAAAAGGACTGATGGATTCTAGCCATGCTACCGTTAAGACAATGTGCCTTACTTGCCAATTCAGGTTTGAGTTTTTTTCAGAAGAGATAACTCATTTACTATCTAATTGAGCTGTGCATGCCACTCTGTGCGTGTCACCATATGCAGTTATACCGACGTTTAATGCACATTTCCATGTTAGGTCTTCATAATTTTGTACTTTGGCACCTATGATCTGGATGCATATCTGTGATGGTGTACTTTTATTACTGTACCATGATGAGTCATAATATCGGCTTTGAATTGTTTCAACTTTCATCGATAGTGGCTTTGATTGCAGCTGCCACTTGTGTCATATCAAAACCAAACATGAGGATTCCTCTGCTTTAGACAATCTTTTTAGGCCAATGTTTACTACTAGTTAGGCCAATGGTGGCTACCTTGAGACGATTTCTATGTTGGAGAGGCGCAGCAAAAGCTTGTTAGGCATCAACTTATTCAGGACCTTGTTTTAATAGATTCTACGACAAGTTCAGCCTGCTACGACTTGAGATGGGTCAAATCTTACCAGGTGATCTTAGGATTTTGGTCATAGTGACCAAATAGCTGGCTACATTACTGTGTGATCGTACTGCCTGCTGGCTAAATAGCCACCACAGCTGTGATTCAATAAGGGACCCTGGTATGACAGCCTTCTGTGTGAATAATTAGTGGGTACTCTTAGCTGCTGCCCTTTGCACTCCTTTGCTCAAATGTACCCAATCTGACCTCTTTACACTACTGCCTGTAACCCTGTGACCAGTGCCTTTGGCCCTGGGATTATGGGTACCGAGGCGGGGGATTGGGGGGTTGCTGGATTTGGTAAAGAGGATAAGGTATTCCTACACTGGCCCCTCCCACTCCTTCATGCTCTGCCCACCCTGTGTCTCACTCCTACATCCTCGGTACCTGTACACCCTGCGTCTCACTTCTGTGGCGGGGGGGGGGCAAATGTTTTTCACCCCCAGGGGTGTGGGAATTATCTAGCCCTCATCTTACTTTAGGTCAAAATGGCAAACTCACCACCCCAACCCATTGTATTGTTTTTTTCCGCATTTTTCCCCTTTTTTTTGCCTTTTGCGGCCATGTTTTACCCCACAATATACAATGGAAAACCATATCCTGATTATAAATATGGTGCCACCAAGCCCACATGTCAATCTTCATTTCACCCTGTAATAACATTGTGAGTTGATCCAGCAGCTAGGGCTATGATGTAAGAGATTTATAAGTGGGGATAACCAAGTTGGATCACCTATATATATCATTATATAGATACTGCAGCCCTATGCACATTTGAAAACAGGAGTGCAAACTAGACCATGGGGGAGGTATGACTGGTCACTATTTAGCCAATAGTGGCTCCTACGACTGGGTGCTATGGTTCATAGTGGTAGGTATTGAGTCAGTAGTTGAATACATAGCAGCTGCTATTTTGAGGTCTGTACTGTAGCTTACTATGGAGTCACTGGTATGGAGTCATTTCTTATACCTCCCACTACGATTTGAGGCTGTCCTGTCGTAGAAACTATTGAAACACGATCCAGTAGGGGATTTCTCAATAGTGCTATGTACTTAGCATTATCGAGAAATTCCCTCCTGTGCTTCACACTATAGATAGTTAGGAATGAAGGAATCTTTAAAAAGAAAATTTATGTCAAAATTGGCTGGATATGTATCTCAAATACCTCAAAGCCAATCCTCCACAATTTACTAAAGAACCATGCGTGGGGTAGGCAATCGGTGTGAAATAAAATCATGGCAATTATTAGTCTTATTAAGCCTAATAAGACTAAAATTGATTCAAGACTTGTTATCTCTATTCCATAATTGAACAGGGATTCCAATTGTTTAGATTAATTGGCGTGTTGTGAGAAGTGGTGTGTCGTAATCTGAATTATATTTCATGGCCTATAAACCATGTCGATTACATTCATAGAAGATCATTTCTTGTTCTTCCTATATTGTGTCTCTGTCCTTCTTCGCCACATTGCACTAGCACTCATACCCCCATAAGCTTACATTTGTGCTACTTTGTATTAAGAATTTAGGAGTAAGAGCTATCTATGTAGACTACTACAGTGAGTTGTGGTTGTTACCATGTGCCATCGGTCGACAATTACTCATGAGCGCTAGGTCAATATTTGAGCAGTTTACCGTGATACCAATGTACAATTTATCTAGACTATCTATCACAGGCTCAGTGTTTGTCAGGAACCACTACATCTCGACATTGCGAACTGTGTCTACGATGATCATAGTGGACATGTATATTATAAAGGTCAAAAGCTTCAACATAGATCTTGGAGCTCATTCAATTAGGCCTTGATACCCTGGGCTATCATATAATGTAGTGTTTCCCTAGTATCTCACCGAGTTCATGTAAAATCCATCTTTGGTCATCGTATTCCCCTTTTCTTTTAGCACCGGTGTAGGCCTAATACTTGTATCATGATCTAAATGAAATGCTGAGTGCTGATATCATGGATATCGGCACTCCTAGGAGTGCTGATATCCATGATATCAGCACTCCTCACATGTCCTTACATGTCATATGTTACATGTTAAAACCTACGAAATTTCTGGCAAGAAGTAGGGATCGAACCTGCACTCTACTGATCCCAAATCCAACTCCCTATGCAGTGCGCCAGAGGGACTGATGAGAAATGCTTGGTTAGAACTAGGTCTCTATAAGTCATTGATATGATACAAAGCCCAGGGAGGTCACTCACATATAACTACTATACATTCAAATGTGAAAATACCCTGCAGTCTGGGTTGTGACCCCCCCCCCCCAGCTTTGTCACTGCTGCTCCCATAACCGTGATGACTGCGGGACGCGTCCAGACCAAACCAACGGCTGCCGGGCGCTGAGGTGTGTGTGCCGATGGTATAGTGGTTACTGCATTGCGCTCAGCTTCTACAGGTTGGCGGGACGTGTCCTGGTCCCGGCGAACATTTTTTTTGCTGTGTGTACACACACTATGGCAGGCTTCGAGTCCCGGGGAAGGGAACGATTATTGTTTTCAACTTTATTTATTGATATTCTATTGATTATTTATTAATTTTTTATTGATTAATCGTGTAATAAAGACAGTAATAAATGGGCTAACTCGTGGCCTACGGCCACTCATTTTGATATCCTATGATACACCAAATTCGGTGCCCTACGGCCACTCATTTTGATATCCTACGATACACCAAATTCGGTGCCCGTTAGCCCATTCATTACTCTCTTAATAATATTAAAAATTGGTGAAAAGCGGCAGTATAGCTGTGTGGAAAACAGGTATGTCATTTTTGGGTTAAAGGGACGGATAATTTCTAACTAGATCCACAGTATTAATAAACAAGAAAGTTGCTAAAATGATTGGAAAAATATCAATGAAAATTTATTTCATTCTCCAGAGGTACAATATAGTTGACATATGAAATGCTTAGATGATATCACTACTGTATCAGATGACTCGGCAATGCCCGTTAGGTCATTGCCTATAGTGCATTGTCCAATTGCTATCTTAGGCAATGGTAATGGGATCTGCCATCGTGGAATTGTCAAGGGGGAGTCTCAATACAGTCTCATAATATGAACGAGGAAGATGATGATGGGTGATGAAAGTCAGTAATCATCTCAAACATACAACATTTGTCTGGTGGGTACATAGGCCATGTTGTTTGCACCACTGTTACTAGACTTTTTCCTTATGGTGGAACTGTGTGTCAGTGAGATATATGTCCCTGTGGTCCTGAGACTGGAGTGACTGCGCACCAAGCCTGCTTTACCAGCGTAACACCAAATCAGGCGCCCCAATCCTTTGCGAAAGTTTCTGGAGCAGAGGCAGTAGATGCCAAAATTAATGGCCGAATTGAATGTGACAAAGATGTTGCTGATGAGGGAGAGGTAACGACGGGGGGTGTCGAGGTGGATGAGGTGGGGGAAGGCTGTGTGTAGTGACCACAGGAGATGTGCAACCATGGCAGTTATGTTACAGATGATGGCCACCAGCACAACAGTCACAACAACAGCAGTGATGCTGCGGGATCGTCCAGCAGCTGAACCCCGCTCAGTAATTTTAGCACGGTAGACCTCGGCACTGCGGAGGGTGCGTAGAAGCATAGTGTTCAACACAATGAGAAGTGTCATTGGCACCAGGTACATGAACAAGAAGAAGATAACAATGCGGTATGAAATTGTGTAGTTGTGGTTCTTGGCAAAGATGCTTGGTTCAAAGCCAAAAACATTTGCTGATGTGAGCTTGTACTCAAAGAATCTGGGTACACTGAAAAAGAATGCGACCAAAAAGAGGACCACAATGTTCTTAACAGCTCGTGGGTAGGTGCAGAGGCGCTGTGCGTGGAGAGGATGCCGGACTGCGATGTAACGGTCAATTGTCAGCAGCACAATAAGCCAAGTGTCGATGAGACGTAGGAAGTAAACTAAGGGGAAGAGGCAGTAGAAGATGTATTTGTAGGCAGACATGTAGGGTAACAACCATGACCACTTGAAGAAGTAGTACAGGTAGCGGATGGACCTCAGTAGCAATGTAGCCAGCAGTACCATGGTATCAGTGACGGCCAGACTCTGGAGGATGAGGGTGGTGCTCTGCCTCTGCTTCTGTTTGCACAGGACGAGAACGGCCAGGAGGTTCCCAACTATACCTAGGAGGGACACAGGTATGGCCACCCCAGACTCACACACAAACCGGAACAGCATGCTTGGCTCCCCGGATGGACTCGTTGAGGTAGCGCTGCTTTCGCTGGTTCCGCTTCCATCACCACCATAATGTGTCGTCACATTCATGTGACCTTCCCAAGTGTACCCCATTCCGGTGTCGGTATGGTTGATCCTTTCAAGTTCAGCCCAGGTCGGCCATTGTGTGGTCTGTGACGCCATTGGTTTATTGCCGTATGTGGACAGCATGCTTCCGTCTCTGAGAAGCTCCGAGGTGCTCCCGAAGGCTCAGCTTTTTTTTCTACGCCGCAGCCGCCTCCGACGTGAATAGCTCTGGCTTGTAGGCTGTGAGCGACTCCTGAAAGATAAAAAGTAAGTGTGGCATTAAGCCGGATGTTAATGTTGCTGTGTGCTGCTACTCCTGGTCAGCATAAAAAGGGAGATGATTAAGGAAATGTTTGCACTCATTAAATTCGTAACTATTTAATGGGTGGTCAACAAGAGGAAATGCTGCTTTTTTATTGGAGGAAATTCATGATACACAAAGAAACATGCTGAAGTATGAGGATTACGTTTCTTTCTTTCTATGTTCGAGAAATGACAGATAGTCTCAAATGTAAACTAATCAGGATTAAAATGTAAGTGAATGATATAGAAGATCATAAATCTTTTCCCATAAGGCCCAGCTATTTATCATTACATTGCTGTTGAAATTATAAGAATAATTACAGTGTTTACTATAACGCTCTTCATCGTGAAATATGCCAGAGCTAGATAAAGGGACAGTTGAAGGTAAGGTCAGAAAATTGCTTTTGTATTTTATCAAATAAAGAGAAGGGGGATCTTTAAGGACTTAATTTATTTGTGTGTGTGTGAAGAAGTGAGTGAGTTGGAAGCCAGGATACGATGTGTCTGCAACTACAGCAACTCCTAGGGATAAGGGCCGTTTTCCACCACCTGATATGGTACCCCTATCGGCCGACAATTGCACCACACTACCACCTCGGCCGATGGGGCTGCCATAGGCTCTATTGTGGGGCATGGCCTCTGGGCCCTGTTTCTATACTTTTCAAAAATGAATGGCACCATCCATGCCCACTAATGCAAAGCTAAAAGTGCAGATGGAGCAAAAACTGCTTTCTGTTTCTTAACTTGAGTTCTACTCTCCTGCTCTATTGACGAGAGCTGGCTAGGACAACTTAAGAAACACTAATGCAATGGTGCCATCCACCTCTAGTGCACCTCTCACTGGTATATCCTTAGGGCCTTCCACCTATTCATTTGTGCCTTATATCTTATGTGTAATCAATTGAATTACATGGATTCTGTTTCTATAGTAGGCTGTGGATGGCACCATTTGCATTAGTGTTTCTTAAGTTGCTCTCTCCAAAATAGATTAGTTTGAGTTCTATCTGAGCTCATTTTAGCCAACTGCCTAAACCCAAATAAATAAAGCAAGAAGTGCCACTGTTTCTAAACCTAAGAATGTAGCTCAAACTGAGTCCCATCTGCTCCATTGATGAAGGCAAAATTGTTGCTTTTCAAACAATTCTTCCGCCAACCCTTATAGGTGGTCAGGACAACTTTAAATAAGTGAAATACACATGAAAACTTGGATGATTCATTTGATGATAGATGAGCTGAAATTCAAGGATTTTGATGGCACTATTGCATGAGTGTTTCTAAAGTTGTCCTATCCAGCTCTAGCCAATAGAGCATTAGAACAGAACTCAAGTTTAGAAACAGAAACATGTTTTTGCTGGGTCTGCACTATTAGCTTTGCATAAGTAAACATGGATGGTGCCATTCAGGTACACAATCAGGGCCATGATGGCAGCAAAGTTGGTTAGAAAACAACAACTTTACTTCCACCAATAGAACAGATGGGACTCAGTTTGAGTTCTATCCAAAAGTTTAGAAACAGTGGCACTTCTTGCTCTATTCATTTGGATCTAGGCCCTTGGCTAACACAGGCTCAGATAGAACTCGAACTGAGCTATTTTGGATAGAGCAACTTAAGAGACACTAATGCAAATGGTGCCATCCAAACCAACTATTGAAACAGGGCCCTGTCGGCCGATAGTAGCATTCACCAGGGGTCTATCGGCCAATAGAGGGGCCATATCAGGTGGTGGAAAATGGGCCTAACCATAAAAACAATTCTGTTTATCCGTGTGTCTCAGCATGCCCTAGGGTGCATGATATTCTCTTTCTCCTACAAGCACCAAGTTGTTGCCTAGGCTAACACTTCTACTGTTTGGACAAACAAACCTCACCTTCCCAGAACGCCCATGCCTGACTTATAATACCCCTCTTCTAGGAATTAACAGGACGTACCGTGCATTAGTAACTACAGTTTGTACTTCCCTGTGAAACTTCCCTGTGTTAATCTCTTCCTACTAGGCCTAATGACATTAGGCTATAAATGTAGTCCCTGCCTCCCCTCGTATGACGCCCCATCTTCTATTAGAGTTACATTCCCCTCAAGGATTCTTATACATTGAAGGTTAGGTATGATTAACTGGAACAATCCGAAACAGCAAAAATATGCAGTTTCTCCCCATCCCCAAAGAGTATCCTATGCATAGGAGGAGTATCATTTGACAGCGTCAAGGTCGTTGGGTAGGAATCCCAACAACAGCAAAGTTAAAGTATAACTTAATGTGGCTAGGTGAGGGAAAACATGCCTCCTGGGGGAAATGGCTTTTTAAGGTTTAAGTCATGGGCTTTAAAATGAGATATCTTGTGCTAAAATATCCCTGGTAGTTTTGCTGTAATTGCTTGTCAAACATAGGTTGGTGTGTACAACTTAAAAACAGAAATAAGCTCTAAATGCATTATATCCTACCATAAACACTAGTAATGCAAAAAAATACAGTTTTGTGGAAAAATAACCAAAGAAATGTGATGCTTTTGTCATAAAATTGGTTCTAGAGGGATTTTCTTTTTTTGCTCTGTTTTCAGTTCTGGGTTTCTGAAGGAATTTCCAAAAGGGTTTGTGGCAAAAGCTCCCAATTGGAATAGGGGAGTGGTTTCCATGGCAACCAGAATTTGCCTTATCTACCAATTTTCTATGTTTCCATGGCAACCAATGTTCCAAAAATGGAACATTTTCAGTGGAGATCCTTATAAAAAATTGGTCTTTTTTTTTAGCATATTTATCAGTTTTTTACCCATATACTGCCCCCTGGTGGCCAAAACCAGTACTATAAATCCCGCCCGGAGGCGCGTTCTCCCCCGTTCAGCCACCTTGGTTTTCACGAGCCCTGCAGGGTAGGTGAGGCATATATGTTTATGCATGCACCATTTGTAATGTTACTGTACCAGGAACAGCTGCTAACCTTGTTATTGATTGCTGTTCTGTTCAGGGTCTCATATTTCGGGGATGACAGGAACGACAGGTCCATTGCATAGCGAATGCATATTGACTATCATCTCTGGTTCTAGTGGATAGGCATAATACTAAATGTTATATCTTATATCTTGGTAAAGTGTGCTATACAAAGTAAAACATTGATATAATAACTTAATAAATAGGTCAATAATTACCTTTAGGTTATGAGAACGCTCTAAACCCTAGTCTTCTCTGAACAAGCAATGGTGGTAGATAGATCTCTCTGAGTATCCTAATCGCAGTGTCACTCTCTGTAGATTGTGCTGATAAGCAGTAGTATAGTAGTGCACCGCGGCTGGCAGCTAGTGGATCTCTTATGGGTGCGTGCTCAGCTGTGAGCTGCTCATTTAGGTCTACCTCGTGTTCTGAGCTGCTCCCACACCTGGTCAGAGCCCACTCACTCCCTCAGTCTCCACCCACTATACAGGCACTCACTCCCACTCAGACTCACCACCACAGGACTTCAATGCCCAAGGAATGTCAACATTGTGGCGGGCAGGCGTACCAATCAGTGCCTTCTTTGGATGTAATGAATAATCACGTTGATGTATAGGCCCATAGAGCAGAGGTCGTTATCATGGTGTTTTTTATATATTCTTTAAGTTTCTTCTGTGCACTTGCTATATCAGCTTGGAAATCTTCTAGAGTCGTGTAATGCTGTTTATCATGCACACAGTGCTTCCTTGCCGCCTGATGTGTCTCAGGCTCAATAATGGGAACTGTTGGGTGATCCCCGACTATTTGAAGGCTTTGGTGCCTGACGTAGCAGCGTTCCTTCTATGATGTCATTCAACAGGTGTCCCCGCTTTCCATATTGGTCTCTGGTCTGAAGCAGACGACTTTTTTACTGCCAAGATCCCCGCTCATTTGCCGCTCCCTGCAGCTGACCATTCTCTGAACAGACGCAGGCTGCTTATTAGATTGGAATTTTTTTAGCTATTTCCATTCCCTTGTGCCTATTTACATCATTACCACAGCTTTTCTTAGCCATCGTGTAATTGGCAAATTACCTCTAATTGCTGCTCTATTAATTAAGGCACTTCCGAAAGGAGTTAGTTATCGTGGCTCCTTATACGTAGACATTCTATTTGTTTTGAAACAATGAGCACACAGTACTGACCACGTGGTTGTCCACGAACCTCAAATTAAGTGGATAGTGATTGGTAATTTCCCTTATCTTAAGAAGCAGGTAATTATGTTTGACTTGGTGATTGCAATCCTAACAACCTAAAACAAGCTAATCCATTTTCTCCCAGGACAGTGTTTGCTAAAGTTTCAATGGGATGGTTGCAGCAAATGGTTATTCAGTTTTTCAACATGCACATGGTGAAAGCATAGCATTTTGACAATTTATATTATACATTGTATGGGGGGACGTATAATTGATGATCAGTTTTAACCTATACCATAGAGCTATCAGGATAAAAATGACCATTTGGAAGGATCTAATGACCCTCCAATCGTTTTGGGCATGTGAAACATTTGTTTTTTTTGTAGCAAGATCCAACCTTCAGGTAAACAAACAGCTCCCTATTCAAACATAAAATTTCTACCTTGATATGATAACAAATACCATTTCAGTCTGTGTTTGTGTCCCATTTTGTGAGAATAGCTGCAATTCTGTGCTAAAATCACCTCATGAGTGTACATGTGTACACTGTACAAAAATAAGACTATTGCCTCCTCGTAAAACTGAACAGCGAACCACCGTAATTGTATAAAGTGAACCAGTATATTTTTTACAAGAATCCCTAGATGTCAGTAGAGTAGTACACACATGTACAAGGGATCTCTGTGAAAATAAAAATGGATGTCTGGTAACTTTGGGACGAGGATTCCTATGTAATTTTGACAATATTTTTTACAGTGATACCCTATAGCTATTGTATGAAATGTCACAGTTGTTCTTTGAATTATGAATTGCTCAATTTTGCATGAGTGTAAAGACAATTTAATGATGAACTATCGTTTGTGCCACCATTCCTCTCACAATTATAATACGATTACATGTATTGTACTTTTGATTAGCTTGAAAGGGATCGTTTTGAGGAGAGAGAGAGAGAGAGAGAGAGAGAGAGAGAGAGAGAGAGAGAGAGAGAGAGAGAGAGCAATGACAATGGGGTGGGGTGGGGCTGGCAATTGCGTGGGCAGCCTTTAAATATTGGTCTGACATGACGCACTGCATGACAGATGACACTCACCCATTGGTGTTTTCTGTGCAAATCTACCTCTTCCGCTCATACTCCATGGTTTTAGTCTCATGTGTTCTCTCATTTTTCATGCACTGATAAAATACGCTGGCTCTCATGTTTATCTCAATCACTTTCCATATTTGCCAAAGTACCTCCTCACCTCTGTAATCAAGGTTTACTGTATGGGAAATAGTTCACATGGTATCTGGCAGAGGGCAGCACATGTCCTTTACTTTCCTACCCTTATTTTAGCATATGGATAACACCTATGCAGACTCAACATGGTGACCAGTCCACGCCCATGGGTATACAAATGCATGAAGGCTTCTAAATCACTCTGAGACTTAGAGGTCCTGGGTCTTGCCTAAGGTACTTAATGAAAGATAATTCTTTGGGCTCTTATACCTCTCACATTTTGAAAAACCTTGTTTATTTTTAATTCTAATTTTCCCCCTTTCTAAGAACATTCCATTTGGTCAATTTTCACATTGAGACTTCCACTTTGCACCTTGAAACGTGCACTGAGGAAGGAGAACTTCTGAATACACACCACATAGCAGCCTCTACTCCGCCACCTTACTTCCAGGAATGTATAGTGTTGTAATTAGCACTCTGGCATTTGGATTCTACCATTGCAAGTACAGATTCAACTAAGGCTATCTAATTCTCGTTGGTTTTAACATGTAACATATAAAATATGATGGAAAAAATAACCATTTTCACTTGACACCAAAAAACTCAAAATCAAAAATCGTGCGTATATATCCTCAGTAATGCTGTGAGCCAGCAAGCAGAAATGGGGGTTCCTGCGGGATTTAGTACCTGTTTTAGCCACCAGGGGGCACCACAATGGGCTAAAATAGGAAAAATATGCCTAAAACTATTATAGGGTACTTTTTTATGGAGAATTCAATGATTTTAGATAAAACGTTCTATTTTTGGTGGAAAGGTTCCAAATTAGGCATGTAAAAAGAATGTTTTTGGGCCTAAATAGGCATTTATGTTGATGTATGTTGCCATGGAGACATGTTTTTCATTCTAAATAGGAAAATCAATTATCCCATTTGAAAGAATCTTTCAATAGGTTTACTATGGTGAAAACAGAATGAAAATACCATTTCTAGATCAAAAGTTATAGGCAAAAGAATACAAAATTATGCTAATTTAGCTAATTAGCATAAATTATGCTAATTATAGATGTATCTCATGATCAATTAGGCACAGAGCTTATTGCCATTCAGGAAATGGTCACACCTACCTACATTTAGCAAGCCATTCCTCTAAGACTAACAGGAGTATCTTCTCTTGCAATATATCACTGAAAAGCCAGTGATCTGAATTTTAAAGTTGACTTTTAGCACGGAGCCCCCTTTCTACTTGCCTCTACACACTGATATCCTTAAAAAGTATTAAAAAAGGCACTCAAAGTAGCATAAATCGTGGCATAATGGAATGTAATAGTGGAGGCTCCACTATGAAATTTTTGGAACATTCTCATGTATCAGTGTCCAAGGTATAGGCTGTTGACAGTCCTAAACTGTAAATGTGAGATCAAAAATTGTAAACATGAGATTTGGGGGGTCACTTGTAATCACAGGGAGTGTGTTTATCTATAGGTCTGTTTATATCTACTCCATACCTGTGACTGAGATGTCACACTGATCAGGTAGGGCTAGGTGCCCTTCTGCTGTATAAACAATAACACAGTACCATAATAAATAACAATGCAACAGTCCAACAACAACTAGTCCTGTAAAAATCAAACCTGTCTGATATCAAATTGTGGAGACTCTCCAGTGTGAAAGGTTGCAATATTTGCATAACATCAGCTTGATTTAGTAAACAAAAACATCTTTATGACAACACAAGTATGCCTGAGATCACACACATTCACATCCCCAGATAAACAAATAGCTCCCCCAACATACAATTTCTACCTTGCAATGATAACAAACACTACTCTATAGTCTGTGTTTGAGTCCCATTTTGTGAGAATAGCTGCGATTCTCGGAAAAAAATGTGTAGTGGAGCCTCACCTAATGTCACCATCTTAAGGGTTCCCACTACGATTTGAAGGTGAGCGGTGGTAGTATGTTAGGAAATGTTCTCCAGAGATTCCTCCCTGAGATTAGGGTTTATATCATTGTCATATAGGAGGGATACTGAAATCAGCGCCTGGTGTATTGGTTTAATGCTATAGCACCGACCTATTTGGTGGTATATGTCAACATAACAATGTTATGTTCCAAATGACACAGTACACAAGGGAAAGGACGGGGTGCAGTGCTCCTTACACCACCCGATTTGGTGCCTCTAGCGGCCGATAGAATTACAGACCAGTGCCACCGGCCGCTGGGGCTGCCATAAGGTGAGGCTCCACTATGCAATTTTTTGGTACATTCTCACCTAATTTTATCCCTATAGTGCCTAAGGTATAGGATGTTGACATTCCTATATTGTAAACATAAGATTCACAATGGTAAACATGAGATTTCAGGGTTATTTTATGGGTGATCTCTCTGCTTGTGTGCCATATTTACCAACTAACCTGTTCCTGCATAGACTCTGTGATTGGGTGGGGGTTCAATATATAAACATCAACACAGCAAAATATAAATAACAACACAGCAGTCACACAGATCGCAGGGTCTTGTACTGTAAAAATCAAACCTGTATGATATTGAATTGCAGAGAGTCATCAGTGTGAAAGTCTGCAATATTTACATTAGGTCAACTTGATTTAGTAAACAAAAACATCTTTTGGCAACAAAAAATGTGCCTGAGATTGTACACAAAACCTTCCCCACATAAACAAAAAACTCTCTCAATCGTCTATTTACACCTTGAAATAATAACAAATACCACTCTATAATCTGTGTTTGTGTCTGCTTTTGTGAGAATAGCTCCCATTTTCAGCAAAAATCGCGTAGTGGGGCCTCACCTATAGGATTTAATGCTGGGGTGTGGGTCTGTGTCGCCAATTGACACATATCTATCGGCCGATAGGACTACCAAATCTAGCGGAAAATGGCCCATATTGCACAGTCAATAAGAAACTATAGCCATCAAGTTAGACATTGATACCACAGTGCTGGATGCAACAAGTATCATAACACGTACTTTATATGCCTTGCTCAACTGATATTGATATGCTCTGTGAAAATATTTGACTCAAATACACGTAGGAAGCTGAAATTGCGCACATACATAGCATTAATGGCATGTGGTTAATGGTGGGTACTATTTGATATACATGCTCATATCTAAAATACCTTCTATTGAGAGGACATTTTTGTATTGCTACACTAAGGGCAGTCAATATGAGAATTCTCTGAGGTAATTCAACAATAAATCTGTCTTTCGTCATATTCATTTCAAATGGGGCCCGAATTCTACAGTTTGTGATTTTACAAGCCATATTTGTTATCTCTTATCTCCCTGATAGGTGAGTGAGCTGGGGAAAGGAAAGGGAACCGGTGTTTACTCAAACCTGTCCTCCCTGAATAGCATTAACATAACTATAGACAGATGTCAATAATCACAAACTAAAATTTACTCTCACCTAAGCTGCTCACCAAATACTACTCCCCTCCTTTGAGCTGCTCATGCAGAATCCTGTGTTTTTAAAAATACCAAATGGCGGCCTCATGCTGCCAGAAAGGTCTGTGGTATGGTGCTATCTTCAATCCAAATCTATTTCTAAGCTCACGGATGACTAAACAAAATGTCACACTTGGAAGAGAAACTCCTGCGGGTAAAAGCAATGAAAGAGACTTTTGAAGAAAAAAATATATATATCAGCAATTGATCAATGCTATTTGGAAATTTCTATAGATTCTGGAGCATGTTTTCGATAGCGAGAGCGGGGCAGGGTGTAATTACAGGCCACTCTATCCATTTGCACTTCTACCACCACATTAATTAGACTGGGGCAGCAGGAGGACTCAGTGTGCTGAAAGGTAGCTTAATGAAGGTCCTCCTCCAGCACTGCCTGCCCCTCCTCCAGGGTCGCTGACTGCCAAGAGAGGAGATGCCCAATTCCAGACAGGTGGTGAGACGGTAGTGGTAGAATATAAAAGATGTTGACGTTGAGTCCAAACCTTTCAATGTTATACTCAGTAAACGAGCCCTTTAATTATAGTTCTTGGAATTGAATATATCTAATCAGAACTCTTGGAAATCAGTGTTATAATTCTATAAATGTTAAAATCGGCTATGCAATGTCTATAGGTATCATGATACATGCATGTATAAAAGGAAAGAATTATTTGCACTTCACAGTTTGCAGGGTGACTACGGGGCAAACATACAAGATATACCCAAAATAAACAAACCGTCTGCCGTAAACACAGACGTTGAATCAACTTTTTATAAATGAATGACCAGCACTGGTGTAAACACCCAACGGGAAGATAAGGCCACTCCAAAAAAGATGTTTCTCATCACCAAGTTGAAAAAGTTGGCAAGGGACAATATGTGGATCAAAACGGTAAAAGGTACACCCGGTAGGGGTGCGCGGGCGTACCTTTTACCGTGTTGATCCACATATCTTATTGCCTACAGTTAGCATTTTTAATTAAGGCCTGATATCAGTGAGTGAGTGAGTGAGTAATAGGCCCAGATAATTAACGCCATTTCGAGAGCTAAGGTCATGTTCATGTCGAGATATCAATGCATCGCGAGATCATCGTGGAGAGCCGTGTGTAAGAAAAGAAGTGCATTATAATACATGTAGTAAAAGTACCATTGACATTTCAAAAGTGTAAGAATGTCTATTATTGATTCCTTAGACTATAAGCTTTCATCTGATACTAAACTTGACTTTTTTTGTTCAATTTGTGGTACATCTTTCTCGGAAAACTCTCTTAAATATCTCAGACTGCATCCTTGAAGATGTCACAAATGTAATATCAAAATTTCATCTAAAATCTTTTATTGGAATTAATGTAATTATAAATGAGATTCATATCCCAAAATATAGTTGACAATTTTAACATTCTAACAATATTGTCAAGTATTTTCTATGATGTTTTTCGAATTTTTTCATAAGATTTCCCTGTAAATACAAATAAAATAATCATTCATCACTTTTTTTCTATCAAAATTATTTAAAAATATAAAGAAGATGGGCAAATATATGTGAATGACATAGAACGATTGGAAATTTTATGTAGATGTTAATAGTCTTTCTCAGAACGGCCGTTACGCGTCTGTTACACTTTTGGGGGTCAAAAGGGCTCAAATGGGGTCATATGGGGCCATATGAAGCAAGAAAATATTTGTTTTGGAGTGGCCGTGGGGCTCGACATTTTATACAATTATATGGGCTGACAAGTATAATTTCAGCATGGATCTAAATGATACACTACGGTGTCTGGATACACTCACTGTGTCCAGGTATGTAATTTCACTGTAAATCGCCTTTAAGATTTAAAGTTCTAAGATTATGTAAAAGTATTCTGCTGTCAGATGAATTACAACACGTCGGAGCTTGCCTGAAAATTCACACCTAAGGCAGTATTACATAGACAAAAATTATTCCAATTCGTTTGGTGGCAGGATTGGTTTCCTGTGTCATCCCCTCCTCTGTGACACTGCTCAATGCTACCACCTAGTGTATCGACCTGGAACTGTTGTGAACAGAGATACGTCACCTATGTTTAACTTACACATGAGTCTCTTTATCTAACTAGCAATATGAATAATAGGGCACTGTTAAAGAACCTGGTCTAAGCCTGCAGTTACTGTTACAGAATCATATCCAGCAGGATACTCATCTTAGATTTGCACTACTAAGGTCAATAAAAAGATCCGTTTTAAACGCCTGGCTACCATGGTTATGACATTTTATTCTAATAAATTGTCTTCAAAGATCTGATGCTCCGATTTCTGGCTTTTTAGGGGGAAAACTTTGTTTATCTCTGGCCAAACCTCAACATAATAGGGATGATGTTATCGCCATCGCCAATGGGATTTAAATCAAATTCAGTTTCAGCTTGTGTGGTGACTGGTTGTTGTCAGTGATGTTGTTGTTGGTCTTTATCTTGTTTTGGTGTTTACTACAAATGGTAATTATGTGCTATGGACTTCAAGATTAATCCTTGCTGTATCTTCTAACATTTCTTAGATTTAGCTTTTGTTGGCTCGGTGTTATCATTTAACTTACCAATCAACTAATAAAGTAATTATGTTTCAATTTTGGACTTAAAAATCCTCAGCCTCTAGTAAAGCTATGGTAAATATTGTTCACTATTTATTATATAGAAAAAAGGTGTAAAGTGATTGTATATTTTCTCAGGGAGCATACAAAAGGCTGTCATGAAAGACTATGACTTCTAAGCTTGTGCCTCTCTTAGTTACCTTTACAAGAGGCTGATTAATTTATGATAGGTGCAAAGAGAAGCTTGTTTTGAAGTGCTTCGTAAAGAGGTGTCATAAGTTCATACTTAGAATACCTAAACGTGTGAGAATTATTATGAAACACGCTATAAGGAATCGTAACTCAGCCTAGCAATGCTAAATTCACTGCTCAAAATTTGCACTCAAATACCTCTGCTAGATATTTCACAAACGCTACGAGCCTACCCATCTCCCTGTGATTTCGACGACCCCTACGTGTGAGGCCTGGAAGTCATTTCTCAAACACAAAGATTCTGACTCTACCGGATCGTACCGACCTGGCCTCTCACGTAGGGCTATTAGTGGGGACTCCACTACGCGATTTTTGACCAGAATCGCAGCTATTCTCACAAAAGCTGGTACAAAAACGGATCATACAGTACTATTTGTTATTATTGCAAAGTAGACCTAATGTAAATATTGCAGACTTTAACAATGATGACTCTCTGCAATTCAATATCCAAGAGGTTTGATTTTCACAAACAAGATGCTCCAATCTATAAGAGTTGATATTAGACTGCTGTGTTGATATTCATATCTGGATCGTGTTTCAATAGTTTCCATGACAGGTTCAGCCAGCTACGATTGGAGATGGGCCAAATCTTACCAGCTGATCTTAGGATTTTGGCCATAGTGACCAAATAGCTGGCTACATTACTGTGTGATCGTACTGCCTACTGGCTAAATAGCCACCAGAGCAGTGACTCAATAAGGGGTGCTTGTATGATAGCCCTCTGTGTGAATAATTAGTGGTTAGTCTTAGCTGCTGCGCTCCGCACTCCTTCGCTCAAATGTAGCCAATCTGTAGTATTTTCTTTGTAATCATATAAGTATTCTTTATATATAGACTAATGATCCAAAAGGTCTTGACCCCAGGCACCTCACAGAGATTGTGGGATCATAACATCTATGCATTTCTGATCTAGCCTATGCATTGATTATGCAAGATTATTCCAATTAATTAATTGTACATTATATTTATGGGCTCCTAGAAAAATGTATGCAGAATCATGACCTTGTATAAAACTATGATCCATTTTCATGAGAATTGACCATGTGTTTGACCTGTAACCAGGTGGGACCACCTTTACATAGTTAGGGATGAGTCATTTATTGCCAGGTGGGGGAGGACGGGCTTGATGGATTTTGGCGGATGGGCAGATTTTCTTCAGACAAAAATGATTGCGATCCCCCTAAGAACTGATTTTGCAAAATGATCCACTCCAAACATCAGATACACATGTGGAATGCTGCGATGAGTATTTGAATTGTCCATATTTAGATTTTACCCCCCCCCCCAAGTGTGAAGGTTTATCGGGAGTCTTTTTCAAAATGACCCCACTATATTTAACAAGCCCCCACCACCTGGCAATAAAATTAATGACTTGACCCTTACTGCAGCCCTATGCTCATTTGAACACAGGAGTAAATACGAGACCATGAAGGAGGTATGACTGGTCACTATGTATCCAATAGTGGCTCCTACGACTGGGTGCTATGACTTCATAGTGTTGGGTATTGAGTCAGTAGTTGAATAAATAGCAGCTGCTATTTTGAGGCCTGTACTGTAGCTCACTATGCAGTCACTGGTATGGAGTGATTTCTTATACCTCCCACTACGATTTGAGGCCATCCTGTCATGGAAACTATTGAAACACGATCCTGGGTCCCTTATTGAGTCACTGCTCTGGTGGCTATTTAGCCAGGAGGGTGTTGCTCCTATAGCAAAAGGAAGAGCTGGCTAAAAATGCCCTTCTTTCCAGTCCTGTCTTTTCATGTAGCTATAACTTGTCCCTTTTGTTGCTCACAAGTGGTCATTCAAGTACCGTGCTAAAAGAAGGGATTTGAGTAGGTAGCTAGTTGGGAGAAGTCAGTCAGTATAATAAACTATAGAGCGTGTGACATGAGTAGGTACCTGGTAGTGCAGCTCTCTCTATTTTAAACAAGGCAGGTGACTTTTCAGACGAATGTGGTGAGTGCAAGTACTTAGGTGAAGCAGTGCATGACTTGTTTAGAAAAGAGGGCACATACTCACAGCTCTTTTTACAATAGGAGCAACACCCTCCAGTAGGCAGTACGATCACCCAGTAATGTAGCCAGCTATTTGGTCACTATGGCCAAAATCCTAAGATCAGCTGGTAAGATTTGGCCCATCTCCAGTTGTAGCTGACTGAACCTGTCGTGGAATCTATTGAAACAAGGTCCTGTATGACAGGCTGGTCAATTGCACCGAGTTGGGGGCAAACTGATATTTCCCCATGGGAAGGGTGTTAAAGCAAATAACCATTGCATATATTGTAGTTCTCTCATTTCGATCGGATCATGCTGTAAATTAGCTCTCTTGTGCACCCTACTTTTACCCATCTATAAACAATATTTAATGCAGGAGCCTTAACTGTATGGTGTATTTTGGAGGGTTTTTGATCTGATTTTCATCATTTCTCTCACTCAATAATAAACATCATCCTCATAATATATGAGCCATCTTCTGATTCCTCAAAGGGCAATGATGTGTAGAATTATATACACTCATTGTTATGACTATTCCTCTTATCTTTAAGACGCCATAGGCAATTATCTTGTGGTGTAGGTAAAGTGGAACCGTACACATTTCATTGAATTATATCAGATAAAAAAGACCACATAGATAAGAGTCAAAAGGCTAAAAAGAATGTCTCATGTGTCTATTTCAAGATGGAACATAGAAGAATTCAAGGTATCCAACATGTAACTTACTTTATTGATGGGTGCAAATTAAAGTAGGAATGGGGAAGTTTTAGAGGAACCATACGTGCCACATATTCACCATCCTCATAAATTCAGTGGAGCACAGTTTGAGCTCATATTATCTTCAAACTATTCCACTTATATAAGGTATTGATCACAGAAATACATTCTTCCAGCCAATTTTGATGTAAGACAAATAAATGTGGCATGGAACGATATGTGCCACATGGAACCATATGTGCCACATAATCCATTATGCCTTTAATAACATGAATCTGAAGTAAAGCATCTATGTCATGTTACTGATGTAAAGAGACAATGGCTAATATGATATGTTATGGATTTTATACCAATCTGGTCTATTTAAAATGAGGCAATTTCCCACAGGATTGTATGACTTGTTTAGAAAAGAGGGCACATACTCACAGCTCTTTTTACAATAGGAGCAACACCCTCCAGTAGGCAGTACGATCACCCAGTAATGTAGCCAGCTATTTGGTCACTATGGCCAAAATCCTAAGATCAGCTGGTAAGATTTGGCCCATCTCCAGTTGTAGCTGACTGAACCTGTCGTGGAATCTATTGAAACAAGGTCCTGTATGACAGGCTGGTCAATTGCACCGAGTTGGGGGCAAACTGATATTTCCCCATGGGAAGGGTGTTAAAGCAAATAACCATTGCATATATTGTAGTTCTCTCATTTCGATCGGATCATGCTGTAAATTAGCTCTCTTGTGCACCCTACTTTTACCCATCTATAAGCAATATTTAATGCAGGAGCCTTAACTGTATGGTGTATTTTGGAGGGTTTTTGATCTGATTTTCATCATTTCTCTCACTCAATAATAAACATCATCCTCATAATATATGAGCCATCTTCTGATTCCTCAAAGGGCAATGATGTGTAGAATTATATACACTCATTGTTATGACTATTCCTCTTATCTTTAAGACGCCATAGGCAATTATCTTGTGGTGTAGGTAAAGTGGAACCGTACACATTTCATTGAATTATATCAGATAAAAAAGACCACATAGATAAGAGTCAAAAGGCTAAAAAGAATGTCTCATGTGTCTTTTTCAAGATGGAACATAGAAGAATTCAAGGTATCCAACATGTAACTTACTTTATTGATGGGTGCAAATTAAAGTAGGAATGGGGAAGTTTTAGAGGAACCATACGTGCCACATATTCACCATCCTCATAAATTCAGTGGAGCACAGTTTGAGCTCATATTATCTTCAAACTATTCCACTTATATAAGGTATTGATCACAGAAATACATTCTTCCAGCCAATTTTGATGTAAGACAAATAAATGTGGCATGGAACGATATGTGCCACATGGAACCATATGTGCCACATAATCCATTATGCCTTTAATAACATGAATCTGAAGTAAAGCATCTATGTCATGTTACTGATGTAAAGAGACAATGGCTAATATGATATGTTATGGATTTTATACCAATCTGGTCTATTTAAAATGAGGCAATTTCCCACAGGATTGTATGACTTGTTTAGAAAAGAGGGCACATACTCACAGCTCTTTTTACAATAGGAGCAACACCCTCCAGTAGGCAGTACGATCACCCAGTAATGTAGCAAGCTATTTGGTCACTATGGCCAAAATCCTAAGATCAGCTGGTAAGATTTGGCCCATCTCCAGTTGATAAATGCCCTACAGGGGCGTAGGAAAATCATGAAGGAGGTGGGGCCTGAATATGTCTGGGCCCCCCCAATATTTTCCAAGAACTCATAAGCACAATGGAAAAGAAGCTAAAACTTTACATCTCAAATTAGATTATTATGGTGATGTCCTAGGGAGAATGGGAAAGTCAGATCCAAAATTTACCAAAATCACTTTTCTATATGAATTCTAAATACTCATATATATAGACGCCATCACGCATCAGCCGATAATTCAAGGTGGTCGCGATGGTGCCCTCGCCAGGCCCCCCCCCCCCCAATGAAGATTTCCTTCCTATGCCTCTGCCCTACATAGCTGTACCATACCCTCCATACCTGTCTGTCATGGTTATAACTGGGTTGTTTCGTTCCATGTCAATTTACATGCACCTATATGGGCCTTACATTATACTTCTTGGAATCTACTTTTCTAGATAGCATAATGCACAGACTGAAACAGTGTAGAATACTAGGCTGCTGATTGAATATGGTCGGTGTAACGTTAAAGGCAAAACACTCTGGTCTGGGTCAATTTGTATCACAGTGCCCAAGCTATAATGTGGATTCCGGATTGTCGCGTTTTTAAAAGCGCCAGGTTTTGCATAAACGTTTGTGGTAAGGGATGTCGAAATTACTCTAAGCATGCACTGAGGTAAGGGTCTTGAATAGGCGCCTGTCTTGCATAAAGACCGGGGCATAATGACCTCAGTAGATCAATTAAGCACCGGGCGGTTATTCACGACATATACTATATATATATATATATATATATATATATATATATATATATAGTATGAGGTCATTAGTCAGTCTGTTTACTGTGGGGAGATCAGTGCTGCCAATTAGGGCTCTAATCAATGATCGACAATTGCATCATTACTGATAACTCCCCCAAAGAATTACATCAGTGCACAGTACACTACTGCATCCGTCCTCCAGGGAGATCCTAGGTCATGATATTCAGGTGTATGGCAGACCGCATATTAATACAATGTCCATCCGAAATTTTCAATAACGTGCATTGTGCTTAGACAATGCATTATAGCGTTACATATATAGATACACTACCCCATCAAAGGAGATGGCAGACTCACGAGTGCGGTAATTGATTTGTGTCAGCTTGAACATGGAGGGAGTTGTATGACAATTTCCGCTTCAATGTTTTAGATGGCTAATAGAACAACACTAAAGGACAATCACCTAGTGTAGGTTATTAATCAAGGTGATGACTTTAACTGCGCCTTGTAGAGTGCTCACTGATGCAGAGTGCACCTTATAGGCAGTGGGTTCACCTTATTTATGAGGTAGGCCTACTTTATATAATTCTAGACAAACCATTGCCACTGAACCTGATTTAGCAGCACAGCATGTTACCACCAACAATTGTATAGCAACTTAGAACGTCATTGCTTATAAATACATTTTTTAGCTTGTTTTATCTAGAAGTATCTTCAAAGGGAGAGACGTCAAGTACTGGGGAAAAAGGGGGGGGGGTGCGCGCGCCCCCTCAGCCCCCCCCCCCTCTAAATCCTCCACTGGATATGGGTGTACACCAATGAGTTGGATGTGCTGTTTGTGTGATTTGGTGGACTCTACCACAGCCACCTTTTCACCTCAGATTCTTGGAACCACAGGGTGGGGTGAGAGGGTGATAAGGCCCAGTAACATGTTAAAAATAGGTTGCGGGCAATAGGACGGATTTTTTGTTTAGTTAGGCCTTTTTCAGACATACATATTACTTGAACTGAGAACATTATAAAAGGATGTCCACATGTCGTTATGATAAAGATTAGTCTATTTCCACAAATACGACAGACAGACTGCAAAATATAAGCATCTATCTCTGACTCTGACTTGTCTATGTGTATGGTGTGTGATTGCAGATTGATCTTTAGAATAACGTTCTCGTTTAACTTAATTACACCAGATTTGCTTATTATATCACGCAGGCTCCTCTGGCACCTGTATACGGCCTACTCTAATAGGCATAACAATCCTGTTTAGAAAAGATTTGGAATTGGATTCTCACTGTAGCTAACTGACCTTTCAGTTCCCCGCTCTTCTCCTGAGAAGCGACATTCCATCTTATGAATACTGCATTAGAATTGACTTCCTCTGAATTTTAAAATCAGTGGTGCAAAAGGTGGGGGAATGGTTCCATGATTGGTGACACCTGAACGCTTCAGGGTTCAAATTATATATTACTTAGGCCAGGGAATTGGAGGGAGGAACTAGCTGGCAATGGGTTCTTACTTGGGTAGTACACACCGATTATGGACCACTCCTGAACTACTTCTCTCGCCATTACCTTTTGGCAACACAACACAAAATCAATTCCCTAAGGTGAGTCAGTTTTGAGTAAGTTCTGTTTTGAGAAGAGCAGACCCGACAGAACTCATTTCCAATCTTTTAGAAGCACCCTGAATTACTACTTGACCTTAATTCTGGAAGGACCCTACTTCTGGAGGATGTTGTTAAAGGACAGGAAATCAATTCTGTCGGAGGTGCTATTCCCAAATGAATACCATCAGGCAATGACTTCTCTCCTGTTTTACAGCAAGGTAATTGGGTATAGAAGTGGTGCTGAAGTGGTCAGGAATTGGGGAATGATTCCCAGTATAACTCACACTAAGAGGATTGATTCTGAGTGTAAGGTGAGAATTTGGTTCTGAGCAGCAGAACTGCAGGAACTGAAAGGTGAGTTACAACAGTGAGAATCCGTTTCCAATTCTTTTCGCAATAGCCTCCGGGGCACTCTGGGCTAAAATAGTCATTATAGACATAATTATTTACATCACATATTATAATAATCAAATTCTGAGCCAGAGCCTAACCGCACATACGCACAGACATGCTATTGTATCAACAAAACGTTTTTTTTTTTAAAACCACTTTGACATTAGGAAAGAATTATGCTTATTTCAATAAATCGATAAGATTTTACAGTGGGATCCCAGTACTAATCGCACATCATTGATCTTCATGAAAATTATTATGTCGTTGGGGAAGTAATGCTAAACCAATAGGGGTGAACGAAAATTTCAGATATCATTTTATTATTTATGACGGTGCATTAAATCAGACTTTTTTTTATCTAAATTTATGTGGCTATATATTACTTCGCAATTAACAGAAACCTGCAATTAGGCTATGCATCGAAATGACCACAAACAAGACTCAACATATTAGTTACAGTTTCATAAACAGGTTCTTTATTCAAAATGAGCAGAGTTCACCAGGGTTCCCTATTTTTTACAAGCCTGAGCTATATGTATATGTCAATACTTTTGTTCGAGGTCTATCCTATCAAAAGTCTAGAAAACTCCTGAGTCAGTTCATCGTTAGAACGTAACTGATGAAGAGAAAGTTTTTGTGACGCTAAAATCATTTTTTTTGGGGGGGGGGGGGGTCATAAGCTTTACAGAACATCAAAACGACCAAGTGTGCGCTCAAAAAAGATTTTCTTTTACATTACAAAGACACGATTTTATGTCCAGGTTTAACAAAAAAAAATCATAAGAAAAACATCGGAAATGTTTTCTTTCTGAAAGTTTCCAGACGTCTAGAACGCCCAAAATATATGTGAACGTTAGAAAAACGTCTTTTACTAGAGGTTCTACCCAAACCCCTTTCAAACATTCTCAAACGTTACAAATAAGGGTTTTTCTTCTTTGCCTGGTGGGTTATAAAGGGACCTCCTGGCATGCGAGCACGTGAGCTGCAGTCATGAGGGAAAGGATTTTTTTTTTCAGATGAAAGGTCCCAATTTATTTATTCATTGTCCCCTGAAAAGGGTACCAAATTTATGGTCTTGGCCATACATGGAAACTATGAAAACATTCAAAAGATAGGACTCTCCCCGGGCCTGCAGTAGGGATGTCACTTCCCCTAGGTAATTAGGCAGCGTGATAGATAGGAGTGTTACATAACAGTAATAGGCCTAATCCGGGGTAGTAAAATTACAATGGCAGGACGCGAATGAAGGACGTTATGAATACACGTGTTGCAAATGAGCATTAATAAGCTCTACACTCTCAGCCCCAATCGTAAATGGGCATAACAGACTTAGCAGGATTAATTATTAGCCAATGAGATAATCCCAACTATTCACTGCGGCCTTCTTGGGGGCCAACTGGTACCCATCTGATAGGTCTTATCAGTAGAACTCGCTGGTAACAAGCTCCAGTGATGGCCGTGTCCATGGGACAACCTTCTATCTCGGAATAAAGACCGCTGTAGTAGCTGCAGCACAACCCACATCGGGCCATTCCAGAAATAGAAGCACTCTACTGTTAAACGCTTGTCGCGGTCTGACAGTGTATACATAAAGCGACACTGACGTGCCCACGATACGTTTTTACAATGAAAATCCTTCCACTATTTTGGTACAATTGTTGTGTTGAAAATTCAAGACATAGAATCAAAAGAAAACAGCATTATCTTTAAATAATAATGCCAATAGGGCAGATCCAGAGGCGAGTTGGCTAGGAGCACATGCCCTACCTACATCCCATGAAAATTTGTATAATTGCTAACTATAGGAAATACTTTCAGGGAACTACTCCAAGGACACACTTAGTGATGTTCTCCCTAATAGTTATAACAAGGTCGGACCCATAGCACCAGGTCTGTGTCCCTCAAACCACGTTTTCCTGGCTGTACCCCACCCTTCTGGATATGTCACAGTTGAAGAAGAATCGACGTGAACAACAATTTCATATACACCATAGAACATGACCTAAGACCCATAGTCCACTGGGCCTCTTCGGCCAACTTTGGCCATACATTTCCTACACAAATGTCGGCCGAAGAAGCCCAGTGGACTATGGGTATAAGGTGATCTTGACGACTACCTAAGATCGTCATGATCACCTTTCTGCTACCAGGGGAATCTAATATACAAAAATGGTATCTATATATAGTACTCATCATTTGGGATATTTTGGATATTATCTTCAATCTTCTCGATCGTGGGTATGTTTAAGATGGAGGATGTGAACAATATTATCACACTGGAATCCTAATTGAAAAAAAGTTGTTTAGTAAAGATCATCAAAGGCATTAAGCATGTCTAAAGATAGACATCAATGGAACCATTGTAACAACCACAGAGACTTGCTAATATTTGTCATACAAATTTCTAAACATCACAATTCACATATTACTCAAAAGATGACGGTGTAGTCTCCCAAGTCATTATCAAGAAGAAGAGCAAAAGTCACCACTATACAGAGTACCCGTGTAAGAAGGAAGAATTTTATCTCTAAAATCATTTCCATAATGCAAGTAATTGTGGAGAATGGATAACATTTTTATGAGTTGATATATTAGTATGTACAAGTGCCATTTGAGATTATAAAAATAGTAGATATTTGTGCACATTTGTATGCATGTAGTATGAGGTTACAAAAACCTATACAGTCATCCCTCTACTGTCATCACTCTAATGTGGTCACCCCTCTAGTAAATGTAGCCCTTCCATCCTCCAGATTCTATAACTCATCTTGAGGAAACCTAGATAGACCTTGAGCGGATATTGCAATGTATCCCCGAGTTTTGTTTTGTTATGATTCAATATTAGGCTTGCATCATGGAGCGATAAGACGTTTGAAAGTTACCATGCCCAACATATCTTATCCCCCTCCCAGTTTTTGTCAAGTCCTGCTTAAAACTGTTGAAATCACAAACTGTCATGGCATCATGAGGATTGGATTCTCACGATAGATAAAATATGGAGCTAACGGATAACTTAATATATGAAATAGACCTCTGTAATCGGCTATCCCGGCACCAATTATCCAGCCACATCTCTACACACATATACACATGCAAAGACACTCACACAACCACATATCCATGAACTCCATTTATCTACAATTTATTCATCTGTGATGCAATATCATATCAGCCAATATCGATTTCAAGTCAATTGATCTTTCAATAATTTCACAGGGAGCTTCATTTAAGTAGACGTTACTTCAGTCCCTTTATTGCCAAATGTTTGGTCCCACCCACTTTTGGATCCCACTCCTGTGTATCAGGGCCTTAATGATGTTCGATTATAAAATGTCATTTCCACCTCACCCCCCTCAAAGCTGTGCCACAGCAGTTGGCTCTGTCTTCAGTGTCTAGCTACAGCCACATCTACTTCACAAAGATGGACCATCCATGGACTTTCCCTACTTTGCGAAAGTTTGTAGTTATTCAGAATGTTATCAGCAATTAACTAGGAGGCCATCCCAGCAATACAACCCAGCAAGGCATTTTCTTTTCCAAGGCATTAGAAACACCTTTGTTATGTTAGTACGAAGAAATACCAAATCATAACCTTTAATCAGCAGACTACAGTGGCGGATTTAGAGGGGGCGCGGGGTCGCCCCTCCCCCTTTTGCCCAGTACTTAAGAGTTTAACTACATATTTTGGACCCCAAAATTTGTCCAAAAATAGGGGGTGTGCCCCCTCCTTTTGGGCCGCCCCCCCCCTTCCAAATCCTGTATCCACCACTGGACTCATAAGATACCTATCTTCCAAACTAAAAATAATGTATATTTGTATTAGAGTGAACGCTACGTATGTATAATGACAGATTTGAGCAACTTCCACCTCATAAGACATCTATACAGCCTAGACTCTTACAAATTGATCATAAACATGCAATATCATTATTTCAAAAGTGCCATAAATTTGTGCAGAATGATGTACCGACATCTCATTTTCCAAGAAAGATGTGAAGCAATTAATTTATAAATCGACCATCTAAAATAAAGAGCCTTCAACAACATACACAGCTGCATTCTTCCCGATGTAGATACCATCCTTGGTAACCATCTCACGCTCAGGTAGCGCATGGAGAATGACCCGATTCATAGCAAAAGGTTTTCTGAAATAAATCAAGAAGAAAGCTGTTGTGAATTTGCTGTGCACATGAAAGAGAGTAATATAAATGTTTATAAGTGCGGAATACACACGAGGATGACCCCCCGGTGCATCCTATAGAAACAGCCAAAATTAGGGACGGGTCTTATAAGCGTGGATATTCTACATAAATTGATCCAGATCAATCCCCAGCTGTGCCTTTTATTATATCATCCAGTTAATAGTTACCCTTTATGCGAGGAATGATAGTATGATGGATATAATAAATTAACAGAAGATTTTTTGGATGTACACTGATAATTTGGCAATACTGCTGGAGGGCACTATGCCGTCCAAGCGCCCTCCCTGAGGTCGGGAGATCATTTCAAAACCTTAACTATAGATATCGTTTTGAAATACCCTGCTCATTTGGTATTTATAGTGTACTTATAGCACTGCAGGCAGTCATCAGGGATGATGTACAGGGGCTGTATGCCCATGATAGTGTCTACCCTGTGCCTCACTGGGGGAAGCTCCTGGTATAGGTTATGAGGTACCCAACAGACTATAGTGAGGGGACCAGGTAAAGAGTAACTCACTCGTGTTTTGAGCGGGTTTTGAGTTAATATACCTTTGGTCGTTGAACTGGGTGTGTATCGTCTGAGGTTTAGGTGCCAGCTTAAAGCGTCTAATTTTCCTCCTGAACCTGCGAGACATCATGCAGTAGATGATGGGGTTGGCGGCACACGCCATCTTGGCAAACATGGTAGGTATGGTAGTTAACCAAAGCGGGATATAGCTGGCCATGGAGAGAAGAGAGATGGCGGCATAAGGGGTCCACATCACCAGGTAGGCTGTTATCATCGTCATACAGATCTGAAAATAAGTTGGTGGATATGTGAGCAACGTCACTACTATTGTTAACAAACAACCACTCCCTTATCTAACAATACATATTCACGTCATTTACAGAAGGCCCCAGGGGTTCAATATGAATATATTGTATGTCTATTTTAGTTTGCATCCACCAGATCTAACCAAACTGTGTCCCATAAGTAGACAGGGTGTGATGCATTGTAGAATCCCCTTTCGGTCGAGGGTCCAGACGGGAAAAATCGACAATGGGACAAGGCTAATTTCTAAAATCAACAAGAGAACAAATGGCACTTCATATGGTCGACAAGGGGCATGGTGTTGGGTGACAAGGGAAAAGAGCCTTTCCTAAAATCGACAGTGGGCATGGTACCCCTCTCCCCGCCTTAGCTGAAAATCGTCCAATTTTAGCCTCCACGATGCAGCTTTAATGTCATAAAAGCTGAACTTTGAAAACAAAGGAGTGATTCTCCACTTATAGGCCTATGTTCCTATAATACATTTTCTAGATTCTGTCTGAAAAGATGCCTTTATGTGACAAAAATTTATAGGGAACTTATAGAAGGTCATAGTGTGCATATGGGGCCTTACATGTCATTCACCCAGACATGTGCCCAGAAAAAGAATTATTATAAGTATGCTTCTTTTACAATAGCAAGGACACATCTGACATAAATGATAATGTGATTTTCTTAATCTACAGGTCAAAATAGTCTGGACCTGAGATTTTCATGGAAGTATGAAGATTGTTTCTGTAGGAAATTAAGCCCTCAACATGGCTTGTAACTCAAATGTCATTCTCCCAGACACAATTTCGCCCAGATAAGTTTGGTCATTTTGGGCACATTTTACCCCCCTGGAGCCCAAAATATGCATATGGGACCATCAAACCTTCTATGATTTTTGACCAGAAAACGGGGAAAATCTACAAAAACACTACATGTATATAATTATAAAGACTAGAAGGAATATAAAAATACCCATACCCCTATACTGCCATAACATGGATGTGTTGATCTACAGGTAAGCTAATGCATTACTCAAGAGGCCAGCCTGCAGGGACTGGGGTTAATTAGTACTCCGAGATGGGCTTTATCAATCATGGTAAGTAGGAATCTGGAATTCACTTATGCTTTCAGGGAATTATATATATATATATATATATATATATATATATATATATATATATATATACATGTTTGGTGCTCATATGGTGCATGTTCCTAGGTGCTATTGACGCTGTAACGTCTGACACTTTTATACCAATTTTTGTAGTGCCTACTATAAGGCCTATTCTGGATAATAGGGTTATGGCATGGTGGTTGCTATGGTTTATATTGTTAATAGACATATGTGCCTTATGATTTGGGAGGATTTGGGCGTTCCATGGGTCTTTTGAGTTTGGGCATGATGCACTCACAGGGAAAAAAGAACTGAAAAATATTGTTTTTCAATTTTCAAAGTCATGTAGGAGACACTTACATAGGTTAAACTGAGTGTTTTAGAGTTCAAATGTGTAGTATAAAAGGTTTTGTAAGCATGTATGGTGCTAGAAGTGGTTTGGAACATGTTTGGTGCTCATATGGTGCATGTTCCTAGGTGCTATCAACGCTGTAACGTCCGACACTTTTATACCAATTTTTGTAGTGCCTACTATAAGGCCTATTCTGGATAATAGGGTTATGGCATGGTGGTTGTTATGGTTTATATTGTTAATAGACATATGTGCCTTATGATTTGGGAGGATTTGGGCGTTCCATGGGTCTTTTGAGTTTGGGCATGATGCAGTCAGAGGGTAGAAAGAACTGAAAAATATTGTTTTTCAATTTTCAAAGTCATGTAGGAGACACTTACATAGGTTAAACTGAGTGTTTTAGAGTTCAAATGTGTAGTATAAAAGGTTTTGTAAGCATGTATGGAGCTAGAAGTGGTTTGGAACATGTTTGGTGCTCATATGATGCATGTTCCTAGGTGCTATCGATGCTGTAACGTCCGACACTTTTATCAATTTTTGATACCCATACTTCGTGGTGTACAGTCCTCTTCAGGTGATGAATGGGAGTAAACCAATGGTTCTGTGTGAAAGTATACATTCTAAAGGACATGTGCAGCTGATTTGAAGAGGTTATGATGAAAACTAAATGAGGTACAAAATTATATAAAAAAAAAAAAAAGGGATCATGACAAAAACAAAAAAACCTGAATTTTTAAAAATTTCATTCACCCAGCTTTCCGGTAATATTTCACCAATCAAGTTGATTTCCAGTATACATCATGTCCTCCTTTGTAATAGTCTGCACAAGTCATTTAGAGAATATCCAATCATTTTAAATACTGTTTTCACCATGATTGGAAATAAAAGTGTTGGACGTTACACGATAAGATTTCATTATAGTTGGAGGGCTACCAAAACTGACATGGTAGGAGCACAAGGTGTGAATCACGTTTTCCAGGGAGTAAATATATTGGTCTTTCACTTTAATAAAGACTTTTAACCGGATTTTGACTTTTGCCATCTTTCTGTCCTGGGGGGTAACTGTGCGTTAAATGAAGATCTGACCCATATATATATATATATATATATATATATATATATATATATATATATATATATATATAATTATGTCAAAGGAAAGTTGACATAGTGACAGTTCAAAGTCATCATTATTGAACTTTAATAGTTAGTCAGAATGACGACCAAAAATTCTGCAATGACGAGTTTCAGACCTGTCAGAGTGTTCAGTGTATGGTCACATAATTGCCCAATACTTACCAAAGTCACTGCTTTTTCAGCCTTAATCTTCTTCACCCGGAGGGCCTCGTTGACAGGCTGCACTGACAGGAGGGGTGCGTTGGTCATGGGCTTCCATCCGAATGTCAACCTCCGAGCCACACATATGATGTTGACGTAACAGAAGCAGATGACGGACACCTGCATGACGTAGCACGTCACCATGGTGGACACGATGTAGGAGCGGTCACCGAATGACGTGCCTATACATGATTAAAAATCGACAGAGTGTAAGCAAGCATTATATCTAAGCTTCTTGGTGTAAGAGAGTGTCAGAGTTTGTTTTTTGTTTGTTTGTTTTTTGTTTGTTTTTTTTAATTCGACACCGGTAACACTTAGGTCTTTAAATTGAGACGCTTATAAAAATGTTTAGCACATTCCAATTTGTATAATTAGTGATAGAGCGGCACTCCATGATAAGTGTTGGAGGGACAGCCTAAAAAATTCCAGCACCCATAGGCACAATAGGCACATAGTCCCAGTAACCACAACTTCGTATAATTATGGACGTTGTAAGAGGTATATCTACTCAGAATTTTGGTTGCAACTACATATTTTGGCTTGGTATGTGGACCTTCAAACGTTAAGGTTTATCTACGTTCTAGATATGTAGATATATAATAAATACGTATTTCTACATATTTTTATGTTTTTCTACTACCAAAGAGCTACCCAAAAAAGGGGGAAAGAAGAAAAAAAAGAGAAAAACGTTGGTAAAAGTCCATCAAGGTGAAGCCTTGAACCCTAGATCTTCCACATCTAATGCCTGCTTCATGCCACTGCTCTATAGATTCTGACAAAGATTTGTATATGAAAAGTCCATTATGTCATTTTCACTACCTTCCACCAAGATCCAAGAGAATATATTATGCTCTTGAATATAGATAAATTGACTGCCTGGATAGCTCAGTCTGTAGAGCAAAGTTTTTAAAATCCAGGGGTCCTGGGATCAGTCACAGGCCATACCTGGAAACGATTTTGATATAGGGAACATTATAAGTTTTTTTTCCGTTTTTTTTTTTTAATTTTTAGGTAGCTTTTTTGTACAAGAAAAACGTAAAAATACGTAGGAAAACATATTTTAGATGCTACATATATAGAACGTAGTTAAACCTTAATGTTTGAACGTCCATATACCAAGCAAAAAAAAAAACGTAATTCAAACCAATTTGGTAGGAACCAAACCTAGTTATACCAAAGATCTATGTAGCAGTTTGGTATTGTGTTTACTGGGGTATAGACACAATGACGTACCTAACCAGTTGATGCTACAGGCAGTACCAAAAGCTTCATATGTATAGCTGCTCCATCCTAGGAGAGGAAGGGATGTCCATAACCCAGCATGGGTCCAGGCTACCAGCAGGCCCCAGCGTACAGTACTCACCGTCAGTCGGCTCTCTGTAAATGATAACGGTTTTATTAATCTTTTAGGTGTAAAATTTATGCTTTGAAACATTGTCATAGTATGAACAAAGGTGGATAAAGGTATTATTGACACAGGTATTCATACCTGCATAGAGCGAATAACGCAGTGGTAAAACGTTTGTGAAATAGATTTGGAATATCTTTTTAGTTCAACCCAAAGAAAAAAAAAGAAAAAGAAAACCTCATAGATTCATAGATGAACATATCGCTTTAGTTTATATGAAGTTTACATGCATCTACAGTGGTAAAAGGAGGAAAACATCTTCTAGAAGGGTAATTAATTTGATCAAAGTTTTGCCTGACTCTAATACCCCGTTTCCACTTCCAGATTGGTTCTTTGACGACCTAAGGTGGTGGACCTCGTTTGTAGCCATTTTCAATGGCCGGTCCGCCATCCTGCTAGCAGAAACATCCATAACGATCTGCACGGATTCCTTAATGTCAGGCTTTGGGGCCATTAATAACGAGGGTGAACTTTTGTTGGGGAGTAGGAAAAACGATTTTCATAATTACTCCCACCTTCATTTTCATCCACAGTGTATTAGCCAGGCCCTACATGAGCTGTCTGCAATACTGGATCCAGATATAAACCTTCTAGAGCTATGGCCTATAGTAGCATCTGCCACCAGGTGGAGCCATCTTTGGGTTGGTCAGACGGTACAAATTGTGTCTGATAACACTCAGGTGGTTCAACAGATTAATACTGGAAGAAGCAGGTCGGTGGGTGCCATGGCTTGGCTGAGAGAGCTCTTTTGTTTATAGTTTTAGGTTAGTTGGGTTTGGTCACACATTCATACTCATGAGAACAGAATTCCTGATTTTTTGTCTAGGGTTTCTGACCCAAAGATGTTGGGAAAACTTCCACCCCCTGAGTTAATGTGTGGTTGGTAAATTCAGGGCAGGAATATTTGTCTAAGTCCAGACGTTACCAGGGTTCACTGAAAACATGGAAGAACCGAAACTAGTCAGCGGTGACCACTTTAGGTCCTCAAGTTGACGATACCTAAAACTACAGCTTTAGGTAGTCAAAATGACAAATTTAGGTCGTCATCCTGATGACCTGAGTCATCAGGATGACAATACTGACAGTACAGAGTCATCATATTGATGACTCAGGTCGTCAGGATGATGACTTAAAGTCATCATTTTGACTACCTAAAGTTGTAGTTTTAGGTATCGTCAACTTGAGGACCTAAAGTGGTCACCGCTGACTAGTTTCATAACTTCTAGGTTTTCAGTGTTCCTGGATGGCAGACAACACACTCAGGACAAGAAAATCCCAATGGAACCATTATTTTGATTTCTGCGACAAGGTGGGCTTGGTACCTATGCCAGACTCAGTTGACCTTGTATTCATGTATCTAGCCTACATGGCTGACAAGTTCACATATACCTCAATTATTAATTACTTGTCAGCACTCTGGGTCTTACACAAAACAAATGGCTACTATCATCCGGACCCACTGATGTTCGCATTAAAACGTGTTTAGGGGTCATTCAACGCACTTTGGTTCAGGCCCTGCCTTTCTCTACTGATGTTTTGAATTTGTTGTTCAAAGAATTGAACCTTGCTAACACTGAAGATCTTTGTTTTTGGTTATCACTCCTGCTAGGGTTCCGTGCCTTGTTACAGAAGTCAAATCTGTTTTGGCCCGGGATGGCCATCACTGTGGGTCAAACTCTCACAGGATTGGGGGGGTTCATTTTGTGATAAAATGTTCAAAGACAATCCAGTTCAGGCAAAGAGTACATCATGTGTATAGGTCTAAACTTACAATGACAAAGTTATGTGTTTGTCATTACTGTACACTACTCTGTACCCTCCTAAATAACCATGCATCCACAGCCCATCTCCTGTCCTACTAGTCAAAAGGGAAAAATATGCAGGCAACATACCGTTGGTTTTCCTCCAAACTAGCATCCCTGTGTAAAACCCTTAATCTCCCTCATTATACCTCACATTCAATGCGCAGGGGAGGCGCCTCAGCCTTGGCAGAGGCTGGGATTTCTCTTCAAGACTTGCAGGAACTAGGGGATTGGAGAAGCATGCAGGTGCTGGCTTACCTACAACGATCTCCGGCCTCCAGGGTGGCTCTGGACAGGACATTGGCAGACGCACTGTTTGGTGACAAGTAATCAAGGCTGGATAAATGGTACTGAAGTCTATGTTCCCAGCGGGTGATTGGTATCGACTGGTACGAGCTTTGATTGGTGTTCCAGATGAGGGCCAGCGTGGGCATCAATATCACTGGGAGCGGTAATATCATGGAACCTCCAAGCAGATTTATGCTGAGCAATATTTCCTACTGTAATTCAATGCTATGCGTCCTTTAGTTAATGGAGATGAGGTTATGGCATTGAGAATAATTGTGTCCACTAAAGTAGCCCCTTAAGTAACGCCCACTTGTGTGGCTATAAATCCGATTCTAAATGTAGTATTTACACAATACCTTCAGCTATATAAAGACCAACCATATCTCATCTGCATAAAATGTATTCAAAGAGAAATAAGACATTGCTTAGTGAAGAAATTATTCAATAAATGGGGATATAAAATTAAAAATCAGTAGAGGAAGGTAGGGTATTTTCAGGTATGGAAATACAGGCCCGCCCCGTGAACTGGCCTGCCTCGTGTATAGGCCACGTCAATTTTCCAATTATAGTGGTTGTATTAGCCCGGGCCTATGTATACACGGGGAAATACGGTACATCTATCAGTTACTGGCAATATTTTCTACTGTAGTTCAATGCTATGCGTCCCTTAGTTAATGGAGATGAGGTTATGTCATTGAGAATAATTGTGTCCACTAAAGTAACGCCCACTTATGTTAATATGGCCCCTTTTGTCAGCATTTCTCTTAACTGATCCAAGGATATGGCACGTTCAGAACAACGTGAAAAGTATCCCGATAGGCATCTTCCAATAAGCCTATATTGACTGAATAAATAATTTCACCTCTTTATAAGTTAATATAGTGGACATGCCAAAGGCAATTACTCTAAATACCAGCTTCTATTACATTTAGTATAGCTGTGAGTGTTATTCTTGGAATTATTTGAGAGAAATAATGCTATAGCTCATTGTAATTATATATATATATATATATGGAACTATATACACTCGTGTATATATATATAATTAGCCGCGAACGGTTAGGGACTACTTTCTGTGCGTATTGGTATCTATGATGTCATAGCATGACGTCATGGTAAACACTCCTCCCATATATAAGGGGGAGTTTTCAATGTAACGGCCAATTGGCTCGTTTTCACCTGTACAGGTAACACCACGCTGGGTGTTCCCTGGAATTTTAAATTTTTTAACCGTTTTGAGGGGCTCCTGGTGCCTTTATTTACCATTGAAATGGGTAGAAAGGCTGCTAAAGGCTCGAAGGCCAATACACCAAAGGGAAAATCGGTTAAATCGGTGGAAAAGACGAAAAAATCGGCCAATTTAGGACTTACGAGTAGTTCGACTCTCTCACTTACTGGTGATACACCGTCGGTTCCCCGAACTGTTACAGGTGTTGTGGGAGGGTCGTCTATTGACCAGACGAGGCTAGATGTATTAGAAGACGAGCTGTCGACCATTAAATCACTTCTACAAGAGGTCGTCAATGGAAAGGACGATCGGTGTGGAGGATTCGTCAATGCGTCAAGTCGTTCCAGCAGAGCACGTGCGGATGTTTACAAACAGAGAGGTATGACGTCACGTAGTCAAGGACGCGGACCGGTTGCTAGGGCTACTCGCCAAGCGTCTCCATGCGAAATTTCGTCTGACGGTGGGGACGAATGGGTGCAAGTTGATCACAAGCGACATAGACGATCGTCTAAATCCAGTATTTCTGCTCGTCAATGCAGCCCGAGCACATCTAGAGCGTCGTCATTGGATTCAACTTACTCTAGGCATCATCACCGTGTAAAATCGGGTGAGTTTGATCATTCTCAATTCACCAAACGTAAGGAAAAAATTGATACTATTGAGAAATTGATGTCTGTAAACTTGCAGTTTATTTTGAAGTACTACAAATCAGGTGACGATGTTGAGGGTATGCTTAAACATCTTCAGGTACTAATTGAAAAGTCTGGCACCAAAATATATACGGTTTCAGCCCTGGTAGCCTATGATAAGTCAGTGAGGGACAGGGCTAATGATAGTGGAATAGAGGCTTTTTCAACCATTGAAAATTCAGATATACTACGTCATTTGGCATATGATGGGACCGTTCAGGCCCAGAAAGCTTACAGTGCTAAACCTAAAAATGTAGGCAAACAGAGATCGTCTAATAACCCATGCTATGCATACAACAGGGCAGAAGGTTGCTCGAAGGAACCATGTAAATATAGGCATGTTTGCAGCGTGTGTAATGGCACGAGTCATAATAAGTTGGAATGCTCCAAGGCTAGAGGCGAATAGGAAAATGATGGTAATTTAAGTCCTAACTTTGTAGGTTTCGATATCCTGGTGCCAGAAGCAAAGTTAGTAAATGTGGTAGACCTTAGATTACCCCTACCCAAAGTTTCAGATGAGGGTGTTGTAAATATTAATTCTGAATCGGATAAAAATATTTTTGTCCTCCCGAGTGACCATGGTCAATATGACTTGGTTAATGAGGTTAATATTGATGTTAATATTAACTCAAAAATTGTAAATGTTACACATAGTCATCCAGTACAGGGTGAAGTTGAACCATTATTTACTGTTGTTGTAAAAAATTTACCTAGCATCAGAGTATATGACAGTTGTATAAATGGTATGTGTGAGTGTGTACATTATATTCATGGTGAAATAGCCCAAATTTTACCTTGCAGAGTGGCCCCATTCTTAACCCAAAAGGGAGTTATTAATATAAATGATAAAGAGGCATTGTTCTTATGGCAAGGTTTTGTTGAGGGGTTCAGGATAGTGGATCCTGACTGCAACACTTCTTATGATTGCAGAAATTATAAATCAATCCTCGAAGGAAAATTCTATAACGAGTACTGTGGTATATTGTTGGAGGAACTAGAGGCTGGTCTAGTCTCTAAAACTGCAGATAAACCCCGTTGTATCCATGCCCTAGGTGGTGTAGAAAAAGCGAATGGCAAGTTAAGACCCATAACTGACTGTAGTATGCCGGATAAGATATCCATTAATAATTTTATGGAGACTACTAGCTCGACATTTTCTTATAATAGTATTAGCACGGTGACTGCTCAATTGAATAGGAACAATTTAATGAGTGTGGTAGATTTAAAATCAGCGTACAGGTCTATAAATGTGTATGCACCTCATACGACCATGCAAGGTTTCAGATGGAATTTTGGGCATGGGGAGGAGTATTATGTGAGTAACAGGTTAACTTTTGGCCTGAAATGTGCCCCGTATATCTTTAATAGAATCTCTGATTTTATTGTAGAAGTGGCAAAATTCTACGGTGTAGAAAAAATTGTAAATTATCTGGACGATTTTATCATAATTGCTGATACTTATGATGAATGTCTTAGACAAAGAAATGTATTAATGGAATGTATGACCTACATGGGCTTTGTAGTATCCAGAGAAAAGGTGACCGACCCATCTCAAGTTTGTAAATTCTTAGGTATTAACATAGATTCAGTTAAGTTGGAACTGTCTTTGCCTGTTGAAAAGGTTGAGAAAATGGAAAATCTCTTGTTAGATAACGTTAATAAGAAATTTATTTCAAAAAAGAACTTGGAGAGGATAGGTGGTTTAATGTCTTTCTGCTCGCAGGTAGTTAAGGGTGGTAGAACTTTTAGTAGGCGAATTTTCGATCTCTGTGCTCGGGCCAGGCCAGGTGGTTATGTTAGGGTATATATATATATACAACATCATAGCCGAGGAGATTGTACCTGTAGTATATTGAACCTTAATTGTGCCCTTAAGTTTTATTTACTTTAATGTAAAATTTAATACTTGAATAGAAATGGCTTTAAATGCTATAGATGTGTGGTATGTAAAGCCTTGTGTCCACACGGCGATATAATCCGACAAAATTTCCGATGACAAAACCACTTTTGTCGTCCATTTCTGACGATAATATCTAACATGTTTGTTTTTTGTCGGCGAGAATGGATGACAAAATTGATTTTATCATCGGGATTCAACGACAAAAGTGGTTTTGTCGTCAGTAATTTTGTCGGCACCAAATTATATCGACGTGATAATGCATAAAAGTATGAATAACAACTTAAAACCTCATTGCATACGAATGAATATACTCATAGCCCCGAAACTCACTAGTCCATCTCAACCATGCATCATAGTCAGATATTGCCCAGAAAGGCTTTATACATTTTTTTTCTGGAAAGGTAACAATAATGTTCAAATCAGAAAGATTATTGCAGATTGCAGATTTCCTCGCAGATTGTGAGAGAATTCATGATTAGCTAATGGCTTTAGACCCTTACAGCTCAGGTAAGGTACCCATGTGGTGTTCTTTCTCATTTGCGTGGGCCCATGTGGTTTGAGTTTCGATGAATTTATTCATAAGACATCCACAATAGTATCATTCACAGTATCCAATCTCCTGCACCCAATTCCCAACCTACACTCTCTTAATAAAACCGAGTAAAGGAAACGAAATTAGCACTTTGCAATTTATTTGGTCAATTGGGTTAATTAAAGGTGATGTCTGATCGGCACATGCACCTACTTCGTGCTGAAAGCAGTCATTGACAAAAGATGAATTTGCATGTGTATAGAGCAAATATCCATATGTAGACATATTATTATGGAAATTAAATATTCTCAGGATTGATGCCATTTGATAATTACAATTGTCTGTTTCGTAACCTTCACTTCATCTACAATCTATCTACTCAGTAGTGACCAATAACAGATGGACAGTAAAGAGTGTTTTCTGAGTAAACAGGAAGGTGTACAGAGGCCGGGAGAGGAGCCAGCAGGATGGGAAGGCCTACAGAGGCCAGAGACAATGGGAAGTCGCCTAGGTTGGGAGAGGTGAGTTGCAGGTGTAGTAGCCTCAAACACCTATGTGGTCTTTTTCACTGAGGGCGAAGATATCTTCAAAGGGTAACAATAGGTGAATGTCATTTCCAAACTGAACTGAAGATATCTTTGAATTATTGGAGATATCTTGAGAAATCCTATATCTAACCTGTCTTTTGACTGATATACTTGCATTTCTAACACATGTCTTTAGCCTCTGAAGATAGCCTGAAGACCTGTCTTTAACCCCAAATATGTTATTTCACAAAGCCAGTCTATTGGGTGGATGGTGTCACCTCTAGACCTAAAAAGTCTTTAATACGCACCTCAGATAAGGCAATTAGTATCTGTTTCCAATGCACATACTCTTTCAAATGATTTTAATCATAAAAGATAATGTTATACACGTAGTTTTACAGCAAAATTATTAGTACAACAATGCAAGTTATCTTCACTTGTCTCTAAAAGTGAAGAGAGGCCAGGAAAGAGAGGTCCTGTGGTCCTTTGCACAGACAGTGAAGATAACTTCAGATGATAAAGATAAGGCAATGTAATTTCCAAAGGAAACTGAAGATATCTTTGAAAATTTTAAGATATCTTGAGAATTGTCATCTCTAACCTATCTTTTCAGGGATATTATTGCAAATGTACGACAAATAATGCCAGCTTCTATAGAAATGACATTTTGAAGATATCCACAAACATATCTTCTGTGTTATCTTCATTTCTGCCTATCTTTAGTGAAGATACCTCGCCGCCCGTGCAAAAGACCAGTGGTCTTTTGCACAGGCAGTGAGGTATCTTCACTAAAGATAGGCAGAAATGAAGATGACACAAAGATATCTTCATGGATATCTTCAAAATTTCATTTCTATAGACGCTGGCATTATTTGTCACACATTTGCAATAATATCCTTGAAAAGATAGGTTAGAGATAACAGTTCTCAAGATATCTTAGATTTTCCAAATATATCTTCAGTTTCCTTTGGAAATGAAATAGACTTATCTTTATCATCTGAAGTTATCTTCACCGTCCGTGCAAAGGACCACAGCCCTATGAGGTGAGGGAGGTGGGCAGGAGGTGTAGGGGGCCTAGGGAAAGACAACAGGCCTGGACCAGATAATATAAGTTCAATCCAAAAATGATGTTTTTGATTTGAATAAAGAATTTTATGACAAATGATGGTATACAATTTGAATCATGACTGCATTCTAATTACCCTACTCCCTTCCTGAAAAGATGAAGCCCCTATCCCCTATTCTGACCAGTTTTATTTCTATTTTCCATAATAACAAGAACAAACTGAACAATATCATGAACAGAAATGATGTGTCAACCTGGGCTAGGCTCAGTCATGTCCCAGTGTGTTAAACTGAGTCAGGCTGGGTTATAGCCCAGTGTGTCAACCTGGGACAGGCCCGGTTATAACCCAGTGCCCCAACCTGGGTCAGGCTGGGTCATGACCGACCACCCGTCCCAGTCCTATTTCAACTAGCGGGCTGCGTCATGGCATGTCCCACACAAGATGACTAGAATTTGCTGGGCTAGAGTGATGTCATTCGGTCTACTCCTGCATGCTATATTACATACATGTATGAACATACCTTAGGACGCATCCTATTGTGATATACTTGTTGATCATTTTGTATGTGATCTCTGTTTGTTTACTTCATATACCTCTACATGTCTATCTATCCTACTGACTAGCTTGAAAAGCTTGATGTGATGTTATGATTGTTGGTCAATAAAAATTCAAATTCAAAATTCAAATATAGAAGCCACTACAATATACTTCCAAACATGCAAGGCTTCCAATGCAAGTCTCGCTTAATTGTATACATTTCTAATGTACATTGTAATATATTTCAGTTTTCCGCATAATAAGGCCAGGATATATACCACAATCATGTTCCCTCCAGTCTCTAAATCGATCAAACAGATATCAAGAACTTTCATCTCATATATGTACCATAGATTCATCTATCAGTTGGTATAGTAATGTAAAATGGGGGTGGGGGTTAGTCAGGGGCCATGTACCTTGGATACATCCATCAGTTAGTAGTAATGTAAGATGGGGTTTTCACTAGGGGACCATGTACCTTGGATACATCTACCAGGTAGTAGTAATGTAAGATGGGGTTTTCACTGAGGGACCATGTACCTTGGATACATCTACCAGGTAGTAGTAATGTAAAATGGGAGTTTCACTCAGTGACCGTATACCTTGGATACACTGTGTACACTGGAGAGATCTGTCAGGTAGTCGTAATACAAAATGGGAGTTTCGCTCAGGGACCATGTACATTGGATACCTGTGTCTCAGCCCGTACTTGTACGAATACTACGAATCGTAGTATATTGACTCGGCGTATACACTGGATAGACTTATGATTATTCTTTGGGACCGGACTGGTTCCCTGGAGTGTCACATGCATGCTGGCATCAGCGACTTTGGGACCTGATCTCGCAGCCATGCCTGTTCCTGGCAGGCCAGGAAGTTTGGAAGTATGGCACCTGTCTGGATATCGCTAGATATTCCGATATGAGGTCCGTCATGGCTGAGCACACATTATTAACAAGACACTTCGCTATAGGTCTACTCCGCTATCATTATGACATGTAATCTGGGGTTATAATATGTGGTGTCAGGGATATATAGTGAAGTAAGCCCCAGGGCAATAAGCAGTTAACCATTTAAAGGCCCAATCATTTATGCAGCATTCCTACTTAATGAAGTAGCACATTCTGATGAACCTCCCAGAGTGTATCAACACCATACCCAGCAAATTGTCGTGAGTCCTCGTCAACCTGTGTGAAGTGGCTCACACATGTCGCTAGATAGAACACGACGTCGTTATAGCACAAAATCACCAGGAATAGCAATTGCTATGCCAGGTGAGTCTAACACACACTGGCGGAAGATGTCGGAATGAGTTATCACTCAAAAAGAAATTTGCTGGGATAGGGTCTGTGTAATATGATGCATTCTTGAAAGTTGAATGCCATCATGAAGGCATTGGATGAGAAGAGTTAATGCACGACCAGTCATAAATTCTGGATCGTGTTTCAGTAGTTTCCATGACTAGACACCCTCAAATCGTAGTGGGAGGTGTAAGAAATGACTTCATACCAGTGAATACATAGTGAGCTCCAGTGGAGGCCTCAAAATAGCAGCTACTATTTATTCAACTACTGGCTCAATACACACCACTATGAAGTCATAGCACCCAGTCATAGGGGCCACTATTGGCTACATAGTGACCAGTCATACCTCCTTCATGATCTAGTATGCACTCCTGTGTTCAAATGAGCATAGGACTGCAGTAACTACCGTAATGTCTCATATAGGAGCCGGGCCTTGAATAGCAGCCTCCCTTGAATAGGGGCTGGGGTAGGAGGGCTGTCAAATCAATAGGGGCCGGGCCTTGAATAGGGGCCTGGTGGTGCCAGTTTTAAGTGGTTTTAGGAAGACAACCAAGACCCCCCAGCCCAAATGATGTATAATTGTTCTAGATAATTCCCTTTCAAATCACATATGATAGATCTATATCTAATGACCTAATTGTATCTAAAACAATGTACGTTCTGTTGTTCTTTCTTAATAGTAGGGCTGAGGTGTCAGCTAGGTGTGATATCCTTTGTAATTTTATTAGAAAGCCATGGTGGGTGAGGGTTAGGTATGACAGGCATGACAGCTTTGTAAGGCCTAGTGCTCTATCTACACCACTGCATACTAGTAACTACATAGTTGGCCCATGTGTGGCCATAATGCTTAATTCTTAGGTGAAACACCACACTTTTCCAATGATATTTTATTCTTTTGAAAAAAAAACCTGCCATCCCAGAGCCAAAGGCGCTGGCCACAGGGTTATAGGTAGTAGTGTAAAGAGCCCAGATTGGGTATATTTGAGCAAAGGAGTGCAGAAGGCAGCAGCTAAGGCTACCCACTAATTATTCACACAGAGGGTTGCCATACCAGGATCCCTTATTGAGTTGCTGCTGTGGTGGCTATTTAGCCAGCAGGCAGTACGATCACCCAGTAATGTAGCCAGCTATTTAGTCACCAAGGCCAAAATCCTAAGATCACCTGCTAAGATTTGACCCATCTCCAGTCATAGCTGGCTGAACCTGTCGTGGAAACTATTGAAACACGATCCAGAGTATGTAGATTGACCTACTATTAACAGGACCAATGGTCAATTGGTCATCGGAAATACCTTTTGTCCTTAGTAATCCCTTACTATAGGAAGTAATTTGAGGTTAGATAATCATGCAATTCCTTAACGTCGAGCACCTAGTTGCACTTGGAGGAGGGGTGGACAGAGTGAGACATATTTCGAAAACATAATCGTGCAAATGGTTGGCCAAAATCTTTTTAGTCCCTCTGAGAAGAAGGGCGTGGCCAAACCTTTAGCCTATATGTTTTCTGAGAATTCGCATCATCTGATACATACGTAAAGATTGTTTAATCGAACGATTTTAGCGTCCCTTAGAAGGGTTGCGGGATATCCTCTACAACCATGAAGGGCGGTGGTGGTATAAAAATCCATTTGATCGTCCGTGAGAAATTACAACACCCCTACCCCCTCCCTCCCTAAATATATAAAATTTCATATTAAACTCACCATAGGCAGGATGACATATGACGATGTATCTGAAGATGGCAATAAGGACCAGTGTGTTCATGCTAACCATGGACAGCATGAACACAAGGAAGCCATGAAGTCGGCACAGGAAGTCCCCAAATATCCAGCTGTGCACAGAAAGAAATAATAGGTAAGGGATATTTTGATTATAGCATAGCCCTACATTATGAAGGCCTAGGATTATAGTATATACACAGGTTTAATACGTATCTCTTAATTTAATCTAGCCATCTGTGAGTGACAGCTGCCACTTGCTTTTTCTTAATTGTTTAATAAGCATTATACCTCGAACCCACAAATACTCCTTGTTATTCACATCATAAAGAACCTCCTGGCGGATGCCTTGATATAAAGTGTGAGGTATATCTCGCAATTGAGCCATGTGACAGTGGCAATGAAAATGGGCATTAATTTCAATCATCATTTTTAAATAGCAAAAGGAAGAAGATATCAGTGTTATTTACCTCATGGAAAAGCTGCTGACGGCAGTCATGGGGTATCCCAGGACGGAGAGGACCAGGTCCGACCAGGCTAATGCCATCAACAACACGTTCTGCACCTTACGCCTGAAGACAGGTGTAAACTGCATCAGCACCAGCACTGCACCATTACCCAAGGTAGCCACCACACCTGGAGAATACCAGTTACAGATTCATAGTTTAGGGGTTCATCTTATCTCTCAGTACTAGTCAACTAGATACAGGGTCGTTTGTCTATTGCTAATGTAATATTTATTACAGAATACGTATATACTAGTAAACCACGCAAACCATTTTGATACATTTCAAGTATCATTTTTATCTTAAATTTTGTAAATGTGTTGTAAAATTGTGTATCATACATAATACGTCCACATATGGCATGGGGTGCAATATGACATGCCCATCCATCATCTAATCTCTATGGACAGAAAGGACTTATATAAAAATACTACTGTGAGAACTAGCAACAATGCTGATTTTCATTTCTACATGCGATCTTTTAGAATCTTCCACTAAGGTCTTGTCTTCTTTGCCCCTCATCTGTATATACCCATTCTGTCTTGTTCATTCATTTGCTTGTATCATAATAGTATATTATGTTGAAACCAATGAAAACAGGACCTAAACTTAAATTGACTGCATTATCATCACCCCCTCCCGTAGTGGTGCGGTCACTAAACACTTCTTGTGGGGAAAAAAATCAATATTTGCTGTATCATTTCTAATAACACAAATCTGCAATCAATGTGAAGAAATGTAGATTTTTGGTCTTTCGGCGAGTTCTCAGCAGCAAACTGCTCTGCCCAAAAAGTTTGATTTAAAGCTGATTGCGCAGCTCCAGCAATGCTTTCAATTAATTTAGTATGTTTCTTCAACACAGACCTATGAATTAAATCTTGTAAGAGCATATCATGGCTGAAAGGGAAAAAGATTATTAGAACTCCTGAAAAGTAACAATGAAAACACAAACTTGGATAGGAGGTGAAAGGTTCTATGCAAACAGGGGAATTGTTATATTTATTTATAATTAGATGGCCCAACCCATTTTGAATAGCGTATACGAGTTTATGAGGAGCAACCAGCTACCTGAACTGATCATAGCCAGCTGGTCCCAGGAGGGCATTTCAAAACCAAAGCTATAGATATCTTTTTAAATGCCCTGTAGACATCCTGCGGGGAGCAGGGGTATTTCATGCAGTACCAACGACACACCATCTATCCTCTTTGAGTGAATGACAATTAGACCATTGATACCAAGTTTATGGGATTCAACTAGGCTGCTGGCAATTCTGGGTGGATGCAGGACTTTGTAACGGAGGGTCGCGCCCTTCATTTCTATTCTTAGGTAAGTCTTCGGATTCATAGAGGAAAATAAACGCTTAACTACTGGCAATAAGGAGGGGGCGCGCATCGCCAACCCCCACCCCCGTCTAAATCTACTGACAAGGACATCATTACGAATATAATACATGTGTGTTTCCACAAATTAAAGGCAAATTCTGGTGGGTATTTGAAATCGATATTGTATTGCTATTTTTGCATAACCCAAGGACGCAACCTCGCATAATATTCGTTGGTAGATACCTTATTCGACAGACAGTGAGTCGATATCTTAAACCCTGACATTGCTCCCCCAAAACGCACGCCATTATCCTGATAGAGATAAGCTTAAAAGTCGGGAGAGGCGGGTACGCATACCTGTGTCCCTGCCTTCCCTGAACAGTGGTTGGGGACAAATTAAGCTGAGTTACAACAGATACATGTATGTGGACATCAAGTGCAGACTATTAGCACTCGACCATGCCTATTATAGCCCCACCTGTCGTTAACGGACAGACCATGGTACTACATATGTAGCAGATTCTCTTTTGTTAAGGTCTGATTGACTTGAATGGGCGATAACGACTAGATATTAGTCCTTGGTGATTGATGCATCTATTCCCCTATATATGTACCTAGCAGCAATAATGTTAATGGTAATTGACAATGTTCTGACTTACCTAGAATGGACAGGTAGACCCCAATGGTGTAATGTGCAGCAGGGCTGAGGTTCTGGGCAGGGTCAGCCCACATGGATGACGTGTCGTCATTGATGAGCTGGTAGGAGCTGTTCCCTAACTGCAGCGAGCTGCTCACCAGAGCCATGCTCAAGTCTTGGTGCTGGAAATATGAATAGAAACCAATTTAACCGATTTGCGTCCATATTGGTTACCAAATCTGCAATTGATAGATCTGTGTTCATATTGGTCAGCTTGGCTGAGCTGACACACTATGATTGAATGACCAAATATGATGGGCACAAAGCAGTCACAAGGGGTCACCTACTAATGGAAAGAGGCGTAGGAAGGGGGGGAGGCAATATTGGGAAGGCCCTTATATTATATTGGCCTATATAAAAGTTTAACATTAACAGCCCCCCCCTCCCGTCAGAGATTCCAGCACACCCCCCCCCCCCAATGAAAATTGCTTCCTATATAATATAATTATTTTATACGGGTCTGAATAGATATTCCATGAAGCTGTCGCCCAGTTATGTCTGTGTGGTAGTGGGGAGTAGAAACACTATTATGAGGATCATAGGAAAGGTGGCCCCAATATTACTTAGCAGAGATTTTTTCCCGAAAACTAATCAGTATACATCTATCAGTGGGAAGAAGAGTTTTATACTGACTGAAACATGAAACTCATGTCGTGGATTCTACCTGATTCTGATAAGCCAGTTCCCAAAGTGGTCACATGTAGGCTTCCTACACGTAATGTTTGTGAGATAGACAGGCAGAGACCGACAGGCAGAAACAGAAAATGACAAGAGGCAGAGATATTGCACATGTAACTAACCTGCAATGTTGTGAAATTCAGCTCTCTCCAAATGTGAGTGTGGTGAGGGTTGTGAAGTAGTGATGTATGTCTGTAGCCGTGTTGAAGCAGCGTCCTGTGGCAGTAGCACCACTCAGTGGTGCATGTGCATACACATGCGTGTAGACACCTATGTTATGAGCATGGGCAGCCCCACTATGGACATCACCTGCAGTGAGCAGCTTGGTGGTCAGGCGCCAAGTGAGCTGCTCGGAGGTTCTCTCACTGATTATAAAGGGAGTGCCCACCCTACTTTAGCTAGAGAACACCTGTTTCAGTGACACGTGCTGGTGGACATGCTGGTAAGCACAGTTAATTAGTAGGCCATATTGTGCCCTAACCCCTGTATAAGGTTCATTCATACAAGAACCTGACAACGTAGGCGTGATGATTTTAGAAGGTGTGCTACTCAAGATCCAGGGAACGCAATTAGCACGACGAGTATAGGGGTGATCATATCAAATAATGATTAATGGCATTATTATCATCTCCCCAAGGCATTTCTTTGTGCGGTTCCATTAACAATGTGGAGGTGCCAATGGGAAACGAAGCGTTGATGTGGTGTCTATGTTTTAGAGGTCAGTGATACTCCACACTACCACAATTAACCCCTGTGGTAACACTACCAACCACGGGCTACTAGCCTGCAGTTTTACCACTACAACTGTAGCAAATTAACAGGATTTTCTCGGTGCTAAACATTACTACCGCAACCTTGAATTGCACTAAAAGTGTTCCTCGTAGATACAAAATTTGTGTCAGGCAGTGCAGAGAGTGTGATAAGGTTGAATCCCACATAAAGGTCGAATCCCACGTGGCGGAAAATGGCTCAAATATCTCTGCGATTTTGGACTTGTCACAAATTCGCAAGGAATATAGCTAAAGCACGTGGTACAGATCACAAGCATTATTTTGTGAGTTTAGGACAGAGCATACATAATTCACAGAGATAAAAAAACCAACAAAGGCAAAGTATCCCAAAGTTGCATGAATAAACGCAGCAATGTCCTTGTGTTCTGTATAACCTACTGTAATTATACCTCTTGTGAATTAGGGATAGGTACCAAATTAATTGAGCCCTTTTTCGCCATGTGGGATTCGACCTTAAGGCGAAAAATGGCTCAAATATCTTCTGGGACCTACCCGACATTGGCCAAGGATATAACTACAGTAGCGTGTATAGAACACAAACATGCTTTTAGCCCTTATATAATAATAATAATAATAATAATAATAATAATAATAATAATAATAATAATAATAATAATAATAATAATAATAATAATAATAATAATAATAATAATAATAATAATAATAATAATAATAATAATAATAATAATAATAATGATGATGATGATGATGATGATGATGATGATGATGATGATGATGATGATGATGATGATGATGATGATGATGATGATGATGACAATTACAATAATAACAATAATTGATGATGATGATGATGATGATGATGATGATGATGATGATGATGATGATGATGATGATGATGATGATGATGATGATGATGATGATGATGATGATGATGAAAGTTAACCTTTTCTGTCATCATCTTGACTTAACTTTTGACTAGTGGACAAAACCCTATTCTACTTCAGGGAAGAGAGCGTTATCTGACTGAAAGGGTTGATTTTTGGATGCCTGACTCTCCTTTTACTGGGTTGGTGCTTTACTTTTCTGTAATATACTTATAACATATTTAAACATTTAGCCACTCCAGAAATGGTTATTTCAGTTTGAAAAAGCCTGGCATAAAAGAAATAAGGACCTATTTGTGTGTGGGGTGGCGGTGGGGCCTGGGGCTACCCCAACGCAAGTTATTTCAAACATTCAATAATTTCTAATAACCACCTAAATTAGTAGAGTAGGGTCCTATATTTTCCATATCGATCTGAGGCCAAAAAGAAAACAATAATCATTGTAGATTTTGGGTAGGTTAGTTGAGGTCCGTAGGTCGGATTCCGGTTTTTATAGTTTTTTGTGGTTTTCTTTTTTATTTGAATCCACGACCTCATAATTAAAGGCACTAATCTACAGGCGTTAGATGTTTCCGCGATTCCTTGTTAGAAAGGGTCGGTTCACTCAGGTAATATGAAAAATGTTGCGGGAATATATACATAGACCTATATCTTATGAAGCTGGGGTAGGGTTAGGGGTAGGGGTAGGGGTAGGGGTAGGGGTAGGGGTAGGGGTAGGGGTAGGGGTAGGGGTAGGGTAGGGGTAGGGGTAGGGGTAGGGGTAGGGGTAGGGGTAGGGGTAGGGGTAGGGGTAGGGGTAGGGGTAGGGGTAGGGGTAGGGGTAGGGGTGGGGATGGGGGGTGGGGGGCGGTGTGGCTGAGCTGCCTACAGCTTGGTTCTATGAGCAGATTGTATGAGAATTAAAAATGGAGAGCATCCCTTGGTGTGTTTGTTATACAAGCAGGGTATCAGTGGCTACACAAATTTTAAAATGAAAGTCACCTGTGTATTGTTGCAGTGCATAATTATAGTGCATTGGATGTGCTTCTACATCGAAGGATTTCCAGGAAATTTGTTAGCTGTCTTATGAAGTAATTTAAAAAAATTACCTTGTGTTAACTTTTACCTGTACTATAATTATATCATTATGTTGGCTAACTACTGTACACCGATTGGTCAGCCAATTACTGAATATAACTGAGGCATTAGAATTCTGCCATGTACACACAGTTTATTATGACAATCATTTTAGTGATTATTTTAAAATAAATTACATAATATGATGCCTTTTCCATGTAAGCGTCAGTTGGGTCTTTATCTCTCAAAAAGCGCCTTTAGCTGACACGAGGGTGCAATTTTCTTATTCGTGTTCGTATTCTATGCAACAAAAGTCATTTTAGGGCAGAAAAGTCATTTTCTGATAAAGGCTCTATCCCAAAAAGGTTTTATGCCACAAAGACCTTTAGCTAACGAATGACAATACAGATCTCAGACCTACAAAAAAATGTTGTGTTCAGGTAACAGAGTCGAAGGAGAATTAGGGTAGATAGGTAGGTAGGGAATTTTTTTCTATTTTGGAGAATTTTTTTAAGGCCAACTGTAAATTTTACGTCCGGTAGCCAAGCCAAAAGCCACATCCTACTTTAAGTGTAAGGGCCTTTCTCCACCAAGCGATATTTAGTGAGAACAACAATTGTTATCAACCAGAATGGTGAGTGGGGGTGGGGTACCTCCCTTGTACAGCTCTCCATACCTAGGTCGGTACCAAATCGTTTGAAAAAGTCAAGATGTCAGTCTTTCAGTGGTATTATCGTGACAGATTCGCATATCGGTCATGATAGTCGTGTAGTGGACATAGGCCCTAACCCGTCCAAGCATCTCTCTCCCTCGATGTCAGATACCAACTGATTGCATCCGGGAATTGTATACCCCCCTAGCCTCACTCTATGACCTCACAGAGCAATGTTTGTGACGTCACACTGCACTGTGTGTGACGTCACAGCAAAACTGAAAACATAGAAGGAGTTGCTTTGCGGCCTGGCAACTCCTAAATAAAGTTAAGTTAGGGCCAAAAAATTAGGGTAGGTAGCGTTACTTGCACACTTTTTTTATGCCTTATTTCTCAAACTGGGGTTGAATATCCTCTTTTCTTTAGCATAGAACTTCTAAACCTCACAGGAGGAGGGGGGCAAAAATATTTAGCCTCTTTTTAGCAAAATAGCCCACATGCTAATACAGATCAAAGAGGGGCGTGAAAATATTCCCAGATTTTATCATGGAATACTATGTTTAAAAAAGACTTATTTCAACATTCTGCCATCCCATAAACGGTTATTTAAATTTGAAATAGCATGAAATAGATAAAATAAAGCTCTATTCCTGCATCGGGAGGCTCTCCCAACAAAAGTTATTTCCATCATTACGTAAGCTATGATGCTTGCCCTGGGTTACCGTCCACAAACTTTCATTTTCAAATAAACTTGATTCAACTTTTTGCCATTCCATAAAGTGTTATTTCAATTTGAAAAAGCATGAAATAAGTGAAATAAGGCCTTATTTCTGCGTCGTTGGGCTCCTCTGACATAGGTTATTTCAACTATGAAATAATCTATGATATCCAGCCAAATTGGTAGTGGATGGAGAAAGTGAGAAATTATTTCTTATTTCACTGAAGTCTTTATGGGTCGCACCCCAGATTGGTAGTAGTGGGCACTTTTTTATGAGAAAGGAAAATGTAGTAACTGTAGTAATTTTTCTCTCTCTATCATAGATTATTTTCATAACTGAATTCGAATTTTCAGAGGAGCCCACCGACACAGAAATGAGGCCTTATTTCAACCACTTTACGCTATTTAAAATTGAAATAACACTTACTAGCGCCTACTAGAAAAATCCACCTACCCCGCCCCCTGTTTTAAATTAATGACCGCTTGCTAAGGTTGCGCAATGGTGAAATGTCACAGAGAGGATATTGAAAAGTCCTTTTCTTTATTGTAGTCACGTATTCTTTCTGCAATGTTGCCAACAAAGGTTTTATGGCAAAAAAAAAAGGGTGAGGAAATTTAAGAAAAAGTAAGATGATACGCTCAAAACACTTAGAGATAATTAAAGGTAATTACATGTGATGTGCCACAAGGTTATTACTTGAGTATTGGCTTGCTCGCCCACTGCTTCGTTAAGTATGCTCCGTATGAGTGTTACATTTATTTTCATATATATAATCACTCAAACCATTTGAATTACATAATATATTACAATATATTATGCCATAAACAAATAATTAGGATATCTTGAAATATAACTGAGGCATTAGAATTCTGCCATGTACACACAGTTTATTATGACAATCATTTTAGTGATTATTTTAAAATAAATTACATAATATGATGCCTTTTCCATGTAAGCGTCAGTTGGGTCTTTATCTCTCAAAAAGCGCCTTTAGCTGACACGAGGGTGCAATTTTCTTATTCGTGTTCGTATTCTATACAACAAAAGTCATTTTAGGGCAGAAAAGTCATTTTCTGATAAAGGCTCTATCCCAAAAAGGTTTTATGCCACAAAGACCTTTAGCTAACGAATGAAAATACAGATCTCAGACCTACAAAAAAATGTTGTGTTCAGGTAACAGAGTCGAAGGAGAATTAGGGTAGATAGGTAGGTAGGGAATTTTTTTCTATTTTGGAGAATTTTTTTAAGGCCAACTGTAAATTTTACGTCCGGTAGCCAAGCCAAAAGCCACATCCTACTTTAAGTGTAAGGGCCTTTCTCCACCAAGCGATATTTAGTGAGAACAACAATTGTTATCAACCAGAATGGTGAGTGGGGGTGGGGTACCTCCCTTGTACAGCTCTCCATACCTAGGTCGGTACCAAATCGTTTGAAAAAGTCAAGATGTCAGTCTTTCAGTGGTATTATCGTGACAGATTCGCATATCGGTCATGATAGTCGTGTAGTGGACATAGGCCCTAACCCGTCCAAGCATCTCTCTCCCTCGATGTCAGATACCAACTGATTGCATCCGGGAATTGTATACCCCCCTAGCCTCACTCTATGACCTCACAGAGCAATGTTTGTGACGTCACACTGCACTGTGTGTGACGTCACAGCAAAACTGAAAACATAGAAGGAGTTGCTTTGCGGCCTGGCAACTCCTAAATAAAGTTAAGTTAGGGCCAAAAAATTAGGGTAGGTAGCGTTACTTGCACACTTTTTTTATGCCTTATTTCTCAAACTGGGGTTGAATATCCTCTTTTCTTTAGCATAGAACTTCTAAACCTCACAGGAGGAGGGGGGCAAAAATATTTAGCCTCTTTTTAGCAAAATAGCCCACACGCTAATACAGATCAAAGAGGGGCGTGAAAATATTCCCAGATTTTATCATGGAATACTATGTTTAAAAAAGACTTATTTCAACATTCTGCCATCCCATAAACGGTTATTTGAATTTGAAATAGCATGAAATAGATAAAATAAAGCTCTATTCCTGCATCGGGAGGCTCTCCCAACAAAAGTTATTTCCATCATTACGTAAGCTATGATGCTTGCCCTGGGTTACCGTCCACAAACTTTCATTTTCAAATAAACTTGATTCAACTTTTTGCCATTCCATAAAGTGTTATTTCAATTTGAAAAAGCATGAAATAAGTGAAATAAGGCCTTATTTCTGCGTCGTTGGGCTCCTCTGACATAGGTTATTTCAACTATGAAATAATCTATGATATCCAGCCAAATTGGTAGTGGATGGAGAAAGTGAGAAATTATTTCTTATTTCACTGAAGTCTTTATGGGTCGCACCCCAGATTGGTAGTAGTGGGCACTTTTTTATGAGAAAGGAAAATGTAGTAACTGTAGTAATTTTTCTCTCTCTATCATAGATTATTTTCATAACTGAATTCGAATTTTCAGAGGAGCCCACCGACACAGAAATGAGGCCTTATTTCAACCACTTTACGCTATTTAAAATTGAAATAACACTTACTAGCGCCTACTAGAAAAATCCACCTACCCCGCCCTCTGTTTTAAATTAATGACCGCTTGCTAAGGTTGCGCAATGGTGAAATGTCACAGAGAGGATATTGAAAAGTCCTTTTCTTTATTGTAGTCACGTATTCTTTCTGCAATGTTGCCAACAAAGGTTTTATGGCAAAAAAAAAAGGGTGAGGAAATTTAAGAAAAAGTAAGATGATACGCTCAAAACACTTAGAGATAATTAAAGGTAATTACATGTGATGTGCCACAAGGTTATTACTTGAGTATTGGCTTGCTCGCCCACTGCTTCGTTAAGTATGCTCCGTATGAGTGTTACATTTATTTTCATATATATAATCACTCAAACCATTTGAATTACATAATATATTACAATATATTATGCCATAAACAAATAATTAGGATATCTTGAAATGTTCTCTCACAACTCATGGTAATGTTACAATACACATTTTTGCCCTGCTGGAGCATGATGCAAATATGACCAACAGAAACTTTCCTCGACCTCTTGTATATAAAAGAAAATACAAAAGAAAATCAACCAAATAAGCCATTTTGTCTGTAGTAGTCGATTATTGTCACAATATTTTTGGTCAAAATTTAGTTTATATATAAAAAATGTGTCTCAAGATATAACGATTTAACGTGTGATATATATATATATATATATATATATATATATATATATATATATATATATATATATATATATATATATCACACTCTAGGTTCTCCTCCAGGGTGGGGTCAAAGTTGATCATACACACATAGACCAAGAATCATGTAATAGCCTTGTGGCTTTTTGTAAACAAATTGTGAGATTATGGCAAGAATACATTAAGTTTCACTCTCTCACTTTCCAGACTTTTTCCACACTCTATTCAAAAACTTTCCATGCACTTTCAGTGCTCTTTTTATGGGTTCTCCATCGTGTACAGTCCTGTTAAATACCGGTAAACACTGGTATCTCCTTACCTCTCCTTATTTTTCCTCCCTCCTTATCTTTCATCTCCTTATCTCTCCTTATCTTTCCTCTCCTTATCTTTCCTCTCCTCATCCTTCTTCACCTTATCCTTCCTCACTTTATCTCCCCTCAACTTATCTTTCCTCACCTTATCTTCCCTCACCTTACCTTTCCACTCCTTATCTTTCCTTTCTTTCACCTCATCCTTCCTCACATTATCTTTCCTTTACTTTACTTTCCTCACCTTTCCATATCTTTCCTCGCCTTATCTTTCCTCACCTTCTCTTTCCTCTCCTTATCTTAGTCCTTTTCTTTTCTTATCTTTCCTCACCCTATCTTTCCTCTCCTGATCTTTCCTTAACTTATATTCCTCACCTTATATTCCCTTACTCATCATTCCTTTTATGTCCACACCTTATCTTTCCTCTCCTTATCATTTTGTATCTGTCTTCTCTTTAAAGGGAAACCCTACCCTATCTTTATGACAGTGTATTTTGATGGTGTTGATGTCAAATAAAAAGATACTGGCATGGTTATTGAAATATGTGTCACCAGGAGGTTTATCTGATGCAGCTGATGACGTCATGATTGCCAAAATGCAGTACATTTCTGCATGCATAGTGCTGTAAGGATACATCCAGACGCTGTTTGTAGCTTTTTTTCTGCAGCATGATTTGTTATTTTCCACAATAAGTATCAATAGATATTCTAACAAAAGACTCCTGCTCAATATCATTAACCTGTCCCTTCCACTATTTTAAATAAATCACATCTTGTAACACCCTCCATGTATATACAAAACATCATCTGATGCATTTTGTCAATCATGACATCATCAGCTGCATCAGATAAACTTGCTCCTCTCCTCTATAGTGACACATATTTATATAATCATGCCTGAATATTTCTATTTTCCATAAACACCATCAGAATATGCTATCATGAAAATAGGGCAGGGTTTCCCGTTAACTTTCCTCAGTTTATCTTACCTCACCTCATCTTTCCCCTCCTTATCTTTTCCTACATTGTCTTTCCTTTCTGTCACAATACCTTTCTTAACTTCTTTCCTCTCATCTTTCCTCACCTTTTCTTATCTTCCGTCACCTATTCTTTCGTCACCCTCTCTTTCATTATCTTTTGTCACCTTATCTTTCCTTTCCTTATCTTTCTTCTTCTTATCTTTCCTCTTATCTTTCCTTACCTTATCTCTCCTCATTGCATTGTTGCTTACCTTATCAGTCCTTATATTTCAACACCTTATCTTTCCTCTCCCTATCTTTCCTCACCTTCCTTATCTTTCCACCTCATCTTGCCTCTCCTTATCTTTCCTTTCTTTATCTCTCCTTTCCTTACATCTCCTTTTTTCCTCTCCTAATCTTTCCTCTCCTTCACATTCCTCACCTTATTTTTCCTCTTCTTATCTTTCCCCACAAAATCTTTCCTGAATATTTCTATTTTCCATAAACACCTTTAGAATATGCTATCATGAAAATAGGGCAGGGTTTCCCTTTAACTTTCCTCAGCTTATCTTACCTCACCTCATCTTTCCTCTCCTCATCTTTTCCTACATTATCTTTCCTTTCTGTCACATTACCTTTCCTCACTTTTATCCTTCCTCTCATCTTTCCTCACCTTTCCTTATCTTCCGTCACCTTATCTTTCGTCACCCTCTCTTTCATTATCTTTCCCTTATCATTCCTTTCATTATCTTTTGTCACCTTATCTTTCCTTTCCTTATCTTTCTTCTTCTTATCTTTCCTCTCATCTTTCCTTATCTTTCCTTACCTTATCTCTCCTCATTGTATTGTTGCTTACCTTATCATTCCTTATATTTCAACACCTTATCTTTCCTCTCCCTATCTTTCCTCACCTTCCTTATTTTTCCACCTCATCTTTCCTCTCCTTATCTTTCCTTTCTTCATCTCTCCTTTCCTTACACCTCCTTTTTTCCTCTCCTAATCTTTCCTCTCCTTCACATTCCTCACCTTATCTTTCCTCTTCTAATCTTTCCCCACAAAATCTTTCCTTACTTGTCTTTTCTTGCCTCATTTTAACTTTCCTTATCTTTTCTTTCTTTATCTTTTCTTTCCTTTCAGCACTGCATTGGTACAGTTGTGCATCAATGTTGTCATGATGCATGAATGCACTTCACTAGATCATCCTAGACAAGCTAGGCAATTTAATCAAAATAACTTGGATTACAGGATTTTGTAGTTGAAATTTTGGGCGGTTAGATGCAACAAAATGCCCTAAATTGAGGCCAGAAATCCCACTGGCCAGAGGCAAAAATAAGACCATGAAAGGTCACGTTTTTGGGCATCAAATTCACCTTTTACCCATTAAACGGTCGATTTCTGACAAACATAATATTGGATAGAGGGACAAAAATTAAACTTGAACTTTGTTGTTCTCCAGGGACATTTTTTCACTTTTTTACCCCTCAATGTTGAAAAATCCCAGCGGCCATTGGTAAAAAAAAAACGGGTTATTTTAATAAAATGGCCCTATCCCAGTGAACAAAAAGACGTTTTCTGACATTTTTCAACATAATTTGAAAGTTTGGAAATGTTTGTTTTTAATGTTATTCTAACGTTAAAACATTGGCTCATTCTGACGTTTTTTCAACATTCATACAAAGGTTTTTTTTCTAACATTGAAAATGTTTTCTAACATAATTTTCAACATTCAAAAACATTAGAGAACATTCTTAAACATTTCTACTAGCATAACCACTGGGTTATTTTGACTTTGTATTTTGTATAGGTACCTATTGCCCAAACTATTGTGCCTGCCAAATTAATGACAGAACATAATCATTTGTTGTGCACATAGAAGTATCTTCATATATATATATATATATATATATATATATATATATATATATATATATATATATACCTGTAATCCCTGAGCAAAAATCTCTAGGACTGGTGCAAGAGGACATTGTCCTCAGAGGGAATATGTATATTTCTTGGTAACAAGCAATGGGTGTCTTCATCGGGATTATTTCATTTAATCCAATAGAATATGATAATACCAGTCATATTCTATCAAGCATGACTTGGAATTAAAGTTTTGATCCAAGGATATATGAAGTAAGCAAAAATATGATAATGTATACATTTAAAGCAACTTTAGATTACAGAACATACAGGGAAAGTCTCCCCATCGATTGGCCTGCCACCTTGTGGGGAAGATATGTATAACACAAACGTATAAAAATGTTAGAAAACGCTCTATAAACATTTGTTGAATGTTTTATTACTTTTTGAAATATTTGGAATGAATATTCACATTCTAAATTACTGTTGATGTTAACAAATTTTTGTTAAATGTTTGTTTGATGTTATAAAACATTATATATGAATGTTTGTTTTAAAGCCTTTATGGACATAAGTATACGTTTGCTGAACATTTCATTTATGTTGGAAAACATCAAAACCTAACGTTCACTTTCTAGCTTTAAAATGACGTTCACGGACGTTCTCTAAACGTTTGCTATTCACTCGGATGTCAGTCCATTGTGTGAGACAGAGAGCTGTGAAGGGGAAGTATGTGTGTGAAAGGCTGGTGCCTCTGCAGTATGGCAGTCCATAGGTGAGACATGGCAGTTTCTTGTTATTATATGGAAATAAAGAAGACATGATTGTGTTCCTATTTTTTCCAAATGTGGCTTCGTTTTGTGATCTGAACTACAGTATGGTGGTGAGGATTACAGTATGGTGATGAGGACAACATGGTGGTCATATATATATATGGATCACTCAATTATTACAGCCCAAGGTTGGTGATTACAAATCAGAAAATTTGACCTGGAAGGCGTCGCCAATATCCCAGGGGGAACCTTGGGCCAATACCTCAATATTTCTATGATAGACCCATGACAGACTTGCTATGGAGAATACACTTAAAACCAGACACAGTCAATTAAAATTTATTGTTGATATTTATTTTCAAAAATGTTACAAAGCTGAATAAGTGGTAGATGTAGAGTGGTATTTATGACAACCTTGTTTACTTTAGTTAATTGGTACCAAGCTTATAAGTTCAATGCCACCTAATACATGGCAACTATAGAATGTGTAGAGGTACGGTATATCCTGTATATTATGGTTCTTTGGCACGGTGGGTGAGTCAGCCAGCCGGGTTTAGCCCTCCACTTGTCAGATAGGTGGCAGCACCGATTTAGGAGGTGAGAGGGTAGCACAGTGTGGCACCACTGCTCCTACCTATAAAAGGGACAGGGCTCAGTCGCCGCGTCAGAGTTAGCTCCGCCGTCTCTATGTTCACACACTAAAAGCTTCCAGAAGCATTCGGTATCTGATCAGAACACCTTTCGCTACCTCCAGGTAGCCGCTGATTGTATGTAAAATAAAACTTGTTGGCATACACCCGAACTATCTTTCGTTGACTTATCTGTTTAACGAAACCGAATCCACCACATTGGTGCCGTGACTAGTTGGTTCGATGTATAGCCTGAACACAGAGTGTTTGAACAGGCCGACCAAAGATTGGCAAACAATGCCAATCCGGAAGATTCTCAGGAGAATACAGCACAAGGTGGTGCATCCTCCAGACAACAGAGATGGAGGGACTTGGAACCTCACTATGTGAATAGTGCGGATAATATTCCGGATTCCATCTTGGTAAAGCATAGGAATGAACGACCTAACCCATACTATTCTGTTTATCTTGAATTAACAGATTTGCTGTTTCAAACAAGTGGAAGTCATGATCCGAATCATCCTGCACCTATGCCAAGGAAGGTAACCTTGGGTGAACTTCCTCATGATATCCCAGGACAATTACCACCACTGGATTACAGTGCTATAACGTCTGGGAATGTTACCTTCACCATTCCGGATTATGATAAATATAATTGGGAAATAGAGGAAATGAATCAGCAATATACTGCTATGAATGAAATGCTTAATCTTATTGCAAGAGCTCTTAAGCAACATCTGTATGAGAAAGAAACTCACTTTCAAGGTGTTAGACAAACTTTACAGGATGAATATAATCAGAGAACAAAACAAATTCAAGATTGCATTCTGGAGAATAATAAATTGAGTCAAACTAAATGTGATATAGAAGGCCATGTCGATCATTATAGTGCATACTATTGATACTGGGGATGCGGCTCCATTTAAGATCCCTTAAAGGAGGTTACCTTTACCCAAGAAGAAGGTAGCTGAAGCTGAAATAGCTAAGATGTTGATACAGGATGTCATCATTCCTTCCAACAGTCTCTGGAGTAGTCCCATATGTATAGTGACTAAAAAGGATGGGTTTTGTATAGACTATAGGAAATTAAATGGTTTGATGAAAAAGAATTTGTATCCATTGCTGAGAATTGATGAAACAATCGATTCATTAGGAGGAAACAAATGGTTTTGTACCCTGGATCTAGAATCCGGATACTGGCAAGTAGGAATGAATCCAGATGATATGGAAAAGACTGCATTTTCTAGTCATATTTGTTTATTTCAGTATAATGTAATGCCTTTTGGCTAATGTAACACTCCAGCAACATTTGAAGCCATGATGGAAACTTTACTAAGTGATTTATTATGGAAAAGGTGCCTCGTATATCTTGATGATGTTATTGTATTCGGAAAGACCTTTGAAGAATGTTTAAGTAATCTCAAGCTAGGGTTGGAAAGAATAATATCTAATGGTTTAAAATTAAAACCAAAGAAATGCTACCTGTTTAAACAGTACATAAATCATTTGGGCTGATGATGGAATAAAAGCTGATCCCGAGAAAATAAGGGCAGTACCGGACTGGGGAATACCAAAAACTCCTAAGGAAGTAAGATCTTTTCTGGGATTCTGTTCATATTACATAGACTTCATTCCGAGTTATTCTCAGGTGAGTTAGCTAATTGGACCCCCGGTAGTAAAAAGGATAAGTTCCCATGGGGAACCGAACAAGAACAAGCTTTTGAGAAAGTGAAAGCCTTGTTCATGAGTACTCCAGTGTTGCAATATCCATCCCAAGATGAACATTTCATACTGGATACAGATGCTAGTAATGAAAGCATAGGGGCAGCCCTCTCCCAAGTCCTAGGTGGAGTGGAAGTCTCGATAGCTTTTGCTAGCAATACATTGAGCAAAACGCAACGAAACTATTGTACCACTAAATGTGAGTTATCAGCTGCTGTTGTATATACTAAGAAGTTTAAACATTTCTTATGGGGAACTGACTTTACATTACGTACAGATCACTTATAATTAAGATGGTTGTTAAACTTCCGTGATGCTGAAGGAATGTTGGGAAGATGGCTAGCACATCTCTCAGAATTCGGGCTAGAGAATAGTCAAATACAGCATCGAGCAGGAAGTAAGCATATAAATGCTGATGCCTTATCCCGAATACATATTCGGAAATGTGATAATCTGAATTGTACTCATTGTGGAATACATAGAGCGGAATAGAATACGGATCAGGACCCGGCAAATTACCCTTATCCCAAGAGTTGTTTGGGGTAAGATTTGCTCGGGTAGGATTCGATATTATTAGGGGTTTAAATAAAACCCCAAATGATAATATGTGCATGATGGTAGTGGGTGACTATTATACAAAGTATACCAAAGTCTTCCTACTACCAGATCACAAGGCAGTTACTTGTGCGGAAGCATTCGTGAAGGGTTGGTTACTGACTTTCGGGGTACCATTAATGCTTCACAGTGATCAGGGTAGGGAATTCAAATTCAATCTATGGCAAAGTATGTGTGAGTATCTTGCTATATGCAAGACTAGTTGTTGTTGTTGTTGGATAATTTTATTTGGCAAAGACATTCATATAAATATGCTTTTCAAAGTCGCCAAAGAGATTGCTATCGGTACACAAAAAAACAAAACAATATCACCAGACTTGTTAGTGGCTAAGAGAACATACATGAGCTATAGTTAATCTAGTTGTTTGACATTAAACAGTTCAAGTGATCATCACACAACTGGGTCAGTGAATGGAGGATAACTAATAATTACATCCAGTTAAACTCATATCAAATATTACAATATAGGCGCACATCAATTGGGCTGAGAGACCTTCAATCATAGATCAGTGACAGGAAAGCCTTCTTATTGTCAGTTCTTTGAGTAACATGGTCTAATTCATCCCAATACTTTACCCCTACAAGGGGCTTTTTTCATATAAGACTCCACCAGCTCGCTGGGTCTTTATTTTCACACGGTTATTGCCTCTGAGATTGTGTACCAGTACAATCACATAGTCTTCATTTATTGAGATGTCATACATTTGACTAAGCAGACTCTTCCTCCTCCGGGTCTGGAGACTAACAACACCTGATATAGAATGCAGTTCTTCACGTGAAATATCATATGGATTTAATATCCGCCAGGAAACTCGTAGACAGGCATTTTGTAGAGTCTCAAGTGATTTGACCAATGTCTTAGTACTACCATCTATGATGAGATCACCATAGTCCAATATTGGAAGTATCATTTGTCAATATAATTTAAGTGATAGTTTATGTGTGACATATCTCCTAACTTTGCGTAGATTATAGAGTTTTTGTTGGACAGCAAACTTCTTCTTTAGACAGGAGTCCTTAAAACACAGTTTATCATCAATTAATACACCTAGGTAATCGAATTTCATAACCCTTCCCAATACATTCCCATTTATCCTCATAGGGGGCAAAGGGTATCAAATCAGCCTTTGAGGAAGACTCCACATGACTTTGGTTTTATCGCTGTTGATGGTCAATTTCTTATGGCAGCACCATTTATAAATGCAATCTAAGTCTTCCTGAATTAGGGTTGCATTTATGTCGTTATCAATTCCACCTGTATAAATAACTAGATCATCAGCATAGATCAGAAATTTACAATGTCTTACTATTGCTGTGATCCTATTTATGTAAATCACAAATAGTAATGGCCCCAATACTGATCCTTGTGGCACGCCACAGGTTATTGCGAGTTTATCAGATAGTATGTCATTAACCAATGTTTGTTGGGTCCGTCCACTTAAGTAGCTTGCAAACCAGTTTACTGTTTTGTTAGAGAAATTTAGAGTTCATCTAATAATATGAAGTGGTCTACCGTATCAAAGGCCTTCCTGAGATCGAGGAAGGCCATAACACACGATTGCCCTCTGTTTCTAAACTCATATAGATCCTGAGTTAAGTAAAAAATAGCTTGAGAAGTGGACCTACCAGGCATAAACCCAAACTGCCAGTCCGAAATGATCGAATTGGTCAGGAGGTAATTTACAACCTGCCTATGCACTGCTTTCTCCAACATTTTAGAGATCAGATTTAGTTGACTAACTGGTCTCCAGTTTGATATCTTGTTCAGATAACCTCCCTTGGGTAGTGGGATGACACACGCTGTTTTAAAGACCAGGGACACAGTCTCCTTTTCAATAGAATCATTGACTATTTTACATAGGATTTCAGGTTTGCTGAGTAGCAGATCTCTAATGACATGTGACCTAACATGAACAATATTAGAGGCTTTGTGGCAATTTACTTCAGAGATTATTTCTCTACATCTGATAATATCTATAGGATGTAAATCAAACCGCATCGGTACATTTAGTGGGGGATCACCCACCCGGTTAACAACCTCATTGTCCAAAGCAATCACTGGTCCATTTTGTATTGGAGAATCTGGATGTACCATCACTGGGATAGTTCTGGCTAAATCGAGCCCTATCGAGACATAATAGTTATTGACAAAATTAGGCAATAACCTTTCTTCTATTTCAGCAACATTGTCATCACATATTTTCAATTTAACCTTTGCCTTTGGACCCTTCCATATTTTGTTCACTTCATTCCAGAATCTCCTGGGATCTCTAGAGTGCTTGTCCAAATTTTCGAGAATTTGTCCCTGCAGTTGTTACTTAGTAGTTGTTTAATTTGCCTATCTAAATTTCTTATTTTGGGAAGAAATCTATTTAAAACCCCTCTTTGTACTCGCCGGGATTTTTTTAGATATCTTTTCTTAATTTTCACTAGACGCTCTACTCGTGCATCTTGTCCCACTTTAGGGTTTTCCCTAATTGTTCGATCTCTAATTGGATGATATTGATCCAAGTATCCCAGCAGAAAATCAGTCATTTCCAAGTAGGTGCTACCTGGAGATACAAAGTCAGGAAAGGCCCAAGGGTTCCCATTTATCGCATCCTTGCGAGTATCAGAACTATAGTCCTTATAGGATCTACCTGTTACGACAATCTCCGGAGATTTCCTCGTTCTAGACTGCTTTTTTACTACAAAGACAGGGATGTGATCACCCATCCGGTCATTGATCAACCCATGGACATCAACTTTGGTTGAATTTGTATAGATATGGTCCAAAGTGGATTTACCCCGCCTATGATAATATGTGGCTTTAGTACTTAGGTACCTGAGATTATTCCTCCTAAGAAATGAAGTCATACATTTGAATTTGTTGCATCTCCTGGACCTGCTGTTCACATTCATGTCCCCTAAAATCCAAATTTCCTTACTCTTGGCAATGTCAGATTTTACAAACTTACTTAAGTGCTCATAGAAATTTCTATGACTGCCACCAGGTAGCCTATAAACAGTAATGATTATCCTGTGCTTTTGTTTTTTGTATTTCGTGAGAAGGCCTAGGCTTTCAATGTCAGGATTACTAAGTGTGAATTCACTAATTCCTATTGTATAATCCACATATGCATTGTTAATGTAGCAAGCTACACCACCACTCTTTCTAACAGCCACTAGTCTATCATTTCTAAATAGCCTCATACAAGGTAAGACAAGATTGTATCATTTGACATAAACGCTCCAGGTATGGAGTCATAACATGACTCTCCCTATTGATGCGCTTGATGCAGTTGTTTACTTCAGTGATAATCGTGTCTGCAATGCCTTGATGTGGATGGTATGTCCCATAGTTATTAGCTGCCCTAAGATCCACTCCATAGTTAGTGCAAATAACAATTTTTATTGTAGGGTTGAGGCAGTATGCCCTTTCAAGCAGGGTTTCATACATGTCACACATCCGCCTTGTAGCATACTCCACATCAATATATCTCATTGAGATCCTCCATGGATTGTGAGACAGGCGTGTTAAATCATTTATACCTACACCAACTATTATCAGGTCCACTCTAGATGGGTCCATAGACAAACGTTGTACTATTGCATTAGATACATGTTCAATATTCGCACCCAGCATGTTGTAGATGCCACAAAGTGTTGTCATTTTACGTGACAGATACTCCTCTAGGTGTTTAAATCTAGAGTCCCCAAAACCCTCTACAATTGGCCACTGCATCTGATTCATTTTTAAGGAACCTACTTTTTTCTGTTTTTCTTTAATACAATGTCGGGGTTGTCATATAAATCCTCGAGCGAAGTTTCTACGGATTCACGGTCGTCAGCCATTAGTGTAGAATCTCGGTCACTCTCGTGCAAATTCTCTCCACTAGCTGTGACGTCATCCGCGGTGTGGTCAGGGCTATCCCCGGCATTCTCAGAGGCCTTTCGCGCCTCCGTATCCTCACTTTCAATAAGGTTCTTCCGCAGCTCTATCAGTAGGAGACCAAGCATGTTGTCACCCTCATAATCTCCTGTCTCAAATACTGGATCTCCAAATCTAGCAAAGGCACAGAGCAGAGGATGGTGAAGTGCTCCGTCGCAGTCCACGACTTGCCGGGCTGCAGTAACCTAACCTGTTACACAACACGTGTATTGTCCAGTAATCCGTTTTATGTTGTGCCTCATTTAATAACCCACAATTGAATGCTTTTAGGAGCCCCAGGTGATGTACCAGTTGGTATTGAACGCAATAATCTAGTAGGTATGTGGATACTACCTATAATCTTCATATTAATCCCTTGAGAGTCCCCGGTGTTGAACGATAATAGCCGAATGGTTCGGATTGTTATTTGTTTATATGTGTTGCACATGTTCATGTGACATCAGAGTAGTCAATCTCACATGACCTATCATGACCCTGCCTTCTGGTGGGATAGTGATGTCAGGAAAGCGTGGTAGAACTGGACAGGCGTATTTACACCCTTCTTCAGTTTCTACTGTCTTTTTACCTTATAAATTATATTATTCAGGGTTGTGTTAACAAAATGGACTCTGAGTTGGTGAGTGAGGGGCTAACGTGCTCTCTGGGAGCTTTACTGCTTGAAATAGCTGAGAAAACCGTAATGGAGGCCAAGCGGTCTGGCGAGCCAGGCCACTTGACTCCCGAAAGCGTCCTTCCGGATGCCAAAGCCCAGCAGGGTGATCAGGGCATGTCCCCGGTTACTCAGCGAGAGGAGGAATTGATGAAGTGCGACGATGATCTCGAGAACTTCAACCTGGGGCAGGACAGCAATCCGGTTTCACCGTTGCCGACCTCCTCAAGTCATGATGATCTAGGCAGAGATCGCCCTCCTATGCCGGATACAGTACCCGAGACAATCGAGGAGGAATCTGGTGGTGCCACTGGCAAATAATATGCCGAATCGGATGCTGATGCTGACGGTTAGGTCCTAGATGACGGGTTCCAAACCCTAGGATGACATTGATCAAGTGAGGAGTATTATCCATCCATTGATGGCCGATACTTCTTTGTTCACCTGAATCTAATGAGATTAGAAGAAGACTGGCGCCATGTATACGGATAGACCAGGAAGTCTGACATAGTATACTGGAGGTTATACCTAACCATGTATATGGCTGACGGATTATGGATGGCTTTAGAGAGGACTTATGGTCCACTATGAATTCTAGAAGGCAGTTTATGATGCTGCCATGATGATGGAACTGACCCTCATAGCATGGCCAGATTGTGACCAATGGGGTATAGACGACCTTTCACAGGTGAATTAGGCTGGTCTCTTTGTACGCGATGAGAGCCACCTTTACCCAAATCCGGATATTCAGAAATGCTCTTTAGTGAACATAAGTGAATACCGTAAAGCTGCCACTGAATTTGATTCCTGGACTGACTGGTACTCAATCATAGAAGCCAACATTAAACATGCCCATAAACACAGTTTACTAAAGTGGACACAAGCCAAGACTGTCCGCCACCTCATCCGGAATCAAATCCTGGAAGAGAGGGCAGCAGCCAAAGCCAAGCATGATGAGGAGGAAAGGAAGCGTCTTGATGACGAAGCCACTAGATCTCCCCCCATCGCAAAGATTGTGGTAACTGGCAAACCGGAAAAGCCAGTCATCTCAAACCCGAAGGATGTCCCGAAACGGAGTCCTAAATTGAAGAAATCGGTATCTGAAGCTAAAAGTAAGAAACCAGATGACTCTGCTGGCTCTGAGGATGAAGGCTGGACAAAGGCTGAACAGAGAGGGAAAGAAAAACAGAGCTCCGCAGACTTAAGAACCTTCCGGATTCTGCTGTTATCAAGCAGCATAATAAAGCTGCCAAACCAGTAGAGAAAATTGATGTAAACGAAACCGAGTCTATTCCCGAATCTAATGCTTCAGATGAGTCGGATAACAATATTGTCCCCTTGACTGTCACTGAAGTAGAGCGATAGGCTAATGCCAAGGGTGGGTTCAAGGAATGCATCCCGACCTGCATGCAGGACTGTATTACCGGTAAAACTAAGGAAGGTACCATTAAATATGTGTGCCCTAAAAGGTATAAAAAAGACAGTAACTCTGATGATGACTGGATGCGTCTTACTGACAGTGATCCAATCCCGAATAAGATGTATAAGAGTATTTGGCTACTGTAAACAAACTTATTTTCGCGTGTATGAATTTGCATTAAAATGCATTTTCGCGTGTATTTAAATTCGCGAATTTCCGATTTTTTTAATCACCCATCTTCTGTGAAAAAGATCCCAAGACCCCCTCCCTTTAGCCTACCCCTTCCCCACCCAGTCCCATCCATTCAAAACACATGAATCCATGGACCAGTGGTACACTAAACTCAGTGTTTGCTGGTGAAAATCAATATCAATTTTCACATGTAAAATTACAAATTAGTACATATTTTGTTAATGCATGTAATTTGTTTTGTTACCATGCACAAGAATTAAGTTACAGAAGTTGCATAGCAGTAGGTTGTCAACAGTATTCCCCCAGGCAGCCAGCTACCACCCCCCCAACCCCCCAGACGAGACTACCTAGATAAATTTTCACGATGTACTTAAATTCGCATATTTTTTATTTCTGCGAAATTCGCGAAAATATGTACAGCGCAAAAATATCTACAATTGCAGTACTGCTAAATAACTGTGCCAAGACTTATTATAGTCCGATTCAGAAGAAGAAACTTTATTGGGCCTTGGATAAATGGTTATCCAAGACCTGGAAGACATGCCCTTTCTCCATTTGTATGGACAAGAGCGACACTGATCAGGAACGTATCTGGGATACCCAGCTACGTTTCCATCTAGTGGAGGAGCATATGCACCACCACCCGAGTACTCTTGTGATCCTGATAAAGGTAAAAGGAGTACTAAATGTACAAAGCGTGTAAGTTTCAAATGCCGAGGTGACTTATGCTGCCATGGGAAATCAGCACATGCTGACGGATTGAACAAAGCTTGTGACCAAGTCATGAATTTGCAAAACACATGGCTGAGTTCCGTAAAATGGACGATGAGCGTTGGATTAACGTGAAGCTGAGTGATCAGTAATTTGGCCTCACTGACAAAGCTTATGGTAAGAAACTTGTGGCGAGGTTTGTTATCACCGAAGGACAGTGCAAACTAGATCTCCACGACGAGGAATGGAACGAGTGTTGTAACTCGGGTAAGATGCCAGCTCCATCCGGCAGAAGCCGGAAGGAGGTTTGTATGGATGAATCATTCCAGATTGTTCCAGATCGTTTCAGATCGTTCCAGATCACCCCCTGTTCATCATCATGCTGCTGGAGTACCGAATGAGCCGACCTTTAAACATCCATCACAGGTGTTAAGAGGCCCGAGACACGGATCTAGCAGTATGAGTTCTTACAGAGCTGCTGCTGAAGTCACACCCGGCAAGCTTGATCCCAACCAGTTTCCTGGATTGGGAGAACATGGTCCCGAGAGTCAAGTCTTGGTACCGGGAGGAAAAGGAAAACTGCTGCAGGGTAGAGCTCATGAGAATGCCACATACCACATAGAATGTCACAAAAGCAAAACTACCATTTGATTTGGAAAATCCAAAGAGAAAAAGGTGTGGTTATAAATCAGACTCACATCCAAGACTAAGTTAGTATCACTACCATTCCAATGAGGTTTTTATCACATTTTTCTAATTTTCTGTGTTTTCCTGAAAAATCCCTTACAAATACAAATAAAATAATTATCTCTTACTTTTTTTCTAGAAAAATTATTTAAAAATGCACATCAGGTAGATAGCTGTTTCAAAATATGTAAATATAGATGTAAATAGACAATTTCAGGATATTTTCAGCATATTTACAATGTTTTAAACTCAATGTCACAAAAAGACCATGTTAAGAGTGTCCATTATGCATCCGTTACGCCATATGGGGTCATATGGGGTCATATGAGGCCATATGAAGAACAGGAGATTTTAATATATGACAGGCCCTAGCTTCGGTAATAATCATCCTATGAAAAATGTAAGGTGAACTAACCCCCCAAAATCGATACCAAGGAATCCAAAGGTGCTGTTCATTTTCCTCTATTCCAAATGGTTGCATAGCAACAAGCCCTTTTTTTGAAAATATTCTAATTTAAGGGGCAAGAGGAAAAACAATGGTTTCACAAGGTATTTTCATGATAACTATTTTCCAAGAAATAATCATAGCTACATCATGAAATTGTGTGTGCATGCTCCTGAAGATTTTCCATTGCAATTAAGAATTTATTAGAAAAGAAAGATCATTTTTTACGAATTTTTCACCACCTCCTGTTTCGCCACCACAGCCATAAGTAAAAAAGGAGCCACCTGAAGCACCGAAAGACAAAATTGTCATTCGTTGTGGTAGGCCAGAGCCCTGATTCGATAATGTAGAACCAGCAAAGGCAGAAGTTCAGAGCCCGATTTACCATGCATGGGAAGGACTTTAGCGTCAGAGGGCCTTTTAATTCCATCAGGGAATGATTAATGACACCCTGATGTGCTTTCGAGAGCTGCACGAAGCCGAAAAGGATCGTGTGGAGGAAATGGTCAAAGAGAATGTAAAATAACAAGAAGACCTCGCTGAAAAGGCACAAGAAAGTTCAAAGTGTGCTGTACACGTCCTGAAAAAAAAAACTGGATGACAAAAAGATGAAGAATGTTAAACTGCATAGTAAATTTATGACAGTTTTTGGTGTCGACTTAGACGACTGGGATGGCAGTAAGGAACATGCCTTGTGGTTACTCAAAGACAAATATGGAAAGAGGTAACTGCAGCCCTGTATGTTAAGATTCTTATTTTAAGAATCCATATAGTATATTGGATTGAGTGTTGTACATGAATACCGAATATTATTATTGACCTTCAATAGTTTAATACCAAGTGTTCCTGAGCTGCTGATCCTGTCCCGGATATACTACATGTTACCTGTGATTATTTAATTGACTGATCCAAAAGACGTAAGGGAACATCCGTTAAGAAGGTAGACATTTCATATTGCATCCGGATACTTCTATTCACCTGAATATTTATTTATATACTGTGGACGATTTAGGATACATACAGCATAACCGAGGATATTGCTATTATGTTATCCGAAACGTCATTATATATTATTCCTGGACTTTAGCACTACGCAGAGGATCAGGGTAGCTACCCTGTCAACATCCATGTTTTATTATATTATAAAAGACAATAACACATCCACCTGGTGGTTAGCTGACCACAAGGATTACGTTTAATACTTGAGGGATCAGGATCATCATCCCCAGGATTTTCGCCTATATATAGACTATATTTGGACTTGTTCTATAATAGAACTGCTCAGATATATTATTGTAACAAGTCATCACCAACCACCTGACTATTCGTATAGTGTTACGGGTATTATCTTTGTTCAGTTTTAATATGACTAAGTCAAACCGAACTGTGTTCATATGTAGAAATCATTACAGGATCTGCGATCCGAATCGTTTTCATAACTTATCTACTACATGACTATGTCATTTCTGATAATATACTATTGGGTATAATTTTCTTTAAAAAAAACTAAAAAAAACTCTTAGGTATATAGCTTTATGAAGTTTTTTTTTTCGGGTGTATAAAACTTCAACATAGGATATGTGTTATTATAATAATATGTAGTACATACTAATATATTCTATACTGAATAGAAAAATTTGTGACATGCTAGTTATAGAGTTTGAAATGTAACAAAACCCATAATAAATTATACCTCTATTGTTTGTCGGATAGATATAACTATTGTATAACCCCATTGTTGGTTTAATAGTTTATTTCAACCCCTAGTTTTATCTAGTGGGGGTAATGTAGAGGTACGGTATAACCTGTATATATTATGGTTCTTTGGCGCCCTCCCCTTGTCGGATAGGAGGCAGCACCGATTCAGGAGGTGAGAGGGTAGCACGGTGTGGCGCCACTGCTCCGACTTATAAAAGGGACAGGGCTCAGTCGCCGCTTCAGATTTGGCTCTGCCGTCTCTATGTTCACACACTAAAAGCTTCCAGAAGCATTCGGTATCTGATCAGAACACCTTTCGCTACCTCCGGGTAGCCGCTGATTGTATGTAAAATAAAACTTGTTGGCATACACCCGAACAATCTTTCGTTGACCGAATCCACCACAAATGTATAAAATCCACAAACTATGTGATCTTATGTATCTTGGTAGGACTGATAAATGCCCTCTCATTAGGCTAGTATATATATATATATATATATATATATATATATATATATATATATATATATATGATTCAGCTTTGCCGGATATAAAATTGTGAAAATTCACTAAAAACATTTTCCCACAGATTCGAGGTCATTGCAAGGTCATTAAACATTTGTCACCAAAATCACTGACATTGGGGAAACATGATTTCTCTTTCAGGTTTTCAAGGCTAATTACCATCAATATTAGATTTCCTGATTTGAGACAGACATCACAACCTAAGGTATTAGTAAATGCCCAGTAAAAAGGGTTATGAATGAAAATATGAAGAAATATGTAGACGGATCACATATAATTGTAACCGTCACCGTTGGAAGAGTCCTATCCCAACCAGGACTCAAACCTGGGTCCTCCGGGTACCAAGTGAATGCTCTAACCACTGAGCTATCAGGACTGTGCTTAACTAAGGCAAGGTTATCTGTGTGGATCATGACGGGGTAGGAGAGAATCAGACTACAGTGGCTGTACCTGTTTCCAGACGAACATATTTTTACATATTTATCATGTGTTAGCTATCTATTGATACAAAGTTAAGGTTAGTTTGTTTAAGTTGTATTATCCAATTCATTAATATCTGCTGTCCTGTCATATGTGTGTGTTAGTCTATTAGATGTAATAAAACCTGAATACCTGAACCTTATGCTAAAAATAGCCACTAATAAGATACTGTAATAGTCACGAAGAAGGGTCGGAGAGCAAGCCGCGGCGGTCGGGAGCTTCCCGAGACCTCTGCAAGGGGGCACCCTGGCGGGCTGTGACATCACAAGGTCGCGGACCAATAGGAGGGCGCCACCCAGCTGGGAGGGACTATATAAGGAGTGGTTCGAGTGGGTAGGGGTCTCTCGGACCTAGTCAGAGAGCAGGAGGAGGAGGAAGCGTAGCTGAGGCTGGAATGTACGCCCAAACCCACAGAGTGGACCAGGTTGTGTTTATTGTCCGATCATATTTATTACAGTGGTGACAGCGGTGACGACCTGCGACGGTAGGAAGTATACAAGTCGCCGAGGCTCTACGCGGAGAAGGGAGATGGATGGGACTGCCCCGTGGAGGATTGTGGTCTCCAGGTCAAGGGCCAGAGGTATACAGACATATACCAGCACATGTGTGCAGCACACCCGGAGCATTCCTGGTCGGTGAAGGCAAACATCCCGAAGTATACGGTAATCGCTTATCGGCAGGGTAAGTCGATCCCTTCAGGAAGAACCGAGTCGGAGAGTATGGGCCCCCGGGGAGGGCGGCTGAAGAGTGTGGTCATGGCGGAAAGGGAGCCCAAAACCAAGGGGTTGCCCCGCCGGTCGCAAAGGAGTCGAGGTAGGAAAAGAGGGCCAGAGTCGGGAGAGAGCAGTAGAAAAAGAGGTCAAGGGTCAAGGGACAGTAGCTGGCAAGAATCACCCGGGAGACTGCTGGAGTCAGGGTCGGGGACTTGGAAGCAAGGAGAAGGGAGCAGTGAGATAGCAAGTAATAAGCAGAGGAGGCTGGAATGTACGCCCAAACCCACAGAGTGGACCAGGTTGTGTTTATTGTCCGATCATATTTATTACAGTGGTGACAGCGGTGACGACCTGCGACGGTAGGAAGTATACAAGTCGCCGAGCTCACAGCAGGGCGAATCATGGCGGCACAGGAGAACATGGGCGATGCTACAAGCAGGAGCTCCCTAGAGGATCGACTAGGAGCAGGCAGGAGGGGCAGTCTGCTTGAGTTGGTTGACGAAGAGATAGTTTTAAGGCGACCCAGTCGGAAGGCGGCAACGCCTGCAGTCACCCCGGGAGTCAGGAGATCCGGGAAGAAAGGTGCCTTCACCGGACTTTCTAATGATGGGTCGGGAGACAGCTTCTCCTCTCTCTCTGCTATATCCCTTGGAGCTGGTGGCCATGCCCAGGGATCTCACAGATTTTGCAGCTGAGCTGCAACATCATATGGCGGCCAGCCATGAGTACGCTAGAAGAGAGGCAGGAGAGAGTGTAAGGCGACAAGAGAGGAATTATGCTGGTCGAGTGAGGGGCGAGACCTTGGAGGGGACATCGTCTATTGCCTAGTACCCCAATGGGAGGTTGGCAAGTCAGGCAAATTGATCAATCCTTACACCAGGCCCTGGACATCAGCAGGGCTCTGGGTGGTCCCATGTTTGAGATTAAAGATAGGAGGAGAAAGAAAGTGGTGCATCAGGACTTGCTGAAGAAGGTTGAGGCCCCAAAAGGAGGGCGGGAACTCGCATGCATGGCAGTATAACAGTGTCCCGGCCAGAGGCTGCCGAGAAAGATCAAAGGGAGGCTGTGACATCAGAAGGCGCGGGAAGAGGGGCAGAACAGACGTGGGTGAGAAGAGGTCAGCGGGATGTGGCTTATTACATCCCCTATCGAGTAATGGATAAAAAGAAAAAGAAGGACTACTTACCCACGGTTGCAAATGAGGACGTCTGGGGAACTACATCTGACGCCGCGCAAAGCAGGCTCCGGGAGGCAGCTAGGTTTCTAGAGCGACTGGGAATCCATCGGGTGACGTTTCCCGGTTCCGAGGTCGGGTCACCTGAAAAGAGAAGAAAAGACACGCTTAGTTCAAAGGAAGGGGAGGACGGAATCTGGGTGCCCGGATCAGTGGACTCCAAAGCGAGAGGAAGGGAGAAGTCAGGCCGACTGAGAAAAAGTCAGAGTAGAGAACAGGTGCCATGGCCTGGGGGAAGTCGACCTGTGCGTACAGTGAGAGGAAAGTATCAACGCGACCCCATCTCAGTAGTAATAGAGAGGGCCGACTTCAAGCTAGAGGACTGGGTTATCAGTAGGCAAAAAGGAGGAGGGGTTGAAGTCTTCAGGGGGGTGCCTGCTAGGTCTCCCCAAGGATGATTGGCTTCCCCGGCGGGGAAGGAAAGGTCCCCACATGATGAGCTCAAGGATTAGGGATATATTCATGGCTCGAAACAGACGCTATGAGGAGCGCGACTGCAAACGGAGAGGTGCACGTGACTGGGGCCCTACGTCATGGAGAGAAGTAGGTCACCACGCCGAATTGGGTCACAGCGTGAGGTCAGAACAAGGCGCAGCGTGTTATTTAAACACATATAAGGGTCGGTCAGCAGAAAGGATTCGGACGGAGAATGTAACATGTCGGGTAAAGGGAGGACAACTACACCATCAAAAACGCCCCGGAAACAGAAGTCGCCACGGAAGCTGACACCCATGAAGGAGGAGAAGACGTATGCATGCCTGGAGGCGGGGTGTATCGTGAAGACGAAGACGAAAGATTCTCTCCGCCGACAACTGAGGCTCTACGCGGAGAAGGGAGATGGATGGGACTGCCCCGTGGAGGATTGTGGTCTCCAGGTCAAGGGCCAGAGGTATACAGACATATACCAGCACATGTGTGCAGCACACCCGGAGCATTCCTGGTCGGTGAAGGCAAACATCCCGAAGTATACGGTAATCGCTTATCGGCAGGGTAAGTCGATCCCTTCAGGAAGAACCGAGTCGGAGAGTATGGGCCCCCGGGGAGGGCGGCTGAAGAGTGTGGTCATGGCGGAAAGGGAGCCCAAAACCAAGGGGTTGCCCCGCCGGTCGCAAAGGAGTCGAGGTAGGAAAAGAGGGCCAGAGTCGGGAGAGAGCAGTAGAAAAAGAGGTCAAGGGTCAAGGGACAGTAGCTGGCAAGAATCACCCGGGAGACTGCTGGAGTCAGGATCGGATGTAAGCCCCAGCCCACCCTCTAAGAAGTCCAAAGCGACCTGAGTCACCAGGTCGGTGGCCAGGTCGCTTGACATTGAGGACTGATTGATTGATTGATTGATTTGTTTAACGCCCTAAGGCTGTAGGCCTCATGGGACTACCTCTCCAAACACCAGAAAGGTCAGGGAACAAGAGGTGGGGACCGAGGGTGAAGCTGGACCAGGGGCCCAAGTCGAACAGGCCATGGAAGCCACCACGCCAAGGCCAGAGAGTGCAGAGAGGCTGGGAGTGCTGGGAGGGACAGTGTTGGGCGACACTCTCATGTCCATGTCAATGTTCATGTCCATGATGTCATCAATGGGCATGCAGATAACACCCAGCCCGGTCGGGTCGACCGTAGCCACAGCCGCCGGGACGAGGTCGGTCTTAAGAGGGGCCACTGGAGCGTCCGCCGGGTTCTTCCCCGAGTCCTTACCTCGGACTGAGACAACTCTGCCAGGAGTGGGGGGACCGGGGTTGAGAAGGATCATCAGCGCCAGTCGACCCCCTGTCCCATCACCTATCCACAGGACGGACTCCCAACAAGCTTCCCCGGCCGTGGGTATCAGCCCGTCCTTGTCAGAAGGGACAATCGACCGACAGATCTACGAGACAGATCGGGAACTGGCCGAACTCGGGGATGCGGAGGCGCTGACAAGGCTGCAGGCAAAGCTTGCACAGAGGGAGTTGGAGCTGCTGAAAATGCAAGTGACCCACACCTTGACAGCCCCCGTGACCACTATGCCAATGAGGGCCGACCCCGAGGTGGGCATTGAGGTAGCGGTAGATATCCTGCTGACCCTGGGTGAGGAGAAGAGAGTAGAGGAAGGACCAGAAGGAGGGGAGGAGAGTGAGGTCCGGGAGAGCCCGAAAAAGTGGAAGAAAGGAGCCAGCTGGTGGCCGATAAGAGGTCGGCGTACCTGTAAAGACAGGGCGCGAGTGCACAGAGCAACATGGCAGAAGTAAACAAGCAGGGAGGTGAGGGATCTATCCCAGGAATGCCTGCGGAGGAGGTCACAGACGAAAAGGGGCCGACCTTGTCGAAGGACAAACATCAGAGAAAGGAAGAAGAAGAAGACAGAAGAAAAAGAGGAAGAGGAAAAGAGGAGGAGAGAAAAGGAGGACAAACGGAAGAAGGAGGAGGAGGAGAAAGGGAGGATAGAACGGGAAGCTGAGAAGAAAAGGAGAGACAAGAAGCGAGAGGAAGAAGGAGGAAAAGGAGAGTAAGAGAAAAAGACAAGGAGGAGAGGCGGAAGAAGGAGGAAAACAGAAAGAAGGAAGAAAAGGAAAAGGAGGAAGAAGAAAGAAAGGGAGGATAAAAGGAAGAGGGAAGAGGAAGAAAAGAGGAGGGAAGAGAAGCGTAAGAGAGAGGAAGAGGGGAACAGGAGGAGAGAAGGGGAGCTTGACCAAACTAAAAAGGCGGCCGACTCGAGGAAGAGGGTAGGGTGAGTAGCTGACGAAGAGCAACGAGAGAGGGGGAGACGACAGGCTGAGGAGGAGGGCGACCATAGATGGGTAGAGAAGGAGGGAGAAAGAGAGGGTCAGGATTATTGGGCCCACAGTAGCTCAGACTAGACACGGACTTCACCACATGTCTGGAGGCCGGCAGGAGGACAGCTCCACAACACAGAGTGCACCAGGGACAAGTCGAGCGGGATGGCAGGCTGGAAGCACGCAGTCCTTTACACATCCACCACCACCTGGAACTCTATCTCCCACCTCGGGGCCTTGGGGGCCACTTGCACGCCCCTACGTAAGCACCGGGGGGAACGGACATCCGGTGCCACCACTATTCCTGCCCTGGAGGCGAGTCGCAGACCCGGACCCGATGCAGAGCTGGGCAAGCAACCTGGGACTACCAGACGACTTCGGAACGACCTACGAGGTTGTCACAGGGCGTGCGCACACGGGGATACATTGAGGCCGGGGCTGGTCCAGGTCAACCATCTACGCCAGGTCATGTCCCAGGGAAGACAAACAGCGGTGAGTCCTACTTTTATGGCTAGCGATCCTACTCAAATAACAGTAGAGGAGAGAATTTGTCGAGCTAGGAGTCAGTAATTGGGACTCCTGGGAGGCCGTCCTGGAGGTGTACTTCTCTAGGTGTAGGAAATAAAGAAGGGGGGTGCGGGAGGTCGTCACAGGAAGACTCAGTGATAAGGAGTTGTGTTTTGTTCGAGGGGTCAGCAGACGGGAGCCACTGGGAGGAATTGGGAGATGATCAGCACCCAGGATCACACGGGGGAGGAGGCGGCCCTAGGAGCGGTTCCCAGGGACCCCAGGACTAGAGGCCAAATAGCAAGGTTGTGACTGGAGGTGCGACTGTAGATAGGTTCACATAAATAGGTAAACAAAAGGAAGGAGAGGCTTTGTACTCGACCTATGTCGACCTATATTCGACTTATTCGACCTACATTGAGACTATAATCAGAGGAAGTCGTTCCCCCTGGCCTAAAGCTAAGAGGAATGCCGCTTGCGAATGGGACCCGTTCAACCGGTATCTACATTAGAAGTAAGATGAATAACCTAGTTCCAAGTCATCCCTGGAGGGGACAAATTAGGAGGGAGGGATGTAATAATAGTGAAGAAGGGTCGGAGAGCAGGCCGCGGCGGTTGGGAGCTTCCCAGGACCTCTGCAAGGGGGCACGCCGGCGGGCCGTGACGTCACAAGGTGGCAGACCAATAGGAAAGCGCCATCCAGCCGGGAGGGACTATATAAGGAACGGTTCGAGTGGGTAGGGGTCTCTCGGACCTAGTCAGAGACCATGAGCAGGAGGAAGAGGAAGCGTAGCTGAGGGTTGGGGACTCTGAAGCAAGAAGGGAGCAGTGAGATAGATTGGTTATGGTTTATTGTGGTATTATGACTGTTTCCATGGCAACCACCTCAAAAAAGATATGAGTCTAAAAAGTCATTTTGGCTTTCTATTGGAATGTTTCTATAGTGAAGTTTACCAACTTGCTGCTATATTGACTACTGGCCTTCTAAACTAACTAGTGAGTCTCTATGGTGAATCTGTTGCCTAGCAACAGATATTATCTTTGATAATTCCTTAGAAACTAGGGGTAATATTAGCATTAGCCTTTAATGTCATCTACCAATACCTTCTCCATCTGATGTATTTCCTCTATGTGGTTGGAGCAAGGACATAAACATGTACGGCTGTCTCATAGTGACCAGAGGAATGAATTATAAGGATTTCTCATGGTAGCTAAGGTGTATAAAGCATAACCACAGGATGTATGAAGATAGTATGGGGGGATATATATGGATGTCTTAGAATGGCAATATGAGGCATTTGAGGCTGTCTAATGGGTAAACAGGAGGTATAGCAGCACTGAGAAAAGTCATCCTGACAAAGTGACATGTATACAAATGTCAACTTGATTTGACACAGAGAGCACACATCATTGGGACATGTGCACATATGTCACCATGACAACTGTAGCACACAGTAATCCTCATATGATTTGACATGCCTTAAAATGTCACGTCATCTGTGAGTTGACTAGGGTCACGGCCATGTCGAAGGCACTTGACATGTGATGGTTTGACATACATAATTGTTCTAGGATATTCCACTAGATGGTGCAAACAACCATTTTGGTACCAGGATTAATCACTACCAAGAGGTACTACCAACACTTGAGATATTTATATGTATCTGTGTCATTTTGGTTTCACGAAGAATAGATCACTAAGGTCTGTAAATACTATCAACGAATGGTAGTGAATCCTATTTCATTGTTAAATTTGCATTTGTTATTGAATATCAAAATAAACACCCACAATCCTTCAACTGGAGAGGTTAGACACCTTGTGTGTGGGTCAGTGAAAATACCAAAATATTGTATGCTAACCCACAGTCTATAATCTCAGTATCTTCATTACATGGAGACAGATGGCATTGCCATGCACCTGCATGCCCTTGTCTTATGGACTGCATAGAGGTCCTCAGTCAAGTAGAAGTTCTGTAGATAGGAAAAAGTGCCTTAATGTTACAGGCCTGTGGGACTATGATATCCCCTGCCTTCTATTATAGGCCTGCCTTGATTGAACCATTGGTACATAGCTATTGACTGCTCTTGACCCTTACATAATTGTCTCACAGTATTACCTAGCACTCAGGTGAAAGAATCAGAAATATGTGATGTGTCTTCATTAGGCATGTCAAGTTGAGTTGACAAACCAAATATGAGAGCGTCAATCTCATTCGACATGCCCTCATACATGTTATGTGGGACACAAATTGTGACCTGTGCAGTATGTGTCAAAGCTATCAGTGTTCTTCTCTCTGTGAGGCTGTTAAATGGTCACCAAAAGGCGTTGAAATACTTGGAAGGAAAGTATGCTACGGCATGAAAGAATCGATTGTCTATTATAGAGCCAGATCTTGTTAACATAAGATCTTAAGATATGGCAGGGAAGGCAAGAGGGTAGCTTTAACTGAGTTCACACAGTTTGCCCAGACACTAATGTTTTACTTCTTGCAATGCTGAGGAATTGGAATGGGGTATGTGTGTGATTTCCATCATAGCCATGAAGAATAACCACTGAATTATTTTCAGAAAAACACTTGTGTGCCACAAAGCAAATGGTCTACAAATGTACTAGGTTTACAGGATGTGATGTCAATCGGCAAGGTCTAGGTTGGAAACACAGATTTGTCCAAATGTGGTTTCAGCAAAACCAAAAGTGAGAGCAAAGGGACTGGATAATGGATGATTCAGTTCAGCTTTTACTGTCCAAATCATCTATGGCATATTGTCTTTGTGGAAAGCAATCTACTGCTTGATATTAATCATTTAAAGGCAGAGGCTAGATGATTTACCTGATCATAGGGCAGCCCCTAAGAAAGTATAGGGGACAAGCACTTTTGCAATTCCTATCCCTATTCTGACACCTCTGTGATCATTTTGAGTCATACTGTATGGAATTGGACATATCCCGAATACTTTTAGACTGTTTATGATTATCTTTTTCAGCCTTTAAAATAATTTTACTGACTTTTATTCTTTATTGACTTCTGCATGACCTTTAACCTGATGTTCCATGGATGAAAAATTAACATTGATGTGAAGCTCTAACATGGTTTTTGATGAAATCATCTTTAGTGCCTACACGAATAACAAAGATAATTCTACATAAACCCAGACATCTAACATATCAATCAGCTTCTGCCCAGACATAGTGTAAGTGAGTGGTTATGGGGTGCATTTTTGGCAGAATATCTATTATATGACTTATATCCCAGCCACTTGGCAGAAAAACGTGTTTGTTTTTTTATGTTAAAAAAGTTTTTATTTGGTTCTTAAGTTTTTTTTTCACGATAAAAAAAAAACACATCAAAACATGACTTACTCTTGATATTCTTATTAAAACATTTTTTATTTTATGTTAAAAAACGTTTTTTTAACATTAAAGAAACGTAATTAAAAAGTTTTAATTTGGTTGAAGAAAAAGACTTTTTTATTTGGTTGAAAATTGGTTGCTTAAAAACATTTTTTTTCAACATGGTAAGAACGTTTTTACCCATACAAATAAAAATGTTTGCAAATGTTGAATAGAAGTAGTAGTATATAGGTGCAAACTCAGCTCATAGGAACAGCTACTGAAATCCTTTTAACCTACTTACGAACCAGAAGTGACCTAGTTTTGAGACCAGAAGTGACCATATATATTATGGGCATGTAACCTACTTTCTCAAGCTCTGATTGGCTAAGAGATAATATTATGCTCATTTATGTAAATTTATGCAAAACATGACCTAGTTTTCTCGAGCTCTGATTGGCTGTTGGTCATTATGTAATTACTTAAGTTTGGTTAATATGGCAAACACCACAGTAGCACTAAACTCTCGTGGTGCTGTAGTATAAAACAAAATGGTAGGGGCGCGTTTATTTTAACAAAAGGGGTGGTGGGTAGGTAGGTAGGTAAATAAATAGGTAGGTAGAGGTAGGTAGGGGGGTAAGTAGGGTGTGCGTGTGTTATACACACGTATATGTAAAAATATGTGTGGCCCCCCTTCCCTACTACTTAAAGGGTGCCCCCAACCCCACAGCCTACCCTACCCTACCTTACCATACTATATTTTCTACCTAACCTATTCTATTCTATCTAGTAACCAGCATGTTTTTTGTCCCCCTACATAATAACAATCTCCCACCACAACGTAAATGACCCTATCAACATGTTCCAATTAACCTTTTACATGCTGCACCCTACCATAGCATGCGTACCCTTATCATAACATTTTCCCCCTACCACCACCACCACCGCCGCGCCCCTATTGCTCCTCACTGGTTCGTGGATGAATAACAAACAATCTATGTAGGGTAGGGTATGGGGTGAGGGACACCCCAGTAATGACGCATGCAATGACTGACACCCCCTATTAATAGGGACAACATGGAGAAGAAGAAAAAAAGGTTAATACTCAAGTATGAAGAGTTACATGTCAAATGCAGACGTCGTTCTAACAATTCATTTCCTTGTCTCTCGTCTTTTTTTTGTGCATTATCTTAATGGATGTGCATGATTTATTCCTGTAAGTTAAATCCCTCTTACAATGGTAAAGCACATGTATCACAGTAAGAAGTATGATATGACACATGTAAAAGATAGGGATGAGTGTCAGTGCTCAGGTAACTGCTAAGCACTGTCGTACAACCAGGTGTGAGACCAATCAGCCACTGAAATTCAGTAGACCGATCAGTCTGCAGTTTGCTCATGTAACTGTAGCTGGGGGTGTAGTTACCCGTGTGGCTCAGCCCAATGCATAGCTCAACCTTATATAGTAGACTGTTAGTATGTGATAACAGAAAAGGTCTCTACTTACATGACATGAACTTTTTTTTTTATTATTTAGTGTGTCCTCTAGCATGCTATAAAAAATAGCACATGACCTTTCATGTATGCTTCTGTCACAAGTACCAAATGATGTGATAAACATTGACTTTTACCCACTGTTAAAAGTAGAATGTGAGTAAAATATATACACATCCTTACACACCTCCTTGTGACAGGTCTTGAAAGTAAAAGTGGCGCGCCTACTTTTGTACTGATGTCAGCTTTTTTTGGGAAATAGGTCAGTTAGCCTGGTCACATCCTTATTCTGCCGGCCACTAGATGGCAGTAACAATATTGCATAGAAGAAATACTGGGCCAAAGTAAGAGGAGAGGTGATTAGATGGGGGTAAAGGGTGGGGGTTATCGTCATAACGCGTAGTAAATGTTTAAAACAAGTTGATACAATTGAATTTTATACCCATCCCTGTGAGCTGTCACTTATCAACACCTTTTTTCTAGAAGTCTTCAGGGGCTTCCCTAGCCCACTTAAAAGGGTCTATATCTCCTCTTTCCTATCCCCTCAGGATGTGTGTGGTGCACATATGCGCGGGCACTGACACATTCCTCTGTTAAATTATCAACCTGTGAAGCACGGGATAGCCACTTAGTGCCGCTTAAGTGCTGTAAAACACGAATCAATCAATCAATCATAGAAGTCTTCAGAAGGAATGCTATATATATCCAATATGCAACATAAGAGATTGGATTCGGGCCACAGCAAGGCTTAGCAACCTTAAGTACCAGACTGCTCCTTAGGCATGTAAGTCGGCTAAGTGCCGACTAACACAGCAGCTGGTATGCTATGGGTAGTTGGCACTTAGCCGACTTCAACCCATAATTGTAAAGATCTAAGCCGCGATCTCGACATCCGAAATCCCTTTTTTTTCCCTATTTTTTCATGTGAATATTATTCTACGATTCTACTACGTTGCTAACATGATACCAACGTTGTTGCGACGTTGGTGCTTTTTTTAAAAATACAAGCACACATGTGAAAAAATAACTTGAAACCCTTTTTGTTTTTACAGATTAATTTCACTATGTACAACACAGAATATGTGTTAAAACACACCTTTAACCTATGTATGTTTTTTACAAAATGGAAAAATGTAACATTTACCAAAATGTTATAAAAGTTTTACAAATTTACCTTTTGTAAAATGTGTCAAAAATTTCACTTTTACACACAAGATTATTTGCTATGTACAACACTGAATCTGTGTTGAAAAACTGTTTTAATCTATGTATTTTTCAAAAATGAAAGAAATGTAACATTTTACTAAGCAGTGTAGAAGCTTACAGGTTTAATTGGAACTGACTTTTGCTAAGTTTTTGAAGGGATTTCCACCAATGTACAGTGAAGTAGTTTAAAAAAGTAGATGCAAATAAAGTTCCAAAGTGTAGTATGTTGTAACCTTGATGTTAAAATCCTGGATTAAGTGCAAGGTAGTAGTAGTAGTAGATACATTATATGGACTGTCATATGGATACATGGACTAGCCCCCTAGTGTTCACACTGGATTTATCATTCAACCCCACTCTGCAGCAACCTAAGAGACCCCATTAATCAAAAGTGATGCCCCAAATTTCATCACGGAAACACTCTTTAGACCTACCTAATTTTAGACAATCTTTTCTCCAAATCCCAAAAATCACTTAAATTGTTAGTTAACCTTTTATCACACCTCAAAACCCGCAGCCCAGAGGAGCCCCAGGACAAATAATTGACGATATTTTGAGAGCTTCAATAGGCCTTGGTACCCAGCCAGAAATAGATATTCTTAATTCTGAAATGACTGAACTGGGTAAAATCTGACGACTGGCTTTGATCCTGGAACACAGGTACCATTGGGAGTGTTGCTGCTGCTGCTGATGTCTTTGATCCTAGAGGATGTAGCACAGATGGTCGTGAACAGAGTGTAACATGTAAACAGCATGTAAACTGCTAATTTGTACATGGTGATATGAGAATGTTATGTTGAGTAACTCCTTTCTTTGATCTTGAAACATATGGCACAGGTGGTGTGACAGTGTTTACCATGTTGATAGGTTCATTCGTTTTTTTTTAACGTTATGGTGGGAGAATGTTATGATGTAGGTGCTAACAGTTAACACTTTTTTTCTAATCCATTTTGCATACGGCGATGTGTAAACTTTAGTTTGTGCTTGAGAGACTTTAGAGGCACCATTTGACCTAATTTCACAATATATATGGGTTCCATTGTTTAAGCTGTTCTGTTCACTGGCGACTTGTTCATAGCTGACCTGCTGTGGACATTGGACAAAATGCTTATAAAGTAGTTTTAAACACATGAGCACCTGTGACTTGACAGGAATTATAGTGAACAGTAAGCCAGTTCCCCCTGTGGTGGTATATTCACAGCCAAGGGTTTGACAGTGCCAGAAAAGAGGGCATAGATTTTGTTAGTGTGCTGCTTGTTTGACTGAGCAGGGGTGGGCTGACTAATTAAATATTGCCTTACCCCTTATTGACGGTAGCCTATCAGTGGATGGGTCTAGCTCTAAAAGCTTTGACACTTTTTCTCTCCAAAAGTCATTATCATCATCATCATCTGGGAGGTCTTGAAGAGGTTGTGGATGTGCTTATAGAGGTAACTTTTGCTTTAATTTGTCGGAGTAATTACGTTGTAGGAGTCTGAGTAAGTCTTTTGACAGGGAGAATAGTCCTTTCCAATTTCCACTTGATTGTTGGGTCCTATGAGACATTGTGGAGTGTATATATCAGTTTTGTGTCACACTTTTGGGTGTTTATACCGTGTTCCTAGTTGTGTAGCTGGTGAAGTAGGTTTATAAATTGATCCTAATGTGAGCCTGTATGTTGTAGCCTTTTTTATTAAATCCTGGATGGATTAAGTACGATGTAGTAGATACAGTATATGATGGATGATCAGAGAACTCAGTGTGTAGAGTGGAGAGCCAGTGTGAGAAGAACTGCTGGAACCTTTGATTAAATATGGTCTCGGTCACATGGTATCTAAATTCCATGTGACTGGTCAGTGTTGAGCACAAACTATTTGCGGAATATCTTTTGCATTTAAAATCGACATAAAGCAGGGACGAGTCCTTTTAGCAACAGAGTAAAATGATACTGATGATGCACTGTCCTCAATTGGTTCTAAATTCCAGTATTTAAACAGCAATATACTACTCAACCTGGAACTACAGTCCAAACAGGATACCTTTTAATCAATGTTATTTTCTGCAGCAAACTCACAAATTGAATCCCTCATAAATTTACAAAACTGATTTAGACACCCTACTGGACTCACTTAACTTTTTATCTTCACCTCGAGTTTGTAGGTGTGTATATAGAACCAAGAAAGTGTGTGTTAGAGGCTATACTGAGAGGCCTCCCCACCCATTCTGTTTACTGATTATCTATGTTGGTGGTTGTTCTATCTATATAGATCCAGAAAAGTGTGTGTTAGAGGGCACTATTGAGAAGCCTCCCCACTTATTCTGAGGACTGATTTCTCTATGTTGGTGGATGTTCTACTGTCTACATAGACCCAGAAAAGTGTGTGTTAGAAGGCACTATTGTGACCTGCCACTGTCCATGCTATCACCTCGCCACCCCACGTGTGCATTGTCTCTATTTTTAGACATACCAGAAGCTGTCCATCACACATGTAATTTTAAGGCTCACTTGACAGCTCAGATCCCTAACATAATCAAACCCATATCTCAAAGTTACTATATACTGATTACCAACAAATCACCATCTATCCTTCAGTGCTCTAACTCAGGCCAAATAGAAATAAAAAAAAATGCAGCCTTTTCTATAGTATCAATACCATGCCTATGCTCACTCAAAAAACCATGGAATGATAATGGTCAACTCCAATCTGTCCTGTATTCAAATCATCACAATAAATCCCTTGAAAACCCGCCAGCCAATGTTTCTGGTGTAACCATAGCAATCACCCCCCCACCTTGAGGCTACCCAACTTTCAGCGTCTTAAGGACCTTCATAATAAAAAATCCTACCCCTAATTAATGATGTATTCACCCTCAGGGACGCTGCTGTGGGTATCCATGATAAATAATCAATATTGTCCACTGATTCAATAACACACCTAGGATACCACCTCAAATTCTCATCCTGGTTACACCTGTTGTCACCAATCATCGCCATTTTCTGCTGCATAGTCACATGCCGTGTGCACACACGAGTGACATACCTGGCGCAGCTCATCACTATTCACAGTACTCCAACCATGGTGGACCCTGCATCTTGGATGAGACTTAAGGAGATGATCAAGGATGCCAATCAAGAATGGCCCTCGAGCCCCAGCCCACTGATCCCATGATGGTGCATCAGTGGATTCAACTGGCGGGACATTATGATGCAATGATGTCCTTTTCAGTTGTCCTGGTAGTACTGTACGTCCTCAGGGCCTTCATAAAGAGATGCTTTATGAAGGCCTCAGGGCCTTCATAAAGAGATGCTTACGACGCCAGGGCGGTCGTAGGTTCAGCCAAAATTAGTGATCAAACACCCACCTCCCTTCCACCATGATGTCTGTGAGGGGCAGCATGACTCCGTTTGGAAAAACAAGATCAAACTCATAAACCTCCATGATTACATAACCTTTGACATAAAAAAAACGCCAGCAGGCTCCTTTTATAGTGCCTTGACCCACCGGTAACAAGCTCCTCAGGGCATCACGCCCAAAATTTTTGACCTATTTTTTCAACCTTCGTTCAAAATTCAAAATCCAGCCCGCCATCCCCATAACTAATACATACGCACCCTTAAGCTACCAAACTTCTCTTTTGACCAACCAAGACCACTGGTAGGAGCAAACCTGAGCAAGTCTAGCCTAAATAGCGACCATAACTTAAACGCCTTTCTCGCCATCAGTGGTGAAGCCCTAACTCGGTGCTGCCACCTGACGTGTTACAAGTGAACCAATTGAAGCGTCCCTGGTTACCAGGCCCACGTCTCATCTTGTGAATTAATTGAGCTCTATACTTTGTGTTTATATGTCAAATTTCTGCTTTTCCCACCTCAATGTCATGTCAGTATTAACTCAGGCCCCCTCGCAAAACATACCAAGACACTTAATGATTTGAAGTTGAGTTCAGATATGTTCAGCAAGAAGTGTGTGGCTATTTCTTTATATTTTTTTAAAAGGGAGGTCAATTGTCCCCAATGATACGTTATATTTAGCAGAGGAACAGAAAACCTGTCGACTCCAGAAGTTGAGTGGGCCAGTTAAGGCTGGTAAGTAGGTAGTTAATTAGTTTTAGTTTTTTAAGCAACGTATCATGGGCTTCAGACCTCCCTAATTATCCATGAGGAACAGCAAATTTAAAAAACCCATCACCTGAATAAAACTACTGATAAGGTGTGGTACATAATGAAGTCAGTCTACTGACATCTAGTTTGAAAAACATACGTTTGTTTTAACCCTTAGGTGCCAGATAGTTCTACTGGTCCAATCTGCAAATCTAGACCCTCTATAGAATGGCCATGACATCCCAATTACAATACAACAATTTATTTTGCTTGATCTCAATAATACCAAACACAGGAAGACAAAACTTGGAAATGAGCTGTCATATTATGAATTTCATTAGAGGGCAACCCTCCAGGGGGTTAAGACCTAACATGACACTAATATCATGCTGGATCATATCCAATGTCCTATACTCTGATTAGATTCTAAAAGAACAGTTGTTCATATCCATAGAGAATCTTTGCATTGTTACTAGCACATTATGTTTCCTGAGTGGCAGTATACATATAGGCAGAATCAGATTTGAATGTGCTGTGAGGTTTCAGAATTGGACTATGGAAAGGGGAGCTGGGCTACATATAACAAGAGGCAACAGAGATATACTACTAAATGACAAAAAATGGAATCCTTTGGTTACTATGGTTACCAGACCTGTCCAATAAATGTCATGTCCTTAACTGAAAGTCTTTATTGGCTTATGAGTTTTCAGAAAATGTAATGCAGAGCCCATATCAAAAGAAGATAAAAAATAACACATGGCCTTATCAACTAAGTGATACAATTGTGAAATAATGTAAAATCTTCAAATAATTCTGGGCACCAAAGGGTTAAAGACTATAACTGCTTGAGTTGATGTATTTCATAATGTTCTAGATTTTGCTTTCTTTAAAAAGTTGGATAATGAATTAGAAAGTTGAGTGTAAAGATATTTTATTAGTTTCCTTAAAGACTTTTATTGCTTCACCTTGTCTCGTAGTGGCACCATCTAAAAAGATAAATTTCAAATATTTTTCAAGAATTCACCAAGCAGATTTAACAAGTTTTTTTTACCTTATACCTATTGCCTTAAGGCGAGAAAAAAGTTAGGAAATGATTAATTCATGTGCATCTATGGTGTATAGGTTTATTACCTATGAATAAACTTACTTACACCTGGCTTTGTGGTCACATAGCTAGGGGCTAATAGCACAAGTCAAATTTGCCATAAGAGTGACTCACACTGACCAGTTATGTGAGTTTTGTTTACCACATGACCAAGCCTGCATTTAATCAAAGCATGTCGTTTCCTGGAAGCTCTTCTCACACTGACTTTACACACCGAGCTCTTCTCATTACTCACTCTCCACTCTACACAGCAAGCTCTCTGACCATCCATATACTGTATCTACTACAGATTTCAGTAGCTGTTCCTATGCACTGAGTTTGCAGCTATATACCCTTACCTACCTATTTATTTACCTGCCTACCTACCTAGCCACCACCCCTGTTGTTAAAATAAACATGCCCCTACCATTTGTTTATACTATAGCGCCACGAGAGTTCATTGCTACTGTGGTGTTGCTATAGAAACCAAACTTAAGTAATTACGTAATAACCAACAGTCAATCAGAGCTCGAGAAAACTAGGTCATGTTTTATCTCCGAGCCAACCAGAGCTCAAGAAAGTAGGTCACATGCCTATATATGGTCACTTCCGGTCTCAAAACTAGGTCACTTCCGGTTCATAAGTAGGTCAAACGGATTTCAGTAGCTGTTCCTATGCACTGAGTTTGCACCTATATACTATTACTAGTAAACGTTTTTTGCCAATGGGGCATATAGTGATAGTAGGCAATTATCCTTTGCCTGACTTTCTCCTGGGTGCGGCCCATAAAGAATTGAGTGTTACAAGAAATAAGGATGAAATTCAATTTTTCAGTTTCTCTTATAGATGGACCACCCACTACCAATTTGTCCAGGTATCATAGATTATTTCATAAGTGAAATGACCTATGTTGGAGGAGCCCACCGACATTATATTGCCTTATTTCACATTTTTCAAAATGAAATAACCTTTTTTGTCAAAAGGCAAAATGTTGAAAAAAGTCTATTTCAAAATGAAATAAAGTTTATGTGCTGCAACCTCTTAAATGACGTACTGGTATCTATATGAATGCCATATAAAGTAATAATGCTGACACGTGGGTCTAGGTCTGTGCTCTACCCTAACCATAATTACCGCAAAACCCAAGATGTGCTCGAAATTGCACAAATCGCAGATACTTTCCTATAAAATCGCGTTGTGAGATTTGACCTATGCAATTTCAGATCAATATGGATTGCATTAGACAGTATTTGAAAAGACAAGTGACCTGTCCCTTATCCTATCTCAGATACAAATTTATCAATTAACAGTGCACACAAACTCTGCCACGTGAGTCCAACACAGTTTCACAACCGGTCCTGATATGGTCTCCCAGGCACTCCTGACATTACAAACCCTGGGGTCTGGCTCTCTTGCATAAAACGAGAACCTGGGGACCGCCTGTGTACACTGAATTCTTGTGATATCCACCTGTCCCTCATAAGCCTGAACTCTCACAGAATACCTTGAGATAATATCATGTTATAAAATGTTATAAAATTATGCCTAATTGTCCCCACTCATTCCATAGAATGTTACACTTTTACCCAGAAAGCCATGTCATATGACAAAATTTATTTTTGTAATTATCTTGCATAAATAGGCGTTCTACATGTGAAGTTTCATGTTTCTGTGATTAGTGGTCAATAAGAACAACGAAAAATTCACATTTCCCCCTCATTTTAGAGAGAAAAAAAAGAATTTTTATTTTTCAAAATTCCATATTTCAAAAGGTTGCATGTGGCTCGCCATTTTTCTTTTCATATATCGATTCTACGATTTAACCCACAAGGTAAAAAACGTATTTTCAACGTTTGCAAACGTGTTTTTTTTTTAGGTTTTGAAAAAAAACGCTTTTAAAACTTTTTAAGCTAAGAACGTTTTTTAACGTTTTTTTCGACTAACCTCTTACCAAATAATAACCTTTGTAAATTACATTTCTTTTACGTTAAAAACGGGGTTCTTTTACCTAAGAATAAAAACGTTTTTATAGGATGTTAAAAAATATTTTTGTGCACATGTTTTGACGTTTTTCATGTTAAAAAATGTTTGGCAAACTTAGGAACCAAATTAAAACGTTATTTCAACATCAAAAACGTTTTCATATTAAGTGGTAAGGTTCTTAAACACCAAAAATGAAGAAATTCTATTTACTTGCAATAAGAGTAGCGACCAACCTTAACGAAAATGCCCACGTGTTAACATAGGTGAAAGGGCGAGTTTGTGCACAATTTTCGGCCTACCATGGGGGGGGTTGACCCTCGCAAAATCTGCGTTGTGCGTCAGCGTCCGTGAGAGGAAAGCTATAGTTCCAACTCAAGAAATAGACCAGACCAAAAAGATATTGAAATCGCCCAAGAAGCAAGAATCTTTTCGACAATTAATTGGCCAAAAGCTGTGGCATTCATTATACTGGCAACCTGCATGCTGGACGTCATGAATAAAGTATTGTTCTTATGGCACTCTTCCCTTAGACACTAGTAACTTGTACCTGGTATGATCTAATTAACGGAAGATCTGGGGTGTTACCAACCTAACAAATTGCAGAATCTAGCCTAAATTGCTGAGTAACTCGCCAGTGCTGCATTCAGGCACCATGCTGCTCCTGTTGGGGTAACACTCTTACAGAGTCGTCATGGTTCACCAATTTAATGGTTGCGAGTGACTAAATGATTGGTGCATTATGGCAACGGATGCCATTCTCAGCATCATGCTATCCTAGTGGTTTAAAGACCAAGACTAGAGGTCTAAGACATGATGAGGAAAATGCATCAGTGTGTAGAAAGTGTTTCCCTTTGAAAGATGTATGCACTTATATAGCCTAAAATTTAATATGCTCCTATTCTTGTTACAAAAAAAAATGTATTTACACAAAATAAGGCAGCCGAATATGCAAAGAACTTCTTAAGTAGGCTGACCAGCTGCCTGCATCTACCGACTATACAGGCAGATCTCAGCAAACTAGCCAGCCGCCGAGAATGACCAGGTGACCGGACCACCCAATCCCAATACACATCCAACTACACAAAACCTCTTATCTGCATCAAAGAGTAATTCCTTAATTGGTTCCAACACACATTTAAGTACACAGAAGCTCTTATCTATATCAAAGAGTAATCCCTTCACGAGCTTGACACTCACTAACCTTCATGGGTACCTGTTATCTGGGGGAGAATGCTTAGGCCGACCGCAGATTCTCAGGGTACTTCTTAAGTTTAGACTAGAATGGCCTGTCTACTATAGAGCCAGGGGTAACCGAATTTGACCTGGCCTTGAACCCCAGTTGCAACTGGTTTTACTGCTCATTTGCATATACTTTTACTCTGTGTATGGTTATTGTGACCAACAGCTAATGGTTGAAAATCATAGAAAGTTTGCATATGACAAATTTGGAGGTATTCCAGCCCCTACTCTTCGAATTTTAGTTCCCCCCTCTATTTCTTCAGCTCAAAGTGTTAGGCTGGATGAGATCTTCATGTTACATATGGGTTTTGGTGGTCCAATATGCATACTTTGGGTTCCAGGGGGGTAAAATGTGCCCAAAATGACCAAAATTGTCTGTGCGAAATTGTGTCTGGGAGAATGACATTTGAATTACAAGCCATATTGAGGGCTTAATTTCCTACAGAAACAATCTTCATACCTCCATAAAAATCTCAGGTCCAGACTATTTTGACCTGTAGATTAAGGAAATCACATTATCATTTATGTTAGATGTGTCTTTGCTATTGTAAAAGAAGCATACTTATAAGAATTCTTTTTCTGGGCACATGTCTGGGTGATTGTCATGTAAGGCCCCATATGCACACTTTCTATGATTTGTGACCTAATGTGAAAATCCTACACTGGTATGGGGAATTGAACCTGGGCCTGTGAAGTTAATGTCAAAGAACATATCCACTTGACTATCAGGACCAACTAACAATCTTTGGCACCATGTAGCATTATATTTCGGTGAGGCACAGGTAGTTGGGGGGGGGGGGATGTGCCACTCAAAAGTATGCCGTATAGTAGACTAGCCCTGAGACATAAAGATCCCTTTATATCTCTGATTAGCCTAAAGTAAAGACACATTGAGACGTCCACCCCAGAAAATAGCAATTACATTGGATTTGCTACTGAATTACGGTAACATTACTAACTAGTTGATTCAATGCTTATCATCGATAGGGCAATGTTGGTTAAGGGATAAATCACGGAGGATTTTTTTTTTGTGGCAAATGTGAGGGGTGGACGTCTCAACCTAAACTCTAATGTCAGGTTATGTCCTAGTTGAATGCATTCCCCTCTCAAAGTAGAAAGCTGTGAAAAAGCTGCAGATAGGGGTCAGGGGTAGGCAGTGGCTACTGGTTGCCCCGATGGCAGTATTACACGTAACATTCAGTTACAACAAACTGCTTGGGACAAGCTCAAAATTCCGTTATAGAATAATTTCATTGTATCCAAATAAGACAACTTAGGGCAATTCTAATTACTATCTACGGGGTACTTGAGGGGGGAGGGCTCCTCTATGTCCAGTGTTGACCAGGTAGGCAGGGGACAGAGGGTATAGAAGCTTGTACAAAGGCCGAGACTACCTGTGATGTTTCGGGAGAAGCCCTGTGCTAAGGCTGGAACTCCCCTCTGACCCCCCCCCCCCCCCTTTACATGGCAGAAAACCTCTGCAAAGGCCGGGACTGCCCTTTCATGTCCCCCCACCCCTTCCGAGCACCTCTTCCATCTACTGCGGAGGACTTCTAATTCTATCACCATAAGAAATACCTTTTTGTCCAAATTTCTTCCTTATATCTGAATTCTGGTTCCAAAACTTCGTATTAGGAAATTTGTGGTAATGAATTGCGTTCAATCATTTTGTGCCTTACAACCGAAATTTCGTTCTAACATAGTTTGCAGTCTTGCCCGGTCGGGATTCTGGGGAATACCTCTCTCGTGTATGGGTCCCCAGTTTCTGGGGAAGATTACTACGCTAGGTACCTGCCTACAAATAAGCACTACAGCAACCAGTGGAAAAAAACTTCTTTTACCCACAAACGCTAGGTGCCAGAGACAACTGACGCTAGTGGTTTGTTACAAAGAGATTCTACTGTAATATCAGGTCGTGTCTATGTGCGGCATAGATATTGTCATGGGGCTGTGTACAAATGACGTCATGCAGGAGGGGGGGAGGGGGGTCCCACTGCCTATGACCAAGCATGACAAGGGGGGAGGGGGGGGTCATGGGCTGCATGACATCATGTCATAAAAAAAAAACTGCAAGTTGCTTCAGTTTTGGAAAGAAAAAAATGATTTGTAAAGGTAGGGAAGTTTAATGCATTCATCTGTTATGAAATATATATTACCTATACAGGCATGCTTTCCTCAGACACCCCACTCAATGATTGTCACTGCCATCAGTGTCAGTGTTGGTCCACTACTCTATACTACCTCTAACCCAGGCCCCATACCACTTTGAAATGCCCTTTTAGTTGGACTCATTTAACCAAAGAACTCCATATATAGGTTGATCTATGCGGGTAAGAAGTACCTTGTACCCTGGCATTGAGAATTCAGTAGAAAGATTCAAATGACCCAACTTCTATTCCATTTGATAAATTTCACAATTCAAAAACCCATTGGTAATTTAGGGATTGCTCATTACTCATCAACAGGCCTGAGGGGTGGGGTAGATTGCCATACAGACGTGCAGAAATCTGAAAATTTTATGACCCCCTCCCCCTCGGACAGATTGCCCTGGTCATCCCTCCTGTTCTACAGTAGTTCACAGAAAAGACATAACATTTTTCTCTGCCCCCTTCCCCACTTTGAGGTGTCAAAATCGTTTTCCTCCCTCCCCCTCAATCTGCATCCTGCTCCCCCTGTTGATATATTACAAACTGTCCCTTGGAAACAAACAGCTTATTCTCTCCTTTTTCTGAATGGGGCTCTAGGGGTTATGCCTTATATTATGCCTTACAGTAAAATGATTGTTTTGTAAGTGTGATCTTAATTATATATGTGTAATCATATTACCACACTTGTAATGTTACACTTGTAATTCAGTGAAGCCACTGTAACTGTCGGCTAGATCTGATTTCTTCTCTTATTTCCTTTCCTTTACCTCTCATGAGGATGTGAGGTTTTTTTTAAAGGTTGAAGGTTTTTATTGTCAAGTCACTAATTAAAATGAGTGATGAAATCTGACAATATGGTGATTCCTTTTAGTCATACAACACTTTCGTTTTTCCGGCACATTCTAATGAATATAATGATACGATGTATATAGGTGAAGATGAGGCATACAATATATATATATATATATATATATATATATATATATATATATATATATAAAAAGCTTAATAACTAAATTGGAGTGTATTTACAAAAGTAACAGGTTACATTATGTACAATCGACGAATGATTATCATTGCAAAGGTTGGAGTTGATTAATCCCCCAAAAATACAAATGCTTAATAAAAAGCTGATAGACAAATTTATTTAACAGAATTATGATCAATAAGGAGACTTAAATATTTTCTACATATCTGAAGCAATATGTTTCACTAGAAACATGACATAAGAGACCAAGATTATTTTTTTTGTCGGCTCTAGAATTATGAAATTTTTGAGATTATGGCACCTAAGGATAGTGATATCACATGTATGAGAGCCCATGTAGCTGGACGGATGGTCACCATTAGGATTCAATTGTGAATAGAAACCCATTCAAGTCATTACAACCCATCCAGAGCTTCATTCACAATACAATAGATAATAATGATCATGCACAGCTAGATGGAGTCATTACAACCCCTCCCAGCAGCGCAGAACCATCATCCCATAATAGAGAGGATAAGACTCTGAAACAAGGTGAAGTCATTACAACCCATCCCCTAGGACTCATACATCTCTCTTTACCTAATCGCCATCCGCCTGTGCAGGGTTGTTACTCTGTTTAGTTAAATCTAGTATAGCATTTATTCTTTTCTTGAAGGTGAATTTATCAGCACTCAATTGGTACCACGAGCCCAAGTTGTCCCAAAGGCTTTTGCCTCTGAATAGCGGTGAATTATGATAACCATTGTTCCTTGCCCTGAAGGTCTTGAACTTTATACTGGCCTCGGAGCGCAGTCCTTCTCGCCTTTCACTGTGATCAATCCACTCATCCTTTTTGGACAATTTATACATGTAGCTCAACAAAAGTCTCTGGCGTCGGACTGCCAATGTGGTAATACCAGCCGCGACATACATGTCGTCATCTGTCATATTTTTGCCCCTGTATATGGTTTTGAGTCCCCTCAACTGCATTCTCTCCAGTTTCTCTAGCATTACATCACTTCCTCCATCATGAACAAAGCTTGCATAATCAAAAAGACTCATAATTGTGCTTTTATAAACTTGTATAGCGGCATTTTCAGTTAACAGATTACGGAATTTACTAAACATAAAAAGCTTAACATGAACCTTTGAGATCAAGTCATTTAAAGCCAGAATGAAATTTAAGTTAGAATCAATTTTAAGTCCTAAATATGAATAACTATTCACAGTTTCAAGCATATCACCATACAGATAAAAATTTTTATCTTTACATTTTTTTAGTTTGGCAGAACTCCCAAACCAACATATTTTTGTTTTGTCCATATTGACCGTTAACAATTTTTCAGTACACCATTGGCCAACCTCCTTGATGGCGTTTTGCAATCGGTCAATTATTAGATCTATTTTGTTATTTGCCGAGTAAACTACCAGGTCATCCGCATATAAAGAGAATTTACATGGACTTATTCTTGTTTTTACATCATCAATATATAGAATGAATAACAGCGGGCCCAACACAGACCCTTGTGGGACACCAAAATTCACTTCGTTTACCACTGACTTAAATGAACCTATTTTTGTATATTTACTTCTCCTTGTTAAATATGACATTAGCCAGTTTAATACTTTATTATGTAGGCCAATTTTGCCAAGTAACTCTATAAGGTAACCATGGTGCACACTGTCAAACGCCTTTTTTAGATCTAAAAAACAGGCTCCTGTTAGATGACCCCTGTCTCTGCTCTCGTAGATGTCATTTAGAAAACTGAAGATAGCATCATCAGTGCCAACACCTTTCCTGTAACGATACTGCTGTTTACTTAGAAGACTGCGCCTCTCAATTATGTCAGTTAAATAGATGTGCATTATTTGTTCCGCAATTTTGGACGGTGCAGGTAAGAGGGAGATTGGTCTCCAGTTTTTCGTTAATTTTAGATTACCGGATTTAGGTATAGGACATACCCTCCCTATTTTCCAGCAATCAGGAAAAATAGCAGTATCGAATGACAATTGCAATAACCAAGTAAACTGATGTAACAGGAACTGTAGCGCTAGCTTGAGGATATCACTCCTAATACCCTCTATGCCTAATGTTTTATTCACATTTATTTCATTTACAAATAATTCCACAAGACCTGCATCCACTTTAATTTCACAGCTATTTTCCATCACTGGCTCTTGGTAAACCTGTCTAACAGGATGTCCCGAATCAATTATATTTTGTGTTAGTTCACTTCCAATGTTCGAGAAATACTTATTTATATAGTCAACTGACTCCTGCTTCGACTTCCTCATGTTGTCATCACCTAGTATCTCTAGAGGTTCAACCTCCACACACGGCTTTAATAACCCATTAATTATTCGCCAAAACTTCTTAGGATTATCCTTCTCATCTTCCAAACTCTTTTTCACATGAGCTGCCTTGGCATACCGTACAGTTTTGTTAATCCTACATCTTAGCTTTCTTGCCTCATCCAAATAAACACTATCCCCAGTCTTGAGGTACATATCCACATTATCTTCCCGCTCATGCATGAATGACAAGATGTCAGGTGTCATCCAGCCCTTTCTCCTATTTACCACTAATTTCTCTACCCAGGGACAGGTTGTATCAAGATAACAAGTGATATGACTTTCAATAAATTCCCATGCAGCATCTGGATCATGTAAATCATAAAAAAACATCCCAATCAGCCTCACATAGCCATTCCAAAAATTGGTCAGTATTAAAATTTCTATACTGTCTTACCCAAACCTTCTGTTTTATGTATTCAATTTTATCATTAGTTTTCACAACAAAAACCGGAAGATGATCACTAACAAGGTAGTTTAATACACCTGAACATGTTTCTCCACTGAAGTGTGACAAAATATTATCCAAACAAGAGACAATTTTCTTAAACGGCCTTGTACATTGACATATTAACATGTGATAACCATATTCTCTACACAAATCATGAAGTCTTTTAGTACCTTGTAATTTCTCTCTCAAAATATTTATGTTTAAGTCGCCCAGCAGCCACTGTTCAACATTTTCTTCATCTCTGACTTTCAAAAGTTTAAACAACTGCTCAAAAAAGCCATCTAATGCACCTGACAGTGGTCGATACAAGGTAGCAACCTGCATAGTCTGTAAGTTCTTTACCTTAACATCAAGCACAAGACATTCTATGTCTTTATTAGAGATACATAAATCTATTCTAAGTTTAACATCCATGTCTATGTCATCTTGTATGTAGGCACACACCCCACCTCCCTTTTTACGTACCCTGTCTTAGCGATATAGTTTCATACCTTCCCATGGCACATTCCAAGTTAAGTCTTGCAAATAGGGAGAGAAAATGTCTAAAATTGGATATATTCACAGAGGTAAGAGTGAGGTACCAACAAAAACTTGAAGTCATCCTGATACTTCCAAAAAAAAGAAGTGAACATAAATGTTTCCTGGTTATCAAAATATTAGCCCTCGAATACAGGTTGCACAATCCAATTTCAGCCCCCCAGGCAACTGCCATGGAGATTGGACATTTTTCCTATGCAATTTTTTTCTCCACTTTTATCAAAAAATCCCTTTTTAGAATAAAAAATTGCATCTGTCAATGGCCCCTAGGTTGTTTCTTGACTATTTGTGCAAAATGGGACCCACCTTAAAAATTGGCATACTTTTTTTCTGGAAAGGCCTGTTGGCATGGCAACCTGGTTGCCATGGCAACCAGCTCAAACAAAATGAGAAATCGAAGATATCACATATTGAGCCATAGCATTGGTTTAAATTCATTTTTTAACACAATTTGAACTTTAAAAAAAAAGATCTACTCCTTGAGTACCTTTTCAAGGTTATGACATGTTGACCTTGACCAAGGTCAAGGTCACCCTTTTCAAGGTCAAACACTAAAATTTGGCAGAAATTAGCAAGGACATCATATTTATGGCCATAAAATTGGATTAAATTCACTTTTTGACATGTTTTAAAATCCTAAAATGGTCAAGTCTTTAAGTCCTTTTTCAAGGTTACAAACATCATTGACCTTTTCTTAGGTCAAGGTCATCCTTCTTAAGGTCAAACCTCTAAATCTGATTGAAATTTATTTGAGAATTAAATTTTTGGCCATAAATTCGGTTCAAATTCACTATTTGACATGCTTTAAGATGATAAGATAGTCCACTCCTTAAGTTACTTTTTACTAGAAATGGCCACATCTAGGTTGGTCAACTCATTTTTTGACACACCTTGAAATCCAAAAATTTGCTACTCCTTGAGTACAAGGTCATGACACATTTAACCTTGGCCAAGGTCAAGGTCACCCTTTTCAAGGTCAAATGCCTAAATTTGGCAGAAATTAGCAAGGAAAAGCTGAAGGATTGGACCTCTTTATACCAGTGTCCAGTATTTTAGGGTGACCTCCGTTACTATCAGCCTTTAGTGGCCCTGGGCAGAAAATAAAAAGAATATTCTGGTTAATACCAGACTAAAATGAAGATCAATTAGGAACATAGTTATGTGCCAGATTAGGACTTGATATCTCCTGACATCTCTGGACTAGATGCATTTCCCTTGCAAAATCTGAAGTAGTTTTTTTTAAGGTGAGTGACTTCTGTTACCATGACTAAGCATGTATTATTAAAGTGGAAACAAAAATAACTAGTACTAGTCCAAAGAAAATGAAAAAAGGAAACTGTATTGCAAAAATCAGGTTGATTGATGGTATATCTAATTTTTTTTAGGGAGAAAGTACTGTGAAAAAGTGACCTCCGTTACCGGTGTCCTCCGTTACGAGTCAAGCCATAATGTCTAGCTTTAAAATCCTAAGTTGGTCAACTAATTTTTGACACACCTTTAAATCCAAAAATTAGCTACTCCTTGAGCACAAGGTCATAACACATTTAACCTTGGCCAAGGTCAAGGTCACCCTGTTCAATGTCAAACACCTAAATTTGGCAAAAATTAGCAAGGAAATGATGTTTATGGCTATAAAATTGGCTTTAATTAATTTTTTGGCATGCTGTAAAATACTAAAATGGCCACATCTTTGAGACCTTTTTCATAGTTCCAACAATTTTGACCTTAGACAAGGTCAAGGTCATCCTTTTCAAGGTCAAACATCATTGAAATCAGCTGGGAAATTAAATTTATGACCATAACATTGGTTTGAATTTACTTTATGCCATGCTTTGAAATACTTGGTCTACTTTTTAAGTGCACTTTCAGGGTCATAACACAGTTGACCTTGGCCAAAGTCAAAGCCATCCTTTTCAAGGTTAAACACCTCAAATTGGCTGGTTATTAGCAGCTCATCCTAAAAAAAATGGGAGAAAATTTACACTTTTGAGAACACAGAAACAGGCCATTTAAAGGTAAAAATGCTGTTTTGTCCAAAAATGAGTTATGGTAATTTTATTAGAATGGATGTCAATTTAACTGAATCAAACATTTTTAGGTAGATTCCCACTCTGAATAGTGTCAAATCATCATAGATCCTGCTGGATGGGACTAATATGCTGATATAAGTGGGGGATATTAACTAATGACAACAGAGTATTTCAGGTTTCCATGGTAATCAAATTTTGAATTTTCTTTAAATTTGTATTGAAAATGCCACTCCAACAGCTTTCAGAAGATGTAATGTGAACTATCAAAACAGTATGTTCAGAGATAACACAAAGTATATCATTGTGATTACAGTATAGTAACTGATTAATTTTCCTGAAATTGATTGGTTTTGTGAATATATGACCAGAGCCTTTATGAGGCATTTTACAGTTTAAGATATTTGGCATGATATCTTTCAACAATGGTTTCAATATACTTCCCATGCTCTTATTAATGTGTATTATATGAAATGAAAGCTCTTGATGACCTTTTTTTAAATACTCTTTTCTCTAAGGCCTATCCCTTAGTTTTAAGGATGGGTCAAAATGGTCTTCTTTTTGTTTAATTAATACTTTTTCAAAGTTCTAACATTGTTGACCTTAGCCTAGGTCAAGATCATCCTTTGCGAACACCTTTGGTAACATCTCTGAATTTTTAACCTGTGATTTGTGCCTTTATATTTGTTTGAAGCAGAAATGGTAATTCTTTAATATATCTTTAACAATATGCAGGGTAACACTCATTAATAGTTCAAAATGGCTGCCATAAATTATACATGGTTCTAAATGTCATGAATAGATTCCTGGACTTCAGTAATGTCCTTTTAGTACTAATTTTTTTTTGTCTTTCTATTTTGATTAGGGATCGAGTAGTCATTTTTTGAAAACACCCTATTGTTCCAAGATTTTGATCTAATTCTGGCAGCCAACTTGATTATCTCAATTTCATTCATAGTTGATATTGTAACAGTTACAGAGAACCCAGGATCTGGCTAAAAATCCATCTTCCACCAAATACTATAGTCAGTCACATTAAATTTTAAGTGTCCTTGACCTTGTGGAACACAACTTTGACCTATTTACCTAGGTCAACCATGTCAACTTTAGAATTCCAACCATGTTAAAAAGTGTATATAAACCAATTTTGTAGTTGTAAATATGATTCCCTTAATGACTAAAATACCTTAGTGTTTGACCTGGAAAGGATAACCAGTGATAACATTGAACTTGAGCACGATCTACCACATTATGTCCTTCCTTGGTCTTGGAGTAGACCACATTAGTATTTTTTAAAGCATGCCATAAATTGAATTTAACATAATTTTATGGTCATAAATGCAATTTCCTTGCTGCTTTTATCCAAAATAAGGTGTTTGACCTTTCAAAGGAGGACCTTGACCATGTCAACCATGTTATGATCATGAAAAGGCAATCAGGAAGTAAACCATTTTAGAATTTTAAAGCATGTCAAAAAGTGAATTTAAACCAATTTTATGGCCATAACTTTTATCCCCTTGCTGTTTTGACTTTGAAAAGGATGACCTTGGCTAGGGTCAATAATGATAGGACCTTGAAAAAGGACCCAAAGAGTTGACCATTTTAAGTTTTTAAAGGTAGACATTATTTGTCAGAGAACTGAACAGGTGGGGATTTTTTTTCCTATGCTTCCCCGGAACACCGGGAAAATAGAAAAGATAGGAAAAAAATTAGTCTAGCAGGCCACTTTAATTTTTTAAAGGATTTCAAAACCCTTAAACTGCCTGTACTGCATAAATGCATCACTATAGCACTGTATTTGGGAAACCCAGAGATGGAAAGTCTATTTCATAGCCATAAAGATGATTCCCTTGAGAAATTCAGCCGAATTCAGGTGTTTGACCACGAAAAGGATGGCCCTGACCTTGGCCAAGGTAAACCATGTTATGATCTTGAAAAGGCACTCAACAAGTAGACCACTCTAGTATTTCAAAGCATAACAAATTTTATGGACATAAATTTAATTTCCCAGCTGATTTCAATGATTTTTGACCTTGAAAAAGATGACCTTGACCTTGTCTAAGGTCAACCATTGTTGGAACCATTAAAAAGGACTCAAACATGTGGCCATTTTTATACTTTACTGCATGGCAAAAAGTTAATTAAAGCCAATCTTTTAGCCATAAACATGATTTCCTACCTAATTTCTGCCAGATTTAGGTGTTTGACCTTGAAAAAGGTGACCTTACCTTGGCCAAGGTCAAATGTGTCATGACCTTGTACCCAAGGTGTAGCTAATTTTTGGATTTCAAGGTGTGTCAAAAATGAGTTGATATTAAAGCTGACATTGTGGCTTGACTCAGGTGGGTGAGCAGGTTATGGAAATAGAGGTAACTGAAAATGGGAGTGGGCGGTAACGGAGGTCACCGGTAACGGAGGTCACTTTTTTACAGTATTTCCTCTCTAGAAAATTAGATATACCATCAATCAATCTGATTTTTGGTATACAGTTTCCTTTTTTCATTACCTTTGGACGAGTATCGGTTATTTTTGTTTCCACCTTAATTATACGTGCTTAATCATGGTAACGGAGGTCACTCACCTTAAAAAAACTACTTCAGATTTTGGCAGGGAAATGCATCTAGTGCGGAGATGTGAAGAGATATCAAGTCATCATCTGGCACATAACTATGTCCCTAATTGGTCTTCATTTTAGTCTGACATTGACCAGAATATTCTTTTTATTTTCTGCCCAGGGCCACTAAAGGCTGATGGTAACGGAGGTCACCCTAAAATACTGGACACTGGTATAATGAGGTCCAATCCGTCAGCTTAATGGGGAAATTTAGGGGAAATTTTTATTTTTTGAAATTTAACACTTAAAAAACTATAAAACATCACATTTGATACCATACATATATTTTCGTTGCCAATTGTAATGGATCGATAATTGCAATCATGCTTCAGGACATAGTGTTTTCAGTAAGCAGCTTTTTTCATCATAAGGCCCCCCACATGCAAAAAGTACGAAAATAATCTATGTTGTGGACATTTTTCTTTAATTAGTTCTAGAAATCCTAAAAAAGTCCAAAAAGTTAGTATAAACTGATTTTTAAATGTACTATGGCACAGAAACTTCCCTGGACAGCAGTTCCCTACTTAACATGGAATGTGCCCCATAATATTTGACTGTCATCATACTCTGGATGGAGCCAGGTCTCACTCATAGTTACAATATCAGTACCGTTTAAATGATCAAAAATTTCATCTCTTTTTTTATACATGCTTCTGGTATTTAAATGTACCATTTTAAGTCCTCTCAATTCCAAGAAATCATTCACCCTAACAGTTGACATTACTCATCGATAGAAGCTATACACAAATGTACAAACCTAGTTACAAGCAACTAGGAAAAAGACAGTCCCCCCAAACGGAGTACCCAACTCAATGTTCCGTTGAGGGTTACAAGCAGAGAGAAAGGATGAGCTAAAGCAATAAATATAAATAAACTACACCCCGTAGAATACATAATAATGGCATAAGCCAGTTAAAAACAAAAGAATCTCACATAATTCTTCATCTTTGAATGACAAATAGATCTAAAAAAAAAAAGAAATTTGTGAAAAATATCTATACTTATAGCCACTAGAGGTAAGGTCATTACGACCCTTCCCCATACTAACTTATAAATTTCCCAACCCCTTACCTTATCAGGTTACAGTTCCCACAAAGTTAATGACATTTATAGTTAAAAATTTAATAACGGTTAGTAACCGACACAAGAAACCCCTTATTCAATCACTTATATGAAATAATTAATAAACCTTTAGTTAATATAATTCAAATAGCTTAACTATTATGTTGTTAGTACAAATCCTACCTAAATTGTTATTACGATAACATTGCATGTAATTCCAAAATTCCAAAATCAATACAGTACTCACCATGCACACTCCCGCAAGAACAGACACAGGTTGCTTATACGTGATCTTGACATCTTAAACTGCCCACTGCTCAGACATTGTAGCAAAGCATGCATCTACCACCAGCCATCACCAGTTCAGTTAACGTTCCTCACTACAAACAAAGCATGTCCGTTTATAGTTTGAAAAACATGCAGATCATGGCATTTGAAACATTATATTGATGCATCTAGTATCTAAAAGAGAAGAAAAGATCATTTGGAATTTTAAATTTGGTTTCAATTATGTTCACATTTATATTTTCAGCCAAAAATTCATACGCATAACATCTATAATTGCGACATTATAATATCAATTTCTTATTAAACCAATGAAAATAATCTTTGTATGACGATACTCAAGGTTTGGACTATAGAAATTGTCAAATGATATATATCAGTCAATATCTCACCATACTAGACTAACCCTAGACTAGCCCTGGAAGGACTATTTAACAATGCTGTAAGATCTGTTGGAGGTTTGAGTCATTATAACCCTTCCCCCTTGCTCAGGTTCTTTGATGGTTATCTAGTTACTGTCCAATCATGATGTGTCTAATTTGGTTAGCCACCTCATCTATCTCATACTCCTCATCATCGTCATCTCCACTTACGACTTCATGGTCATCTCCATGATCATCAACATTCATTGGCGCATTCATCCCCCCTTCAGGCACATACTTTGGTGGGAACATGGATTTGACTGTTTCAGCTAGTTTTTGTGCACTCTTGACCATGAAAACGTCGTTCGGGTGGCATCCATCCCTCATACGGTACAATCTGTATCTACAGGCAAATCTAGGGCCACTTCCAACCTTTATTCCTTGTTTTCCTCTGGTCCATTTATTTTTATGGAATAATCTATGTAATTTGCATGTGTCAACACGGTTGATTGCATTCAAGTATTGAACATCCCCTTTAAGATGCTTAATGACCATGTTGACCATTGGTTGTTTAGGATCAGCAACCACTTCCCCATTAAAGGTCATAAGATCTAGACCATATATGGTACACACTGAATACAGTGTCTCAGGGTGTGCACTGGTTAGGCGTTGAATCATTCTGCTCAATCTGACGGCTACCACTGCCCTAGCGGTTGGTACATCGAGGTGTGGGAAATAGATTACTCTTTTACCCCTCACATATTTGCATTTGGTTATGTCGCAAATACCAACAATGAAGTAAACAACATCATAAGCATTTCGGTTCAATTCCTTCAAAACCTCATTCTCAGTTGTTTCAATGTTCCAACCAGAGTGAGCACATTCCTTAACCTCATACTCATTGCTAAATCCCAAGGCTCGTCTCAGTAGTTCCGCCATACCAACCGCCCTCGAATCACTGGCAATTAATATAGACATTGCTACCAGTAGTTCAATAGAGTTAGCAAGTTTTAGAATATAAATAGAGTAATCTCAAGCTTCTCATTCCATAAGTCACTTATTCAAATCCAGATAGTGATCCCTGACCTTTTCGAGTAATTTTCCATGCAGGTTCTCTCCAGGGAATTTTTCTTCACCGTCGTACTTCGCATTTTTTGATCTTGTGTCAAACGGCCATCCCGTTCCCCACCGCCAGGACCTTTAACCCCTGGACATTTGCCCCCAGACATCTACCCCCAAACCATTTACCCCCATGGACATTTACCCCCAGACATCTACCCCAAACCATTTACCTCCATGGATATAATAAAGGTCGAAAAAATTAGGGTAGGTAGTAGGTAGGTTTTTTTTTTGAGGTTTGCACTTCTAGAACTTCTAATTTTTTTTTCGACCGATTACCTGAACACAACAATGTTTTTTAGGCCTTACCAATTGACACCCATTGTTAGCCCAGCACGGTTTTGGACCAGGGACGGTGGAAAAAGCCCCACCTGTTTCCAGCACCATTAAGTTAACCCAATATATACATGTCCCTTTGAACCATCTTAATTTGCTATACTCTCTTCATGTACTTTGGGCCGGGGGGGGGGGGGGGTATCTCTCCATGACGTCATGTTAAGGGGGGTCAAGCATTCATTGTATGACAAAACATGACAAGGGGGGAGGGGGGGTCAAAAATGGCCAAAAAAAGCATGACGTCATTTGTACACAGCCCCCAATACATGTATAATAGCTAAAGCATTTGGGGCAAGGTTGTCAGCATCTCTAAGGGTCTCCTATTTTCGGCCTGGAATGTTGGCATGTATGAATCAGTAGGTTATAATCATGCAAACTTCATAGTTTCTGTCCTGAATAAGACAACTTTGCTTATTCAGATCCTATGAAACCTATGTACAGAGCTCTGCATAGGGGGACTAGTGCGTTACTACCAACTATGACGTCATAGTCTACCTACAGGTGCCCAGGGTGGTGTAGTTTCACTACTTGCCACTTGGAACGCCACCTGCACCAAGCATTTTGATTGACATATGCAACATATTGATTAATTGATTAATCAACAAATAATTCACTAAAATAGTGTTTATGTGCCCTAAATAATGGATTAGTGTCATAAGAATGATATTGTAGCTGCAAACCACGGAATGATAACCCTTGGTCTTGGTCTTTAAGCCTTGGTTATTGATATGATACACATTGTCTTTCATGTCAATTATATTGCATAATAGCTCATTATACAATGGACAAATCTAGACTAATGCTGACACCTATATGGCCATATTCAATTACAGATTCATGTATTAGAAAGAAACGTCATAGGTGTATAGCATAATGCCTAACATAATTAGGCTATAGTTTCTTGTGGGCGATAAGGCCACAGTACGTTCCCTAAGAATTATTAGGGAATGGCCTTTATTTATCAACCGGGGGGGGGGGGGTTGAGGGGGGGCATAAAAAATTCAGACCCCTCTGAGGGGAGGGGGGCGTAAAGAAAAATTTACTGCTGGCGAGGGGGGCTGTTAAAAGAGTGTGGTCATCCGCGCGAAAGCCCACCATCCATACCTCCCTGTTGATAAATAATGACCACTCATCTGTTGGATTGCTAGCAGTGTATTGTTCTACAGGGACTGAAGAAGTATACGATAACACTTTGAATTGCATGCCACCCACATTGAACCCTGGACCTTTTACTATAAACTAAAGCCTTCTCGACAATGAAATTAAATGGTTAAGGTGGGTCGATCCTATTTGATAAAGGTTTTTTTCAGAGGTGCTTGGAATCAGCTAGAATAGGATATATGATAGCAAATGGGGGATCCCATGCTACTTTTAGATTTCTAAAAAAAGAAATAAAAGTATTTTGATTTGTTTTTATTCAAAATGAGAAAAATGTATCTTAGATTTTAGATTATTCTTAACCTTTGCTTTAAGATGCAGGTTTTGTGTGTGTGTGTGTGTGTGTGTGTGTGTGTGTGTGTGTGTGTGTGTGTGTGTGTGTGTGTGTGTGTTTCTTTTATAGATTCCTATGGATAATTTGGTAGTTTTGGGTCTTTTACTAAATCAATTAAATTGAATTGTGCCCATATTGGAGGCACTGCATAATGGGTAACATGCATAAAGCCTTGGCATAAAATCGTTTCATCGTAGGCTCTTTGTTATTCTGAACAGGTTATTACATTTAAAGCATTGTCTAGATAATGTTAAACAATTGTTGATGAACCTATTCATTTGTTTTTTTTCTTTAGACGGCCAGTTAAATTAAACAAACACAATCAATTATCACGAGTTGACAGCTGATTAGTAAATGCATTCAAAGGATAGAGGGGGTATATTCCTTAAGGCACTGGCATCCAAGTACCCAAAGCACTGCTGCCACCCCATTCAAAAGAGGTACCCCTCTGTCTGGGAACCTGATACGGTAATTTGAATTACTGTAATAAAATGCAATGGACCTTGACGATGGTACCAAATTGAAAGAACCCTAATCTAGGGTATTTCAAAACAGTTTTAGGAGAAGCCATTCGGTACACAGATGCATTAGGGGTACAGATGTATATCCATGGATGTATAGGATATCATATGGAAGCCTGCACCCAGATTCTAAGGAAAGGAGAAAGGAGATATCGTTTGTTATCAGCACATGTCATGGACATTCATATCAGTTGAGAAATCCTAATCAAACTAATGAATTTCCTATTCCTTATAGCTATGGATAGCTATAAGGAATAGCAATAACATGTAGTACTTATCATTTTCATATTTGACATGCCAAGTTGGATACCTCGATCAAGGATGAAGATCTCGAGGGACAGGTTCATGGGTATATCCTATCAGGGGATGATACCCATATTACTAGAAAAAAAAAAAAAAAAAAAAAAAAAAAAACTTGAACAAAACTAAAATTATTCATATGAAACAAGATGAGGGCTTTTTAGTGCTGAAGAGCGATTGTTTGTGAGATGGATACTTCTCTCAGAATAAAGTCCCAAAGTTGGATTATTCTCCTTATCTGGGAGGTATGCATGGAATCATTCTTGATCATAGGATCCAACTTTGGAGATCATATGAGAAAATACTATCAATGCTACATGTGATTGCTATACATAATCAGATAACCCTAGCTACAGGGAATAGGGAATTCATTAGTTTGATTAGGATTTCTCAATTGATATGAATGTCCATGACATCTTCCCCCAAGATTCCAGGCATACCTTCCCAGATGAGAGTGATCCAACTTCCGGACTTTATTCTGAGACAAAATTAATACCAATCCTACAATGGATTGCTATACAGCACTAGAAAGTGCTGGTCTTGGCAGATCAAATATGAGAATGATATTAGTTTCTCAGAAACGATTGCTATACCCCACTAAACAAGATCTCGAGAATTACTCAGGAATTTCTCGAGTCCCGAACGTGATTTTCCCCGGAAATTTGGACATCTTACACTCGAGAAAATTCTCGAGTCTAATTCTCAAGAATTTCTCAGGAATGTCTTGGGAAGGACTCGGGATATTCCCAGGAAAGACTTGGGATATTTTTCTCGAGTATAAGATGTTCTGGCATGTTTAAATTTCCAGGGAAAATCATGTTCCCCATGCCCAAGTTGTGAACGGTCCAAACTCGAGTCCTGTATAGTGGGTCAGCACTAGAAAGCCCTCATCTCGTAGTATATGAATAATTTTGGTTTTGATCAAGTTTCTTGTTTCCCAGTAACATGGGTATCATCTACTGATATGATATCCCCTTCGGCCAGTCCCTCTGAATCTGAACAGTTGACCATGGGATACAAATTTGGCACTTAATTTTGAAAACACTATCGATGATTGATGCTACTGCTGTACATTCTTGGATAGCTCATAGTGGAAAGGATAGAAATATAGATGTTTCATTGAAATCGAAATTGAACCATTGCAATCGCCATTAATATGAAGCTGAATGCGGAAGACTGATAATGGGTGATATCATCCACAAGCTGTCATCTTGTAGTACATGTATATGAGTGATTTGGGTTGTGTTCAAATTTCTCTTTTTCTCAAAGTTTGAGTAAGGATGTCTTATAAGATAATATTTATTCTACTTGGCCGTTTCCTAGGGACCTGCATGCCTCCCCATTATTTTTGAAAATACTGTCAGAACTGTACATGAATGTTATCCTAACTGTCTATGGTCTCAAGAACAGTTCTACTGATGCAGGTTAAACACACACACACACGCGCACGCACGCACGCACACACGCACGCACACACACGCACACAATTATATATCCTGTGAGTTGGGGGGGGGGGGTGAATATGGAAATACTTTTGTATGGATATCTTCTCAGGTTGAATTTCTAAATGCAACAAAGTACTTCCTAACTATTTATGAGCTTTCCAGCAGTTTTTGAATTATCTAAATCAGATGAGTAGTCCCAGAGATTTTGCTTTTTTTTTTTTTTTTTTTTAAGAATTCACATGGTTAAGCCTTACTGGTTAACACCTTTTACCGCTACCTATGTGGTTGCCGAGGCACACATCTGGCGATATATTTTGTGAAAAATGAGATGTTGAGCTGTATTTTCTATACACAAATGTGATAACCTTGAATTCAAGCCAATACAACTCTTCAATATGAAATTCCAACCTTGTAAACGTCTTTGATTAAGCCCAATTGTCAGAGTACCACTTGCACGCAGGCCTTGATCAATTTAAGTTACCTGCCCCACTTTTTATCCCTTGTTCTACTTGTTTTCGTTTCCATTTGCTGGGTAATATTTAATTGGTGCAACATTGTTATGAAATTGCAAGATATATATTGGCACTATATTATCAAGAAAATAATAAACGATTTCAACAAAAACAAGAACAAAAAAATGAGAGTCGCAGGTAACGCAATTAGGGTAGATTAGCATAAAGATGACCGTTCCTGTACATGTTTTCAATCAGGAATTTGCAGTTGCTAATATCTCTGGAAGTTTTGGGCCTTCAGACTTCCAAAATACACTGAATGAAAGATAATTGTTCCGGCTTTTTGTATTTTATTTCTAGTTTATCACCCTTACTACAAACATTCCATTTAGTTCAATTTCACCTTGACACGACCACTTTGCACCTAGAGATGACCACCTAATATCCACCCTTTTGATAAAGCCCTTCTGATGAAAACATCAAATTAAAGATTAAACAAGTTCCTTAAATATATATGAAATAAAATGGCATCGTTAAAGATACTGCACCATAAGGAAAATATATGGTTTAGAGTGGCTAAAATAAAATGAAAATTGGAACAATGGCATGCCCATTGATATTGTAAATCTCATCAAAACAGAGGTCATAATGCTAACCCTGCATTAAAAAAAAGCTTTGTTTTAACTGTACTTTAATCAATTTGAAATATGTACTATAATAACCCAGCTCTTGATTTTATAGTCATGCTCTCAGTATCACAAACTTACTCTACATACTACTAGTAGTAGGATTCCAGTAAAGGTTGAAATGTGTGTATTAGAACATCATCCTTTTAAATTTTGTATCCGGAACTGTTCTAAATGTGAATCTTTGGATGTAATGCTATATTATAAATGGTATCTATTCAATGAAATGCATAAATAACTCAGTAAGTGGTGGTCTGCTCAAAGTGAAATTGTGGTCATCTCAAGGTGAAATTGGTATGTTCCAGGAAATAAGTCCTATACAGAAAGTATTTAACATTTCTGCACTTTTCCTTATGCTATCATTTAGCAAAGATATTTATCTATGCCTATAGTCAAAATGTTGTATATGTGAGCACTTATGTCATCTTCAAATTATTGAACCAAAGTTGGAGAATTCTGATGAAATGACCAGGTGGTCATGGTAAAAACCATTCAAACATGGGAACTTTAGGGCATTATCATGCAATGACAATTACTTCATATATTCCAGGACATCATTCTATGGGGTACACTGCAAAAATGGTGTTTAGATCCTAAACACAATTCTAAACATATTCTTGCAACGTTTTTGTAATCACATTAATTTCCTAAACATGTTTAGCCAAACAATATGCTTAGCTCAAGTGTTTAGAAATGTAGGTGTTTAGGTTAAAACTTTTGTGTTTAGATGTATGAATTTTTGTGTTTAGGTGTTTATGAATTTTTGTGTTTAGATGTTTAAATGATTTGATGGAGATTTAAGGTTTGCAGACATGTATGCATTAAAAAACAGAGATATATTTTGGGTTTTTTCTCATTTACTGGGGGGGACATCAGCAGGTATCTACTTGTCAAAGTCTCCAAAGATGTCAGCCACAGCTATATACGTGTACATAGATTACACACTGTATCAGAATGAGAGACTTGAGAAAGTACAACAGCTTGGCAGGAAGGAACTTGCCATATCTATTCCAGAATAACATCAAATAGGTGTCAGTCATGGAGTTTATTGATTATTTTATGGTAATGATGGTGGCATGAGGTGAATCTAGTCAATTTTCTATTGCCCCTTCTATTCACATGACATTCTATGAAATGAAACCACGATAAACATGGGATTTTGGGACATTTGTCACAACAATTGACTATAACTGTGTGCAGATAGTCCAGTCAAAGGTAGTGCTGCTACCTGGTGTGGATTCAACATCCAAGTATCTAAACATATTGATGTTTAAATCTAAACACCTATTATTCAACTGTCTCAACTCTAAACATCTAAACATGTTTAGCTTAAATGTTTATGTAGTTAGAATAAAAGTGTTCATTTCCTAAATGTGTAGTCGATGAGACACCTAACTGACCTATATGTTTAGGTTTTAAACGTGTTTAGACCTAAACATGTTTAAAATCTAAACACCATTTTTGCAGTGTACTATAAAACCCCTATGTCAATAATATTAGGATTTAAGACCAATGCACTACATGTGAAAGTGAGAAAAACAAGCTGATAGGTGGTCGACTCTAGGTATGTGGTCGTCTTTAGGTTATTCTACCCTTTGCACTTGTGACACTGGTGGAGGTCTGGTATGTCTTTATGCGTGGAACTGCTCATATATAGAATTTAATATATCGCCAGCAAGGGGAATTATTAGTGGGGTACCAGTAGCATCCTAATTAAAAAAACAAATGTCATACTGCATTATACATAACTTGTACTCCCTTGACCCCAAGGTATTTACGAGATGTGCCAAAATAAACTGGGGAGATGTTACCCGGAATATTGCATTGCTATAGCATTCCTTGAATGGCAGGACTCAACCTGGAATTCTCGAGAGCAGAACCCTGGTGGCTAGGGACCAGGCAAAGGGTCAAATTACATAGGCAACGTACTAGAAAAAATAGCCTTTTTGCTGTTTTCTTTTCAAATATTGGGATTAGAAAATAATGCTTCAAGTGTGTGATACAAATTTTGAATATCTTTCTGATTTTGGAATGCATTTTGCTGTATGATGCCTAGATCCTTTCTGACAGGGATTTTAACACCTTTTTCTAGTACATTTCCTTTTCAATTTAACCCTTCATGAGGATCCTTGTCAGTAGGTAGATAAGCCTGATAAGGGCCGCGCTGGTTGCTATTACTTCAATGCTGCTCCCTTGAATTTGGACAAAGAGCGTGCACAAACACCCTTTTGGCAACCATTTATTAGTTTCTGACAATCTCATTTCCCTCTCAAGGTCATGGTCTGTATCCAGGGGCGTAGGAAAAGGGGGGGCCAGGGGGGCCGCCCCCCCAATCCCAGAGGAGGTGGGGCCTGAATATGTCTGGGCCCCCCCAATATTTGTCAAGACCTATGATAAAAGGCAAAGATTTCCCCCAAAATTTTTCACAAATATGGTAGCACAATGGAAAAAGGGGGCCTAGGCTTAAAATCACAGGCAAAAGTCATCAAAGATATTTTAATACATATATCTTATGTACCCATGAATAAGTGTCAGCCCATTCTATCCGACGAATTACGATCGGTGCGACAGGGCCCCCTGGGCCCCCCCAATCAAGATTTGGTTCCTACGCCTCTGGTATCTCGTTATATCATAAGGTCATACTAAATTATTTTTCTGAAAATGAGGAATGTGCGTAGCTTGCAGTAACCTCGGAATAAAGAGGAATTGTATAATGGGTCTATATGCCTGCGCCAATGAGCACCAAATACTCAACGAGGGAACAGAAAAGATGAGAAGTAGAAATGTTTATGTGCCCATACATACAACATTCCAAGCGAATCGGAAAGGGACACAAAAGCCCCCCCCCCCCTCCTCTTTTAGTGATGGACTCGGGAAGGCCCATTTGGATGTTAGCTTCATCAAATACCTTAGGGAGTGATCATTTTTTAACAACGTGGGTGGGGGGGGGGGGGGTTGCGCGCTGACGTGTGAAAAATAATTTGACCCCCTCCCCCCCTCTGCTGCACCTTGTAGGTCTGGCTATAACTTAGAGTGTGAGTGAGTGAGTGAGTAATGGTTGTTTAATGCCATTTCGACAGCTAAGGTCATATTCATGGCAAGAAGTACATTACAATTTCACAGAGGAATGTGTGGGTGCCCGCGCATATGTGCACCACACACATCCAAGGGGATAGGAAAGAGGAGAAATAGACCCTTTTAAGTGGGCTAGGGAAGCCCGACTTAGAGTGTGAATCATACAGCCCTCTGCTGCACCTTGTAGGTCTGGCTATAACTTAGAGTGTGAATCATACAGCCCTCTGCTGCACCTTGTAGGTCTGGCTTTAACTTAGAGTGTGAATCATACAGCCCTCTGCTGCACCTTGTAGGTCTGGCTTTAACTTAGAGTGTGAATCATACAGCCCTCTGCTGCACCTTGTAGGTCTGGCTATAACTTAGAGTGTGAATCATACAGCCCTCTGCTGCACCTTGTAGGTCTGGCTATAACTTAGAGTGTGAATCATACAGCCCTCTGCTGCACCTTGTAGGTCTGGCTAAAACTTAGAGTGTGAATCATACAGCCCTCTGCTGCACCTTGTAGGTCTGGCTTTAACTTAGAGTGTGAATTATACAGCCCTCTGCTGCACCTTGTAGGTCTGGCTTTAACTTGGAGTGTGAATCATATGTGGGGTACCACGGTAGTGCCGGTTGTGTAGCAACCAGCAGTTAGGCCGTCTAAGCCTAGCCATGCAGCTTCAAGACTGGTGCTAAATAAAACCTCATTAAGAAATGATTCCCCCTTTGAAAAGGTTTTACTTTTGTTTTTATCCCCGGACTGGCAGTTATACTGCATTCATTCTACAAAGAGCACAGGTGCGAGGAGAAAATTATTATATGCTAAAAAACTAAAACAAAAATTGATTCTATGGTAAAAAAAAAAAAAAAAAAAAAGCGCATCCCAAACCCTCAAATTTTTATTTATTACTGTCTTGTTAGTGATTGTTATTGATGCATGTCATTTGGTAGCAGGGTGCGTGTGTGTGCTTAGACCCCCCCAAAAAGGGGGGGGGGTTGTGCGCTTACTACATACACGCTCTTAAGAATGGGTACAGCATGTAGACTACACTTAGCTTTGAGTTGTGAGACTGTTACCAATTAAAACCTATTAAAGAAATGAAATTATTTCCCGTTGGAAGGGCTTGCTCCTGCTATTATCCCTTGACCTTTAGCTGGGAAGTTAAGAACTAAAATATTATTTGAAACCCCTTTGAAATATACTACAGCTGCAGGGACACCCCCCCCCCCCTGGGTCCACCCTGTACCGCCGCCTATACACATTAATAATAAGATTTGTTAAAGACAGGTCAAATGTAAAAAGGGAATCCCATTTTATTACAGCGCCGTAACATATGCATCACAGTGTCAAGAAATCATTATCAAAAGAGATATTTAATATAATGGACGGAACAATGCTATCCACAACAGTGGTGGATGATAACAGAAAACGACTTCTTACAACGTGACAGGGGAGACCGTTATGATAACATTTACAAGTTGTTGTGTCTCAACTGACAAGAATTGAGTTCTACCCAAGTCGGCAATATATCTAGCGGCATACACTTCTCAAAACCATGTCTATCGGCATTTTGTTTTTGCCCCCCCCTCTTTCCATTGTGCTACATACTGTATTTCGGTTGTATTTCTAAATCAATCCAATGCTTTACCCTATAAAACTGTATTACAGCAACAATTTTCAGAACTTAGGTGCGACCTATAGATCTCTCTAACTCAGGGTGAGGCTTATACGGGGTGCGACTTATACAAGAGAATTTACGGTGATTGCAATGCTAAAATATATATCGGCAATAATCCATGTTCAGGGCTTGATTTTCTGTATGATATATGTATACCCCATACACACGGTAATAAAGGCGTGGCATGGTTCATTTAGCATACTTTAGATCTTATCAACTGACACATTTTGTTATCGGGACAGCCGTGACACTGACCCTCCCTATTATAACACGTGGTTATGTAATGACAAATGCCACACAATAGATATGAATCTATTAAACCAAATGCGATATTTCGGGTATCAATTCAACAAAATGATTAATGAGGACAACAGCAGAATGTGAAATAATTAGTTTCGGTGGCATTCTATAACACTTCCAGTGTGAATTCATTTCCAACTTCATCTTCTTATACAACACAGAGCAAGCGTCCCAACAATTAAAATGTTGAGTAAGGCCACGGAGTCTGCCATAAGTATATGTGTCTATCACTCATGAGACAAAATCTTAAGTAAGGCTATGACGTTTACCCAAGTGAGTGAGTGAGTAATAGATGTTTAAAGCCATTTCGACAGCTGTGGTCATATTCATGGCAAGAACTACATTACACAATTTCACAGGGGAATGTGTCAGTGCCCGCACATATGTGCACCACACACATCCCGAGGGGATAGGAAAGAGGAGAAATAGACCCTTTTAAGTGGGCTAGGGAAGCCCGCGTTTACCCAAGAGCATAACGTATAAACTTATATGTGTATGTCACTCGGCACTTACTCTATTTCCATTCATTCTAACCCTATATGGGCTGCTTATATATGAATACACAATGTCAATCCTTTACTCAGGGTGTACCTCTATCAACCTTGCAGGATTTGCATAATGCATGATTGTAGCCCTTGCTAGTAGACTCACCAGGGCTACATATATATATGCATCATGAGGGAGTGGTCATCTTTAACAACAGGGGAGGGGTGATGGATTTTCAGGTGGGCCCATCAGCATGTTTTTGGCCCTTCCGCTTGAAGGGGTCAGACACCCCACCCTCCCCACTTTATTCTATAGTAATGCGTGGGCTGTTTCACTAAAAATGTGTGAAAGTTTGCTCCCCCCCCTCCCCCAAGAGAGGTCTGAATTTTTTTGCCCCTCCCCCCAAAACCACCACCCCTCACCTATTGTTAAAAATGACCACTCCCTAAACACAATCGGCATGATGCATTAATTTCATATACAACATTAACTTATATGCCAGTCAGCTTACATGTGGGAATTTATTGTATCCGTGGCTCTTAAAGCGCAAATTGTCAAAGTGCATATCACTATAGCGCCTGTCACCTCTGGAACTGCAGTAAACCGGCTTCGACCAGTTGCCGTAAGTCGCTCTGCAGTTCTCCCCTTGCAGCACGCAAAGTACTGTAACAAAGAATGGAAATTTGATTTCATAATTGCAATTTGCGCTAAAAGCATATCATGACGCACGGGTATTTAATTATGGTTATTATCCAAGTGCATGTTATATCATCAGTGAACAGATGTTGTACTAGGGTACATCTACAGGTTCTACAGATATAGGTTAAAAAGGAAAATAAATTAAAAGAAAAAAAAAACACGCCAGGGCTACCACCTCTGTAACAAGAGAGGGTAATTTTCAGGGGATAATACTGCAAAGGTTGAAACGGTGACAAGTTTGCCTGTTTATGATTTAACAAGTACATGTATGTATTGAGAAATCAGAAGAGGGCTTTGGTAATACTTGCTTTTATTTGATTTAATGGAAATGTAACTTAAGAAACAAGCACAGTACTACAGTAATTAAACACTTGGGAGAAAACTCCTTTACCTCTGTGCTTTGTCTGGGTCTGTTCGCAGCACTTGGAATAATGTCTGGATCTCTGGTTTGATTAGAATATCCCTAATGGTGGGGTCGTTCATGATCTGTTGGATTCTCTCCTCGTCTTGAGCTGTGGCTTGTTTGGGGTTGGTACTACTCCGTACCTTAAGGTCAGCCGCTGTGCTATCTGTGGTCACTATGGGCTGACTCTTAGGTCCTTCGGAAGGCTTCTGACTTTCTTCAGGCTCTCCCAACTTGGAAAAATGTTCCCCTGTAAAAGAAAACACAGATTCCAAATAGAGCATCATAGGGCCAAGAAAAATAAAAGGTGTGTTTCCAGTAACAAAGCTCAAAGAGCTAGGGTCGGTAGGTCAGTTTTTTTTTTTTTTTTTTTTTTTTTTCTACATTTATATAGGAAATGTTAGAGCACATATCAATGGATGTATGAAATTCTTTGATTTCATTGTAAAATAATGGGAAAATGACAACTGTGAGCGAGGGGAAGAACACTAAAAGGATACAGGAAAAATCCTCAAACATAATGAAAAATTTCTTTAAAATATGAAAAAATGAGACAAAATTCTTCAAAATCACAAAAAAAGTGTTGTTTTTTTTACCCGTTTTGCTATGGTCGGTCGGGTTACTGGAAACAAACCTTTATTTTTATTTGGCCTAGTTACATTTACAGGAAGAGTTAGGAGACGTTTAAATCTGAAGCTTCTTGGTGAAATGATTTGTAAATGTTCCCTTTGATATCAAAATACAGCCTCCCCCGTGTTCTGATATTCTGATAAAGGTTCCCACACAGGAGCTACTGTACATATTCCGCATTATTGTAATACGATAGGAAGGACTGCTTTTATATAGGATCAGTCATGTGATCGGGTCAGTTATGTGATTTCATATTTTCAAACAGATCCATAAAGCCTGGGTGTGCCTTATACGCAGGGTGCACCTTATATGCGAGGCATTCCTGATACTGAGAAGGCGTTTGCATTGGGTTATTTAGGAATATAGTCGATAGCTTACCCATTAGTCCACAGAAATCTTTGAGGAACTTGGTCATCTCAGGGTTGTTCTGGTACTTGGCTATTGCTGCTGTAGGATTCGTTTGGAACTCTGTCACCGCTGACATAAAGGTAGGGTCTGTGAGGCGCTTGGCGAGTGTTGGATTTGACATGATTTTTGTAAGCAGGTCTGGAGTGATCCAATCTGTAAGGATAATTCACAGTATGTTTGCATCTCTTTTTAACTGTGGGGATATGCTTGATTTTGTTAAAAGTTTCAAAAGCATTAGATCGATGAGGGACATTTTTTGTTCTACCGTATTGCTTATTTGGCACACCATAGTGGCCTGTATAAGCGCTCGGGCGCTCATTAATTTCAACTAGGCAATACCCCCGGCCCTTATTCAAGACCGGCGCTCATTCAAGACTAAAATTATAGTGCATTTTAAAATTTCAATACCCCTCTAGCCCCGGTGCTTATTCAAGACCGGCGCTTATTCAAAGGCTCGGTGCGTATACAGGTCAAAACGGTATATATGCTGAACTTGGACACAGAATTGCGATAGCACGGAAAAAGAATAAGTGTGCGCTCCCGGAAAATCCTGCGTATATAGTCGTGGGTTATAGACCATCTCAGATCCATGGTGTGGCTTATAAAATGTTCCTATTAAAAGTCAGGGTGTGAGTTATACATGGGGTTTTGCATATGGATTTACTCTGGTAAGAAATGGCAACCTTTTCAGGTCTCAGATGCATCATGCGATTCCCTCAATGGCAGGGCGTGGCTTATATGCGTGTGCGGCTTTAAAGATAGGGCTTTCGCTGTCATGTAAAATCGAGCATATAACTGGTGATTATAGACCATTTCAGAGCCCAGGTGCGGCTTATATGGTTGGCCTTGACAAGGGATGCGGCTTATAGGTGGGGGCGTGACACTGTAAAATTGTACTAAAATTAAAATCTTAAAGCCCAAGGTGCAGCTTATAAATAGCTTTCTACTAAACTCATGGTGTCATTCACAATGTTAGTTGCTTTTCCATTTATTACTTTGGGATTCCCAATTCTTGTTGGCATGTGTGTCCTTTATCAGAATTTTGGATATCATTTGTACAATGAATCAATGCAAGCTTTGATAACTAATTTATGTTTTTTTCGTTTTTTTTTTACAATCACAACCATCATCTCTACAGGTCAACTATCCAGTACATATAAACTTTCTGCACAAGCATTACTTCTGAAATACTTGTATCAGGTTGGATGTTGCAACCCTCTTGCTATGGTATTGCCAGTGCTTGTCCATGTATTATAGACGCATATGTTGTCTCAAATGTCATTGCACAATCTGAGTTCATTATATTCCAATCAGATATTCATAATGCATAACCCACAAGACTGCAGTCCAATGCTATTGCCTCTGATCTCTCATAACCCCATTGAGGGACGCATTGCATATATATGCATCATGCACTTCCAGTGGCGAGCAGTAATATCAGGGCTCTTTTGTGCATCATACCGAAGGGCAGTGAGTGAGTGAGTGAGTATTGATGTTTAACGCCATTTCAACAGCTAAGGTCATATTCATGACGACTACTCCATTACACAATTTCACAGAGGAATGTGTCAGTGCCCACGCATATGTGCGCCACACACATCCGGAGGGGATAGGAAAGAGGAGAAATAGACCATTTTAAGTGGGTTAGGGAAGCCCTCCGAAGGGCAGCATCAACCCCATAGCGTCGGTATGATGCTGTCAAACACATGGGCCAGCACTGCATTGGTGCATCGTGGCAACCAAGGAGACCCAATATGATACCCTTTAGAGTGTTAAATCTCCCAGGCACACATCTGATACGCACATGTGCGTAACCCCATGTAGCTGAAGCAGAGGGAGTGCCTGGGTACATCACATTAGACAGAGACAAGCCCCAATGGTCATGTTACTACCGTAATACCTCATGCATAAGACACACCTTGCGCATAAGACACGCCCCAGCTCTGGCCCATCCTAAAAGGCGCAGATAGATGAAAATTTTTGAAACTTTAGCACTATACAGATACATATTTCCACCTATAAGGTGCACACCCAACTTCCACTGATCCTATATACGGTGCGGTAGGGCTCAATCCTTGTAAATAAGCCGCGCCTTATACGCGGGGTATTACGGTACTAACAAAGGCACTAATTAGTGTCTCTGCAGGTTAACTCAGTGCAAGCTGTGTCAGGATCAATCAAACAGAATCAATATATACGATGCTGTCTCTAATTTACCATTTCAGGGGGTGGTCATTACATCACAAAGGGATGAAGGGAAGGTAACTGTATAAATATGTATACAGTATAGGCCTCTATTACACAGGGAGATGATCAATTTCAACTAGCGCTATGCCTTGTAGGCTTTACTAGGCGCTTATTCAAAAAGCGCAAAGCCATCTCTGCTTTAAAGGAAGATCCCATCTTTTTAATACTAGTACCCTAGTTCCTCTAGAATAAGACACAAACTTAGATGAAAGAATCGCTATATTAAAAGTGAAGGTTGGTTTAAAGTTGGCGATCATAAAAAAGTATTCTTTTGTAATTATACTGTCGACAGATCCAATATGATTTGTTATTTGTTGACAGGAGTCGACAAACCACACTGGAAGTGTTGTGTCCACTAGACACAAAGACAAAACCAACTTGTGTCCAGCACGTAAATGTGTGCACCCAACCCTTGAACTTACCGTAATCTCCCGCGTAGAAGACGCGTTGTGCGTATAGGACGCACCCCTTTCTTGGGAGAAGCATTTTTGCGTATAAGAAGCACCTCTTAGGTACCAATTTTGTAAATTCAGTACATTTCTATAGTAAAATTACCCCTCGTATAAGACGCACCCCAAATTTCAGTACATCCTATAAGACCTCGGAGCATTTTGTTTGGCGTAGAGGACGCGTCTTATACGCGGGAGATTACGGTAACATGTAAGCATAGTCGGGCTGGTGTGTCCATTAGAGATTTTGTGTCCTGGACACTTCACGATTTATCGAGCCCTAAATGAACCCTAAATAAACTGCCTGATTGGCATATAATCTGTGGCTTACATGTGAGGCATTATGGTAATTTGGGATAAATATGTATTCCAAGTTAGCAGGTTGTCCCAGGGGCGCCGCCATTACTGAAGCTTGTTATCAGCGAGTTCTACTAATAACACCTATCAGATGGGTACTCGAGAGGACCGCAGTGAATAGTTGGTGTCATTTCATTGGCTGATAATCAAACCAGCTAAGGCCGTATATTAGGGGCAGCCAATTCTATTTCTGGACTGAATCAGTCAAAAGGGGGTGCCATCGCTGGTCTGTGTGGAACCCTGTTGATATCATTCTCATTAACATTGGGCCACACCAAATTAAAACATTGGTCTATGGATTTCCCACTCCTGATTTTCCTAAATGGAAATTTTATTTTTAATTGAAAAAAAAATTGTCTATGGATTTCGCCCTCATCATTTTCTGGAAAATTGATTTTTCTTTTTTGCAAAGTCCTTACAGTGTCAACCAATAAAGATACAGCAACTGCAGACCACTCATTGGATAGATAGAGGTCTCCAGATTTGCACATTTCAGTGTCTATGCTGCATTTAGAAGCCAAAATACTAGTAGACATAAATTTGAGAAAAGGAGCAAAAAAAAAAAAAAAAAAAAAATCGCCCTTTTCACATCTCTGATATTGAAAATCCATAAACAAATAAACAAAAATAGAAAATAAAATAAAAATTTCGCCCTCCCGCTCCAGTTTTCAAAAATGAAAATCCATAGACCAATTATTTTATTTGGTGTGGCCTTGGGTGATGTTAAGATTTGCCTACGGTACTAGTAAAATGTACATCTGGTGGGCCATATGTAACCCCCCCCCCCCAAAAAAAGTCTTCTGTCACGATTATTTCTGCAAAAAAAAACTGTAAGAATCGTCCCATTTAGATGCCGTAAAAACTGACACGGAGTTCATTTATCCCACTTTTATCCCAGCAAGGGTGTAACTTTTCCTTCAGTCGGTAAGTGGGGTGGTTTATTCGAAATGCCGCACCCCCTACCTATTGGCTTGAAACCTCACTACTGTAATCTCCCGCGTATAAGACGCGTCCTCTACGCCAAACAAAATGCTGGGGAGTCTTATAGGATGTACTGAAATTGGGGGTGCATCTTATACGAGGGGTAATTTTACTATAGAAATGTACTGAATTTACAAAATTGAGCCTTAAAATGTGTGTCTTATACGCGAAAATGCATTTGCTAAGTTTGGGGTGCGTCTTATACGAGCAGCGCGTCTTCTACGCGGGAGATTACAGTAATAGAAAGGTTAACATTTAGTATACTTCAATACAATTTCCAATATTTTTTATTGTGTCATAGGGGTATAGAATTGGTACAAGTTCCCTTGTGTCAATGCATGTATTCCTTCAATTTTTTTTTTTTTACTCTTGAGAAGATATATTATTTCTATACATCCCAATAAAGGGGCTAACTGATCTTAATCTTGAGGTTTATAGCTAAAAGGTATAACGGTAATCTGCAATATGCAACTACCCGGTAGTTGAAAAAGGTCTATCCTCCTGCTCCGTTATTAGAACATGAGGCAAGTTAGTTTTCAACCCAGTATCATAAACTGGTCAATGACTCATTCCGTCTGAGAGCACAAACATATATACACACACAATGTTTTTTTTTCTTTTAAGGGATTTCATTTCCATTAAATTGCAATAAAACTTGACATCCACTGACATCCACAAACAGAAACTTTTATTGTTTGTAAAGTTATGAGTACCGTAATCTCCCGCGTATAAGGTGCGTCTTATACGCGAATCAAATGGTGAGTGGGTCTTATACGCGGGAGGGTTATTGCCTTGAGTTGGGGGTGCGCCTTATACGCGGGGCACCTCCTAATGCCAAATCAGCTTGCTTGCTTTGAATTTAAACCTCACCTATGTGCCTCAAGGACACGTCGAGGGTGAGAGGTCCCGTGGCGTGAAACCCGGACCCGTACACTAGAGGGAGCTAAGGTAGAAATCACGCCCCTACACATTTACCGAGGCAATGGTTCTTTAACATCCGTCACTACATAGGCATAGTGAGAGATGGACAGGCCTGTTTCAAGTCATTTGTCTGCCATGACCGCCGAGAGACTTTCCAGCACAGCCTAGCCAGAGCAGGGAGGAACTCAAACGACACCTTACGGCGACGTTTGGAACCACCACTATGCCCCGGCCGGGCCGGGAACCGAACCCACGACCTTACGGCCTGTGAGCGGACGCGCTACCGACTGCGCCACGCCTCCCGGTTGCCAAATCAGCTTGCTTGCTTTGCTTTGAATTTAAACCTCACCTATGTGCCTCAAGGACACGTCGAGGGTGAGAGGTCCCGTGGCGTGAAACCCGGACCCGTACACTAGAGGGAGCTAAGGTAGAAATCACGCCCCTACACATTTACCGAGGCAATGGTTCTTTAACATCCGTCACTACATAGGCATAGTGAGAGATGGACAGGCCTGTTTCAAGTCATTTGTCTGCCATGACCGCCGAGAGACTTTCCAGCACAGCCTAGCCAGAGTCATGTATTTTCTTTAACCAAAGAAAAGGTGTAGTCTAACTCATGGTGCTGTAAATACCCTTAAACTGCTGAATGAAGCATGCTATTCTGCTCACCATAAAAGTGTTTGGAAATATATGTACACCCCACTCACTGAGAGCTTTGCTAATTTTATTATTGACCTTTTAACCAAGAGAATCCATGCAGCATTGTAATCAATAATCCTGCCATAGTGTATGCTGCCACCTGGTGTTATGAGCTGTATGTCATTCTCTATATTACAAACTACTGGTATCCCAGCATGCCTCTAGAAGACAGGCCTATTTCCCTTTTATAACAGTGTGGGTCTAGATAATCAATGGGAGGGTATACTATGAACAAATTACAAATTCTGTTTGAACCTATCTTATCTATAACTTGTTAACAAATAATGCAAATCAGAGCATTATTTCTTTCAAAAAATGAACAGTATTGTACCTTTCAAAATGATGCCAAGTAACATCAGTTGTGGGCTAAAATAGACAATTGGCATTAATAGTAGTTACCGTAATCTCCCGCGTAGAAGGCGCGTCTTCTACGCCAAACAAAATGCTGCTGGGTCTTATACGCGGGAGGGTAATTGCCTTGAGTTGGGGGTGCGCCTTATACGCGGGTTTTTCCAACATCTCATTTGGGAAAATGCGCTGATGACAGCTTGAACTCATAGCGCCAGCACCGCGGCAGACCGGGAAGTGTCGACGCGCTCGCCGGGGATAAGGCCCACCATGCGCCGCTGACAGCTTGAACTCATAGCGCCAGCACTGCGGCAGACCGGGAGGTGTCGACGCGCTTGGCGGGTTCAAGCCGACCGTGCCGATGACAGCTTGAACTCATATAGCCAGCACCGCGGCAGACCGGGAGGTGTCGACGGGCGCTCGGCGGGTTTGACGCCGTCCGTGTGCCGATGACAGCTTGAACTCATATAGCCTGCACCGCGGCAGCCCAGTCGGTGTAGATTTGCTCGGCGGGTTTGACGCTGACCGTGTGCCGATGACAGCTTGAACTCATAGAGCCTGCACCGCGGCAGACCGGTCGCTGTAGATTTGCTCGGCGGGTTTGACACCGACCGTCACACCGTGTGCCGCTGACAGCTTGAACTCATATAGCCAGCACCGCGGCAGACCGGTCGCTGTAGATTTGCTCGCCGTTTTTTTACGCCGACCGTGTGCCGATGACAGCTTGAACTCATATAGGGGGGTGGGGAGGGGGGGCGCCTTCTACGCGAAACAGCCCCCCTGTGAGTTGGGGGGGCGCCTTATACGCGGGTTTTTCCGGAAATCGATCCAGAAGAGGTACGTGCGCCTTCTACGTGAAAAGGCCTTCTCTGAGTTGGGGGGCGCCTTCTACGCGAGCTGCGCCTTCTACGCGGGAGATTACGGTAATGAGTTAAATGATTCCTAGAATAACACCAGGTGGCAGCACACACTATGGCAGGATTATTGATTACAATGCTGCATGGATTCTCTTGGTTCAAAGGTCAAAAATATAATTAACAAAGCTCTCAGTGAGTGGGGTGTACATATATTTCCAAACACTTTTATGGTAAGCAGAATGGCATGTTTCATTCAGCAGTTTAAAAGTATTTACAGCACCATGAGTTAGACTACACCTTTTCTTTTGTTAAAGAAAATACATGACCAGTTGGGGTGTTGGTATCTACAGACAATACTTGAAATGCCCCTCTAGGTTGGGTCCCTTCTGTGGACCATGCTCCTTCAGTAAGGGGTGCGCCTTATACGCGGGTTTTTTCAAATATTAGACTCAGGCTCAGCAGGTGCGCCTTCTACGTGGACCTGCCTTCCCTGAGTTGTGGGTGCGCCTTCTACGCGGGCTGCGCCTTCTACGCGGGAGATTACGGTAATTATAAATGCTCATGAGTCATGGGCCAGAACCTTGGAATGGCATGTCAGTTACACAACTTAAATTGGTTTAACTGAAAACAACTGTTGACAAGGGTCCACATATATACCACGCCATGACTTTGGAAAAATCTTGTAAGTGTAATGGTTCGTATCGACTTATATGTTGGGTGGCTCGTTGGCTCGCTTATCACTAGAGATACCAACACAACACGAGTAGTTCGGGTTGGGCAAAGCCCCGGATACCCCTACCTCTCGGGTAGGACTTTATTTAATGTTTCAATAGATTATACTGAGCGTCTTGACTGGACCACGTCCAGTCCCCTTCTGCCGCTCGTCCGGCTTCTTAGTAGAAGCTGGACGCGAGGCATGGTGCTGCCCCCTCTTGTACCAACGGGGTATCGCAAAGCGACACCTAGCTGGCATAGAAGGAACAAGCACCACACGAACACGTCTCTCGGATGAACGGCACTAATATATATACAACCATGCCGGCCCCTACATAAGCTACAGCTTGCCTCTGTTTTGTTTATAATCCGCGGCTTATATGTGGAGGTTTAGAATAATTTCCAATACTCACAATATTCCCTTTACTTATTGAGACTGGTGCTTGCAACAAGGCGATATTAATAATATTGCAATACCCCGCAAAGGGGTAGAGACTAACATTTTAGACCACCCAGGCCAAAAATCGTGCAATGTCTTGTCAAATATTTTACTCGGTTACTGACCGAATGACCAATTGCAAAGGTGTTTTAGAAAGAATAATTGGCCCCCAATCAAGATTACTGGCCATTAGCCATGGGGCCAGTGTTTATGTCTAACCCTGCCCTGATGTTGACCCCGAGAGGGTTTTGTGCAATATAGAATCTTCCTGAAGTCAGGGTGCACTTATAGGTGGGATATGATAACAAAATCAAATTGCTCAAAGTCAAGCCCCATGTGCATCTTATAACATCATACTTTAGCATTACACATTGCACCTTACACGCAAGGTCAACTCATACGAGAGTTATTACGCTACTTTCACTTTTAAGCTTTTATGGCCCCCTGGTGTTATCCAGGTATGGGTGAAACTTTGTGGTCTTTGACTATGAATAAATTTTGCCGACATGTGATACTTTAGTAGTTATAGCTTATCTTGTCAATTTGAAAAAAATAGATATCAAATTTTCTTTTTTATTTGTGTGCCATAATAATACTTCATCTACGTCTCTTGTTCTAACAGGGCAATGGCCATAGGGCTGCTCTCACTATTGGTCTTTTAAGGGCAGCCAATACATTAGTGCATCATGCCCATGGTCGTCATGATGCAACAATGAAGTGCTGGGAAGTCTGCTCGCTAGCACTTCATTTGTGCATCATGCTGACAGCCTAGGAGTGAATCAAACCAGTGGCAAATCCAGAAATCGGAAAAGGAGGGACGCGGTCCACCGACTATATTTTGACAAAGTTTGGGATCCAAAATTAGGCGAATAAACTCTTAAGTATAGTACAGGGATAGACACTTGCTAACGCTGGTCCGGGCCGGAAAATTACTAGGAATTCAGGGGTTTTAGTTAGCTTTTCATACAATTACAAATGTCAAATATAGCTTTTGATACAGAGTGGATTATTTGTTCTGGGCCCACGGCCCGGGGCCCACAGATTCAGATGTAGGCCCACAGATTTCTGAACCTATGGGGCCGGGTGGCCCGTGGATCAAATTGTTAAGAGTCTGCTTCTGATATAGCCCCTATCTAAATCCGCCACTGTTCAGCATTAATAACCTGTGTACAAGTAGTGATATTCAGGATCCCCACCAGCCATTGCTAAGGGTCAGGCTGTTGCCAGATAGACCAAGCTTTGGGTGCATGCCACTATTGAGTCTATGAGAGAGTATTTGTTTACATATGTAACACCTGATATCAGATAGATATTGAGACTATATATCCATCCTATTCACCCCAGTCTAATTAGTAGATGTCTATCACCTATTGGATATCTTAAAAAGGATGTAAACGTAAAATGCCCAGGTAAAATGCTTTTGTAGAATTCAGGACACCATGCTGGAGAGCCATGAATGGACAGTAGCTTGGTCAACCCTCCGGGGTCACCATGGCAACCAAAGTAGGTCATGCTTGTCGCACATAGGATTATTCTCGAATGAGGCCTTTTAATTTAAAAGGCAGTAAAAGATCAGCCTATTTTCATGATGACCTATTTCGGTAGCATTTTCATTGAATAAAAAAATTCTGGCATGCTTTTTAGCACATCTGCTTTGGTAAGGACAGGAGGGAGACATATCTGATGCATAGTATAACGTCACAGGAGCCCAGTATTTAACACACAGTACTATCTGTCTACAATTGAATGATGCTTATATGTATCAGTTGACCCTTCTTTCATGTTTACTTTCATTACTAGCACTAAACCTACATGATATTAGGTTGTTGTACACTTTACTTTTACCATCAAAACATATTTTGTGACAGACTTCAAACAATGCAGCACCTGATGCATCTGGTCTCCTGTGACGTCATGAGCTGCATCAGAGGTATCCCTGCTGCACTTACCAAAGCAGATGTACTAAAAAGTATGCCAGAATCTTTTTATTCAATGAAAATACTACCGAAATAGGTCATCATGAAAATAGGCTTGTCTTTCCCTTTAATATTGCGGGAAACTTGCCAGGGCTACATTTTTTTTTAAACGGTTTTATTTGGTCCTGGTTTACAATGATCAGTCATACTGTTCTACCCAGTGAAAAACAGTGGTGGGTGAAGCTAACCACACCAGGCTGTCTGTAAAAAAATCAATAATCATTTCCACATTTATACATTTTATGTTTGCTTCAACGGAGTGAAAATGTAAATAAATAAAAATGAGAACATAATACAGGTGTAAAGTTAATACAGAGACATTGTACATTACAGGTAGTGACAGTCGACATAACAAGACAAGACAAGCCCAGTAAGTTTAGTATCGCTACAGCGGAAGGGATATAGCTTAGGCGTGACCTCCAAGGAGAACATATAGTATCTGAACCTCTATGTATTGTTGCTTAGCTGATTCATGTTTACTCTGAGTGAAAGTTTATTTAAATCTAACAGTGTTACTGTGACCATGTAGATTCACTTATTGTCAATTGACGAAAGGGATAATAGGATATAAAATAAATGTAATTCTAAAACATTTCATTTGAGTGACAAATTCATTACAAGCGATTTACTCAACTGGATATGCAATACTTGAAATGTAATAAAATATGTTGGAAAGAATTTTTCTTCAACGTATTCTGTTTCAGTCTAGTTAATGGAATACCGTGCCACAAGTTTACGCAGGACCCCGAACTATATTGATCCCCTCAAAGTAGAGGAAGGGGTCTTTTTTTCTCCATTTATCCAGAAAACCTGCATTTCACTATGACATAAAATTCATCTTTATCCAACACCCATCTCAGATTAGGGTCTAAAGCATTCCATCTAGATGCTGCCTGGTATGTGGGCCAGTTCAGGTACATGTATGAAGTAAGCTTGTGCCTCGGTAGTTTTATGACCGGGGCAGCTGAAGGCCTGGTTCCTGTATTAGGCAAAATATCTACCTTGCCAGCATATACAAATCTATGACAAAGAGACAGCTGATAATACACTCTTCTCAAATCGAGTGGCATTAAATTTGCACACTTATACAGATCTTTGACATGACAGGTGGTCAGATCATTTATTCTGAAACAGATTCTGAGCACTGTGTTACAGTAAGTTTGTAATTTTAAATAGGATGACACATTAAGCATTGTTAGAAATATACATCCATAATTTCTGCAACATGACAACGAATGAGCATGGTGAATTATTAATGCACCATTGGTCTTAAGAGCATTAACTGCAGTCTTTGTGAAAAGCTTTTCACTGTGCAGGACATTTGGGCCTGCAGATATCTAATTCTGCTGGCCCGGTTCGATTTTTAAAGGACAGAAACATAACAAGTACCCCATGTCAATTGTTGTTTAAAGGGAAATATCATGAAGAGAATACATGCATTCTAATTTTATCTTTTCATTTATAAGGATTATCAAATTTCTTAGGAAAAATCCACAAAATGTCAAAGCTTTTTGTTTTATGCTGTAAAAACCTTAATAATGGTCCGATTTGAATGCCGTAAAAACTGATAGTAGCCCAGTGTCTGGATTGAGATCACAGCCAGACATCTGGCAGTGTGGTGTGTTTTGCCAGACCTGCAGCCTTTTTGCCGGCTATAGCCGGTGTCCGGCGTGTCTTACAAAGACTGTTACTGGAGCGCTGTGTTATATATCCTGATTGTGCAATTCTACCCATACAGGTAGGAGTGTGTTGAACACAGTTTGCATGTTATAACTGTCAGGGGGTGAGAGAGGGGGGAATACCAGTGTTATTGGTAAGAGCAAAATCATTTCAACATTATCTATTGTACTAATACATAAGAAGTACATACCTTTATTTTCTTGAAAAGCCTGTGCCGCCTGCATAGCCTGCTGAACCTCTGGGAGTTGGTATGTATCTTCTCGTGAAGACTTCGGCTTTATAAATGGAATATCTCCCTCTATTTTCTTGGTTGTCTTTTTGGGTGCTCCGCCGCCGAACAGAAACCCTTTCTTCATTCCCCCAAACTCTCCTTTGCCACTGCTTGATTTTGCAGAGACTGGTCTTGCTTTGACTTTCTGGAGTTCACAAAACATCGACATTTTATAGACCTGCCAACAAGTCCCTAGGCATATGATGGTAGAGCGATCTTGGAGCGGCAGACGGTGTGGAAACCCCACACTAACATTTTAGTGCTCTCTCTTTTCTCGGTTCTCTCTGAATGAGCAACCGTTTTTTTTAGAAGAATCAGAATAATGGCTATGCTTCATGGCAAGCAGTATTCATAGCACAGCTAATGCATCGTATTTATTCATAACATTTCTATATTAACAAAACTATTGTGTGTATGACATAAGTTATCGGACATCAGTGAGCGGTACGTCAATTAGCCAATTTCATCAAATATGCATCCTTTATCGAGGTATTCAATACAATTTACAGGCAGGGGCGTGCACTCAACATCCATGATACAGGCCATCTGATCTAGACCATATTCAATTTGTTAACAGTATCAGATCTAAATACCTGAGAGACTTCAGGGTTTTATTCAATCATTGGGTAAACTGGGAATATTAAAGGGAAATAGTACCCTACATTCATGACATCGTATTTTAATAGCCTTTGTATCAAATAAAAAGAATCTGGCATAGTCATTATAATATGTATCAATATAGAGGCGAATAGCAGGTTTATGTGATGCATTTGATGACATCACGATTGGGCTAAATGCACCCATGTACTGCTTGCACAGCACTGTAGGCCTACAATCAAATACTGTTTGTTGCACTTTTACTGGCACACTTTTTTTACTTCATTTGAGAGATATTACAAGATAGCCCTACAGAAGGTTCTGATATAAGATCATAATGGTGTGTAATTTATTTTTCTAATTGCGATCCATTTTGTCATACCCTCCAGGCATAAATAAAACCGTAGTGTTGTAGATTTTAATAGAATAGTAGAGAATAGACCTGTGAGACATAGCGCGGCAACTTGTAATCTTGTGTCTAGTGATAGAATAATAGGAAAGCTAACTTCAAAGGCAATTAAAGGTTGTACCATCTGGCTCACCCTGCAACTCTTGTGCTGCCTTGTACTACTAGGTCTACTACCGAGAAGTTCTGCCTGCCCATAGATGACCCCTACAAATGGTAGAGGTGGGCATGTTCAATGACCCAGAACCATATGCACCAAGGACCCCAGAATGACTAGGGTTGTGTGTGGCAGTCTTACCAACCCCAACAGCATACAGCTGGTCACATCCCCCTCCCCACCAAACTGGTAACCCCCTCCCCTCTGTAGACAGGGTACACCAAGTTTAGCATTTGTCTCTCCATAGAGATTTATAGAGATTCTAAACAGTAAATATCTTCTCCAAATACAGAATATATGATCCAAATGTACCATAACCCCGTGAGATGAAACCTTTAGTACATATATACAGCAATTTCAGACCACAGAATTATCAGATAAAGCCTACAGAGATGTATTGGTGAATCTTAATTTTGTCTTATGCTAATCTTCCATAGAGCTCCAGGAGCTGAAATGTCTAATCTAATCATAAAACCAAAACTGAACGTATATCACAAAAATAAGTTATCTACCATTAGTACATACATATGCTGATAACAATGCCTCAATATTGTGCCAAAATAGTCCATAGGAGAAGAACAGTGAACGAAAATAGAAATCAGGGCTCCCCTATCCCTTACACCGTGGCGACTCTGAACCATTGACTAGTCTACAAGTCTCACTAGTAGGACTTAGAGTCGCCGTGCTAACAATGCAAAAACTGATGCATCTAGCCCAATTGTGACATCATCAAATACATCACATAAACCTGCTGCTCTCCTCTATAGTAATACATATCATAATGACTATGCCATATTCTTTTTATATGACACAAAAACTATCAAAATATGATATCATGAAGGTAGGGTACTGTATCCCTTTAATGTTATCACCTCTTCACCACCTATCCTGGCATTGGTAGTATCTGGTGGCTTCTTTTCCAATGGCGTCTCTACTGCTTTTGGGGTGGTTTGCTTTGGTGACTTTTTGGGCTGTATTTGAGATTTTCCACTTGGTTGCTGCTTCTTGTGTTTGATTTCTTTAATTTTATCCAACTGCTTCAACATGTCCGACATATCCTCCAAAGGGGGAGGCATATCTGAAATTAAAAAGAAATCAACCTGATATTAAGGCCACTCCAAAAAAATACTTGTTTCTCATCACCGCCCTCATCAGAAAAATCGTCATTTGAGAGTTTTTTTGTTTTTTTTCAGAGAATCGTTGAGAAAATTGTACCAAAAAATGGGCAAAAGTAGTCAAGTTTGGTACCAAATGAAAGGTTATGGTCCAGGGAATGCTGGCTATCAATAATAGACATTATCACACTTAATTATGTCAATGATAACATTACTTTTAAAATGCAGTTTTTCTTATACACGGTCGTTCGCGATGCGTTCGCGATGCATTCACGCCTTAATGAAATGCTACGGCAAAAAAAAATATATCAAAATCCTCCCTCGTAACATTTTTCATGACTTGGTGATGAGAAACAAGGTTGTTTTTTTTGAGTTGTGATCTTGATATGGAAAAGGGAATCTGTGTCGTTATTCTGCTAATCCATATTCTTAATGAATGAAATAGACGGATGTAATGTTTAAGAATGAAAAAGAATTCTTTCACCCCCCAAAGCATCAACATATTTATTCCTTTTATTGGGGTGACTTAACGTGTGTTTTTTTTTGTTCACTGCAACTGGGAATGTACATCACTGTTGTTTTTGAGACCAAGAATTAAAAAAAAAATTACCTGGCATATTGTCCTATGTAAGGGAGTGTTCATTTTTTTTACAACGGGGGGGGGGGTTGGTGAGTTTGAGGGGGGGTGTAAGATATTATGACCCCACCTGGGGGGGGGAATATTTTGACTGGTCTTGAGGGGTGGGAGGTCGTAAAATTTTTAGGCTCTTCTCGATGAGTTGCGAATTGAGGCGACTTGCCATGAATACCCAATTTGATGAGTAGTGGGACAATTTCTCAATATATTACTTGCAGAAGGATAAACTTTATACTGACATTCTACAATGTATCAGAATGCACTGTTTTCTTTTCAAAATTTTCAGGGGAACCATACTTCCAACAAGATTGTAAGCAGAGCTCTCAACACTTACACATCTGGCGTGAGTCTCACGCATAATTTGGGGGTTGTCTCACTCTCTCACGCAGAGGAGCCAGTTTCTCACACATTTTAGATTTTGTAATTTCAGTATATACTTATATAGTGAACTTGAGCATCCATCTTCGGTTTGATGTACCAAAATGCTCTAAAAAGCAACAAATAAACCTCATTGTTTCTCAAAATTTTCCCCAAACCCCCTGAAACTGCATTTATTCTAATGCATCTCGGAAACTTTAGAATATTCCAAGCTTCAGGGAAAAGTCTCTCTCTTTGGCTCCACTAGAACTTAAAACTTAAAAAGCCTTTTGTATATGTGACCCCTGTCACAGATGGCTCATGCATACATGCAAACTCCTCAGTTTTTTTTCAGTTTTCTCCATTTTCTAAGATCTGTCAGGGTCAATCTTTGTCCAGATCCCATGAGATATCAATTTACCATTTATATGGGGAGATTTGGATACAAGGGCATCTTAATCTCTTCTTTAGGCCCCTTCTGATACTAACCTCATGTTTTCTTTGTGCATAATCATTGTCAATGGTTAAGCCTATGGAGAATGCATCCATTATCGCTTGTATGTTTCATAGGCGAATAACTCCTCTCTTGGCAAGTTAAGCATTGCAAAAGAGCAGCAGGTCTTGAATAATGATTCATATTAACCAAACAAATGCATGAGACAGTGTAATTCTCCTCCATTTTGTTATATCCAGCAGTTTCGATGGTATTGTGAGTCGATTGTCACGCTGTCCGCCATTTTGGATTTTGATGTTCTGTGCACATGCACGACCCCTCCTTGCCGGAAGTAACATTTTTGACAGAGAAATGATATATTCTATCGATTTAACTTGAAATTAATGGCTTTTTGAATATAATCCATGCATCTTTGGCAATAATAATCGAATTAAATCGAATATACCCTCTCTTTTCACTGTTATAGCCCCACAAGTCGATCGTTTCGCTGTCCGCCATGTTGGATTTTGGTTCTATGTGCGCATGCCCGACCCAATTTCCATGGTTATTTGGGTCAATTTGCATGACCACAGCTTTGTGATGCGAGTTAACGACAGGGCAAACATGTAGTTATTTTATCTTTTTAATAAAACATATCGATTCAAATCATATCCTCTGTCCATTCTTTATCATATTTCTATATTATAACAGTGAATAATTGAAAAAAAAAAGATTTAACGTGTGATATATATCACATATGGCCCAGGGTCTACTACCCGCCCCCCCCCCAATATAAAAATTGGGCGTTGTGCATTGAAGCACAGAAGGCCTGTAGGGTCACAGGAATCAGCACTTGCGAAATATTGACTAATTACTTACAAATAGAGACTACCGTAATCTCCCTCGTAGAAGACGCGCTGCGCGTATAAGACGCACCCCAAACTTAGCACATGCATTTTCGCGTATAAGACGCACATTTTAAGGCTGAAATTTGTAAGATTGTACATTTCTATAGTAAAATTACCCCTCGTATAAGACGCACACCCAACTTGAAAAAATCCTATAAGACTCCCCAGCATTTTGTTTGGCGTACAGGACGCGTCTTATACGCGGGAGTTTACGGTATTATCTATACATTTACTGACACCAGTCTGGCATAATCTTCTCCTGCTAAACCCCTTGGACCGCTGGCCATCTGGTGTGCTGGCCCCCGGACACCTGGCCCCCGGACACCTGGCCCCGGACACCTGGCCCCTGGACACCTGGCCCCCTGGACACCTAGCCCCTGGACACCTGGCCCCCTGGAAACCTGGCCCCTGGACACCTAGCCCCCACAGAAAACTTTATCCTTAGCATGCTTAGTTTATCGCTCAGTCCCCAATGTGTTATGTATATAGCTTGGACACTGTAAACATTGCCTGCTGAAAAAAAGTGTCTCACTTGGTGATTACCCATAGGACTCCATAGGATTTCATCGCCAAAATCTATCTGACCTATAGACCCAATGGTTAAAGAACTTGTAGTCAGTATAGCTGCCAAAAACATGACGTAAGTACAGCAGCTTTTTTCATAGAGAAAGACATCACTCACTATAAAGGACAAAATGTTGTCTGATAGATGAGATTTGAAACTTTCCTTTGGCTTTTGAAAAATGTGTAAACTAACAGTATATCACTGAATGATTACACCCTAAAGTTGGTGATTACAAATTTGTGGATCTGACTGAAAACCCGGCTCCAATAGCCCAGGGGATACCCTGGGCCAATTAATAACGACCACTTTTACGACAATAGAGACGCGCAGACGGATCGAATGACGGCAAATTCATCAACATTCATCAATTATTCGCACCACTCCGGACCAAAGAGGCAGGAAAGTTTATTTTTTTGCACCACCTGGGATTTAACATAGGTCTAAAAGCATCTTATTTTTTTCTCTCTATTAACCTACTAGTTGGACGCACTGAATGGGTGTCTATTTTTACATTACTCTTATAACTCGTCTTTCGAGTTAAAAAGCACCAAAATGCACCATTTGACTTCTCAATATTGAAAATTTTCCTGGGGAGATACCCCTAACCCCCCCCCCCAATTTTAACCTATTAATGGCAAATCAGAGAAAAGACTTTATTCTTAATGCCTCGATTTTTTTTTGCATCCAGAATTTGTTTATATATGATACGTCATCGTCTGTTCTCTCCCTAGCCTTTCCTCCCACCCCCACTTACCCTAACCTTTCCCCAAATCTCTCCCCTTATCTGGAGTGGGCCTAACAAGACATACCTTACCTGACCCGGATGGCCTGACCCAGATGGCCCACCCACCTGGACTGCCCCCCGGAGAGATCTACCTGGACACTTACTCAGACTGGACTGACCCGGACCAGACAGACCTACCTGGACTGCCCCCAGACTCACCCTGGACGACCCACCCTGACAGACCAAGACCAAACTGACCTGGACTGAACCTACCACTACAGACCCAGTCAAGACTTCAATGGGACTCAAACAAGACCAGACAGACTCGGATGGATCCAGACTGAACAGAACCAGACCATACAGACCCAAACGAGATGGACTCGACCAGGATAAACCTGACCCAGACCAGACCTTACCCTGACCAGACTAGACGACCACCCCTGACCCCAACCCCCACCCTTACCCTCCTGTGGTCCTCTAGAGTCAGGGGAAAGTGTCAGTAATTGTAGATATCAGTGTGGAAAAGTGAGCAGTGCTAGAAATTGCGAAAATGTCTGAAAGAAGCACTCAAACTCACCTCTCCATAGACCATAGTGTGTTATTCTGTGGACAAAATGTGTGGCCATTTAAGATTCCTGTAATTGTCTATGGAGTTTGGAATTGAAATTTGATATCTTTTATTATCTACTTTTGGGTTTTTGTTTTTTTTTTCCAAGTAATATTTTGTGGGAAACGACTTAGTGTATGAAACTAATTTTGAAAATCATTCTAGATGAAGATCTGATTTATATAATTCTCATTTCAGATGACCTGAAATTAAAGGCCCTCAAATTGAAAACCAATATTTAAATTTTCACTCCAACCTGTGTCCATATAACCTCAGGTTCCCTGGGTCAAAAGCAGTGTATTGATGATGCAGGGGTAGTAAAGCCCTGGGGTCAGGTGGGGTGTGTGCCCCCTGCACCATCTAGTTATACCTCAGTTTTTTCCAAGACCTCCCATTATCAATTTTGTGATTTGTCCAAATGCAATGAGATTTATTTCATTGCATCATTATATTGGGGAGGGTGTCTTAAAATATTCATCTTAGGGTATCAGCTATCCTGAGAATGCACCAGGAGGCACCATTTGGCTTCTGGATATAAAAAATTTCCCATCACATTCTCATTCTCTATCACACAATAAAAGCACTAACAAATAGAAGAAAACATGCCCAAGAGTTTTAAACATTTTTCTTGGAATGCAGTTTGCACATACATAAAGTTGGCTTGGCCATTTGCTCACAAATTTACCTGAAAATGTACAATATTGTCTGAATTTCCAAATTTCCCTGAAGAACAAAATTACAGATGGTGCATTACAGCAGAATCAAGTAACTGAAAGGCTAAGGGCACATCAATTCATGTCTCAGCAATCTTCTGATGTCCAGGGTTCAAATTTCCATCAGGATAGAAAGATATCCACCATAAATGAAGGGGTCAGACACTATCAGAAACCCAAACCCCCAACCCATGTAAATGGTAAAGTTTTTGATTTGCAGGTCTGGAGTGTTTTGGTTACCCCTCCCCCGCGAACAACATTTCCAAAGGCTGTGCTAAAATCTCCCATTCCCTATAGTCAAGAGTCATAAAGGTCCATGTGTGTCTGCAGCAAGTTGGTTCAGACTTAAAAGATCCTTCAAATACAGTTTGCTTGCTTCAGCCTAAGTCCACCAAGGTCATTTTTGTGATTCATCCAGATCCAATTAGATCCTATTTTAACATTTTGTATGAAAGAATTTTTAACAGGGTATCAGGAAACCTCAAAAACCACCAGAATGCATAAATCTAGGCTCTTGATGTGTCAATTTTTTTGGCCAGGGCAGAGGATGCCCCCCAGACCACCCTATACATAGGCCTCTCCAAAAAAAAAATCTTGTTTCTCATCACCGCCCTCGTCAGAAAAATCGTCATTTGAGTTTGTTTTGTTTTTTTTTTGTCAGAATTTTCTGATAAAAATGCATTTAAAATGGACAAAGGTAGTCAAGTTTGGTATCAAATTAAAGCTTAGGGCCCCAGCAATCCGGCTATATATGAATAACAACAGAGATGTAAGTCAGGTACTGGGAAAATCCCTGAAAAGCTGTTATCGCGACACTGGGAGAGTTCATGCACCTCTAGTATATAAGCAGAGTGTTCATGGCAGACTCTGCCCAGCTCAGCATCACCCCCTGGTGTTAAACAATTGTACTATGTTGCTGACTGATGATTTAAGACCAATCAGAGAGCAGCATTCATTTCTCCCTGGGAGGGTCTGCCCCTGAGATTCCCTGCCCAGAGTCTCCCCTGGACCAGTGAGTCCCTCTGCTTACACCAGGGGGGCTTAGTGGAGTCCCTAGTTGAAGAGACAACTGAGGACTGGGTCTGTGTGAAGAAAATGACTAGGGAAAGAAGGCTGTGAATAAATTCTGTCCCTGAAGACCCTGGATATCCCTATTCAGACTACATTTCAACATTTTTGAATTCCCTATTTTCAGGGAAATCCCTGACACCTTACATCTCTGTAACAACCATTTTTACACTTTTGAAATGTTCATGACAGCTTTACTTCTAAAAGGCATTTTTTCTTAGGCACTACCCTCGAGTAACCGCAACGCATAGGTTTCAATCATCATCAACTATTTAAAAAAAAAAATTAAATAAAATCCCACCTCGTCACTTTTTTCATCGCTTGGTGATGAGAAACAATTTTTCTTTTGGAGTGGCCATAATAGCTTCTACTGGCTCCTTTTTAAACAAAAGATGTAGGGTTCAGTAGTGTGTGACTTGCACTGCAGCTACTGATGAAATTGGTCTTGAGTAGTGTACCGGTAACCCCCTTTTAGGTTTCTTGCATTCTTATAGATGATAATAACACTGTGAAGTGATCCTTTTACCTTATACTTCAGTAAAACAATACAGGTGAGTGTGATATGATGCTGTACAAAGTGGTGCAACACAACTCAATGTTGAGGGGGGGCACAAAATATTTTGGCACCTCTCAAGCCTGTGTCAAGGGGGGGGAATATTTTCAGTGGTCAAAACGAAAACTCACCAACCCCCCCCCCCCCCCGTTGTTAAAAATAGAACACTCCCTAATAGGCCGGGGGCTGATGGGGCCCACCATGCCCCCCCCACATCCCAACGAGACGGGTGTTTTTTTTATCCTTAGGGTCCCCTGAAAAAGATTCAAGATGTTAACATTGATTATCTTGGGATGCCCTACCGGTTTTGACTAATAATCCATATGTGGGTTAAGACAACATTTGGGTGAATTTTGGTACCATGTTATTCAATGGGTATGTTCAATCCCCAAGCTCTTAGACTATCTTACCTTGTCTGGATCCTGAAGCTATTAGTCTTGTTGGAAAGAAGACATAATAAGCTTTTCATTAAGCCCTAATATATGTTTTTAAGTTCAGATTTGAGTGTACCAGACAGTCGGAAAGTTGGAACATTGAAATTACAAAGTTCCTTTTTTTTACTGAAAATCTTAAATGCACTTCAGATACAGGTATAAAACTTGCCTTTATCCCCATCTAAGCACAATATCTAATATAATTTATGTAGGCCAAACCTTTCTGAGTAAAATGAGACATTTTGCAGAATTCCTTGATGATTATGACACACGTTATTGCCTTGGACGCAAATACACTACCTTGAGCCAATACGATGCTGTTCCATTTCAATAATCTCCCTCTTTATGTAAATAGATGTTTTTCCATTCTAAATCTTTATCAATTCTCCTGATTCATATGCTAAAAAGAGTGCTGATTTAGAATATGCATGTTTCTACTTCATAAAATTTAATGGCGAGGCTGTATATGGCTGAAATTCAATAGATTCAGATGTCATTTTGAATTACATAAATGTACAGTCTAGAAAGTATCTGGTGGGTCCTACCCCCTATAAATCAGATTAGTAGGATACAGTGCTGCATTTGTTTTGTTGTTAAGTGGTGTGCTTGCCTAGCAACAGCAGCTTTGCATAGCAATCAAGCCTGAAAATATGCTTGAATGCTCATATATGCATGGTTTCCTTTCAGCAACATACTCCCCTCATGTAAACTTGTATATAACTCTTCTGTGACTTCCATCATAGACTAGGAATATAGGTGATAAAAGGTTGCTAGGTAATGTGGTGGCTTAGCAATAGCAGTTTTGCATAGCAACAATGTCTTGATTCATACCTGTAGACATATACTATGGCTTGTGCATAGTCTCCCCTCAAGGACATAGTTCACTGATTTCAAATTGCATATGACCACAAATTTACATTTTTCTGATAGCCCTAAGTGTTCTCTATCAAATGAGTCTATGTTAGACAAGATTGGTTCACAACTTCTTTCTCCAGAGTCATAAACGTCCAAAATGACCCCAAAACACAAAATCTACTGCTTTCTGGCGACCTGACCCTTATAGAAGAGGGAAGTGTCATCCATATTGTACAAATTGTTCCTATCATATCTAGAAAGCACCTGAAGGTACTGTTGTGATTCTGTCACCATCACTATAATCTGCAGTCTCTCTCTCTATGGATCCTATGAATGGAGATAATCTTCCTGCCTTTGACAATTGATAGCCATCTTTTAAAATAATCCAGGGTTTAAACATTGAGATGCTCACCACAGTGCCAAGTCATCTATTGCATCTTTTAAACAGCAATCACAGACTTGACCACTAACTCTGAAATTCACATTGCAGGAAGGTTTAATTAATATGGAAGAGAAAAAAAAAGCATTGTATATTGAATGACTGTGATGAATACATAACTGCATATGGACAGAATACTTAATGGGGGAGTTATTGCATGTGTGACCACTATCAATGACATCTGACATGTAGGCACAAAGTGACAAATAGCTATTAAGATCAAGCTAGCCATCCTAGACAATTAGCTGGCAACCTGCCTGTATATTGGATACATGATACAAGAAGTTACCAGTCAATCATCCCCTGTTTTCGCCCTAACTCACAAGGGGCACCCTATCACCCCAATGCTTTACTGTCTCTCCTATACAGATATTTAAAATATAAAGTGTGATTGGAGATCTCAAACTCCCATCTAGTGGAGTTCAAGTGAACTATTCAGGATCTGGGGGAAAATAAACCCCCCCCCCCCCTTATCTCTAACTTGAGCTGTCATGAAGTAAAACATTCCATCTTGGGAGTATGAATGCATGGGGTAAATAAATGAATAACAACAACAACCCTCACATCATCCAAACAAATATTTACTACCTTGTTCTATTGTATTATTGTGGCCAACAACTTCACACAATTAGACTGATTTTCTGGGATGGATCTGATCTCTTAACCAAGCCAGATCACTTCAGAATCATAATACTATAGGTTTACTTTAAAAATTATCTGTCATTTGAGGTCTGTTCAATGATCCTAGCGCTCATCATCCCCAGTAAGGGGAAGTAAGCCTGTAGTTCCTATCCAGATCTCTATACTATTTGAACAATGCTCTAGCATAATCATGACTATGCCCTTTAGCATCAAGGTTCCCTTTCCCAACCTATGCTACTATTAAGAACTGTATGTTGCAATACATCCTTGAGGCGAGACCATACACTTATCTGTGACTATCTGCATAGATTTGGACATGGGGTTCGATGTGAAGCTGTAGTTGCTAGGCAACCACATGACATAGCAATCATTTCTACCTATGTTCATACTATGTGATGTGCACAAGGGAGCTATATACAAGTTTACATCAGGGGAGTATGTTGCTGAAAGGAAACTATGCAGATATGAGCATTCAAGCATATTTTTAGGCTTGATTGCTATGCAAAGCTGTTGTTGCTAGGCAAGCACACCACTTAGCAACAAAACAAATGCAGCACTGTATCCTACTAAGCTGATTTATAGGGGGTAGGACCCACCAGATACTTTCTAGACTGTACATTTATGTAATTCAAAGTGACATCTGAATCTATTGTCGACCATTTTGAATTTCAGCCATATACAGCCTTGCCATTAAATTTTATGAAGTAGAAACATGCATATTCTAAATCAGCACTCTTTTTAGCATATGAATCAGGAGAATTGATAAAGATTTAAATAAAGAGGGAGATTATTGAAATGGAACAGCATCGTATTTGCTCAAGGTAGTGTCTTTGCGTCCAAGGCAAAAACGTGTGCCATATTCATAAAAAAATTCTGCAAAATGTCTCATATTACTCGGAAAGGTTTGGCCTATAAAAATCTTATTAGATATTGTGCTTAGATGGGGATAAAGGCAAGTTTTATACATGTATCTGGAGCACATTTAAGATTTTCAGTAAAAAAAAAGAACTTTGTAATTTTAATGTTCCAACTTTCCGACTGTCTGGTACACTCAAATCTGAGCTTAAAAACATGTATTAGGGCTTAATGAAAAGCTTATTATGTCTTCTTTCCAACAACACCAATAGCTTTAGGATCCAGACAAGGTAAGATAGTCTTAGAGCTTGGGGATTGAGCATACCGCTTGAATAACATGGTACCAAAATTGACCCAAAAGTGGTCTGAACCTGCACATGGATAATGAGCCAAAACCGGTAGTGCACCCCAAGATAATCAATGTTAACATCTTGAATCCTGTTCAGGGGACCCTATAGCTTAGAAATCTAAACTCTCATCTCTGTACCGCCATGAGAGTTTAGAAAATCCCATATTTGCCAGTGGGTGGCTGCCTGTGTATCTACTCAAAGACCGCACTTTTTCGGCCATTAATACTTAGAATTTCTTAAAATTTTGAAGATCCCTGCAAAGGGAAATACCGTAATCTCCCACGTAGAAGACACGGTGCGCGTAAAGGACGCACCCCTAACTTGTCAATGGTTATTTCGCGTATAAGACGCACCTCTTAGGTACCAATTTTGTAAATTCAGTACTGATCTATAGTAAAAATACCCCTCGTATAAGACGCACCCCCAACTTGAAAAAATCCTATAAGATGCACCAGGCATTTTTTTGGCATAGAGGACGCGTCTTATATGCAGGAGATTACGGTATGTTAGCTATCCACTCATCGATTTTTTACACCGGATGGCTTATAATAAATATTTTAGAGCATGTTTCCTGCACACATCTCTTTTCATTCTGCCACCTTCCAAGCTAAGCGCGAAAATGGTGGAGGTATAAATAGACTTGAAAGTAGGTTGTAGCTCTGTGTTTTGTCCATACTAGAGTTCTTCACCCACTTGTAAACATCCGCTTTTCTAAACTCTCACGGCGGTACAGAGATGAGAGTTTAGATTTCTAAGCTAGGGACCCTAAGGCCATGGGAACTCAGGTTACAGTTTACCGTCCGAGCCATTTTGAAAATAGATGAGGCATTTTTTCATTATTCATTATATAGGTAGCACTGCCTGGAAATCTCCAGGTTATATATGCCACCATGTTATTGACATTCCTTGCCCTCTAAGCTTTAATTTGATACCAAATATGCCCCCCTTTGCTCATTCCTACCATCATATAACCATGTCCAAATACATTTTTGAGAAATTCTACAATTTTTTTAAGATAATGAATAATGAAATTTTCTCATGCGGCCCTTTAAATGCATGCGGGCGGTGGACGGTAAACTGTTATATGAGTTCTATTGGCCTAAGGATCAAAAAAATACCCGTCGCGTTGGGATGTGGGGGGGGGGTGCATGGTGGGCCCTATCAGCCCCCGGCCTATAAGTTATTTAGCTACGGCGCGAACCACTGAGGGGAATTCAATAGCCGCACACCTGGCACGCGGCGTGCGATCTTGCTCTAGTAGTTTCAGTGCGTTCACGGTATGGCGCGCACCGATTGCTAGTCGTGCTGCCTATTGAACACTCTTCTGGTTTCTTGTCGCTAGGAGTGTACTCATTGTCAGCTTTAGGGGAACCAACACATAAAGTAACCAAAATTCACACATTTTAAGATTAATGGGCATCATATTTGTAGGAGAGATACATAAGAACTACAACTCGATGCTATATTGCCGAGAAAGACAGAAATAGAGATGTGTTTACCATCGTCGTCTGGCATGTTGTCCGCCATTTTGACGCTTTCTGCTGACTTCACGAGACATGTTCACGAGAAAATACTCTTAAATGACTAAGCACACCTTTCCGTATTATATTTACAAAGATTAATGTATTGTAAATGTTATCGAATTTTTGTAGTATAATGTTTATTATGTTTTCATAGCTTTAATTACATTTCTTGAAAGATATCCCATGATGCTTTTGGAGTTACAAACATGGCGGACGACGGTAAGAAATTGTCGAAAGCGATGAAGAAAAAGTTGAAGAAACAGAAGTTGGTAGAGAAAATCGCGCATGAGGAGGCACTAAAAGGTAGTTTACTTGTTGTTCTTTTTGTAGTACTTGATCAATTTTACTGTACTTGAAGTGATTACTTCCAAGCACCAAATGTAAACAGTCCAACTGCGTCAGTCTTCAAAACACGTGGGTACGTGTGTCTACGAGTACGACTCGAGTACGACGACAGAATGTGGATTCAATTTCCAGCAAAATTAAATCCAAGTGGACCATAAACATATTGAATTACTCAAGGATGTGGATAGATCATTTTTCGTCTGTCACATGAATCATTCATGAATTATCTGTGTCCGATGGCAAGGGTTTGGTTCAATGGTTGGTACTTAAAAACTTAGACTTGGCAGGGGGGGGGGGGCATGAAAAAAACATCGCCACTGGTCCACTGCTAAGGCCATGGGAAGTCAGGTTGCAGTCCAAGCCATTTTGAAAATTGATGAGGCTTTTTTTCATTAATATTTATTATAGGCCTTGAAATGTCTAGCTTGTATATCATATACAATAACATGGTGACATATACTATGTCACCATGTTATTCACTTATTGACATTCCTTGCACTGTAAGCTTTAATTTGATACCAAATATGAGCCCTTTGGCTCATTCCTACCATGTCCAAATCTATTTTTGAGAAATTGTGTAAATTCTTTTAGATAATGAATATTGAAATTTTCTCATGCGGTCCTCTAAAAACATGCGGGCGGTGGACAGTATACTGTAACCTAAGTTCGCTTGGCCTAAGCCACTAAGACTAAGTGTCTATCCAGTGACTGGTCCTGGACCGACTGGTAATGGTAGCGAAGTCAGCAAAACCACGGGACCTGTATCTGTCACTATACTAAGGGAGTGGTCATTATTTATCAACTGGGGGGGGGTGGTTTACGCCCCCCTCGACGGCAGTAAAAAAAATTTTTGCCCCCGCGCCAGAGGCGCGGAGAGTTTTCGCGCCCCCTCTTTGATCTATAGTAGCGCGTGGGCTTTTTTAATAAAAAGAGGGTAAATATTTTTAGCCCCCCCCCCTCTAGAGGGGTAAAATTTTTTTTTAACCCCCCCCCTAGAGAGGGGTCAGAATTTTTTACGCCCTCTTTTTAGCAAAAAAGCCCGCGCGCTACTATAGATCAAAGAGGGGCGCGAAAACTCTCCGCGGGGGGCGCAAAAAATTTTGACTGCCGTCAAGGGGGGGCGTAAAAAATGTCCGCGCGTCCGCGTGAAAACCCACCACCCACCCCCTGTTGATAAATAATGACCAGGGAGTGGTCGTTTTTTTATTAACAGATTACAGGGGGCAGTCAGTGAAGTTCCACACCTGTGCGGTGAAAATTTTCTCTCCCCCCCTGGGATAGGCACTTACCTAGTTTTCAAGACTTTGTCCCATGCATTTTATCTTTTAAGCAATGGATAGATCTCATCAAAAGAAATGGATTTGCTCTTTAAATGAAGTCTTTATGCCAAGTATAAGGGAAGTTATGAATGATCAAAGACTCCAAATCGAACCCAAAATTCTGCCACTGTTAGGAGTTTAAATAGGGCCCAGATTTGTGATCAAGCATATCTGATATAGGAGTGGCTACATCTCTTAAATCATTATTTTGGACTATTTTCTTTTCATGTATGGAAGAGTTCCCCATAAAAGGTTGAAGATCAATGTATCATATCAAAATTTAACAATTTAAAGGGATTTTATCTTGACCTAATATCGTCTGCGGTTTAGCGATCTCACAGAATTGGCGCAAAATTATGGAGTTGAAATGAGATCTTTAATCGGTCAGAATTTCCCTTTAAATTGACATAAAGACTTCATTTAAAAAGGAAATCCACTTATTTTTATCAGCTCTATCCATTGCTATATAAATGATATACATAGAATTGGATTCTAGCAAACAGACAAGGACCTAACATGGAGAAGCTGGTGGAAGGGTGATAGCGAATGGCACGCTAAAATTTTGTTGGGGTCTGGCAAACATCCTGTTCTCCTATGAAATGAAAAAACCTAGACAGGTTCTAACCCATTTTTTTTCTGTAAAAAGTGTGGGAACTATTCTCTTTTATGTGAGATTTGGCCTTTATACCAAAAAATGATTTCAAAGTTATGGGGTAACTTCACTTGGGGAGAATGGGATGTTTATCTGAATCAATTATTTCTCAAATAGATCTTTATTAAACCCCTAATCAATCCCTTTACACTGAGCCCATGTTTGTTAAGATCCTCCAATAAATAGCTACACAATGAGCTTGCAAAAAAAGGAGAGTTTAGCACTCCCCAGTTTCAGCTTTATCACAGTTTCACACCTCCACTGCAGCAGAACCATGCACTGGGGGTAGGTAAGTGCCTACCTGGGAGGGGGTTTGGACATTTTCTGTCCTCCCCTTTTATTCTTAACTACCAGTAGCGGGCAGGCTTTTTGCATGCAAAACTGACAAAAGGGGTGAGATCCCCCCCCCCCCCGAACCCACCAACACCCCCTGTTGTTAAAAAATTACCACTCCCTAAACAGGTCATATCTAAGCTTCTAATAGTCAGAATCTAATATGGTTGGCATGTGTGCAAAGGGAAAGACCTAATCTATCTATTAAATGGTGGGTAAATATATGTCATTTAATATTTCATTTCGTTGTGTTTACACCTTTGGAGCAATATTCAGATTCTGTCAGACTATTTTGCAAGGGTAACTTAGTAGCTTTGCACTTGTGACTTGGTTGCAAAAATACATAGATATTCCATTTTTGGACTATGCTAGAAATAGTACAATGTAAGGCCAAAAAAATTGTTTTTGGTTGGGGCTTGATGAAACCTAGGTTGGGAGGGGGGGCAAAGAGTTTTTTTGTGATTTTTCTTTTTTAGTAAGGTATTGACACATATGAAGCAAAGCGTCACATTGACATAAGTTAATAGGGCAAACCTGGGGGTTAAGGCCACCCTTAAAAATATGTTTGTTTCCTGTCCAGAGGGTGGGATTTTTCAGACCCGAGAGGGAGGGAGGGGAAAATTTTTTTTAGGAAAAGACTTTTATTTGTCATTAACATTGTAAGTTGGGATGGTGTGAATTTGTCAACGCGTTCTGGGATTCAGTGATTGGAAACCTAGATTCTTGTGCTAATAAGACAAAAAAAAAATTTGTTTACCATTCACAAAAATTCCACCAGGCCTCTGGACAGGAAACGAACATATTTTTAAGGGTGGCCTAATTGTGAGCTGTCAAATAGAATTAAAATTCAGTTATACTTCACATATAGGCAAGGGTTCCTAGGTTTTGGAAATTTAGAACGTTAAATATTGTAGTGGCAACAGAACTGCAAGTTAAATACCCATTCAAAGCTGAAACCTTTATTTGGAGTGTTCCAATAGGAAGCCTGAGTCTCCTAATAAACCATGTTGTAGAACAATTGAAATTTGGAATTAAAGTACCAGTGTCATCATTGGTCTCCCTAGGCACATATATAAAAAAATTTAGCTCAACTCCTATTCTTTCCAGAGATATTTACCGTAAATTCTCGCCTATATTAAAGCCACAGCTAGTATCAGAACCCAAATCCAAATGAGACTTATATGATTAGCCAAAAGAAGGGGTGCGGCTTATAGGAGGGTTTTTGACATTTTTGAGCAGTACTAAAACTACAATTTACAAGCAACAGATGACGTTTATAGTTCCCTCTAAAGTTTGGGGTGTGGCTTATACAAGGGTGCAGCTCATCTGAGAGAATTCATGGTAATGGCAAAAAAAAATTCCAGGCTCTTCAAGCCTGCGGGCAACAATATGCTGCATCTGGAATGCACTGTCACATGATGTGACTTAGCCTTCCTATAAGGCCACTTACATCTAATTACTTATATTATGGATCTGGTGGTGAGATTTTTGACATTTTCAACAATTTTTTTTTCATTTGGTGATGGTGATGGCCAATGAGAATAAAAAGATTTAAAGCTGAAAAAAGAATTATATGAAAGAAAGTCGGTTGGTTTGAAACATCAGGCATTCCACCCTTTTTGGACAGATAATGCCTAAATTTTAGCCATACTATTCCTAAGGTTTTTTTGGTGGCTGAAAAAATTACATTACTTGGCCTTTTTTGGAGAGGGGGTCGATGACCAATGGTTAAGTTCAATCTTGGCCAGGGCCCTCTTACAGCCTGAAATCTAATTATTCAGAGTAACCTGGCCAAAGACTGACATATGAGCCAGTGTTTATATGTGGGAGTTTGCAGTAGGTGTACAGTTTTCAGTAAGGCATTGTCACCATTACAGAATACGGAGCATAAGCCCAATTTTAACAAAGAACAATGTGGTGATCAATGATTGTCAACAAAGCCTGTTGTTTAGGGGTTATTCTAGAAGCATTCTAGTGGTTTGTTCAATTGACACTGCTGCTACTTTGAATTGCTAAACTGCTTTCATAGGCTTAGAACTTCCGTGTCCTTTTATTTTACCTCATTCATATTTTTCTGCGATTTAAGATCTAGTGAATGCATGTCAATTCTTTGAACAATAAATCATTATTGGGGACCGCCAGTGTAACATTGTAGCTATAAATAGCATACAACATCAGTCTCCCATTTTATGAGAGGGGGTGAGAAAAAGGTGTAATCACTGATTGCATTTGTGATAAGACTGGTCGATAGAAGTTTATCAAAATTTAATGAAGTGTACAGACGTCTTGTCTAATTATGTTGTTTGTTTTTGAGTGAAATCCTAAGGCTCAATTTTGGGTAGCGGATAGGGAAAGTGGAAGTTTGTGTTTTTTCCCATAGATCTCCATAGTTAAATTATCTCCAAAACTAAAGAAGCTTTTTAACTACAAGTTTGTGTGGCATTAGTAAGTAGATAAAGAAGTAGAAACCGAGAATATGAGCAAAAACCTATGGTTAAAAGATTGGGCTTTAGTCTATTGTCAAATTAAATAGTCTAATAGATAACAGGCTGATGCAATGTGAGACATTGCATCAGCTGTAGATGTGTATTTTCATCAACAAGTGCTGACCTCATGTCTAGACATGTCTTAATCAGGTAGTTCACTACCTTAATTGGCTATTCTCTGTAGTTGATTGGATGTTCCCCTAAGGATGGTTGGTGGTGATATATTTCATGTTATTATAATTATACAGTGTAATGCTGTAGCTATATATAGCTCAGACAGGCATGCTGTAAGGAAGGAGTTTTTACATAATTCATACTTGCAAGTGGAAAGATTTAGAATTAGTTTCAAGTCAGTAGGTGTATGAGATAGGCATGCTGTAAGGGAGGAGTAGTCATATAATTGATGGTATGTTTTCCAAGGTAGAGCAGTCTAACTACGGTCCCCAATAAAAGTACTACTTTGTTACATATTTTTTCCTCTTTCTTTACAGGGATGTAAGTTTTCAGAATTTTGTCTGATTTCAGATTTTTTTGAACTACATGTTTCTGATAGATTTAACCAAATTCCCTTTCTTGCATCGAAGTTTTGTTAATGTTTTACAATAAATGCAGGCTTTCTAAATGTGTCTTCAGAATTTTTCAAACAGTCTGACTTACGTCTTTAATTGCTGTCTAGTATGTAAAAATATCCCATGGTTGTGGACATTTGCTTATTTACTCAGCATGTAACATGATTGCCAGCCATGGAATACAAGTATAATTATGAATCCACACCCCCCCCCCCCCATGGAATATGGTGGTTCTAGTACTACTCCATAGTAGCCGGGCGTCATGCGATATGGCAGCCTGACTGCACGTGCAATACGGTAACTCCCCCACAGACTCCCACTCGTGAACCTTTGCTAATTATCGTATCTCAACTATTTTGGTTGAAATTATTTTTAGAAAATTGATTTAACAACTTACAGGCTGCAATGTTGCCGAAAATTTTAAATGTAAGAATTTAAATTGGTCAATTGTAATGAAATAGATCATAATTTACTTTTTACAGGGGCCAAATCGAAAGAACACCAAAAGGTGAAATCCGCACCATCAGCTGTGGACCAACCTGAGAATAAGAACAAAATGAAAACAAAAAACAAAAATGCACTGCAGTCATTAAAAGGTAGGTTTGTTTGCTATGTCTATACGTGTAGGTTTAAAATGTAGACCTGTAAACTCCCACCTCCCCTGAATGAAGAGATGCAAATTTTATGGACACACCCTTTTATACATTATAGTCTACAGCATCCCTTCTACCAGCAATGGCACAAGGTGACAATTGGCACATCCTCCTTCTGCAATCATCACTGGTTCACCAAAATTCTGTCCTTCATAAAAATGTCTCAAAATGCACTTTACTTTATAGGTAAACAGACACAATCTCCAAAAGAATCCAGTAAACATAAACCTTCAAATTTAGCAAAGTCAGGGAAGAAAAAGAAGAAGCAAAAAGAAACGCCAGCTACGCCAGTTGAAGATTCCGAAGAAGGTGAGTACTGTCGGGACAACAGACGATTGGCATTGACTAAGTGCTGCCTTTCTAACTTACTTTCATTTTACAATCTTAGGCCACACTAAATTAAAAAGTTGGTCTGTGGATTTCCCACACCTTATTTTCTAAAGTGCAAATTTTATTTTTATTTGAAAAATATCATGTCTATAGATCCCGCCCGCATCATTTTCTGTGAAATTCGGGTTGTCTTTTTTTTTTTTTTTTTTTTTTTTTTTTTTAGAAAAATAAATTGAAAGGTCAACCAAAGAAGTTACAGACCATCGAATAGGGAATAGTCTACAGATGTTCATTCCAGTACTTATGTTATGTTGTGCTTAGAAAAGGCTAAAATAGATATCTGAGCAAAGGAGCAACAACAAAGAAGTGCCCTCTCCACATTTTGACTGCAAAATCCATAGATATAAAATAAATTTTCCTTAAAAAAAAAAAAAAAAAAATCGCCCTCCCGCCCCATTTTCTGAAACAGAGAAATCCATAGGCCATTTTTTTTTTTTTAATTTGGTATGGCCTTACCGTCAGACTTAGGCAAAATTTGCAAACTGCTTTGACTTTTTTAGTTTGGTCCCACAGGGATTAAATGGACCCATCTCTTAATGCTGGGACATTGCCACCAGTGTTGCCTCTAGGTGAGGTACCTGGTAATGCTTTTACTACCCCATAATTACGAAATAAAATCATCATGTCAGCACTTTCTCTCAATTTCTCCAGAGGTGTCAGAAGAAGAAGTAGAAAATAATCTAGTGAAGAATGACGATTCAGATAGTGGGTCTATAGAAGAGGCAAAGGGTGTAGAAAGTGACATCGAGGATGAAGAAGCTGAAGATGATAGCGATGAGGGATGTGCGGAAGAAGAAGGAAGCGATGATGATGATGACGAAGGTGACAATGATGAAGATGATGACAAAGAGGATGGTGTTGATCAAAGTCAAGAAGATACTACCACAGGCAAGAAGCGCAGGCAAAAAGGCTCAGAAGGTACACTTAAGCTGGAGTCTGCATTCTGTTTTCATTTTCAATTTGAGCATATTGCTTGATATCCTAAGCTCACATCGATTTTCAAACGGGTTAGTACTGTATATCCACATCCAGACATAAGATATCATCATAAAGAGCTCAGTCTTCTTTTATTTACAGTTTGTTAATATGCCACAACGGCACATATTCTCAAATGTATTCGTCTTTGATACAGGAACGGAAAAGAAGAAGATGAAACTAATGGACTCAAACGATGGTGACGTAGAGTCGGCCTGTAAGTATAGCTGTGTAAGCAGGATATATGTGTGTTTTGATATTGAAAGTGGTTTATTTCTATACTCAATCCATTCCTCTTCATGTTTCATCAACCACATAATCTTTAATCAAACCATGATATAATCCCCACCGTCCTTAGGAAATACAGATGCATTCCTTCCCTAGGCACTTTGGCATTCCTCTGCTACATCGGAAATAAATTGACATATTTTATCTTTCAGTGCCAGGTACAAGTGTAGGATTAGCGCAGAGTATCTTATCGGACACATCATTCAAATCTCTGGAGAGCCGAGTGTGTGAGCCTTCGCTGCGCGCTATCGTGGATATGGGCTTTACCCATATGACTGAGATCCAGGCAAAGAGCATTCCGCACCTCCTTGAAGGAAGGTGAGTCTTGTTGATGTCATAAAACCTTACACATAAGGCGTTCCTTATACACCAACTATATGATTAGTGAGACCTTTAGGACCATCATAAGTAGGGATGAAATGATCTACGGTACTGGGTACTATAAAAATAAAAAGAAGCTAATGGTTGTCTATCAGTTTGGCACACACCCCAGAAGGGCCATTCGCCAACATATTTTCAATCACCCAAGAGTCATTAAGGCCACACCAAAGTAAAATATTGGTCTATTGATTTCCAGCACGTTATTTTAAAAAAAAAAAAAATTTAATTTTTTAAGAAAATTTATTGGTCTAATGGATTCCGCCCGCATCATTTTCTGGAAAATTACATGCCACAACGGATTTTTTTAGGAGCTTACAGGATCGGTCAATAAAAGTGCAGAAATGGCAGACCACTTATTGGATAGGTAAAGATGCCATCAGTTTCATTATTAATTGAAAAGCGAGTTATAAGAAGACACCATGGGGCACCGCACTTTCAGTCATTTTGGTGGTGTGAATTAGTTTAAAAAAGGATGGAAATTTTATATATAAGAGGCAGAATTACTTAATGAATTCATAGTGCCATTAAAGGAGATGTAGGGGTCTTGCAGGAAAAGGTATTTCATTACCAAGTTTTGTAAATTTTGAGAAATTGTCAATATTGTACAGATTCAGTTGGTTGGCAGCCATAAGACGCTTTTTACCTCCAATGGTGAAGGTATATGATGTGGATCCATGTATCAACTTTCCCGCCTTTTTTGGCAATGTGGTGCGAATAGCAGTTTTGGCAGGAGTTATGCGAATAGTGGCTTGGTGGTGCGAATAACCTAGGTGAGGGTGTGCTGATGCAACATGATGAGTGCACAACTCATGGGGGGGCCATCCACAAATAACGTCATGCTGAAGGGGTGGAGGGGGGGGGGGGTCAGACCCAGCAAGACGAAATAAATTTTCCACATACCTTCAGCATTGCAAAATTGGCAAACAAAAACATGACGAGGGGGTCTAAAAAGGTCAAATTTTGCATGATGTCATTTATGGATGGCCCCCGGGAGCCAATCACAGGCTTTTCACTTTTCGAGTTATCAGCAATTTACATTGCTGCATTATATTATAGGCCTATTCTGCACTCAGAAAAAAAGAACATTTTCGGCAAGGGACCCCCTGCCACAAAAAAAAAATTAAAAATTGCCCTCTCCACATTTTGGATATGCAAAATCCATAGACAAATAAATTTTCCTAGAAAAATAAAATAAAAATTTCGCCCTCCCGCCTCTTTTTCTAAAACAGAAAATCCATAGACCAATTTTCTAATTTGGTGTGGCCTAACTCATATATGTTATTTAGATGCATCCGGTGGTTTAATTAAAATTATTGATATATATGAATAAAAGCTCCCCTAATTGCCGAAAAACATACCAGTAGTTTTCCTGGTTTGCTAACCATAACCTTCAAAAGATGTAGAGGTTGTCATAAACATGACCCCCTCAAAAAATGGACACGTAAAATACCTTGTATACAAGGTGGACTGTACCCAGACTTTGCAGTAGCTAATACACACTGTTCGGGTTCCTAGTCCATTTCAAGATATATAAAACCTCGTTGTTCCTGTACACTGCGTGTGTGGTGCTTACATGCGCGGGCACCGACATTGATGTCTAATGAAATACAAACTTGTATGACGTTAACTGTTAAAATGCCCATAAACAAATATCACTCATACACTGTTGCCAGTGGTGCAGGTGTATGGAGATAAACAATCTATCCATATAGGTTAATTGTGTAATTCTTGGCATTCACGGAGTAAAAGGGTAGAATTATTGTCTACCCCCTGCTTTCAAAGGCAGTGGGAAGAAGGCATAGGAACGCAGTTGGATATTATCGGCATATAATATAAGTATATATTGGTTCTCTGATTAAGGCTGATATATGACGAATGTCTACGTCAATATGGACAAAGTAATGAAAGGATGCCCCTTGGTGAGGCCCAGGTACGAGTCTGATGCAAATGTAATTAACCACTAGTGAAGGCTCCTTTGATGATTCCTCAGTCGCACACGACAGGTGTAAATAGAACTGGATGATTAAAATTAATTAATTTAAACCGGACACTGTCATTGACCCCATGGTGAAGGATGGCACATGTTCGTGATCAAACCAACTTATACTGTGATAGGGCTTATTAAACAAAGTGTCTTGTTTCAATTGTTTTTAGCTAGATCATAGCGAGGTGAATTAGGCTTCTAATGATAGGTGTAATTCTATAGTGGTCGGTATTCCCTTGGTTGGTATAGTTTTGTATTGATAGATCTCTCTCTAAATGAAGAGAATGGTGTAAATGATTTACCTATTTATGATATTTTAATGCTACCAAGAAACAGGATAATTAGCTAAAACCTGTCGTCAGCAGGAAACTTAACCCGAAAGTTTTGTGGCGGCATTAAGTGAGTGAACTGATTCTGGTCTACTACGGTAATATTAAATGTGTTTACATGGAGGAGAGTCAATAAAAGTATTGTTCAGTAACTCATGGAGGTACTTACTGATTAATTCCTGATAAAAATCAATAAGTATAAGCATTTTACTACTAAAAAATAGAAAATCAGGAGTTTCCGCGTACTGCGGTAGTATGTATTCAGTATGGCGATGCTTGCCGTTATTGTGGCGCCCTCATTTTTGACTGAGTGGCCAAGTGGGAGAAGATGGGAGTTCTACATATACCCGGTAGAGGGTGGAGTCATTCCTTAGTACTTTTATAGTTCACAGGTCTAACGCTATGGAAGTTAGCTACAGCTGATACGTCCATACCCCTACATCAGAGATCACTGCGGGTCCTGAATCGCCATTCTGAAAATGGGCGAAAATGTAACTTTACCCAGTTCCATCTGGACATGGTCTCAAAAAAAATGTGTTCCCTTTTTCAGAGATCTGCTCGGAGCAGCTCGGACGGGAAGCGGCAAAACGCTAGCCTTTCTCATTCCTGCCGTTGAGTTATTGTACAAACTCAAATTCATGCCTCGTAATGGTGAGTAATATATAATTGTAGAAATAATCACATACAAATACAGACTGGGAATAAATCGTAATTAGGTGAGGCATGTTACATAGAACCAGCTTTCTTGCGCCTTAGACACAAGGTACCCTGTATGGTCTATGCTAACAAAGGTATGCAAATCACAGGTCAAATGCACCTTTGATAGGCACTTGGAAATATTTTCTTAAAAGTTCACAATTTTACCCTCTCATGTGATAGGCCACATTGAATCCTTTTCAGAAAATATTTGATTATGTTTCTATCATGAGTAGATGCCGAGAAATCAATGTGAATGTGGAGTGGTTGGGTAAGCAAACACCTACTATAGATTTGTACTAGCCTGGCAGTGGCTGATTGGCACCAGTCACACTAGGCTGCCTTCCCTCTTTAATGACCTCATTAACAACAGTCACATTGACCCCAAACCTTTTAGGGAACTCTTGTATGGTCTCATGTATACTGTGGAATAAAGGTGGTACCTCATGAATTATATTAGGCCTTCTAATGAACAACTTATTATAAACAAGTATATAGACAGGTAGAAGATCAACTTTGAAAAAGGCAACACATGGGCATTCATCAATACTTTGCTGACAGATAGTGTCTGAACTATGCATATACCTTTCTGTGGGGTGGCAGTGTGATCTACATTGTTGCCATCTAGTGAGCTTCCATGGTATCATTTCTCTTAAGGAAATGGCAGGAATTTAATATCTGTAAAGATGTGGCACCTAGAAAACCCTCTGTGTCCCCTTCAATCTGCCTGTAATTACATAGTTCTCTGTCAAAATGGTCCAGGTCATATGTTTATGCAGAGGGTTCATGAATATTTCAATGAAATCTTTTTAGTGAAAGTTGAACCTTATTTTCAGAGATTTACCATATCAGCTGTGCAAAATGAATAAACTTTTTATGGCATTTAGCTACTAGCCCCATTACAGACCTTTCAAAGTTGATATTTCATGCATTTATATGTACATTAGAGCCTTAGAAAGAGAAAAAAAAAACATAAGAGTCATGTAAGTCAAACTCTGATAGAGTGGCCAATTTAAGTGTGCTATGCTTGACTGCACTTTAGCACTCAGTGCTGCGAGTTTTCCCAAGTGCCTACCTTTGATAGTAGTATGTTCCTAAAGATTTGTGCGAGTTCCTCTTACATGCCACATACTATAGCTTTGGTAACAAAACCCTCGACACTTTCAGTACCATGTACAAAATGTACCGTAAATTCACTCATATAAGCCGCATCCCTCATATAAGCCGCACCCTGACTTTGAGAGTAGGCTGTAAGCCTCAAATAGAGCTTGAAAATTGACTCTTTAGGATTGTTCTATGGTGTAAAAAAAAAAACCTCATATAAGCCGCACCCTCACTTTGGCCTGATTCTGTAAGCCACATTTTAATATGGGTTCTGGTATAAGCCGCGGCTTATACGAGAGAATTTACGGTACTCCCAGTTTTGATATCAAACTACCGAGGTCCACTTCAGCATTGACGTAGGTGGGGGTGGTGTCACGTGAATATTGCATAATTGTCAAACTGTATGCAGCGGTTATGTAGAAAGTATAATCAGACAGGCTTGTATTCTCCAATAACAACGATGATCACTTGCACAGACCTTGACTTGACTGGGTGTGGCATCATTGATATCAGAACTCATGATTGGTGCAGCAAGGTGATATCCGGCAGTAATTTGATTAGATCAAAGTCACTTGGGGGGAGTGGTGCTATACACGAAATAATACAGTATATTATCTTATTTGTGTGTGAACACAGATAATACACGTGCATTTCTGAATCATGGACTGCCCACGCAGGCTACATTACTGGTATATCTTGTCCAAAACACAGGAGTACCGTAAATTATTGTGTATAAACCTGACCTGTGTACAGGCCGCACCCCCACTTTTTACGATGCTAAAAGCGGCGTCTGGGGCTTGCAAAATGAAGGTTTCAGTACTGTTCTATAGTGTTAAATATCCGTATATGAGCCACACCCCTTCTTTAGGCTGATCCTATAAGCCACTCAGCGCTTAAGGTTCGCGTATAAGCCGCATTTAATTACAGTAATCGATAAAAGAAATATGAACTTAGCTGTCAAAATAATGTTAAACGACCATTGCTCACTTATTGCAGGTACCGGGGTGATCATCATTTCGCCAACTCGCGAGTTGTCGATGCAGACATTTGGGGTTCTTAAGGAGCTGCTCAAATATCACTGTCACACATATGGACTGGTTATGGGAGGCACCAACCGACAGGAGGAGGCCAAGAAACTCTCCAAGGGCATCAACATACTGGTGGCCACGCCGGGCCGCCTGCTCGATCACCTCCAGGTCAGTTCCATAAAGTTATAAGCCTATAGGGGCCGCATAGTGTAAAATCATTTCCTATGAAATGGTAATGACGTTTACAACAGAAAATGAAGAAAGAGAGAGAAAAAATTAAATGATACCTGAAATTGATGAATACTGGTGTTGTTAAAATCAGAGACCGGTAGCTCATGATTCAGAACAATCTGAGTAAGTGTTATGTAATCCTTAATAGAAATATTTATTTTCTACTACATATTAATGTATCATGTCCTAAATTAGCGTTTTTTGTATGCCGTCTACCAGTTCTTGTTGAAAGGAGTTGAACATAAATTGTAAATGAAGAGGACTATATTTTTGGTTTTGTCTAATAATTTCAGAACACAGCAGAATTCATGTTCAAAAACCTACAATGTTTAGTTATTGATGAAGCTGACCGAATCCTCGATATTGGCTTTGAAGAAGAAATGAAACAAATAATTAAAATCCTGCCAAGTAAGTGACGTTGCATGTGTCTAAATTGTGTGTACCTGTGTTGGTTGTATTTCAATATACCCTCTCACAATTAAACATAATCAAGTTAAATATACTGTGTATGCATTAGTGGACAGTATTGCTTTAAGTTGAAATTACAGGATGTGATTTGTCCTATATCTGTAGGATTTACTAGTTTTGGTCCCAAAAGTTGACCCTTGTAATTTTCAGAGATCCATTAAGATTTCTTTTTGAACATTTATTGGGGGGGGGTGTCTTTGATATTTTGGGGCTGATCAAGTACCAACAGAGCCATTGTGACCGTCTGATAGAGTTTCCTATACGGTTGCCAAAATAAAACCCCTTTAAATAACAACCAGTTGAGGGCATATCTGAATTTCACTCTGCCGAGAAAAAATGAGAGCATGACATACAAACTCTATCATGTATCTTTTAACAAAGAAATGTATCATTCCATCTCCAGAGCGGCGACAAACTATGCTCTTCTCAGCAACACAGACAAGAAAAACCGACGACTTAGCGCGAGCATCATTAAAGAAGGAACCACTGTATGTTGGTGTTAATGACCAACTCTCCTCTGCCACTGTAGCCGGACTAGAACAGGTAAGGATGTGTTGCCCCAATAATCATTTTGAATTACTGTAATACCCCTCGCATCGGGCGTGAAATGTGTGCCTAAACGCCCTTGGTATCGCCTTGCTCATGGGTTCAGCAATATCACTAGTCACCAAGTTATGCAAGCTATACAAAAATTGAAAGATGTCATAGGAATGATATACATGTATAACCTCAGTGGTCACGTTGTTCAGAGGTTGGCGACTCTGGGGGAGGCACACTCATTCCTCACATGTATCATAAAATGTAAAAGAAAACATGAACTTACGCCTTGAAGAGATTCATTATTTGAGGTAGAAATTAAATCGTCATTTTGTTCCAGGGCTATGTGGTATGCCCCACAGACAAGCGGTTCCTGCTCCTCTTCACCTTCCTTAAGAAGAACCGTAAGAAGAAGATGATGGTATTCTTTAACGCCTGTATGTCCGTCAAGTACCACAGCGAGCTGCTCAACTACATTGACATGCCTGTCATGTGTATACACGTGAGTTACTCCTTCTTACACCTAGAATAGACATATAGTGGTACATTGACATGCCTGTCATGTGTATACACGTGAGTTACTCCTTCATACACTCCCCCTGCGGAGTGGGGACCTTCATGTGAGGGCATGGAGGAGCAGAATAACTTCATTGGGAGTCCATGAAGGAGGAATTTTCCTTCTATTCTACCAGTGGACATACCAGATTTGTAAAAGGCGACAAACTTGGGGTTTCTTCTGGCATGGGGTGAGCGTGTGGGCAGCTGGTGTCCATATGCGCGGGCCCAGGCCTACATGCTTCTCATTTGCCATTGGATTCCCCCTCAGTGAACCACGTCTGAGTGATCAAAGGCCGTGGTTTGTCTGGCCCTGCCTATGGGACCAGGCAAATAAAAGAACACTTGCTATCCTTCGAAAAGAGTAGGGGAATGAACCCCCGGTAGCGGTTTTCCCCCTCACCCCTCCTCATAGATTCGGTCATTCCTCTCATAGATTCGGTCATTCATAGATTCGGTCACTGCTGTGTCTGGCAAGCAGCATATAAATACCTGTCCAAAAAGAAAAGAAAGGACTTGATGTCCGAGAAACCTTGAATGTCTGAGTTCCTAGATGGCCCCCGGACGTAAAACTAAACAAACAAACAAACAAAATCCTTCATACACCTAGAATAGACATATATAGTGTTGCATTGACATGCCTGTCATGTGTATACACGTGAGTTACTCCTTTATACACCTAGAATAGACATATATAGTGTTGCATTGACATGCCTGTCATGTGTATACACGTGAGTTACTCCTTCATACACCTATAATAGAGACATATATAGTGGTACATTGACATGACTGTCATGTGTATACACGTGAGTTACTCCTTCATACACCTATAATAGAGACATATATAGTGGTACATTGACATGACTGTCATGTGTATACACGTGAGTTACTCCTTCTTACACCTAGAATAGATGTATAGTAGATATTTATAGTTACGTATTACCCACCTAGATTTATTAACATTGTCAGAAGTGTGAAATATGCTCACACTATTACATTGGCATACTGTCATACTGTTCATCATACAGAGTAGGCCTATGCCCCATTACCGTATATTTGCCGTGAAGAGCACACATAAGCTCGCACACCCTCTTTTTTGGCCAATTTCTATTAGAAATAACCTATATTTCTTCATTTTTAGAGCCCCATCAAAATCCCTCAATACACGCAGATGGCCATAGAAATGCCCATTCCCTCCATTCCTCTTATGGTTCTCGCGCATACCTTTAGGGGGCGTCACCGGTATACATTTGATTCACATGATGGTCACTAGGTGGCAGGACGGTAGCAGTAGTTAGCCTGCATTCTTGTGCAGAGATCATCGTCGCCCTTTTGCAGAAAGGTTGACACTGACACTGCAAATTACCATAATCTCCTGCCAAGTAAGGCGTACCTTATACGCGGGGATAATGATTGTTACTGGATCCGCAAGGGGTACACCATGACCATTCCTGATATGCTGCACTCCTCCTTAATCATAATAGTATGTAGACAGAGAGACCCTGTCCCCGCCCTCCTCACGTCCTAAAGGAGGTCATGAAACTACGACTAGGAGTATGGGGACCCTAGCTACACTCTTTTTTCTTTTTTTTGTATTTCGGAAAGTTCATTTAGTAGAGCAAAATTTTTTTTTGTTTACCAAATCCTAAAGCTAGGTGCATCATATACGCAAGGTGCAGTTCACCTTATACGTGGGAGATGATGGTGCTGCAGGAGGATGGAGGGGTAGTCATACACATACACAATATTTTGCAAACTGTACTAGAATCACGGGGGGCGGGGGTCCTGAGGGCCCCTAGGACCTTGGCTTTTGAATTTTTGAGAATCATTCACTTGTCCACAAACTTTGGGTGCGGCTTATACACAGGAATTAAGGGTACCGGTAATTCATCCTACCGAGGTAGCTTGATATCAGGCTGAAAGGCTAACTAGTGTACTTCATTCTGAAAACCAATGTGGTAAGTGATAGAAAAACAAATTAGAATGGAACCCCAAAATATGGAGCTCTCATTCGACTATCCAACAGATTAAGAGTTCATTTTAGAAGTAGGTTATGTAACAGGTTACGATAAAGATGCGTCTTAACTCGTTATACAATGATTGCAGGCAGATATTTTTAACCAGACCCAAAAGCCGATTGAGGATTATAGATCCATTCTTAGATGTCAATGGTCTATGCCCAGACTTCGGCTTAACTTTTTAACACCAGACCAGAATCAAGGTTTTATCTCTTCTATTTATATGCAGTAAATCTTCGTGTATTAGCCACGCCATATACATGTAGTTGTACACAGATCAGAGGGTTTTTATGGTTCATGGTTAACGGGGCTTTCCCAAAGTCAGAGTGTGCCCTGAAGGCGGGGTAGAATTACACTACAATTGTTTAAAACTGCTCAAAACCATGCACTTGTGTAGGATTTGACTTGTACATAAATTTAGATGTATTCGCAAGGTTTTACTGTAAGTATATACGGGACCACATCCAACCTAAAATCTGACTTGGCTCCGCCGGGGTATCTTGGGCCTGTCGTCCGCGTGGTGACTTCAAAGGACCATCAACATCATCAACCTTTAACCCCTTTAAAACAGATGAACCTTCGACCGTATAATATAGATGAACCTTTGACCTTGCCGTACCTCCTGTATACCCAACCTAAAATAAAGTTTCAACTTAAGCGTCTATATCTATAGTATATGCAATTATGAAAGCGATCTAAAGCGATGGTTGAGAACGAATGAGTGAAACAGAAAATATTCAATTGTGACGTCAAGTATAGACCAGTGATGAGAGTGGATATTGTCTACGTCATTGCTGGTACCAGTGAGTGTTTTATCACTTCCTACGTCCGCTGGTTACATACAGCAGCCAGCAGCTGCTCCTTTGGTGCGTATATGGGAGAGGGAGGGGTGCTGGAGGTGCCTCCGGGCTAGTATAAAGCTGGGGGATGTATGATACACGGAAGGTCTCTTTGACAAACACCTTCAGTGGGATAAGTGGCAACAGGCTTTAAAAGGGGCCCACTCTCTGTTTTAAAAGACCCTCTTAGATGTGTTTCAAGTATGGTGTGGCCATTTTAGTGTGAGAAGACAGACACATTATGATGTACAGGGAATGTGAAAACTACTTTTGTATCAAATTGAGCTGGTCCTTATCATTCTTCAATCGACATCCTAGTCTTAGCGCTTTCGCAGAAATGCAATCCATTGTGGAGAATATATTTACTTTTTTAAAGAAAAAATGCTTAATGTTGAAAAGCAGTCCATTAATCATGTCAATTCCATTAGTGTTCCTTGTGGTCATACAGTACCAGAACGCTGTGGTCAGATTTAAGATGTGGTAGTTAATGCTGCATGCGTAGTTTCTCCTTTGTGCATTACAGTCGGCCCTTGCTTCCTCGACCCTTTGATTCCTCAGATCCCTCATTACCTCAGACATAGTATCTGCAACTCCCTCTATATATTCTATTATATTTGGACTTGAATCCTCGGATAATTTGCTTCCTCAGACAATTTCCCTTGCATTTTCAAAATCTGTAGAAGCAAGGGCATCTTAGTGACATAAATGACTTAATTACAACGTGCACTTATCTTGCTCCTTATGGTTAATTATGTGTAGTCACCCTATTGATCTATATCACACGCATCAGAAGACTAAGACCAGGCAGCAAGGCAGTCTCCACCTCAAAGCTTGTCTTTGATGTATAGAAAACATATGTGTCTGTATCGGTTTCCATCCTTTTATTTTACATTACTGAGAGTTTTTGCGCACGATTTATAAGCACCACACAAGAAGTTCGGTTAGCACTGGCCGTTTCCACATACCCTATTAACATTCATTTTGACAGACCTGCCGCAGTCTGGCTTCCAGATGGTTGGCACAATAGGGTTCAACAGGTAGATAAGATAGCCTGCCTGAACGAAAATCACTTTTATCTCTTCCAGACTTGCTTTCCATTATCTTGAAATTCCTTCCCATTCGACCTAAAGAGAAGGTATTATTAGGTTGAGCACTATAAAGCCCTTTTCTGTCTGCTTTAGATTTGTACTCCAGACTTTTTATCACTGTGTCAAAAGTGAAGGGGTATTTTGGTAACAGAACCAATGAAGAAAACTCTTGCTACTCTGAAAGGAGTTATCAATAGAGTATTAGTACGCCTTGAATCTCTAGACTTTCCTACTGACACTGACAGATACTTTTGAAATCATCTTCATTTTCTCCAGCTGTGCTCCTATTTATAGCCTTGGGTTTGTCCGCCATGCCTTAAAAGAGTAGCACTTGTGAGACTGAGCTTGAGTCTGTGGGGAGCAGTTTAAACTGCTCAGGCCAGGTGGGTCTGAACTGCTCACCTTTTCAGGCTGCTGCTGCTTCAGCACGTGTGATGGTTGTGGGGTCTTTATGAGCTGGTTGTCTTGGGTAGCTCAGTGAGTAGTAAGTTTGTTTTTGTTTGTTTGTTGTTGGGTTTTTTTAGGGGGGAGGGGGCACTTTCTCCCTCTAGGAGTGGGTCCATGGGCAGCTCTTCTGTGAATGTCGACAAGCAGCTCCCGTTTCCTGATGAATTACAACTGCCCACAAGAGCTCAAATGCCAGAAGAAATAGGAGAAAAATAGCAGTGACCTTCTCGTTCTAAGATTTATTCATTTGGGGTCTGTACAACAAAGAAAGCATGTGAGCTTTTGTAATGCTTTATTGTCTCTAAACACATAATTGATTGCCTATATGAAAGCAATTTTCACTGACCTTTCATTGGTACTTTTCTTTTCGCCACTGTCTGTCTTTCTAAGCTCCCTTGCAATGTCTTTTTGTTTGTTTTTCATAGAATGGTAAACGGAGGGATATGCAATTCTAGAACATTTGATAGAAAAAAACCCAACTAAGTCTTTTTCTATTTTCATATATGTTGTAATAGGAACCTGAGCATCAGCTGGGGTGTATGCCAGTGATATTGCCAATTTGCTAACATCTCTCTAAGCTCTTAAGTCGTGGGGTTTCTCCCTTTTTTCTGAGTCATGTGTTTTGATTTAGATGATACAGCCAGTAAGTCAACTCTCCATCTCAGCTACATCTTTTCTTTGTACCTATGTATACACCATGGTAAAACAGCAAGCCTTCTGGTACGACTAATATTTCTGGTATGAGAATGAAATTGGCATGGCTCGCTTTGTGGCTTATGTGATATAATACAGGATAGGTAATTCCCCTGTGGAAGTGGCTTCTATACATAAGTAGGGATTTAAGTGGTGTTGTACCTAGGATCGGTAGGACATGATTTTACATGACTTAAATGATGAACCTCTGTCTAAACTTGTTTATAGCTTCATCAGTTCATGTGGAGTCTGTGCTGTACTTTGTCGTGGCTTCATCGATTGACATGATTCCAGCCGTGTACATTTTTATCGCGGCATCTGTTGACATGCTTTCTGTGCTGTGACTTTTTGTGTATTCCCAGTTGACATGGCTTCTGATCTGAACCAAGGCTCCTAGGAGTGGCTTCACTATTTTAACATGGCTATTCTCATGTACCTTGTAGTGGCTTCAGTATTGGCCCGGCCTGGCTCTTGGGATGATTGACCTGGGTGGTGGGCACCTTAGAACACCTCCGGCTTCCCCACATCTACACATACCTATAAACCACCTGCTGACCATAGATCACCCTAGAGCTTAATCACCCAACCATCTGGAGCCGCTCCTTCATTTTCCTCACAGTTTTAGAACAAAAGCGCAGAACCTGGGAGAAAACTATACAGGACCTTAACTTTAGTATGTAGGCCCGCCTCTAAAACTCACAACACTCATAACACATGCCACCAACAGTCAACATCCATTACATAGAGGGGACTAAGACACGTGAAGTTTGTTATTTCTGATGTTTTCCCTTATTTCTGCCTTTGCCTTTCTACTCTTATGTTACCCCTTGAGGTGGAGCAGGGAGAGAGGCGCTGATTCGGTGGCTTCGTTGGTGAGGTTTCATTTTTGCCTACATTCACTTGATACACATGCGCCTCAAATACTAGAAGGGTTAGGCGTAAGGGAAAAAGCGATGAGGCTAAGGGTCTAATGGACTGCAGGGGGGTATCAGCGAAGGGTACAGGGTGGAGGTGATTAGATGGGTGGTGTGGGGAGTGCCAGGTGAGTGGAGCAAAGGTGTAGGGGCAGTACAGGGGGATAGTTAGTGCTCCGGTGGTGTCAGGCCTGCCCACCCGTCATCCCTGTCATCACCAGTTGGCCTCTCAGTTACCACGTGTTGAGGTTGCTATGGAAATGGCAAAGACGGTCGAGGAAGGGGGGGGGGGGCGGCTAGCCACCAAGCAAAATGCAGAATAGAAACTGGAAACTAGAAGTCATTTCGCTCGATACCTTATTACATGATATGTATTAGGTGCAAATTCAATATCCCCGACCTTCTATTCCAGTCCATTGGCGACTGAAAGGAAATATTCTGACTGTTGAAATAACCCAGTAGTGTCCTAAGGTCAGAGCAGTGGTATTTCATTTTTGGCCAGGAGAATTTTAACCTTACATAATCATAGGACCTTTCTTGGGAGCAAAAGAAAACAAAAACAAAAAATAGTTATAACAGACTATACTGATCAGAGTTCCCCGAGTTCTCCTCAATCCTCCCAAGAATTCCCATCAATGTAAGTAAATGTTCACCAAAAAAAACTGCCCATGCTCTCAAATAGGGGTGCTGCCACTACTTGATGGGTCTTAGGAAAATGATAAAAAGTTAGCGTATGTAGAAAGCAGGGTAACTATGTGTAAGAACTAATAAAGGTGATTCCCACAGCGTGACACACGAGCCCTGAGCAGGATTCCTCCAGGGTTGTGAGTTGGTGCCTAGTATCTTCATCTTTTTTCCCCTTGGGGTTCTGAGGTGTTTTTCCTTCACCCACTTGCCGAAAGTACTTTACAGCAACTGCGTTCTAGGAGCAAACCGCTTTGGCCTTTCCTCAGAGTCTGTATTCAGGTACACTGGGAAGACATTTGTTATCGCTCTTTTGTGTTTCTTTTTCATGGTTTGAAACCATGTACCAAGAGTTGTGTACTGCAGGGGTGTCGGAAGCATTAACATGACACAGAGGAGGGAGGTGGGGGGTGTACCTTAACTGGGGCGTGTTTTATACATTCTGAGCATTGTAAGCGAAACTCTTTGAATTATGTAAATGGTTTGGGGCATGTCGTCAAGAAAGATTTTCTGTCGTTTTATGCCAATTAGGGAGTGAATGACTAATTCCCTCTGTAAGTGTATATACCAAATAGAGAAGTCTGTGTGTGGTGCACATATGCGCGGGCACTGACACATTCCTCTGTGAAATTGTGTAATGTAGTTCTCGCCATGAATATGACCTCAGCTGTCAAAATGGCGTTAAACATATATTACTCACTCACTCACTCACTCATCCCACTGTCATATTACCAGTATCTCCCTCCCACCATCTATCCCCATACAGCGATAAGATGGCGTCAGGCGGCTCAGGGGTAGCTGGTAAGGAGATGATAAATGATATCATCCACAAATCACCCAGCTCCATCCCTTATGTGAAGAGGGCCTGTAATCGTAGCATAAGGTTGTTTTACTGCCATGTCATCACAGGTTGGCAATAACTGGGCTTTAGTGGTGCCCACTAGGGACTGGTGGTAGAGGTGGTGAAGGGTGAGCCCCAGGTAGACATGTACCATCAGGTCTGCCTAATGGGCCTTACATACAGCCTACCACCATGCCATCTGATACCTCCTATCTACATGATTCTGTATCATAGAGCTGGGTAAGGATGTCTATGTTATATCTTCACCCTAGTGTTGATAGAGATGTCTGTGCTATCTTCACCCTAGTAACATTACCTGGGACTCCTCCTGAAATGATTATGTTGTGATTTATGCATACAGGTAAGGCGGGGTCCAACTCATTAGTTTTTTTGTTTTTTTTCTCTCATGTGACATAAGACCTGCATGTTCTTAACCGTATTAATGATCTAAACACCAGTAGCTCAAATACTTATCTAACAAGCCCTGTATATCCTGGATGTTCTGTATGGGTGGAGGGGGTCCCAGTACCACTCATCATAAAGAGGAGATGAGACCCTTCAGTCCATAAACCTAATGATGTGGAGTTTTTACTGGTGTACCTAACTGTAGACTATTAGACTACTTCCTACTAGGACAAAGTGGAGTTGTGCATCTCTTAGAAGGCTGTTGCTGTGAGATGCCATAGCTCCTGTCGTGTCTAGTATCAAAACAGATAATTTGAACGTATAGTTGCAAAAAAGTCATACGTATACTCATGTCGTTAGGTGTAGTTCATTGGCAAAAATTAGGGAACGTTCACTGCAATAACTTCTGTAGGAAGGAAGTGGATTTTCAGCAACCAAATGTGGAGGTTTTGGCGCATGGGGATGGGAAAAAAAAACATAAATTTAACTCATCTTTGGTGAAGCAGGTGAGAGGAAATTGATGATCCGATTTGACATGGAAGGCAAATGGTATAACTTTATCTGATTTAATCTTATGCCTAAGGTCACTAGGCAAGAGATATGATAGGAAACTCGGCTTGGGAGTTGGGTACAAGATTATTTCGAGGAATTGATAAAAGGAAGGGGTAACAATTTGAAATGTTGGCCCTTACAAGAGAAGACCCATTTACATTTCACTGTAGACCTTATTTTTCGCCTTCCATATTACCTCTATATGGACACATTCCTTATGGCAGTAGTTACGGACTGTCAGCACACCCCCAAAATCCGGTCCCCTTACCAGCAGACCGGAAGTCGGCATGGTCTCCGGAAGTCGGCCTAGTTTGTGGTGGAAACATGGCAGATGAAAACCCAGTGCCAACCCTGACTTTAAGGGGAAGACAGGTCCGTCCCTGACTCCCATGTCTTTTAAATCAAATACAGCTCAACAAAGAAGAGCTATTGGGGCCTTGCAGGCGCAGGCCACATAAAATGACTTTTTACAACGTCTCATTTCCCTCTAGACTAAAGTCTAAAGACGTAACGTATTGCTAACCACACAGCGACTCAGTGACTAGCATCACCTGACAATGACTTTGCCAGTCTTTGGGGTGTTGGTCAACATGGTTAGCAGTATATTAAAATGACAGTGATGCGTTTTGATTTTTGGCCACTTTGACCTCATTTTTCTTCACACCCTAGGTCGGAGGCCTAGCCCCCCCCCCGACCTGCTTTCCTCTAGCTTGACGTCAAGTCTGGATGGTCCCAAACGAGCCTTACGAACGCCAGAAAGCCTTAGACTCCTCTGTACCCACTGGAAATCTTGCGAGACGTTAAAATTTGAAAATATTGCCCATGATAATATATTGTAAGCCACCCTTTTGTTAAATCTTAGCTCGGACAATCTTTACTTCATTCTACATATATAATCATCTCCATCATGGCAAAGCTGTGTTTGAGAGGATGTTTGAGTTGGGATGGCTGTTTCCATGTGTCCGTCTTTCTCTATCAAAGCTGCTTCCTTTGCCTCATTCCCACCAATTTACCAGCCGACATTTTGTCACTAGAATCTCGTCTGCTTCACGTCACTCTTACAGCGCCTGCACCTTGTACTATAACTGCCCCCTAGCCGTCAATGTCGCTGTAATGGTGCCATCCTTCGGCCTTCGCACACACTAGCGGCGGCTAATTACAAAGTTCCCTTTTATTGCTCACTACCTAGCCGCCAGTGGTGCTTCTCTTCTCGCCCTCATGTTCTTAGTAAAGGCCGGGGTCGGAGCTGTCGTCTGCCCCAGAATGTGTGAGATATGAAGAGATTCTCCATGAAAACTTAATCACACCCCATGCTCCCCCTGACGTCTGTAGCCTGCTCCAGGCTACAAAGTTGGGCAGGCTGTGATCTAATGGCAATAAGCTTTGAATCTAGTCGGACCTACACCCACTTCTCTACCTTACATCCCAGCTCATCAAATACCTCTTCTTCCTCTTAAAGCTTTTACGCGTATTATGAAGATTGGATGGTCGTTGGTAACCATATAACCATATGGATAACTATGACAGTCGGTGTTTGATACAGAGGAGTAGCGAAGCAGGTCACTATTGACACCTCACCACTACACATTGAAAGAACAGTCAGGGTTTGAAAGTTTACTACAATGTGTAATGGTTGGGGACAAAGCTATCTGATCATAATGAAGTTTCCAATCTTATGGTGAAGTCTTGATTGAAGGGCCCCAAAATGATTTCCCCTGGTTTTGTATGTATAGGATATGTGGTTGGGTTGAGCGCTTTTCTAAGAAGAGTAATCAATAATATATATGTGTGTGTGTTGGGGGGTAATCTAAGTAAGCCATACCCTTGTAGATTTGGTCGGTAGGAATATGGATGGGTTTACAGATATTGTCCCCCTGCACCCCTCCACCAACTCTAGTTGTATAACTATTGGTATGTGTACAAAGTAACCGCTATTGTTATACCTGGTGGCCCTTACTAAGATGGTCACATGGATCATCCTTTCAGTCTCTACCGCTTTACATGTAGATAGATAGGACCGTGACAAGAAGAAAGATTCAGTACATGTAGTCTGAGACTAATGGGGGGGGGGGTGGCAAAATGCTATTTTAAATGTGCATCCCTGTGCTCCTGATTAGATCTTTTATTGTCCCTGTCCATTTGAGTGGTCAGGGACTTTTAGGAGGACTGCGAATTTGCACAGTATGAAATGGAATAGTCTGGGTCACTAACTAACCATACTATATGTATGCTTTGAATTGTGATTGAAGAGTGAGACAGTCAGGCTACATAGCCAGACAGCTAGGCCACCAGCTTTTACCTTGCTGTGGCTCTATTGAACAATGGCTCTTGGGGTGCCCATCACTAATCCCTATGTTTGGCCTAGCTGTGAATTTAGCCTCTCACATTGCAATAGACTCTCCCTACAACCCTCCTCTACTATGGTCCCTTATAACCCTTACATGACTGCATAGTGCTATAACAAACCACCCCCCCCCCACTCCCCACACTGTAAAAGTGTGTGTTGAACTTACACTGTCTAGCTTCTCTCCTCCCCCCTCCCTACACTGTAAAAAATGTGTGTTGAACTTACACGTTCTTGCTCCCCCCCTCCTTACACTGTAAAAGAATGTGTGTTGAAGTTACACTGTCTAGCTTCTCTCCACCACCACCCTTCTTCCTACACTGTAAAAAAATGTGTGTTGAACTTACACTGTCTTGCTTCTCTCCCCCCTCCCTACACTGTAAAAATGTGTGTGTTGAACTTTCACAGTCTAGCTTCTCTCCACCACCACCCTCCCTACTCTGTAAAAAAAAAATGTGTGTTGAACTTAGAGTCTTGCTTCTCTGCCCCCTCCCTACACTGTAAAAAATGTGTTTAACTTAGACTGGCTAGCTTCTCTCCACCACCACCCTCCCTACACTGTAAAGTGTTGAATTTACACTGTCTAGCTTCTCCCCCCCCCCCACACCCTACACTGTAAAAAAATGTGTTGACCTTAAACTGTCTAGCTTCTCTCCACCACCCCCTCCCTACACTGTAAAAAAAGTGTGTTGAACTTACATTACCTTGCTTCTCCCCCCCCCTCTACCTACACTGTAAAAAATGTGTGTTGAACTTACACTCCCGGACCAAAATGCAGTAGAAAATCAGTATTTAAACAGTAGAAAAACAGTGTGGTGTGACAGTAGTGATTCAGTGTGAAAGCAGCATCAGAAACAGTACCATATCAGCATCTACTGGCATTCTACTGCTCAGCACACAGAACATGGCAGTGGTGGTTCAGTAGCAGAACAGTAGTATTAGCAGCATGCAAGCAGTATTGAATCAGTTGTCCCAATTATGTAAATGAGATGGCAGCATTTAAACACTATCTACTTATTTAATGCTGCATGACCATATATGGGGTTGGGGCAGTGTTCAATCAGCACTACTGCATGACTGCTGCTATAGCAGTAGGGTGAGCAGTAGATCATACTAAAAACTACTGCTGGGGGCAGGTAGAAGCATAAAAGGAGCAGCCGCTGCTTTAGTACTGGCACTACCAATGCCTTTCTAGGTGGTCCTTGCTGGATTTGAACTTGGGATCTTCTGATTACTGTACCAACGCATTAACCCCCTGAGCCACCACCCCATCAGATATGTGGAGCTGTCATTACTCCCTAGAAGTGCATGCAACTCATATAGGAGGGGGGCAGTATTGATTCAGAAGTACTAGGTAACTTCTATCATAGAAGAAGGTAAGAGTAGGCATGTCTGATAAAGTACTACTATAGTAGAATGCCTTGCATTTTATTGATGTTAAGGTGATAAGACAGCGGCTTTGTAATTATCAATGATACATGTATACTATGTAGGGAAAAAAAGTGGCATGATGGTGACCAAAATAATACTTGATGATTCAGTACATTTATGCCCTACATAAAGTCAGTGACTAATTCCTTGCTTTCACACACCCCAACATTATGTGTATCCATTACTGGCACTCAATAACATAATCATATGCAAAGGTATAATTATGCTTTTCTTAACAAACACTGGATAGTTTCAGAATTTCATAACTGAATCTTTTGATTACTGTTCACAATCATACTGAAATTCACACTATGGACTGTCTCAGAAGCATCAGGTCAGTAGCCCAATAAATAATCGATGAATGGACAGAGCGATACCAGTAGATAGTCAGTAGACTACTGCACCTATGCTGCTGCACAGAGTATGACATTTTTGGTATCTATTAAGATTCAGTTGAGAGTCAGTAGACTACTGATTCTAGCCTTAAAATGCAGTGCATACTCAGTTGATAGTCAGTACACTACTGAGTCTATACTGAAAATGCAGTGTAGAGTCAGCTGTTTTGGAAGTATTTCAGCAGTACCTACTGCAAAATGCAGTTGTTGATCAGCATATTCTCAGTAGCTACTGATAGGAGAAGTAGATACTGCCTTCTGGTCCGGGCTGTCTAGCTTTTCTCCACCACCACCCTCCCTACACTATAAAAAGTGTGTTGAATTTACACTGTCTAGCTTCTCCCCCTCCCTACACTGCAAAAAAATGTGTGTTGAACTTACATTGTCTTGCTTCTCCCCCCCCCCTCCCTGCACTGTAAAAAAATGTTTGTTGAACTTACACTGTCTAGCTTCTAGTTATATTGGTCTTTAAACATAGAAATAGTCATTGATTCAGTTAAGCAATTAGTCTATATATGATAATAGTTACTCACTATTTGTCAGCAATTAGTCAAAATATGTCATTGTCTACTCACAGTTTGTCAGCATTTAGTCAATGCGTGTCAGTAATTACTCACTATTTGTCAGTGATTAGTCACTACCGTAATCTCCCGTGTATAAGGCGCAGCCCGCATATAAGGTGCACCTAGAGTTTTGGAAAATTCTCAAAAAAATGAAAAATTTATAACTTTGGTTCAAAAACCTATGTGAAGCTTGGGCCACCCCAGACCCTCCTGGGGCCCCTTATGTCCTATTATGACCAAGGGGGCATGTAAGATATCAAAAGAAAGGTCTCCCTCTTGTGGATCCAATGAGAACTAACCCCCCCCCCTCTCCCATATAAGATGCGCCTTATACGCAGGAGATTATGGTATATGTCAGCAATTAGTCAATATATGTCAGTATTTACTCACAATTTGTCATAATCTTAAACCTTTGAGGCCAACTGACATTACTCATTTGAAGTAGTGATGAGCCAATTGTCATAAAGGACAGGGACTTAGCACTCAGTGCTACGACTGGGACATTTTTATTTTAAAGAGTTTGAAAAAAAAAGCTGCCACCAGACCTGCCAAAATGGTGTTATTGTAATTGGCACGATGGGAAAATTCATCCTTTATCAACCTTAGATTGTGCTAAGTATGGGAAAGGAAAGAGTCGTATTTATCTCCTATTTTTATTGAAAATATTGGTTGATGAAAAGAAGCAATAACATTATTATGAAGTTCCTACATTTCCAGAAGACGTCTTACGTAGAAGCATAATACTTTGTGGTATATATTATATGTTTGCCATTTCAAGTGCAATCATTTCTTACACCTCCTTTTATTTATGTTACTTTTGGCACTGGTTTTATTTCCTCGATTTCCTTCACCAGCAAAAACGCATCACCAGAAGCGAGTGCCGCTTGAAATGTCAGAAGTCATGGTGAATAGTGGTGGTGTGTATGGATGGATGAGGGGGGGGAGGGAGGGCGTTTCTGAAGGGCAGAGTTTTAGATGTAAAACAAGCTGGCCATAATTCTACCTACCTGTGCATACCTACCTGCCTCCTGCTTCACCACCCTAAGCTCTTCCTACCCAATTTCCCAAATTCCTGCTGAAGCTGTTCTTACTTACAGCTTCTGTTTGCTAGCTATCTTTTTCTGATTGCAACCACTCAACATTATGGGATGCTCTTCTGTAGACAAGAAGGTTCCAAATTCTGCTCCAACACGTTTACAAAATGTAAGTCGGTGTATACCCCTCTGCGTACCTTTCCATGGACCTCATCGTCCCTAATACAATCATGTAGCCTATTATGAACCTGCTATCCTCCCTCTATTTTAATACAAGACCTTAAAACGCTGATACTGAAAGCATAATGATAGAATGCATATATGGAAATCAGATTTTAGGTAACACAAAGTGGCAATTTGGACGTGCCTAGCACTGTCACCACAGGGGATGTAAGAGTGGGGGTGTGGATGGGGGGTCCCCCATGTCACATGTCAATTTTAAGAAATGGTTATGTCACATGTCACTTAAATCCCCATGTCCCATGTCACCTCTAAGAACCTCTCATGTCACATGTCGATTTTAAGAAATGGTTATGTCACATGTCACTTAAATCCCCATGTCCCATGTCACCTCTAAGAACCTCTCATGTCACATGTCGATTTTAAGAAATTGCCATGTCACCATGTCAAATTTAGTGGTCCACACCCATAAGAGTCTTTATCATCGACTCTTCCACCGATAGTCATGGTATCGACTTGGGTGGTTACCCGTATAACACCACGGTCATTGTGAGGTGTTAACTAGCTCATAACGTAGAGAAGAGGTGCTCCTTGGCGCTTTATGGCTAGCCAAATTATGACATATAAGCCACACCACAGCTCCCAGCCAACCACAGGTGTCACGCATGTGGTGCTCTGGAAAGCCTTTGCCCACACAGATAGGAAATCCCAACTGTTCTGGTGGTGTTTTCTAGGGATAAGATCCGGATCACTGAACAAAAAGTTAAATGTTACTTTTGTGTGGCACCTCTGGTGCATGCTACATACACATTACAATAGTCATTAATAGCATGAACTCACAAAGGTCGTGCAAACAAAGACTGTATCTCAAAGCCTATGTTGGCTCAACCATAAGTTGAGTCTAAACCATTGAGTCACTGGCTAGCGCTCTAGAGCTGCTCACAGCAAAACAACTCAGGTAACTAACATTGGCGGTCCGGAACGTAGCATGGGGCGCCGAGCTGCAGTGTTACTGATAAATGCTCTGAGGGCGAAGGTATGCACATTGGGTGTGTGTCTACTGGTCAAAGTAATACTTGTAAATGTCAGTGTATTACATACTGAAAGACACTACTCCAGCAGTAATCAGTATACGATCACTTTTCGTAATGATGTACTTATATCTATGACTTTTAAGGCAGCCTAGTACATCTGTTCTAATGAGAGAGTGATAGGTTTAATGAAGAGATTCCCCCAAGGCTTGTGGTCCCGGGCTTATTGCAAGAAAGTGCACCTCGTCCTAGAAACTCAAAGGCATGATTTATGAAAATGCAGCATTTATTACATTGCATTGTCTTACCATTCACGTATATTCAGTATTCATGATTCTATAATGTAAATAGGACAACAACGGGTCCGGATAGATCTCTGTTTCTCTTGTATTCGGAAGTCTTGCCGCAGTGTTTTCATTGGAGAATGTCAAATTCTACACTCAGATATGTGCCCTGCCCGACCACCGGCAACTCCTGTGTGCTAACAAGGAGGGGGAGAAAAAGTGGAAAATCTTTAAATGGAACGGTATAAATCGAGGCGGTTGGTAGCGTCTTCGTGAGTTTGTCAACAGGGACAAATTCATAGCCTTCTTCCTGAACTATAACTCTACCATGGCTGACGACTAATTGGCCGCGCTCAGACGCCACGTATTGGTCGCAGGGGGAAATAAGGTCCGTGACACCGCCGGAAGTGTCGTGATGGATACGCGCAGGCGCAGTATGAATAGCTTCAAAAGGAGTGAGGATGTGGAGGGCTGGCTCTTGAGCTTCTCTCCAAAAGGGTACTTGTTTTAGCATGGAATAATCAGACTTTTAAAGGATTTTAAGATTGTAAATTGATACATGAAAGCAAAGTTATGACATTGAATGATTCAAGTACAGTAAGTGCGAAAAAAAAAACACTACCGACAACCACTTTAACACCACCATTCAGGCATTGAGTGTGGGCTCATTCCGTTCTTCTCGTGATATACATGGTTGTTCTTTTATCTTCACCCCACCTGCCCCTCCATCAGGTTATCGTGAAATGGCGGCCATACAAGGCACCACTCAGTGATGGATCTATCGATAAACCCCTGTAATAAAATGGCTACCCCCACCTCACACACAAACTACTCTTTTCCTCCAGGTGGTGTATGACCAGTTAAGGGTGACTTGGTCCTCCTCTGTAATGACTGACCACCAAGTACTGACATCTCCATAGACTGTAGTACTCTGCTATTAAATCAATTCTCCCCCAATCCCTCCATACTAGGTGGAGTGAGGGCAGGAGGGAAGCCATGTCCACTGACCATGATACCATTCCTACCTCCTCCCCACCATACCTCCCCATCCCTCTGCCATACGTCATTAAACAGTGACAGATAACGCCGGTCCCATATCACCCTAAACTAATGTAGAGCCTCTGGCAGATTGGCGGGAAAAGCCCCTAGTGGCGCCCTTTAGTATTGAGGGTTATAGAGGAGGGCTTAAGTCCATTGGTTACGGGACTGACTGGCTGCTGAAGGGCTGCAGAGGTGGGGCATGGGGTGAGGTAGTAGACAGGTAGAGTAAGAGGCCCATGGTCAGTGATGGACTGCCATCTAGTGGTCAGGCATGGCGTAGTATGCCGGACATGCTGGTTGTCGATCCCTCATCGCCGCACGGCCAATATCCCCCATTGTCGCCCACTGGCTCTAGCCGCCATGATTAGCCGTTACCTTGACAACTACCTCATCAGTATGGCCCTGCCGCCAGGTGTCGCTTGGGCTTCCCGCCATGATAAGGGCAGCTTACCTTCACCGACAACAATGTACACTATGGAGAGGAGTGGGTGTAAGGGGCTGAGTAGGGAGGGGGAGCTGCTCCTGAGTCCCTCATTGACTGGTGCTTAGCTCCTATGGTCAGCCTTATCAGAGTCTACAGAGACTGGAGCTGTCACAGGGTGATGTGAGTGGTACTGACATTACTGACCACCACTCCTTATTGGTGTCAGTGTTCATCGTGTGTTATTATGAGCAATACTACCATAAAGTGAAACTAAGTGTACTTCGGCCACTTACTGTGTTTACCTGTTACTTTTTTTTCTGGGTTCCATTGTAGTTTGAGTTATTTCTATCTTTATTTGCTTTGAACTACGATACATGTAGCTCAAATCATTGTACCAACAAGACCAGTCCTGTTCAGACATATGAAACGATGGGCATTGAGGCCATTTGGCTCTGATCTGTTCTCTCACTGACAGAAGTTGCGCTTATAGTACATGCAGTATTCTCTAACCATTCCTTGTTTCTACTTTTACAGGGCAAGCAAAAACAAGCCAAACGGACGCAAACCTTCTTCCAGTTCTGTAACGCTAGGGAGGCTGTGTTGTTATGTACGGACGTAGCTGCAAGAGGGTTAGACATCCCAGAGGTAGATTGGATCATCCAGTTTGACCCTCCAGATGATCCCAAGGTGAGTTGATCTCTATGATTCTACTGCACATGCTTTCTTATGCCACTATAGATGATGTATGATATATCAAAAGTTGATAAGGGATCAAATGAGTGCATATGTAACCATTATCAAAAGGTATTAAGAGGTTAAAAATTCCGAAACTGTAAATAGGAGGAATCAATATGTGGTCTGTTGTAAATATGACTGCTTCTTGTTCGCCAGCAGAGAAACTTTTTTTAAAAATCTGAATATGGCTGCTCTTTTCCCCAAGAGGGAAAAGCTTAGATTCTGTGTTTTTTAAGAAAGTCTTAATGACTAAATCGCTGTGTTGTGTTGCTCAGGAGTACATTCACCGTGTGGGTAGGACGGCCCGTGGGGAGGGCGGCAGTGGACATGCCCTTCTTATCCTGCAGCCGGAGGAGGTGGGCTTCCTCCGGTACCTCAAACAAGCACGTGTACCACTTAATGAGTTCGACTTCTCCTGGTCCAAGATAGCCAACATTCAACCCCAGGTAAGCCGTGTATGAGTGTGCCGTGTTTTAGTTGGGATTTTTGGGAATGACTATAACCCAGACATATAGGACTATCTCCAGACATTTTAATAAAATTGACATAAAATTAGGGGTGTTCTACCTGATTTCGGCTTTGACATAAGTCGGCGAATGAATGCATTTGAAAAGAGTAAAAGTTAATCTAAGTACAGTGTACACTGTGGCATAATAGTTTACAGTAGTGTTCAATTAGAAATTATTACTTCCCCATAGAGACTCGTTATTTCTAGAACTGTGAAGCATTTCACCAAGAGGATCCCCAATGAACTGTAAACCTGTTCACTTGATGAGTGAACATAATGTGATGTACAACTGAAATCCGATATCTTTCAGTGCCCTTCAATTCGCCTTCCATATTTTGTAAAATTTATTCATGTTTGAAATGATTTGTGTTGGGTCATTATCAGTCGTTACAATAGGACTGGGCAGTAGGATGTTTTGGTTTGTCTTTTTGCTCAGCTTTGACTTCTCAAAGGGCCTTTGTAAAATTTTTGCGTATATCAGAATTAGACTTTTTGACAGGGCTAGGATGCAGCACCTCCTTCCACGATGCAAAAAAAAAAAAATATAATCAGAATTAGACTATACTCAGTAGTATAAAGGCATGGGATTCTTCATAAAACATCCCAAATCTTGGATATTTGAAGGGGATATTGGTCATTCTTGTGATTTGCACAGATCCATTGGGGAAGTATTTAAGTATTTCAACATTGAGGAGCGGGATGGACGGGAGGTGGTGATGGACATAGACTTTAGAAGCGTCCCATCTCAAATACAGTAGATCCTAGAGAAGGGACGGGCCTCCCCAGCCCCAGGCCATCTTTAAAAGGGGTCTATGTCTTGCTTTTCTATCCTCTCTGAGTGTGGGTGGTGTCCATATGCGCGGGCACTGGCACATATTCGTTCCTTGAATCTCCTCTTTCCTGTCCCCTCTTTCTTACATATGTCTGGTGTCCATATGCACGGGCACAGGCACATGTATTCCTTTGTGACGTGATGTCTAATGTACTTTTTCCGCCATGAATATGACCTTAGCTGTCGGCTTGGCGTTAAACAACCATTACTCACTCACTCCTAGAGAAGGGATTTAGAAGCCATCCTGGATGTATCTTCAAAACCAAGTCCCATGCCTGTGACTACCGGTATGTTTCCTTCCAATGTGTATTTCCCATTACCATTTCATTTCGGTTTATGGTACATATTTACAGTCTGGAGCATTGAGAGTTGCCTCGGTGTTTAAGCCACCAACTTTGACCACAGAGAGGAGCTCAAAACTTGATACAGGCAAAAAATACTTTCATTGCCTGGTTTCGGCCACGAAGACACCAGTTTGATTAAAATTTGAAAAGTTTATCGATCATATTTGGTAAAACACGGCCTGGTAGCCTGTGGATGAGGGATGTCCCCATGTGCCCTAACGTGGCCCTAAGACAAGCTCATCTGGGGATGTAAGCCGACACGGCAGGTCTTTTAAATGTCAGTCCCTCATCCCGGCCTGATACTGTACGCTGTACAGCCCACCTGGGGCCTCTCCTTTTGCAGTTTGCTGTCACGATGGACACCTCCCACTTTATTTCATTTTGGTCGTTTTGTTACTATAACATACTCTTTGTCACCCACGCTCCATGGTGGATTATCACATAGAGCTGCTGGTTCGGTATTCTGGGCAGACATGTTCATACAAAAAGGATATTTTTTATGTTTTTAAGCACCAACGGTACCCATGATTAATGGAACTGAATTTAGGAAGTTTTCTAGTGCGGCTGGCAAGACCATCGCATGTAGTATTACTTGTATAAGGAAATACTTTTGTTATTCATGAACAAAAGTCAAGAATGTGATTTTGCATGTTATCGATTCCCAGTCACATTCATCTCAGTTCTTACTGATTTTACCTCTATTCCTCCAATGTGAACGTATAACCTGTGCTCCCCTAACTTTATATTAGCGACCAATGACCAAAAAGTGACCATACCGTAACTAAAGAATGGAAGAGTTGTCCAGGTGCTTTTAACACCACCTGCTCACACCCATGCCCCACCTCCTCCAGTGCCCCTAGCCCTATGTAACAAGTCGTGCTAACCTCTGCAGGTAAAATCCCTTCCTCCAGGTGCTGCTATATATAACTACACACACCCCTTGGTACCGGGTAGAATTGGGAAAGGGTGGTGATTTATGTTTTGTTACCCGCTCCTCCCGTGTTTGGAGACGCTCGGCGGGCCGTGCCAGCCCTGGAGGAAGAGAGAGGGGAAGGGGGGGGTGATGTGTTGGAGAAGTGGTGGTTGACTGCAGCAGTAGAGATGGTTGCTCCCCCTACAGGAGAGGCATAGCTTTAGTTGGGTAGTGGGCAGCTGGGGAGAGGTGAGTAGTTACCTGTCGGCCTGTTCAACCACCTCCATCATTCACCCTTCTGCCTTCTCTAACCCCCCCCCCCCCCCCCTCACCATCCTTACTGTTACCCACCTCACTGGACCAGCTTTAATGTAGACCTCCCATCTAGGTTATCTTCATCCTCCCTCAAACATTTATGATAGCACTTGCATCTTAAGATTAATTCCACCCTAATCTGCAGGGTTATTGGTACAAAGATTTTAGCACTATTGGTCATCCAAGCCAGTATTGGCAAATATATTTCGTCATTGTCCACAATCCGACTTGAAAAGGGCATCGATTAAGGCCTGCATATTCATGGGGTCTCATGCAATGCAAAGTTTGACGCATTTACAAACTCAATTTAGTTGAATATAACTCAACCCCTTGGTCGTGTTTACGACACCCTACAAGCCCAAAAGCTGGACACCTCCATTATGTAAAAATGCTCCTGTGATAGCAAATAGCCCCGGTACTACTAATTTCTCTGATCAGAGCTATTCCAGCCTGGTAGTTATGTAGCTATAACTATGAGCTGAAGTGCCATATTGCAACCACCAACAGCAGAAGCACTTTATGTAAATTGTACACACATTCAGGAATTATTGCAGCTTAGTTGAAAACTACTATCAAAAACCCACCACCACCACCTGGTACAGGTGAGCAGCTCTACTTGCCCCCACCCATGAGCAGCTAACTCCTCTAACAAGGTCAGACAGGGGAGCTCTACCAAAAAGCTCAGGTGAAGTGTACTCTTTCTGCCTGAAATGTCCACATTTTAGTAGGTCTGAACAGGTTAGGACAGCTTAATGGTCATCAGGTGAACTAAATCTCAAAATTGTGTACACATATGTTTAATCTTTTGCCCAATCTAAAGTGGCAGCTTACATTACTTAGAAACAAGCAGGCTGCATCATTATTGCAGGACCTGTCACCTGTACATCAGATGTAATAGTCAGTTCATACCATTGAGATGAAGATGACTTAGTAAACCACGTATAATGTTGTGGTGATTTTATTACTGTTTAATACTTGACAATTTTTACGTGCATTTAAAAGGCGCACCTAAAAATTGGCCAAACCTTTAAGTCCCATTATGGATCCACCTTCGTGTATAAGCATTTATACGCAAGATTTATAAGCAAGATATTATGGTAGTATATGTATTCTTGCTAACACTGTTTGCAGCAGGTGGCGAAAACACCAAGTCGTCTATTATTGGTAGTGGGGTGAATACCCTGAGTGGATTGTTGGGTTGGGTTGGGGGGGGGGTGTTAGTGGATAAGAAGAGGATAAGTAATGAGTGGGGTGGTATGGGAGGGGATGGGTTGAGGATGGAAGTTACTGCGTTGGTATTGCATCAGACCTTTTAAATAGGACAGAGCACATAGTGGACCAAGTTGTCACTTGCAATTGATGTCCAAGATAAAAAGGTAAATAGAGATGACATAAGATGGCCTTAAATTAGAAATAATGGCTCCTGGAGTGATAAAGAAGACAATTGGCATGGAGAGATTAGGGGCGGCCTGACATAGAGATTTGATAACAGTTTGTATACCAAGTGAACAATAGAGCGCTACTCCAAGGTGTAATATCTGTACTCTCAATTGAAACCCTTTGAGCAAAGTCTATTTCCAGACATTACTTATATTCAGGAATACAAACACATCGTACTTAATAACTCTCTGTTTTGCTTCATGAGATTAGATTTTTGATTATGAAACTAAATTTCACCAAAACATCATCAGATTAACCATGTATTATTTTTTATTAATACAAGTGACTGATCTGTAATCACATTTTAGGTCATTATCAGACATTAGGCATTGTTTTAATGTAATGTTACCCGCCCCCCATTCCCCTGTTAGATCAGTGAAATAATAAAGCCTGCATACATTGAGTCAAATAATCACACTCAACAATGGGAGATTTTGAAAGAGTTAAATCTTATGTCTACAAAGATGCCCTGCAGTACCCCCCCCCCCCCAACACACCCACAGTAGGATGGATCAAATGCCTTCAGCAGCTGTTTTTAACTGGCCAAAATAAAGGCACAATGAAGTGTGCCTAAGTAGTGGGCCATCGCCTGTGTGCCGGCCAGAAAAGAAAATCCCAGAACTAAAGTACTTAAGTTGACTTTTGCGTGAATTAAAGCCAATTAGAGGAGGTTGTGTGATGATGAGAATGGAGGAGGGGGTTGGTGGCTGTAAATGGAATGGGATTACCGGGTAGATATATTGGTGGCAGACTGATGACTATGTGTACCGGTATATTTGGTAGAAATGGTTGGGAGGGGGGAGGGTTAATGTGTGTTAGGGATTTAGATAAATGTGATGTGGGTTTATGGATACAGAATGGTATGTGGAGTAGCTGGAATGTAGAAAATATAAATAAGCACTTCATCAGACCTCCTCCTTCTTTCCTTTTGGATATATGTTCACATTGAATCATCTTAATTTCCCATAAAATATTGACAAATAGAACAGATAATTATGCAATGAATTTGGGAGTTTGTAGACAACGATCAACATATTATATTGAACATCTGTTTGATGAAAAAGGAGAGCGTACCAGCTAACGTTTAGTTGTTCCAAGATAAGAGGATTTTAAGAAAGTGTCATAGCTTAATACATATTCACTCAAGAAATTGAAGAAATGGATCATAACCTAATAGTAACTGCTAATACAAATGTACCAAATTTGACTGGGAGTACAACGACCTTGCTTTCTATCAAAATGAACCACAGAAAATGGAAAAGAGACAACAAAGCATTTGAACGCGAGCAACAGAAGAGTGGAAGTAGAGGCGGAGATATTTGCAATGACAATAATAGTCAAAGGGTTCTAATATTTGCCGTACTCAATTGAATAACTATATAGAGAACCGCCTATTGCTGCAAGTGGACTTTTCCCGTGCTAACTGATCTAATGCTATTGAGCGTTGTGCCCCTTTTCTAGTCCGCTATTTGCCTTGACAGATCAGACATTGTGTGTGTGTACATTAAAACAGGAAATTCCTCGTGTTACTGACGTCTAGCAGGCTTAACTGTTAATTTGGTCTACTACAATCAGTAAAGTCCTTACAACAGTTGTCGTCAATCTATTGTACTTCGCCGTCTGTGCTTTTGACATTAAGGGGATTGTCCTCTAATCATCCCATCACATTAAAGGGAATTGGAGAGCAGAGGATGTCCCTGAAAGGGCTATAGCGTCATGCCGCCTCTGATTTAGATTAAATGTTTGTAGATTTCGCCCTGTTTGTACTGTTCAATTGCGTTTTTGATCAAGTTACAGTTCTGTGGATTTACCTGCATATGCTAGCTACTAGTATTACTCTATCGACAGGTCAGAGCAAAGAAAAAACGTTGTGATCTTGAAACTTCCACCGCCGAAAGCTGTTGAGTCTTTCTCGGTTTCTTAAGATTGACAATTGACATGGGGACCCCCCATCTAGACCCCCGGGATAGGCCACATCCATCCCAGGATTCCCTGTCATTGCCATACATGGATATGTTTATCAGGGTTCCCGCACGTCATGGAATGTCATGGAATAAAAAGAATGTCATGGAATTTCTGTAAATTTCAGCTTGAGTCATGGAAAGTCATGGAATATGAGAAAACCGAATATTTATTGCAAAATCCATTAGAATTGACCATTTCTTCCACACCGATTGCAGGAATTTTGCCGGGAGGTCAACCCCAATAATGTCCAAAATTAGTTTAAAATTTCATGGAAAATTTTAATTTTTGTCATGGAAAGTGATGGAAATGTCATGGAATTTGAGTCTGGGGATTTTGTGGGAACCCTAGTTTATGGACTGACCAGTGAGAGTAAAACTTAAATGTCTCCCTTTATTTGGTCAATATTACGCAGTTGCCTCTTAATAATAGTCCCCGTCCTATCACGCCTCCATCATTGACTTGGAGTCAGTTCTCACCTGATGCTATCCCTCAACTGTACAGGTGGGCAGCTATTCCTGTAGCATTCAGCCTCACCTGGGCCTGGTCTTTACTGTTTCACCACTCACAGCAGGAGGTCCCATTACCAGGCATTATACACAGCAACTGTACACCTTAACTACTACGCCTGACCCCCTCCATTCAGATTCACTCCATTCTCTCTCTCTCCATCACTCACCTTTCTGCACTCACATCTCAGTTTCTATATTTACCGGTAGTCCCTTTATTCCCCCGTGTGTGTCTCTTTTCTATACCTCAGCACGAAGTCATGGAAATACTTAGATATAACTTTTCCTGCGTTTGTGGGCATTTCTGTCTTTTCCCTCTACTGAATCATGTGGGGGCATGGCGGTAGGAGACAACTTTGACGCTGACCATCATTTACGATCCACCTTCATTTATGGAATATTTGAGACCAAAGATATACATGTATAGGCATGAGAACATCTTGATTTTGTTCCGGATGGAGGTGTATGTAATGTCCATTGCTGTAGGGAATAATGGATTTTTCCTTGAAATTGGAGAGAAGCGCTAAAAAGTGTGCTTGGTCAAGATTCTTAATACCAGTATCATTCTGTGCCTCGTAATCAATTACCCACCAACCCCACTCGAAAAGAGGGTTATTGTTTTAGGGTTTCTTTGATGATGAATTGATTATCTCCTTGAAAAAAAAAATTAGCCCCAGAAGAGGGTCTCCTCAAAATTAAAGATGACAAAATAGTCTTTGTGTCGTCACGTAGGGATGTGCTTTAAATGGGATGAGAAGTAGGACTAAAAAGTGTGTCTTGATCTGGTTTCTGACGCGTGGTTATTTACTTAAATGCCCACGTAATTGCAATCTGAGTCACATTTTGGCTCAAGATTGCAAATCGATAAGATACCAGATGTCCTTCATTTCCGTTCTTCAGATTTCCTTCTAGTGTCAGAAATGTAGAATTTGAATACGGACGTATATGAAATTTTACATGTGCATCTCTGAGTTGGTAAGGTATTGTGGACATCAAAACCAAGTGCATACCCAGATTGTGGGATACATGTCCAATGTGTGCAGCCATTGCTGGGACTGAGTACCAGCGAGATATCACTGAGAAAGAGTTATCAGATGGGTACCAGCTGCCCCCTCTGAATTTTGCAGTTAATAGGGGAAAATTATTTCAAAATATTTCGTTGGTTGGTGGCTATGATACGTTCAGAACCCAAATCTGCATAGATTTAAAGAAAAACTGTCTAAAATTTCTTCTCTTCTTTTCTTTCCCCAGTTGGAGAAGCTGATAGAGAAGAACTACTTCCTCCACAAGTCGGCACAGGAGGCGTACAAGTCGTATGTGCGTGCCTACGCCTCCCACAGTCTTCGCTCCATCTTTGACGTCAACACCTTAGACCTACAGAAAGTCGCCTTGTCATTTGGATTCAAGGTGCCACCCTTCGTCGAACTGAGTATCCTTTTTAAGTGGTGTTGTATGTCAATTAGAGCTACATGTATACTTCAGTTAGTCACAGCATTGTATTTTTGGCTTTCTCTTACCTGTAAATAGATGCATGGTAGGTTGTTTTGTTATTTTTGGGTTTTTTTTTTTTTTAAAACAATAAATGTGCTTTTGTATTTGATTTTCCTATCAGATACCGGTAGTTGATGTGTAGATGAGAAATAATTGTAGGAAGAGTTCCAGCATCCAAGTGTCTTGTTCACAAGTGTTCAGCCCAAGGCTAAGACAACATAATCTGCTCAGGCTCTGCGGTTGATGCTTATTAGCTAGAAAGGGATGACTTTGACTCAATTTGGTGGGCTCTAAAGTAGATCAAGGAGAGGTAATTTGGTTAGAAGCCTGATTCATATTATGTATGCCATATAGACATGATCATCACAGGGTACTGGGGGGGGGGGCGGCTTCTGTGGATCTCAAGCTGGATAGGGCCGAGTGACCGTCTAAATATATCACAGATACTACAATTGGCTGTTGCTTGTATTTAACTAAAAACCTGACTGCCAAAATAGACATGTAATAAAATTCGGCCTAAAATTCTGTCCAGTACGTGTAAATCTATGACCATTAGGTACTGAAAATGGTCATTCTTTTACCTTATATTCTGGCTTTCTCCTGGCCAACAACGACGTTGTATATATCTATTCGTCAAGTCTTGCTATATTCTTAGATGTTTTGATAAACCAATAGGTATGTCTACATGCCCCTGGCTCAGTGGTGATCTCTCCCTGCCCCCCCCCCCCCCAACACACACACACGACCCAACCTCAGGTCGGCTCGTCACGCGGCCCGCTGGTAATTGCGTCGGCATCGAGAGAAGCGGCCCTACCGACAGACGCCGGTGCAATATGGCCGACACCGGAAGTTGGCGGTTGCTGCTTCCGGTCCTATTTCCGGGTCCGTCCCAGGTACAGGAAGTGGACCTCCCCTAGCGGCAGATGCTGGCATTACTAGAGTTTGAGGTAGGGTTGTGTATTGAGACGCTAGGTGGAGCGGCTGTAGGAGTAGGGGAAACATGTTTTCTTATAGTTTCTTCACTGCTGCTCTCTAAAGGACATATTGGTGGGCTGGTTGGTTGGTTGGTAGTACAATCTAGACACTTAATACAGCCTATCTTTATAGCCAACGCAAAGAAGCCCCTAGCCTTTAATTGATCCCATTGAAATTAAGACTGATTAATTGATACAAGGTATAGCGAAACTGTGATACCCCCATAATCCCTCACACCAACTTGCACTCAATTATGTTTTTATTGCATTCGAGGAAAGTTGGGACGATCATCCCAAATGAATTGTCAGACATTTAGGTAGAAGGCTAACCACTGTGATTGCCCACTGCATACACCATAAACAGCCCCACCCCCTTCCCACACTTTGTAATGTTTGAAATAGAACTTAATAGGGAATCTGTAAAGGTTATAATTTTGCATTTTGCGGGAAAATGATGGGAATGGCAGCAGTTGGCAGCCATATATTGTGTCAGGAGGTGGTTTACTTCATAGAGAGGATGGCAACTGTCCCAAACACCCCCCCCCCCTCCCCGCCCAAACACACACACAGAGCATCAAGCACCCCTCCATGTGTGCACGGTCTGCTGGGCCTCACCTGAAGTAGCTGGGGCTAGTGGTGGGTGCTGGGGGATATAATGATGGGGGGGGGGGGAGGGGAGAGAAACTCAAAAAGAAGGCTAGGTTACCTGGCTGACTGGCATGTTTGTCAGGGTTTGGGTTGGGGGGGGGGGTGCTGGTGTTGGATCCAACCCCCCTCCCTCCTTCCCCCAGTAGACATAGCAGGCACACTGTAGAACCCCCTTCACCCCAGTAAGGGAGGAGAATCACTAGATTCACACCCTAGCCCGACTCCCTACTCTTCCCTCAAATATTACCACCACCCCACCCCCACCACCACCACCAACCCATCACACATTTACTCCATACACAGTCGCCACCTGGCCGTGGAATGTGGAACTACTTGCTGATGGTTAGCCAGACTGGAGGAGTCGTTTTACCTGCGGATCGCAAGGTGTGTGTTGAGTTAGGAGCCGGGGGTGCATCAGCAATAACGATAGTTGAAATAATAGAAATGTGGAGTTTAAACGAATTTGTTAATGTAACAGTTCCAGTGTCAATTTAATACACATGTTGTGGTGCAGTTGGGGGAGGGAGGGGGGAGGGGGTCTGAAGGGCAGTGAGTTGTGGTTACCATGCCAACATTGTAGCCAAACATTTTTTTTCTTATTTAAGTCATAAACATACAAAAAGAAAAAAGAGAAATACAATACCATGACCTTCCTTCTTAAGGATCAGAAGAGTGAAAGAAGGGTAGGGAAGTACATTATCCACACAATGTAAAGATGACGCTAACCACAGTTATAATGGAGCTGCCTTACTTTGCTCTGACTTGACAAGTGTATTGGGGAGGCAGGTGAGCTCGCCGTGGGCATTCCCTGTCACCAACATAAGACAACCCCCATCCTCCTCCAAATTTACTGTTTTTCCTCCTGCAGTTTCCCATTCATACACTCCCATCAGCATAATTCCTCCACACCAGGTCCCACCAACAGTGAGCACCCTGCCGGCCGGCCGTTAGACAACCTAATCGCACCCTACACACAGCCCCCATTCTCATCACCCACCCATAAATGCCAAAGAGGCTCCCTGCATGAACCTCCTCCCCAACCATTTTATGCCTGTAGAAAGGCTCAAAATTGCGGGGTGTTACACTCTTAGGGTTATGACTGAGATGAAAATAGGATTGGTAAATGGCAGGGTTGGAGGCATGATTACGTGTTATGACTGAGATCTTGTGGCTTGATGGTGGATTTTTCCCTGAACATTGACATATGAGTATGATCAACTAAATGTCGTAGTAGCACAGCGTATGAAAGGCCTATAGTGGTCGAACTTGAACCAGTATAATGAGTATTGTGCTGGAAAGTGCTACTTAGTCACCCATCACCTATTCATTGGGTTACAATGCTCAAACATTTACTGTTAGGTTTCCTACACAGCGTTAGACATCCCAACTATTCTGACTATTTCTCATACATAAAGGTCAATTTGAAGGTCCAGATTTGGGTCCAGAATTGCTTTGATATATGCTATAATGACCCTGACCAGAATTTTCACACATGTTTATATGAGACAAATTGATGCACGCATGCGTTCTCAGATTCACAACATCATCCCAGTTCTCAAGGCCCCTTATATTTTCCCCACATCTTCCCAAGTGTGTACCCAATAGGACCCAGACCCAAGCCCCAATTCTCCCCAGGCATTGGCAGCTCCGTATGGGTCACCTCCAGGAATAGAGCATACCCATTATGTGCACTCCATGGCAAGGTCCTCGAGGCTACAAAGGTCACAGTCTGTCCTCCCTGGGCTGGTTGCTGGACCGTGTAAGGAGGAGAGGGACTGGTCTATTTAGATACGTACCTGTCATTACAGGTGGTCTCTGTCCACTTGTTTCTATGTACACAATGCACGCCAGGTACAACCCAGTTTTAGAGCGTGGTTGACAACGTTTTAAGTAAGGGCTGAGGTGAAAAGCTCCTGGAGGCTATTTGAAGCCGAATACAACTTTTGGTTCCTAACTGTAGTCATTGGTTGTTATATGTAGGAGAAAGTAGGGGAACTGTGAGGCAGATTGCTCTTGGTATGCGATTAGGGAAATGAGAAAAGTTCCCAGTTAATATAATAATTATTCATATGAAGATAATAAGCTGCATGACATCAATGCCTCCTTTGATGTGCATGGTCGATACGCTGATCGAAGATGTAGCTTTTCCTAGTATCCCGGGAATTCTTAGGATGTGGTGGGGATTTCTATATTACGTGTATTTCAAAATCATTAGAAAAGGTGTCAAGAAAATGTAAATTTTCGTGGCTCTGACAGATGAAAAGTGTCTCTAGATTTTACATGAATATGTATACAGCTTCTTGAAGCACCTGTCCTTACTCAAAATTTCAGGAAACTGGTAGGGCAGCTTGTCTTGATGACCAGCTCACTGTCAGCTATGAACAACTCAAAGTTTCACCATCAAAGCTTATTACATGATCATTAAGTAGACCAAGCCTGCAACCATGTAGCACCACCAATAGCATTATTTGTGGGTAGTCAATGGCTCTTACATCGGTGTTTGTAAAGAGAAAGGGATAGACATTGATAACCATTACAATAATAGAAATAATATAAGATACCAGGAAAGGTATTAGCGCTATAGGAAACCAACTCACCATAAAACAAGGGGTTGTGGGGCAAGTTTTACATCCTTCCCAAAGTGTGCGTGTATTGACAAGCATGAATGCTCACACTGTCACAGTGATGACCACAAAATGATATATCGTAAGGAAATAATACTGAAGGAAGGCAGAGGTTGGGTTGTCAGGTGGTATCTGGTTTCTATTCCGAGGTAGCAGGTTGTCCCATGGGCGCCGCCATTGCTGGAGCTTGTTACCAGCGATTTCTACTGATAAGACATCAGATGGGTACCAGTTGGCCCCCGAAGGACCGCAGTAAATAGATTGGAGTTCTCTCATTGGCTAATAATTAAAGTCCGTATACCGAGGTTGCATGTGGTCCTGTGGGCGCGAGTACCATACAGGCAGCCCATACAGGTGTGACTGCACTGCAGCTACCAGCTCAGGCCAAATTAACATGCATTCTCGTGAGATTTTTAGCTTCAGGGGTCAGAATCCACTCTGTATAGTGAGTATCCACACCTGGAGGTGTGAAGACTCCACACCTGGATGTGTGATGAATGATAGGCTACACTAACCATACCTTTGAAGTTGCAATTATATATTTGTAAGCCACCATGAGCTACTTTATGAGTCCTAGAAGTACTTTCGTATGTAGGGTGGGACAGAGTGGATTCCCACCAGGTATTACATAACTGACCCCTGAAACCAGTGTAAAAGCACATGCTGCTGACCAGCTTCAGCTAGACACTACGGCTCCACCTCTATCCCGCTAGGTCGGAATAAAGTCCCCATAATTGGCAGTGATGCACGGCGCCTGTTGCCTTGCAATTTAGATGCATGGCATTCCAGGGGTGTAAGAAGTCGCCCCAGTAATGTATGTCCCGTCATGTATGCGACTTTTAACATGCTACTTTCCGCCTGCCCCGCCCCCAGGTCACTCACATGTATGTACTCTGTCGCCGCGATTGGCCATAAAATATAAAGAGACACACCTACTTTGAAGTTTTGTATTGCTTCTATTACTTTGTTGAGAAAAAATAAAACTTGGGCTGCTCTATAGCATTATTTGAATGAATATAACAGTTCATTAATGCAATGAGCAAGTCCAAAAAAAAACAAAAAAAATTTGTCCTCTACCCGACCCAGTCTATCACAGATGAAACAGAAACTAAGTTCATGGTTGCGTGTGTACAGACTTCCTCTCCATCATAATACATAACATGAGTATGGACATCCTGAATTTGATACTGGGCTACATAGTCCTTAGATGTCGACTCAGTATAAATACATTGGGTGGTTGGTTTTAAATCGCATTCAGTATATTGAAAAAAAAAATCAGTACAACTGTAAGGATGTGCATTAGTTTGAAGGAGTTGGTGGGCTAATGTGTGGGTTATTGTGTGAACTATAAGGAGGTGCTGGAGGTGAAGATTAAGGGGACTTACACACAGGGTACAAGGGCACTCCAGCCTCATCTTACATTTGTCCAGGCTCTCTAGTGTCAACGCTTCATCCCGACCTGTCCTTCTTCTACCCATCAACACCAGTCAGTCCAAGGTCCACTTTAGCCCCATTTAGATCTGCGCCTTGTCCTCTGAGACCTGGGGTGTAGCATCTTCTCTGGCCTGGAAAGCATGGTTCTATTTCAACCACTTCTCACCCCCCCCCCAACCTCACTCCACCCCCAGCATGCCTTCAGACCAACCCACTGACCCATCTCACTGTGGTCCTCTAAATTTAGATGTAGACGATTTTGTTATTTTGGCTCTTTATGAAAAGTGACATTTTCATACTACAGTTTCACTATCGTCTCTATAGAGTGTGCTGGAAGTAAGGTCCTTTTAGATTTGCAGCAAGACATAGACATACATTTGTGTTATATGTGAATGTTCTTAACTTAAGGTAAAACACCCAAAAAGAAACCGTCTCTTTACCACCCAGCCCTTCCAATTTGAAATGCAATAGTATCTTTATTACCAGTCATACCTTTATATTGCCGTACCCTTTCATCATTTTTATGCTCACATGAAAAGGTCAAGTGGCAAATTTTCTCTTCAAAATAGGCATTGTTTCTTCATTCAAAATGAGCTACACTACAGTTAATCGTCTATTTTGTCCCTGACTTCTTCCTTGATCTTCTCATCTTCTTGCATGATGACACAATATACTACGTCGTTCTTTCCATGTAGGAGACGTTTTCTCTTGACAATACGTCATTTTAATGGTGACATTCTGGCGTCTGTACAGCGTCCTCGTCACGGTCGGAAGATGTCACTGTATACATCCGACTTCCCTTCACCCCCACCCCACCCCTGCCAACCTCTTTTTGCCCCCACCCCCTCCCAACCAACAAGGTAAAAGACCCACCCCTCCCAAAAGCTCGATCCTATCGGAGCCTCGGGCGTCTGCTATAAATTAAACTCTGGCTACCTGCCAGTGCGTTTTGGCCGACTGCCAACATACGGCGGCATGATTTGCATAAAAGCGGCTGCATTCCGTCAGATAACGTTGGGGAATCATGCAGTTGGCGTCCCTAATTACAGCCATTACCTGCGCGCTATTTGGGACGAAGGGAGCCGCTATAGCTCTACCTGTGTCTCGGGCGTGGAGGTGGGGAATGGCAGGTAGTGGGGACTGGAGGAGTGCCAACACAATTACAAACTCCTGAGTGTTGCCGTCCATAGCCAACATCCCCCGACGACGCTGCTGCGTGCGCACTGCGCTGTGACGGCGTTCATGGTGTTGGACGCTGGCGGTAGGGGGAGCCAGTGGGCCTTGGCTGAAACATACTGCTGATACTAACTGGTGTTACCAGTATCAGCAGCAATAGAGACTGTCCTGAAAGCACATGTCCTCTTTAATGGTCATAAGTCCATGTTATGTCCCCAAATATCAGAGATCCATCTTAGGGTAGAGAATTTTAGGGAGGAAAATGCCCCTATTTCCACATTGAAATAGCAGCCTATAGATTCCATCACTGAAACAACCACTCCAAAATGCCAGTCGGCAGTTGTACAAAAAGAAGAGAATAAGATGAGTGAAAGTAACAGCGTATGCTCTCCAGTCTCCCTTATCCTGATAATTTTCTTACATGTTGCAATTAGGCACCCTGCAGTGGCAATGGGTGCCCCAGCTGACATGTCTAACTGTGTTCATGAGTCACAGAATGGTATTGGCCCTCATTAGTATGCTGTAGGGGGTGAACGTGTTACTGCCAGCAGTCTTTTATTTTTTATCACAGAAAGCCCCTTCACAGGTCCATTCAGCCTCCTGTTAACTACTTGTGGCACCTATTCACACCTTTATGAATTGGCTTCCTCAGGAGGGCGCCTCCATGGTCTCCAAGGAATCTCAATATGAAAGTTCTTAATGAAAAAAAAAAAGAGTTGTGTCACTACAGTGTTCTGAAAAATGATGCTACATGTTGCTGCACTCTTCTTAGGTTTCACTGACTAATAGTGATGGACATCCCCCATTGACATATCTTTGACATTCAGTTGCTTTCTCTTGTAAGTTCTCAAAATGGGCGACGTTTATGTACACTGCCTTTGATACTAGCTTCCTTTCTATAATGATTATGGATTCTGTAGTTTAATAAGCACCCTCAATCGTGCTTCACTCAATAGAATACAACTCCACCCGAGAGGGTTGGGATGTCAAGTTGGGAATGCAGCTGGGCAGGACAGGACAGAAAACTGAGACATGAGGGGACCCTAAGGCTTATCAAATGAATTAGACGATGGCCAGTGTGGATCAAGTAGAGTAGGGTAAGGGTGGACAGAGGATTTACTAACTGGTACACAGGGCGTCAGCTCCACCTCACACACCAATGAAAGATTCATAAAACAACGACATGAAATATGTACCCTTTTCTCTGGGTGGCAGGGTGTAGGACACCAGGGTAACACTGAATGCCTGACAGTTCAGATAAAACCGATGTTTTTATGAGCGTTGAGCATCTGGGTTGTCTCAGATCAGGAGGGGGTGGGTCTTGAAGCTGTGTGAGTACTTTATTATCATTGGCGAACTCTCAAGGCCACTTGTGTGATTATGACATAGGACAAGATGAGGCGCCTCTCCCTTTAATCCAGATGGAACCAGGTACATGTATGTGGTCCTCACCTTGGGGAGGACTCACTTCTCACACCTGGCAAGGTGTGCACATTTGAGAACCCCCGTTTGGCTTACTGCCAGACTCTAGGTCCACAGACCTGGTACCCATTGTCGTAGCTTGTCTGGTGAGCCGCTCACAGGGTTCTGAAAGGCACTGCTCAGTCCTGAGTCAATGTGAGCAGCTTCCCCGCTGTTTTAGCTCGTTAGAGCAGCTCACAAGTAACCACTCACCTGCAACAGCCTCTACACACCACATCACATTGTATATGTGTAACCTGTAGTTACCTTTGCATGTGTCTAAGCAGTAGTGAGCAGATGGACCTAGGTGATATGAGATATTTCCAGCCTCTCATGAGCAGCTCATAGGGATACATCATCATGTGCAGCTGGGGTGAATTGAGCAGCTCCTGCACTGACTCACCTGATGGTAGATGTATGTGAAGTGTGAGCCTTATTATGACAGTCATAGAGCTGCTCATGGGGTTGCTGCCCCTGCAGGCACCCAGCGTATATTCTTATACTACACGAGCAGCTCTGAGCTGTCGTTAAGTGTTTTTCCACTGCCTGACACTGCTGGATATAGCCTCCGGGCGGCACGATGTAGCTTCAATATTTTAAGTTTTATGTCTTCACTAGAGCAGTTAGAGGCAATCGAAATGTAGTGGAATGATTTACTGGCAATAGAGAGCCGCTTTCGTGAGCTTTTAAGTTTTAGATGTCGGAGAATGTAATACCCCAGAGAAAACGTGCACAAAAAGGCACCGTCTATTAAAATAAGTGTATGGAGGTTATGTGTAGTCAATTGCTTTTAATAGAGTAAGAGTTTTGCATCATTCAATAGGTTAGAATGACATTGACTTCAATTCTACGCTCGATGTCATTTGTGAGAAAGAAAGAATGAAGCCCCTTTATTCTCCCCTTCTGTCTCTTTATTTTCCAATTTCGTCTTCATTTCTAAAAGGTTGTACACGGCAATGTGCAAATCAAACTCCCCTCCCATATAGTCGTACGTTACGTGCCCGACATACAGACCATGGTGCTTTTAAGAGATGGAAACAAAAGAGGACATAAGGCCACACCAAAAAAAAAGTTGGTCTACGGATTTTGGTTTTGAAAAATGGTGTGAGCGAGCAAACTTTTTATTTATTTATTTTTAAGAATTTTTTGACATCCTGGAAAAGTGAGGCGAGCGAAAAAAAATTATTTAAAAAAAAATTGCCAAACATCACAAAGAGAAAACTTGTAGAAAGTGAAGCGAGCGAAATCTGCAGACAAGATTTTTTTTCAAAGAAAAAAAAATATGTATTTCCAAAAATATGGAGAGGGAAATCCATAGACCAACTTAAATTTTTTGATGTGGCCTAATATAAAGAGAGAGCGAGAAAAGGAATCACATGCAAGTAATGTGTGGCGGTGTATAAGTTCTTTCAAGTTTAATGATTAACAATCCTGGTAATATAAGATCACTGACCCAATGTTCGCGGAGACTATAAATGACATCCATGAGGTGAGTGACACGTGTGCTGTGTGTAGGGTCTTGTATGGGACATGAACCATGGAGGTAAGGACACCCACCTGAGGGCTTCGTGTTTAACCCAGGCCCAACATATTTAACCCTTTAAGGACCTCAAAGTCAGTCAAATTCCTATTAAATTCAGGAATTATGTCAACTTTTTCTTCTTGATGAATGAAAGCTGCCCTGGTAAATGCCTCACATGGCTTACATTCAAGCAATCATCACGGTGACCTTGAGTGCTGATATTCCCTTGAAGGGTCGATATGATCCAACCAAATGCATCGGTACATCATGCCGATAATGGGGCTATGTCATCAGAGGCATAATGTAATCCTTAGATAGTCAAACCTTGGTGAACCCCACTTACACTATACAGACTGAAGTCAATTAGTACGTCTTCCTCCATGAACTGGTGACCCAGCCACTAGTTAAGGCCATGTAGGGATCCTGTGTAAATGCTGTAGTCGCTAACCATGGGTACCTTTGAGGTTGATTCAAATTCAGAGTATAGCAATGTATTACATGGGTAGCGGAAGTTTTGTATGGCATTTCGAGTATAGTCGGCAAATCGGGGACTACAATTGCGATAACAATCGCATGTTTTGATGTTGCTCTGTGTTCTATCAGGGACTACAATATGAGCACATAAAATGTGTTTAAGTCCTTGAGAACAGAGTCGTCAAAGTTTCCTACTGACAGTTGCCAAAAGTCATTTATAACCCAGGTAGCACATAAAAATTGGCCAATGTTGGCCCGATGCATCAACGTTGGCTGCCCATTGGGGCGACATAGGCCCGATGGCTGATCAATGGCATACCATATGCCAACATTGGGCCGATGATGGCAGGACATGGCAAAAGTGTCCGACTATTTGCCCATGCTGATGTGTGCCAACCAAAAGCCAACATTGGGTCTATGTTGGTATTTGTTTGGCACCGTCAGGCCTACATAGACAGGATGGGCAGCCTATGTAAAGCCGATGGTTGGGCCAACGTAGGCCCAACATTATACCAATGTCTCTGTGCTACCTGGGAATTAATCAAAGAGTGTCTATTCATTGAAGATGTGAGCACCTTGAGTAGACCACCCACAGTGTCTGGATATGTAATCCTTAGATAGTCAAACCTTGGTGAACCCCACTTACACTATACAGACTGAAGTCAATTAGTACGTCTTCCTCCATGAACTGGTGACCCAGCCACTAGTTAAGGCCATGTAGGGATCCTGTGTAAATGCTGTAGTCGCTAACCATGGGTACCTTTGAGGTTGATTCAAATTCAGAGTATAGCAATGTATTACATGGGTAGCGGAAGTTTTGTATGGCATTTCGAGTATAGTCGGCAAATCGGGGACTACAATTGCGATAACAATCGCATGTTTTGATGTTGCTCTGTGTTCTATCAGGGACTACAATATGAGCACATAAAATGTGTTTAAGTCCTTGAGAACAGAGTCGTCAAAGTTTCCTACTGACAGTTGCCAAAAGTCATTTATAACCCAGGTAGCACATAAAAATTGGCCAATGTTGGCCCGATGCATCAACGTTGGCTGCCCATTGGGGCGACATAGGCCCGATGGCCGATCAATGGCATACCATATGCCAACATTGGGCCGATGATGGCAGGACATGGCAAAAGTGTCCGACTATTTGCCCATGCTGATGTGTGCCAACCAAAAGCCAACATTGGGTCTATGTTGGTATTTGTTTGGCACCGTCAGGCCTACATAGACAGGATGGGCAGCCTATGTAAAGCCGATGGTTGGGCCAACGTAGGCCCAACATTATACCAATGTCTCTGTGCTACCTGGGAATTAATCAAAGAGTGTCTATTCATTGAAGATGTGAGCACCTTGAGTAGACCACCCACAGTGTCTGGATAAGTGACTTTAGAACGTAGAACATGTCTTCTTTACCAAACATTTACTGGTGCGCCCATACACATGAAATAAAAGAATTCGTTTGCTGTTATCAAAATGAAAGTTTCCCAGCTTTCAGTTTCCATGCAAAGACCTTGAAGCATAGGAAGAAGTGCGGGCACTCTCTAATACATTGACATTACGGTACTTTGTTGGGATTAAGATTTATGTTCAAAATAGTCATGACAGAGATGAGAGAAAGAGAAATTATCAAAACCTGCTGTGTCTTGTCAAGTTGTCACCGACAGGTGCTCGTGACGTCAGATGCAGCAAAATCAGCACAGAAAGAAAATATACCACTGTCACAAATGTAAAGGGCTTTCCCTTTCCTTTGATGGATTAAATGTTTTACAGACTGTTCTGTCTCCTCCAGCCATTTGCAGCTTTATCGAAAGTTTAGTTTTCTCATTACTGAAGTTTTCATTTTTTTTTTTTTTTTTTTTTAGTTTAGACGTACCTGTTGAAATTATAATATTTCCAATTACTTGTTTTGTTATGAAACTTAACCTCTACACCAGATGTGCACAGCAGTAAGGGAGGCCAGGTGAAGCGACGCAATGGTGGCGGAGGCTTCGGAGGAGGCTACAAGAAAAAATCGGGTGGCGAAAAGACCAAGATCTTCAAGCATATCCACAAGAATAAATCAGACAGACAGTTTTCCCGGTGATGCCTGAAACCCTGCAAACTCTAATGGGTCTGAGCATATGGAGCTAGAAGCAATAGAAGCAGCAATTCAGTTTGGTAAAATTAAGTAAGAAATAATGTATGTGGAAGAGAAAACATTGTGAGGAATTCTCACAACCATTGTTAAGACCTTGTCAAATCTATGTATTTTCATGTATGATTTACTCAGCTCTTTTCATCAAAACATTGGAAATGGCATTTTTCTGTTCACAAGTTGAACAGAATATGTAGTTATATTCTGACAGACGCATTCTATTCACTGTTTAAGGTAACTGGTTGTTTTAGGATTTAGAGGTACGCCTCATTGACCTATAGGATAGACTGAAATGCACCTTTTTAATCAGTGCAATGGGAGCCTCTTCATGTGCTTTTAACTGTGTTATTATTAATACACACGTGTATACCATACACGTGTCACGTTGAAGAATTTTCATTTCACATGGCAATTCAAAGTGTATAAATATTAGAATGTTTGAAAAGATTCTTCGTATAATGTAAACTTCATAACTGCAGCATTTAATTGATTTATGTTAAGTCATGTATGATGTATCTCGTTTATTGCTAAATTCGGATCGGGGAGAAATAACTATAAACCGTGAGCATTTTCTTCCAAGTTCAACTACATGTACCTTCTTAAATGAATGTGTATTGGACGTATGTAAAAATAAATTTCCAATATCAAAGCCTGGTTTGCTCTTTTGTAACATAACGAAAAAAGAGAAAGAAGAACTTGAAAAAAGTCGAAGAGCAAAATGAATGAATATGAGAATGGAGAAGAATTTCATAACAAAAGCTTCAATTCTGCCTAGCCCACTCCAACTCCGTAATATTGCATATGGATGGAATTGAATCCACTTGAATAAACTGCATATAAACGATAGCTGCAATTGAAGTAGTGATCCCCTCCCGTCATCACCCCAACGACCTATAGGCCCCCTGACCTGCCCCCTCTACCCCTGCCCCCATCTCCAGGGCATGACAGTGTTATCTCAGAGGGTCACTGGGCAGGGGCCCACCCCTGGCGCCCTCTGGTGACAGCTGGGCGTTGTTGGCTTCACCCTGACCACTCAGCTGCCGTATAAGGCTTAGCTTCCTGTCACTTGGAACTCTTCTGTCAGAGTCAGTGGGGTCCAGTACAGCCAATCTATTCTTGAATTTGCAAATTTATTTAAGAAAATTATATCCATGTATAAATAAAATTGTACCGATGTAGAAAAGTTATGCCTAGATATGAATGGGCAAACAACGGGATTAAGATACAGCGACCATGCGGGAGCTTTGGTTTCATTAATTTTTTTTTATCAGATGTGCTGTATTGGATAAAAGTCGACTCATGAACACGTAATTGGCCCCAATATCTGAACAATAATTTCCTTTCAGAAACATTTGCTGTCGTTCATAATGAATAGAGTCTACAACAGCAACAACAGGATGCTGAAGTAGGTCCGTTCTGTGGACATAAAACTCTGTGGACATGGTTGATGGGGCCTCCACCACCCACCCAGGCAGGCTCTGCCTACACCACAGGAACTGCTGTCGTTGGCGGTTTGGCAGCTCTCTGTTGGGTGACTGCGGCATGAGGGCGTGGACAGAGTGGCCGATGAGGGTCCTTAATAATGAATCCCCTGCCGCCTACCGATTTGCTGACCTAAGGTTATGTTGCCACTTTTAGTTTGAGTTCTCTAGCAGTGGTAGTAGTCTCCATTGGACTAGGACTCGCTCATCTATCACTATGCCTCTTGGCTACATTTCCATGGCAGTTAAGAAGGTGACTGGATTTCCTATACTAGCTCTTATGTAACTTGAAATGTTGCTGAAGTGTGTTAGGATTGGGCTCTGAGATACAGCCTCTGGCACACCAGGACTAGAGGAAGTGGCCATCTCTAATGCTACACATTATGATATGGTAATATATGCAGTTGGTCTTCTAAAATGTAGCCCAATATAGGTCAGACCTAATTTAAGGCCCCTGTGTAGGCCATCTACTCCATCACAAAAGGAGCCTTTTGTAGAGTCCGCTCAGATATGTTCATTGATGACCTCTACTTGAACCTCTTGGTCAATAAATCACCCGATAACATTCACAGCTTTGTATATCCATATGAAAATACCCTAGGGTCCCTTCTATTTTGAATTCCCCGCATAAGTAAACCCACACAGAAAGGGAGAGTCTGGGCTGGATGTGTCCATTTTGATGCCTTATACCCTTGACGGACAGCAGAGTGGTCCAATGCACTTGGATGGCCATGATGCAGCCCTGGGAAGCAGCTCGCCAGCGCTGAATGCATGCACCAGGTCCACCCTCGGGGATTTAAATATGCCTAAAGGGTCCAAGGCAATGCTGGCGAGTAGACTCGTCAGTACTGCATTTAGTGCAACTTGCCGACAAAGAAGCATTAACCTGGAGACAGGGAGACGGTCCTTGCTGGAGGCACCCTCGATCCTTAAATGTTAAGGGGAGTTGATCCGGGATCAGGGGTGTAACAATAACGGTACCCGGTGCTATTGTCAGGGAGTGGAAAGGTATGAAAGCACCTCCCAATCTTGGCTACTACACACAATGGCCACTGTCCATTTTATTTCTGTCATTGACTCGGCTGGAGGATCTTCTGGATAAGGGTGGCTGTAGGTGTAACCAATGCATCCTTTCAATTTTTATAGGGTGGAGAACACTAATCTAATGTATTTCAAAAACCTGAATCATACAAACAAAATCCATGAGATTGTTTCCTATGTTGCCCTAATTCCAAGAAAAATATATGAAATTGTTCTCTTTGTCAAGGGCAAAATTGGATGGCACTCTCCACTTACCTGTACCCCCTCCTCGCTACAAATAGCATTGATGAAACACCCATCACCCACGGCATGGCTATGCAAACACAATTGGAAATGAACAAAAGAGCCGTAGCCATAATACAATGGCTGATTACAGAAATAGATCTTGGGCCGGGGAATCTGCATTGATGGTATCAGGTTGGTTGTCTAGGGATGGATTTTGGTGAGGGAAGGGGTTGGACGATGAATGAGGGAACAGAAATGGACCTCTAAGAGGCTTAAGGGTCTGGGACATCTACGGTAACTGGCCCCATTAACCTATGCATATCTCCAGGGGGCAAGTAGGTGACCTTCACCCCTTATATCTGCTAGCTATATAGTAGTACACGTCTTAAGTGTTCAGGTGAGACTAACTACACCGTATTTAGTTATTTTCCCAAGTACCTATACCATCAATGGCCGTTAGTAACATACCGCAGTGCAATATGGAAATTAGGAACGAAATCTCAATTGTTCTTCGATATGGCCACTCACACATTTTTGATTAAAAAGGAGAATGTCTGCTTGAAATCTTAAATGATAGATGAACTGACTGTTGCAGGCCCCCTTCGGCCGACTGGTGAACCGGGACGGTGAACTATATACTCAGACTCATTGCGACAGGAATATCAACGTTTTCTTGGTATAACATGCGCCATTATAGGCTCACATTTAGAAATTGTTAAATCTTCAAGTCAGAATCTGGTATCATGCGATAAAGACGCATGTATGCGACATAAATATGTAATATCACGGAGGTGCGCCTTATATTTGCGGTATCATTTTTGTTTTTGAATGAGCCATTAGTATGCTATCAGACAGGCTTTGAGGTCCCTGCCTCACTACACCCTCTGGTAAGACAGTTTAATCAAACCGGCCTTCATCATCAAACAGCCCTGGGTCTTGCCTCCTGAGATCAATACACTTTTCATGGCTTGGCACGAGCACCAAATTCAGCGATATTTAATTACATAATAACACTGAAGTAAAAGACTTTTCTCCCCTTTGCTGTCCCAAAAGATAAGTTTTGCCTCAAATCAAGGGCTGTGTGGCCGAGTGGAGATATTGTGTTCCCCAAACGGAGCTGTGATAGGGGAGATCTCTGTCACCTGAGCCTGGCGGTGCCCCACTAATTACCTTTATTACGGGGATCAAAGAGCTTGGATCACACAGGTGCTATCTGCCGCCTTTTGTGGCATGAAGCCCGCGCCGCTTCGGGTGTCGACGATGGACGACGTCCCACATGGGCGGAATCACAGACGGTGACGTTATGAAGAGTCATGATGGAACCTCGCCCTCTCAGCACGCCACCCTTCGCGTCGGGAAGTGAAGTTGTTTCTTAACCTTTTAAGGGATACATAGTGTTTTAATGTACTATGTCTATCATGCACACACAAAAAGAAATATACCTGTAAAAGCCTTGTACATGTAGTAGTCGCCAAGTACTGTGTGGTTCACCTAAAGCTGAAGCCAATCTGCATACATTTTGTAATATGGCAGGCATCTCAGACAATATCCCTGCACACAAACCCCTACTTTAATAAAAGGACACTAGAACCCTTAAGTTCTGCGTCTGATAGATATAAGATGATATTATATAGGACCAATGGATTCCCATCCCACAGGAATTAGACAATAAGCTGCACCAAAGACATTGTGAGCAGCGTGCGGTCTGATGTGATAGCTCCGTTGTGGACTGTAGAAGACACAAATGGTGGTTTGTAGCAGGCGACATAAGTGGCACAAATGGTGGACACAAATGGTGGTTTGTAGCAGGCGACATAAGTAGACGCCGCCGTGTCGCGCCTTTACTTAACTGTCACATTCTGTTCGTTAACTCATCCCTTATCTATTAGGCTTGTACTGTACACCTGCGCTGATTTCTGTACAACTACCTCAGAGTTAGTACAAGTTTTAGCCTTGCGTTAGAACTTTTTGTTTCCAAATGAGGTATATTTTATTCCTTACTAGACTATATAGTCTTATAATTGGGTTGCAAATAGTACAAGCGTTGTGTTTTATAGCAGTTATATTGACTGCTAGACCTAAACCTTCTCAGCATGGGGGGGGGGGTGAAATATGAAATATTCCACCCTCGCCTTTGTACTCCTGACCTAATACACTGAACCATTATCACCCCCCCCCCCCACGACGACCATGATGTACTGTCTTCTTGCTCAGGACATGACTGGCGTTATGATAGTTGCCATGGTTACTACAGACGTAGAGGACTAATGTCACCACGTCATGTAATGGGAGTCAGTTTTAACCTTTAAAATCCGCGCATGCTCACGATGATGTATCAATGTTTCCCTCACGATAATGTATGAATGCATCCCTATTGGCTACAGGCGGGACTGGAGCTGGTTCTGGTGACATGCACTGATAAGGATGAAGACGCGGCCACCAGCTTGTGCTTAGATGTGAGTTCCCATCATGGCTGTCTCATCAGTGTGCTTTGCCACTTTTGCAGACCCAGCGAAATTCAAGATGATGGACCCAGTGGATATGGGTCTAGCATCCTCTTCTAGCCAGATCCGTATTCACGTATCGTGTCGAGCGTGTGGGGCACATGTATAAACTCCTGAAGGTCACAATTGTGAACCAAAGAATTGCTTGCAAACTGGTCTACTCCCAAGTACTTTGGGACCCATACAAACCATTGGCATGATGCATTTACGTATTAGCGGCCCTTAAAGGGTTAAACCCCATAAGGACAGCATATGGCATCACATTCACACATAATGTTGACTAAGCCTAGGACCTAGTGTATTTAATTCTATTGCAGCACTTAAAGGGTAATGGGTAATCTGTGAGGCTGATGTGGCGGGCAATCAGTCAGAAGCTGTCGATTATTAACGGGTAAATAGAATCATACTGGGAGGCTATTTACATTACCCATTACCATGTTAATGTGTTAAAGTCCCAGACCTGTGTAACAATAAAATCATTAAGGGAGTGGTCATTGCTTATCAACAGGGGGAGGGATGTTTGAGGGGGGGACGTAAAAGATTCAGACCCATCCGGAGGGGGGGGTTATATTATTTTTTTTATCCATGCATTCATGCATCATAGAGACCAACGGGCTTACTACTGCATCAATGCATTATGCTTCTCTTAGTGGCAGGGGTGCTGGGATTCCCCTGGATTATCCAGGAATTGCTGTGGGCACAAAGGATTAGGTGAAGATACTAACAGAGATTTACAAGCTCCACGAAAGGAGAGAGATTAGACATCTCGACTGAGGGCTTTTCACATTTGTCCACGGAAGTAGGGGGAATCAGTAACACTACCCTACTGATAAATATTGAATCAGAGACAGGATGACAATTACTGTTCTAATTCCCTTTTATCAGTCCCAATCTAAAGGCATTGAGATGAGTGTAGGCAACATACTCTAATCATATTTAGTTTTGTATTTACCCTGTAAATTGTCATTGTCTTGTGTATACACAGATACAACTTAGTCGTATGCTAGGAAAACTTTCTTTTTTTCTGCTCCTCCATTTTTGAAAGTAAACAATACTGTTTTTTGTCAGGAATTTCCTCCCAGCTTACCGCCCGGGAATGGAATTCATCATTACATAGCAATAGGGCCCCTCTGGGGAGACAACAATAGACATCCTAGACATACTAGTGGCATTTGAGAATTGCAGAATGTCCTTCACTCATTCAATTCGAATCCCCTATTGTCACAGTAAGGAAGGCCATTTGGAAGTAATATGCCCCTTTGTGGAAGATAACAGCCTCCTTCATATGTATAGTGGATGGTTAAGTCCTCCAGATACCCTGTGTGAGGATGGAGGCGCTGGAGGAGCGGGGTGGCGACCTTGTATTGGCAGTATTGGTGACGTGCATTAATGATAACACACACATGGATTTCATACCTTATTCTTTTCCACAGCATTTTATATACCTGATTTATTACTTATCAGAAATGGGACTGATTTATTTCACACCTCACAAATCCATTACTCTGGATTAGAGTAATTTTACACCTTATCGACAGGCTTACACTTGATTTATTCTTTGTTGCATACCATGTTACCGACACTGCACCCAATGAGATTAGTTGACAAAAAAACATACATTGCATCGCATAACATGATATCCCATGAATGTCAACTTATATTTTATCTTCATCTCATTTATTTATTTTGTTTCATTTACATGTATACTTTATTCTTCTCGGGGGGGGGGCAACACAGTGTACTAACACACTTTTAGATATCACCGAAATGTCCTGTATAAGTTCTGTATAGTATTTTAGTTGCTTTGGGTATAGCTAAAGTCAGACACCTTTTGCATTGAATTACATAATAGATATAAAGAATTCAGCTATCATTTGAATTAGACATGAAAACTCAGGTATCATACTCTCTAACAAATGAGCAATAAAATGTAAACCTCCTGCCATACATGGTTTTACAATTGTGCAAACTCAGGGTGTTTTTGCTATATTCTGAGGATGACAAATGGTGAGTGAATGGAGATCCTGGTTTGATTTGTCAATTTGTCATGTCTTACCCTTCATGTTTATTGGATTTATATACATGTCAATGGCAATATACACAATACACTAATGATCTGACTTAACAAACCTCAATATGTCCCTCATGTTACGATATGAGAGTTATTCTTCTATGACCTTCAGATTACACCTACTGTCAGACACCAATTACACCCCACATCGGACACAAGTATATCATGATTTCAATACTTTCACAATGGACATTTCATCACATACAGAATACTTCATAATATACCTACACTCCCAGATAGGGATATTCAGTCTGTGTTTGGTTTACCTACTATCTAACACCTAAACCTAATCACTACTCCATCTGCCCATAGAAGTCATGCTCATCGGAACCTGTAGACTAACTTGTTACAGGTATGCAAAATTAAACATCTGAGAGTGTCCTGGAGAGGAGTATCATATTAGCTTGCAGTCCTTAGTGTTATATGCTATATGCCTCCATAGCATATTTCATATACAGTGACCTATTACATCTGTATCAGATAGATAACATAGTGTCTGACTCTAGGGTCACCTCTGGCATGAGCTGTCCGACTGTAGGTGCAATTTGATGTTTTGGGGACTAAATATGTACAGCTAATTTATTCATATGTATTGGAGAGTTTCATCAAACCCTCTTCATGGATCTTGGGGTTAAAGTATTATGCATCTACTGGTGCAATGAAAAGTAGAATTCATTTGAGCACTAAATATGGCCACCTCCTGTGTGGTCGGGAGCGTCCGAAATTGGTGCCTCTACCCTATACCTGAGTGTAGATTTCCTGAGCCAGTCATGCAGGTAAACCCATCTCCTTTAGGTCTAGTAACTCTGGTTAGAGAAGGAGACGTTACCATAGAAACCCATGGCCTTTCTCAGATCCCCACAGTCCCTGGAGTCATCATCAGCGTCTCCAGCCCGCGTCTCCATGGCCTGTGCCGCCTTGACCCACAAGTGGGACGTCTAACGGTGGAAGATGGACGACGACCGTGGAGCGGCTCTGTTTGTGTCACCAGGTGCTACAAGGTCAGAATCAGATCTGTAAGACCGTCTACACCTCCAGTACCTATCCTGTTACATATATGGTAGCCTTAATGGCCATGGGGGTTTCCCAAAACAAAATACTACGTAGTTTTTTGGTTAAACTAGGTTTGATTACTACCAAATTGCTCTGAATTTCGACTTTTTTTGCAAGGTATGTGGAGGGTAAAACGTTAAGGTTTAGTTACGTTCTAGATATGTAGATGTCAGAAGTACATTTTTCTACGTTTTCCTCCTACCAAAAACCTACTTAAAAAAGAAGATTTTAGGATTCTCCTTGTATCAAAAGTATTTTTTGTTTGGGCTGGGATTGAACACAGCACCTTTGCATTTGGAAATCTTTGCTCTACCAACTGAGCTAACCAGGCAGTCAATTTCCCTAGCTTGGCCCAAGAGTACAACATATTCTCTTGGCTGTAGGTATAAGGTAATGGAAATGACATGATGGACTTTTTACATACATTGAATCCGATGTTAAAGGTCTAAAAGTCATATTACAATAGCTTCCACCATTTTCTAGGTAAATGATTCATCAATTGAATGAAAAAAGATAAATGTTGCTTTTATTCATTGACACTTGATGGAGGTATATGGCCTATTATATGCAACCTGTTCGAGTACATGTAGTATAGACAAACTTTCACGTGCCTTAAGTGTATTCGCCCTTTTTATAATTTGGAAGCCCAGAAAACGATTCATGCAAAGGGACATGTGTTGGTTGCACATAGACACCAAGTGATGCCATAAGGCCCCTGTAGTAGGAAGGACGAGTATTCTGAATTATTGGTAAACAAAATATGATATTATACATACTTAATAAAATCAAAAAGGGGCCTCACAGAGATGCCATTCCATCATTTTGCAGCAAGAACTACACTCACACATGCATATGCATTTTATTATCTTATACATGATGTCTATTAATGTATGCCTAGCTCTTTGTCTTGAGTTTTAATCAGTCAAAAAGTTGTTGGCAACACAGTAGAGACTGTGTGATGGTTTATGGGACAGATTGTGCGGTCGTGTGCGCGTTATTGCCTTTTTAGCCCACCTGTGTCTAGCACGACCGTCAGGCTGAGGCATACACAGCCAAGCCCATAATGGCACCCGGCACTCTGAATTATCACCCGGTCAACACCTTTTTGTTTAGCCTAATTGTTTCCCGGACATAGGCAATGGTTGCCATGGAAATGGTTACACTTCCACCTCATGTGGTGCCCTGGTGGAAGGCATGAGAGAGGTTGCTGCTGCTGGAGCTTTTGTCTTATTTCTGTGGTCTGTAGTGCAAAGGTGGGCTTTAAAAGCCTTGATTGAGGGTAGTATTGCTGCAGTCACATCTGGCTAAAATCTTGTTTCTATTTCCCAAGGTATTGCTTCATGGCCTGCCAAGGTGGCCAGAAGAATTAAGGGACCCTTCGTGACTGTTACTAGGGGTAGAGGGAGCCGGACCCACTGCGGCCGTTCCCCTCCACTTATTGGGTAGAAATCCACTCACAGCATCGCGAGTCAGCTTGTCAGTTTGTATTCCCATAGACATGCTCTCACTGAGAGATCTCCTCGGAGGGAGCAGATGTGCGATTTGACTTACAATATAATAGTTTGGTTAAGGCATGACCATTTCCACCTGAAGTTGTCTTGCAAAATAAAATTTGAGAATATGAGTAATTAGATATCCACACAAAACCAGAGAGGTTCAAATACAATTAATAAATTTTATTGGGGATTAAAACATCGAGAATATGAGGGAGATGATCATTTGAATGCAACGTTTCGTTTATTTTCAATAAACTTCTTCAGGCAATGATTTAAAAGGCCATCAGATGTCTTTTCAGCCACTGCTGTTGTTTGCTCATTTTTATTGACCCAATTTGTCCATCATCTTGATCACCGGTAGTCAGTTTGTATCACCAAAGACTCATGGAGAAGCTTGCTCTGAAGTTCATTTCAAAATTCTGAAATGCCCTCCACACCAAGTAAAGCAGATTTCTGGGTTGTAGTGTATGATATGGAAGTCTTAAGGTTAAGCATTAACACTTCAAAGTGAAGTTGACTTACGAATTAAAGACACTTGTAATCAACCCTCTTTTTAACCACTTTCTTTCCAAGATCCTTCCATATCTTTGTAAAGTTTGATTTCATGTCTCTGCCTCCACCAACACCGTGGAGCAATTGCCGTCTCTGCCATTCAGGCAAGCTTCTGAATTTACCATCTCAAATGGTGCGCGACTACTGTTCCAATTCCTTTGAGTTTAAAAAGGTCGAAGATGAATCGGAATAGGCATCAGCGTATTTAAGAGCTTTCTACACCAGACCGTTCATAATTCATCCTTTTCACAGAGAAACTTGTGTCTAAGTCATGAAGTCCAATAATCTTCGAATACTCTGGGGGAATGAATAAAGAAACTATCGGTTATTTCACAGATAGAAGTGATCCATCAAGGATGGACCTCAAAACATGGTCTCTTGGTTTTACCACCGGCCTGTTAGTATGATGTATATTCAATGTGGTTCCAATTTAAGAAAAGATAAAGTTCATTTGAGAGCTAAGAAGCGTGCCTCTATGAGGTACTTATGTAAGTATACACAAGCAAGAGCCATTCAAAAAGTCACCGGCTTCTAGCAATCTCTGATAAAAAAAAAAAACACAAAAAAGAAAACAAAAAAACAACTTAAGTTTTGACGACTCTGGTTGACAGCGTGACATTTCACCAAAGCTTTCAACTGAACTTTGAGGGAGGCTGAGTGATGGTTTGGGCCAAATAGATACTACAGGAGTACCGGTATGTACCTGCGCAGCACTGGAGGAGTTATTCTCCGGGGCACACATGTGTTAACGATGGGGCGTCTGTGTACCACTGGCCGACAGGGAGTGCACGTGTCCACTGCCCCCAGCAACCAGCTTGGATGCTCCCCGAGCCTGATAAACTAAAGCCTGTTCACTGCTAAAGCTAGTGAAATCTTGTGAAACAAAAAAAAAAAGAAAGAATCACTGAACCTTCCTCACTTTTAGCCTATACCCCTTACACTGTAAAAAATGTATAACTGTTGAATCTACCAGGGATCCTCGTAAAACTGAACAGTGGTCCACTGTAATTGTATTACAGTGATCTAGAGTAGTTTTTCCAAGAAGGCCCAGGTGGCACTATGGCGCTACACGGAATCTCTGTGAAAATGACGCAACTTTGGGCCAAGGAATTCGCCATTATTTCGACAACATGGTTGTACAGTGTGTACCTTCACAGTCATAGATCTATAGACAACTCATACCTTTGCAAAATTTGTGGATCTGAATAAAATAATCATGTTATTTTTATTTCCATAAGCATGAATCTATAGCCACATATCCCCTATTGTACACTGTAACTGAAAACCCCTATAGATCATTGAATATGCTGCAGTATGGTGATGGGCGGGTAGCCCCGCCCTATAGCCTTCCCTACCTTTCGGGTCCCTGACCCCAGTCCTTCAGGACAAGGATACAGGGTAATTTCTTTTTGCTGACATTGACAAATAGACTCTGGTCTATCTCTGTCCTAGTTAAGATGGCTAGTTCAGAACCTGTGTCCATAACTCATGGCCGCAACCCTCGCAGGCACCCTAGGAAATAATCCACCTTCCCCCACTAATATGAAGAAAATGCAGTTCAGGGTGAAAATCTGAGATATGCCCAATTAGGATGAAAAGTAATGTTCAGGATGCATTGTTTCCATTGTTTTACAAGATCTCATATTGTCACTCTTCGATGTTATCTAAACTCGAATATACAGGAAATGTTTCTTTCATCTGGAAAATCACTGTATTGCATGCGCATACAGTTTGATTGTCAAGTAATTCAACCACTGTCTGTGTAAAGGACCGCTATCTGAATTCGAAGTACCACACATAGAAGCTGACCATCCAACCAACATCGGTGTGAGCTAAAGCTAAATAAATGTAAATCTGTAGGACCTTTCCCCCCAGCATGTTGACGCACATAAGCAATGTTGAGATATTTATTGTAGAGGGGATCTGATGTGTGTTTAATGCTGATAACAAATTTTCGATACACTGACATTGACACAGATTATGTCATTTTTTACAGAGATAGCAGTTGAATGGTTAGCCTCTAACTGTATTACTACAGATAGTGGCTCTTTACAGATGGTGGTTGTACCCCTTCCTTTTCAGAATTCCAGATCCGCCACTGGATGATTTCCCAATATAATAATACAATTTCGATTAATCTTTTCCACCAGAAGGCACTGCTATACCTTCTTCACAATCTAAGCCACCATTGTAAAGTATTCAACACAGCTCTGTGCAATAGGTAAGACCTTTCATGCTGACGTGGAGGGAATACCTTTCTGGTGGGTTAAGTTAGGTGAGACCGGTTTCCATTACGCCCCAGCCATAGGCCACCTTGCACTGATGGAGTACATTAACACATGCCCCCAGTGTTAGCCCCTTGATGTTTTATTCTGTACTCCTTGTTATAACAAGAGGCTGGTAATGGTCAAGTGAGATAGTATATCACCTTGGGTGCATACAAATACTATGTATTATGCATGCTATGGCCAGGATTAGAGGTAATATATCGGCAGGTGGCCATATAGACCAAATACAATATAAATGTGAAAGAAAAAGGCCATAATTGGATTTTCTTTATGTTTCTTTAGAGGCCAGGCCCGTAGCCAGGGGGGGGGAGATGGGGGAGATGCATCTCCCCCCCCCACACAGCCCCAAAGACAAAAAAGGTCCCACTTTGGAGCCCTAAAATCCCTGTCAATAATCAACAATTCTATGTTTTAGATCAATATTCTGGGTGTCCATCGAGTATCTTCTGGTATGGATATTATTTATCTTCCATTGAGACATAATGTAAGGTTTGTTATTGTAAGAAAGTTATAAATAAGTATATTGTTGCGGCACATGTGGGAGTTACCCTTACATGCCTCCCCTAGGTGGTTCAAGCAGGTGGAGCATTGAAATGGCGATCTGTACTACTTTCTAGAAATAAAAACCTATAAAACTTGAAACTTGAGGCCTACAGCAGTGGGGTAGACCTGAAGGTTATTTCAATAAAATGTACTAGAGCACCCATCTTGTACCAGTGGAACTGTTTTCAAAAGTGTCCACTAGTATAGAATGCACATCTTTTTGACTGCCGTATCATCATATTTAACTCTGGGTTTTGAATAAGCCCCAGACTGAAATAAGCACCAGGGGAACGGAGGTGTTTAGATAACTCTCATATCAGAAATGGACCTTGAATAAGTGCCTGTTTTCAATAAGGGCCAAGTCTTTTAGTGCTTGGGTGATTTTTCACGATAATAGAGTAATGCCAAGATGAGGTCCATAAAAAGCCTGGAGGCGTGATACTGCATTAGTTTGTAGTACTAGATGAGTTGTGGGTAGGTTAAGCCCCAGGCAGGACATTATAATTGGGCTGGTTTAAACTACTTTTGTGCAATAAATAAATACTATAGAAAATAGGGTTCTTTAAAAGCTGACATATTGCATTGGCAAAGATTGATTGTACTCCGATTTGTGGAATTGTGTCACATAGGGAACCAATGTGGCCTTCTTAAAAAGATGAAAATTACCCCACCTGACATATCTTCAGGAGGGTCTTTTTGAGTGTAAATTTTATCTGCCAAAAAGTTGCCAGATCTTTAGAAACCATTTGCCAGGTAGCAACTGTAGGTCATTAAATGGACCGAATCTGTCATAAAAAGCCAGGTAGAGGCTCAGGCTTATTACTAGCCATGAATGCAGAGTTGTTTGATTTTCAAATATAGTGGACAGTGGCATTTTATGGGAAAAGATGACTCTAAAATACAATTTTACCAGCGAAAGAAACTGGAATGTAGTTCATCATATGTACTTCAATGAGAACTCTAGTGGAACGATTTTACTCAAGTGGGTCCATGAGATGGTTCATGAAAATCATCCAAACCTCAAAAGTTATGGGATTGCAGGCTGGTTGCCAGTTTTGGGTCTTCAAATATTTCCCAAGTAATGGCCAGTAAACCCATCAGCTTTCATTATCACAACCCATTCAGAGACTGAAGATATGCCATTTTATGGGGTTTTGCATAGCTAAAACTGATTTAATTAAAATTAATCATCCTCCAACATTCTGACACTAGAATGCATGATTTACCTTCCAGATTTCTGGGGGTTTTTTTGTGGGTGAATGCCCCAGACCCCCTAACATAGTCCATTTATTGTCTTTTTCAATGTCTGATGTTTGCAAGTATCATACAGCATAGCTATAAGTGAATAGGCCAACCATCAATTGTCTTCTCGAAATTCACCAGAATATACCATTTACCTTCTAGATTTCAAAATTTTCCCTGGGGGTGCATGCCCCCAGATCCCCCTGATATAACGCCAGTAAATACACAGTTTATTCTTGTAGTGAATAGCTTAAACTGAGTGGGCAAAACATCAAGTGTCTTCTCGAAATTCAAAAGAATTCACCTTGTACCTTCTTGATTTTGATTTTTTTTAAAAAGCTGTGGGTGCATGTCCCCACACCCCCTCCCCTAATATGTTTGCTGCAATTTGCCTTCCGATTGAGTGCATTTCTATAAATTTGCCAAGTAAAGGTCCACCTTTGTGAGCCAGCAAGGTGTTGCTCCTATTGTAAAAGGAAGAGCTGGCTAAAAATGCCCTTGTTTCCAGTCCTTTCTTTTCGTGTAGCTATAACTTGTCCCGTTTGTTGCTCACAAGTGGTCATTCAAGTATGGTGCTAAAAAAGGGGGATTTGAGTAGGTACCTAGTTGGGAGAAGTCAGTCAGTATAATAAACTATAGAGTGTGTGACAAGAGTAGGTACCTGGTAGTGCAGCTTTCTCTATTTTAAACAAGACAGGTGACTTTTCAGACTAATGTGGTGAGTGCAAGTACTTAGATGAAGCAGTGCACAACTTGTTTAGAAAAGAGGGCACATACTCACAGCTCTTTTTACAATAGGAGCAACACCCTCCAGGTCTCCCTCCCACAACAGACTCTGGCTACGGGCCTGTAGAGCTACACCATAGTACATGTATAGGATTTTTCTGCACTACATGGCTTTAATAGTTTATCGAGCAGGCCACGATACGTTGGCCAACTTAACCTCACATGTTGGAAATGACGTTTTAGATGCAGATGTTCATTGATACGTCTAATTGACTGATGGTTCAACATCACCATGAAGTAATTTTGGTCCAACGTTATTTCAGCATGTTATGTTTTGACATTGATTCAACAGTTACACATCGGAAATAAGGAGCCTAAACGGCTGTTGTTGCTGATGTTGTTGTTGTTGTTGTTGTTTTGTTGTTGTCTGACGATGATAATGATAATGAAAGATTATAATCATACATGCTTATGCTGAGCTTTGCGTGCATTCACATGAATTCTTTCATAATTATAGCACATTATAGTTTTGGATGCCAAAAAGCTGAGACCTGTTTCACAAGGGCCATATACTAGTGACATAGACTTAAGAGCAAGATACTCATAAGGTGGTGTTAAGATCAAACATTGGATTCATTGGTCATATCTCCATAGCTCACTCTTAGTAGGAGGTGTTTCAAAAGGAAATTGGGATTGAAGCTTACTAGTAAAGAGTCAATGTAAGAGTGACATATGACCAACAGAAAGTAGCTGATTTATGTGGAAGGTTGAGGGTACACATAAATGTGAAAAAATCATATCAATTAGTGGAATCCCACATATCCTTTTAATGAAATACCCTTTTATAATACCTTTTTATATTGTGAAATAACAAAGTAGAGGCACGTTCTGCACCTGGGTGATTGATCTTACTAGCTGAATGATTGGTCTACGAGTGACCTAAGGACTGATCTTGATTACTGCCCCTATGTCCAATTGACAGCTGTTTCTAAAGGACCAGTCTTAAGTTCCAATACTAGTGACAGCTTGTTCCGAAACACTAGTAGTCATTCCCAAATGACTGATCTTAAGTTGTCACTAGTAGAGCGGAAAGATCGATCTTAAATAAGGAATGCTTATGAAACAGGTCTCTGGATACATATTTTTAGATCGAGAAAAAACGCTATACACTTTACCTGAGGGTATAGCTATGTACAATTATCAATGCGCTATATCACATGCTGGTTAAGTAGTGACTAATTATAGGAGGTAATGGCGACCTTATGTGGAATGCATTTATAAAGACGATGACGATAAGTCACCTGAACCGGATGTAGAGCAGGGGGTCATGTCCTGATCCAAGATGGTGGCCAATCCGATGTAAATGGAATTTTAGCTAATTAGGTAGAATTTGATTGAATAAATTAAAAAAATAGCAGTTTTTAAATCAATGTTTGGTCACAAATTCATAGGGTGTGTGGTTCCTCATTAGGTGCATGTTGAAAGCAGGGACCTTTATCTCTTTTTTTATCATTTCTTCGATAAACATGGGTTTCTCCAAGATTCCCGCCTCGTATTCAGATAAAGATATCGACATATCTCGTCAATAGGAGTTTTCATTTAAAAATTAAATTCTAATTGAAGCAGGAGTTGGCGATTTTGCGAAGGCAACTTTGCTCAAATAAAGATTCTCCAAGCAAGAAGTGCTAAAGGTAGAGAATGTCGTATACAGACTGGGAGTCTATAAAGGGATACCTCCTGTGGTATACTGAGAAGTACAATGTATACACTTTCTTAGAAATACTGACTAAAATTACAATTCACAAAATCATTGCAAGAACTTAACTCTCAATTCTCAGAAGGTATTTATACATAACACTCTCTCTTTAAACATTATAAATGAATGTAAACGAAGTGTTATTGCTTAAAACAATACCAATTCCCATGCGTGGCTATAGAGTACACCGCCCTTCAGGTTGAGGGCTGATTTTATGCAATGTGAGTTTGAAGGTGGGTGCTCGAGAATCTGTAGTGGTAGAGATCGTTCTCCAGGCCCGTAAACCTTGGCTACTGTGAAGTTCACTCTGGAAGTTGTATAGACGTGTGCGTGTGGAGGGTGTGTTAGATGGAGGGATGTGGGGGTGGAGCTAGTGTACAGGATACACTGGAGGAATCCACTGGAGAGAGTGAGTAGGGGGCCTGTATCAGGGGCAGGAGTAGCTCCTACCTTACAGACCCTGATCTATGAGGGGTTTATAACAAGATGGACATGGGGTGGCACCTGGTGCCTGGTGTTCTCAACACTAACTGCTTCTTACCATGTCCCACCCATCATACCTCACTTAGGGGGTGGTCATTTTTTAACCCGGGGGTGTATTTTCTGTCCCCTACCGCCCATAAAAGAGTCTGAAACTTTGCGTTTTCCAACCCCTTTTTTATTCTCTGAAAATGCGCGAGCTTATTCGCTGAAGAAAGGTGATTTTGTTTCTATCGCCCTAAAAGGGGCCTGCCATTTTTTGCTCCCCCAAATAAACCCCCCCTTGTTAAAAAAATGGCCACTCCCTTTAGTACCCCTCCAGTCCCTACTTACCACATGCATTATCTAACCTTTCACAATCTAACGCCCCATAACCAATTCCACTTCTTCAGTAGGCACCCACATATCCATCGCCATGTGCAGCAGATTGGTCTATATCAGCGTCAAGGTCATAAATAAATGCCTGTATCGAAAAAGGGCCGGGGTAGAGGTGTATTCAAACAGGAGGGTGTTGCTCCTATAGTAAAAGGAAGAGCTGGCTAAAAATGCCCTCATTTCCAGTCCTTTCTTTTCATGTAGCTATAACTTGTCCCTTTTGTTGCTCACAAGTGGTCATTCAAGTACGGTGCTAAAAAAGGGGGATTTGAGTAGGTACCTAGTTAGGAGAAGTCAGTCAGTGTAATAAACTATAGAGCGTGTGACATGAGTAGGTACCTGGTAGTGCAGCTCTCTCTATTTTAAACAAGGCAGGTGATTTTTCAGACTAATGTGGTGAGTGCAAGTACTTAGGTGAAGTAGTGCATGACTTGTTTAGAAAAGAGGGCACATACTCACAGCTCTTTTTACAATAGGAGCAACACCCTCCAGAGACGTTTTAGCCCTCAAAAAAGGTCTGTCTCATGTAAGCGCCGCGGTTGATAACATGCTATCTAAAACAAAATGCGTTTATCCTAAAATTCCGTCATCATCAAAAACGGTGACAAGATATGGCTGATTTTCACCATGAAAGACATATTATGTGTATATCATGATGCTTTTCAAACCTGTTCAAACTCCTGAAATGGGGCAATGCTACACTTCCTATGTCGTCTCGGTATGTGCAGCTTTGTCAGCAATGATGAGGTAGGTCAAAGTCGCATAAGATGTGATAGCAGGTAAATATTTTCCCTCTTCCTCATGAATGTTTTTGCTTTCTTTGCAGGGCTAGCGCTGCTGGTGCGGCTGGTGTATATTGTATACTTTGTCACAGCCCTGGGCCTGTCCCACAGCACAGGGAAACGTGGCACAGGTTGTTTATTCAAAAGTTTCACATTTTTCCCTACCCCTTAGCCATGAGACCTCAGGGTGTTAGACAAATACTAGTTTTCAGGCGCTGAATAAAAGATGGAAGATTGTGGTTTGTTGGGGCTAACCTGGCAGGTGTCTTGTTGGGGCTTTGCTCCTTAATGCCATGGAGGAGAAGATGGTGATGGTGTTGGCGTGCTGAAGTGGGGGTGTTGGACCAGTGGTGATGGTGGAGGGAAGAGATAGTGTGTATGAGTGGAGAGGAAGGGGTAGGATCCAGTACTGGATCTGTGCGAAAAGGTCAAATGGCCCAGGAGGAGAGGGAATGTGAACGACTACTCACCCACCTACCCTCAGCACCTACTCCTCCAGTACATACACACCCAGACAGTTCCTGTCTAGACCTAACCCATCAGACACTGGATTTACTTTTTTCATTTATATCATATTATTTATTTAAGATGTACATGTATATCTCAACTTTATATGTAACTAAAAATTCATAAAGAATCTTAACAAAAAGATTTATAAGTCTTGCAGGTTAGTAAAGATGCACTGGTTGAGGACTTCACCTCAGCTTACTCTGCTTGAGTATACCTCAAGGTATAGTATGTACACACAGCCCCCTGCAAATGTTCACAGCTTGTGGGTTGAACAGATTTTACCACCCATCCAGGAGGCTGTTGCGAAAATATTGAGTTGTTGCTTTTCAGGGTAGGTACCTCACTTCCCATATCCCTCCTCTACTTAACCACTCAGAATCACTTCCGACACTGTAGTCCAGAAGAAGTCACTTTCCCACAAATCAAACTGTGTTGCGAAAAGTGGTCACATCTGAGTGCTTCCCAGACTGCCCATGCCTATATACTTATGCAACAGAGTGTAGGAAGCAACTTCCAGTTCAGGGGTTGTTACTAACCACTTCTGGACCACTTCTGTTGCGAAGTCCCATTTGGCAATGCAATAGAGAAGAGACTATCAAAGATGAGTGCCTTCCATTTTTGGAAGTACACCTCTGACAGAAGTGACTTTCAATGGTTTAGCAACAGCCACCTGTTTGCCCAAGAGAGGGGACCCGGTCGGGACAAGGTATGGTGGTTGGCCAACACTTTGATGTGTTCCTATGACTACCCCATCCTTCCCACCACCATTGGCAACCTCCCGTGTTTACCTCATCTAGTAGCATAGAATTGGCAATCTGTGGATAACATGGGGATCGAGATGGATTTAATGTACGAACACAAACTTTTACTTGCAACTATTTCCTTTAAAATTGATCCAAATGTTTCCCTCTAGGGTTTTGAGTTTGAGTTTCAAAAGTTCTTATTTTCTCATGACAGCAGTGATCTTTTTGAGTATGGAAATACATTGACCAAGCCCCCACAATGTTTTGGCAATACAGTCATTGTGTAAATGCATCAAAGTGTGTTCCATGTGGCTTTTAATTCAGTGAGACATCTTACATTCTCATTCACATTTGTGTCTTAAAATGGTCTACTTAGATTAACTATATCGATAATGACACCTTCCCTGGAGCTTAACACACATGTACCTGATTATTGAATAAAACCGGGCTCTTGCTTAAAGTAAGAGTAATTGAGTAATATTGGGAAAGCACAGGAGACATAAATGGTGGTTTACTGTTTGATTGGCAAGGGAGAGATAGCCTGATAGCATGGGGTGAGTAGCACCCATGTGTGTTTTATGGGGATGTGTAATCCGAGGTTGGCGGCCATGATAGAGTTATAGGCCTCCTTTTATACCTGCTGGGACAGCATGAGCCGCTTCACCCCATCTGACCGTCACTACAAGTCATCACTCACAGCCTCCAGGCAAAGCAACTCCTCCTTAATACACCCAGCCTGTTAGCTGGTAACACCCTGCTGTCTATTGCCACCACCTTTACACCTTCCTCCCACTGCTGTGTCTACACTGGATCCTTCACATGGGGCATAGTACACTCAGGCCACATCGTCAATGATCTAACCACAGTAGATCAAATCTGTAGACGATACACCACCATATGTTACACATTGGTTTTATACACATTAAGCTTGTACATTTGATATCCATATACCATACACCTATATACAATAACATTATTACATACACCCATGCGATCTGTCAAAAAAAGGAGAAAAGAAAGAAAAAAGCCCGATCACGTCGTACCTGCTCACCATCAAATATTCTAGCATCACTACTACACTTGGCCAAATCAGGTACTATTATCCATACTCCAGAAATGGGCGTGAGTCTGCAATCAAAGATATGACCACAACCTTATTTTCACATACAACACTCAGCATGGGAATTTATGAACACAACCATATCTGGATATGAAGCAATGGACATGATTGTGTCCAGAACGAAAGGTATGGACACAACCACATTTGCACATGCAGCAATGGACATGTGTCCAGAAGGAAAGGTATGAACATAGCCATATCATCTGCACACGAAGCAATGGAAATGTGTCCAAAAGGAAACCCCATAGGCCTATCAAACATGGAGACTACTATGCTGTGAGGTTATTATCAATACTGCACATTCTAGGTCAGCTAATCCACACCCCAGTCTGGTTTCAGACACTTGATATGTTGAAGCAGCCTTTATTTGCAAAGTATCCAGGTAGCTAGGGGTGTTCCTCGTGCCCCTTTACTTGAAGAACACCTTGGCAATGTACAGTGTTTGTAGGGCGAGGGGAAGGAGCTAACCTAGACGGCAATACGTGTGACCTTATTGGGCTGAGGTGGGGGGGGGAGTGTCTAAGGGACATGGGGTGGTACTACAATACTAGAAGTTGCACATTGGCTAAACCAGAGCAAAATGTATCTTCAGTTCGTTTCATCAGATGTTTTCTTAACTTAACGCCTGCAATCAAATATGATAATTTCTCACACTTTGGAAAAAGTTGAAACCTCCTCTCAGGTGTGAAATTAAAGTAATTTCATTTTTGTCCATTTCCAGGGAAGATAAGAAATACAACAAAATCTCCATCAGTTCTCCTTTGTATTTTTCATCTGCTCTTTCCCAGGGCTATTTAATTGGGATACAGAAGAAACTATTACCTAAGTCTCCAGCAAAGAAGAGAACCTTTTACAAGAATCATGAGCCATGCATACAATGAGGATAGCTGTGCGAAGACAACATCATATTCTGTACTTGTGCTATTGCCTTGGTTAAAATGCAAAAGATGTTCCTTGTAACCCCAACCTCTATGTAAGATTCACGTTTAACAGCAACTCAGATACAATGACCGTATACTGATTTTACCTAAGAAAATAGGGCACGATTTACTAATATTCAAAATAATGGGGAATACAGCAAGTTTGAGATAGCTGTCAAAGGTGCATGCTTATTGATTGTGTCACTTGATAGCATCCATATCCCACCCTCGATCCCCAGATTCACACCTTATACATGTACCATACCTCATACAATCCCATTTACATCAGATATCACCATAGTAAAGTAGAACCCATGTTGCTGATTTCTTCTTATTTTAACAACTTTACATTCTACATATACATATCAGATGTATTTTTCTAGTTTTAAATTAGCCAATTCGCATGCAGTTGGTGACACACTTAGATTTGCCTCAGTAGCTCCTTTTAGAGACAGGTCTCTGCTCTCAGGGACACTGACTATAGGATTTATTTTGTGTACTCGTCTTGCTGGCCTGCCATTCAAATACATGTCCTACTTCACCGTGAACCCACCCCCAGAGATACGTGAGGGTGAACAGGAAAGGTGAGGAGGGGCCTCTGGTGGAGGATGGAGCCTACCCCCTATGTGGCTGTGGTCTGGGCCTGTGCCAGCAAACAAAATGCCACCCAATTCTGTTTGAAACACCCTGCACACGTCTGACGCCTTCCACCATTTGGGAGGGGCTTCATAAGTGGAAATGAAAATGGCTACTCTTTTTGCCAGTGGAATCATATACTAGTATACCTTTTTCTAACTATTGTGATCACACAGTAACAAATGGGCGAGCAAGTTTTACCACAATTGAACATGCGCTGAATAATTTCCTTGTCAACCTTTAATGCTTTCATGAAGGGTTATTTGGCACATGGGACACTACCATAGGACATTGAATGAAGAAAAACTGTATCATGTAATCTTTAAATGACTATTTTTATGACATAATTTGCGATTATATGTTAATTTATTTGTTACTCTTATACTTTTCTTACCATTAACATCATGCTTCGCACGCACTAATAAATATTCTGAATTCCATCTTTGAAAACAAGCTGCCCCCTGTGAACCCTAACCTTTATACCAGATGTACACATTAGAAAGTGAGACCAAGTGAAGCGATGCAAAGGTGGTGGTGGCTTTGGGAAGAGGCAACAACAACAAAAAAGATGGATGCAAAGGCCAATATCCTCAAGTTCATTCAAAGGAAAAAGTCACAGAGCAGATCGGTCTGAAAATAAAGCGAAGTATAAGCCAGGCCTTAAGTCCTGCCTGAGGCTGTAGGCTGTGAATGGTGGCATGCAATTTGATGAAGTCAGTATTGGGAGGGACAAATATTGCAAGGGATTCTGACAGCTGTTTATTAGGACTATGCCATACAGAAACATTTCCACTTATAGGGTAAATCACGTTGCTCATTAATAGATAACCATGTAGACTGGTTCTGTAAAGAAATAAAATGAAGAAAGAGGCTCAAATGTTGTGCCTGGACTGCTTGTATCCGCACAAAACTGTGTAGATATAATGTATACATGTACTGTCATAGCAGCGCTTTATTTCTATTAGTCAATCGGCTATTTCCAGGTTATCCACTGAAAATTGATTTGATTTAACCGTCGTACTTTTTGCATTCCTTAATTCACACCATGGATACATAAGGTGAGATATGATAAGGTTATAAACACTTTCATTTCTGAGTCACTTTGTGATTGCTCGAGGTCAAACTGACATTGGAAACATTACGATGGCAAATGAAACATTAATCTATGGGCCAGATCAGTGGGTACAACTGTAAAAGTTTTGTGGTTGCTTTTTTTCAATTCAAATATCTGAACTGGGGTTTCCAAGGTGATAATCAATTGAGCATTTTGGTTCTTTGGAATGAAGCAAAGGCATACAAGAAATTTGGATTATGGGTTATGAATGTCCATTACTGTATCTATGCCATCCACTCAATTCATCACCATGGACAAAAATGTGTAATCAAATAGGCCCTCTACAGATATGCAGAATGGTGTTGAGAATTACTACTCCAACATACAGGTTAGATATCATGACCGTTTGATTGAGTTTGGCCATAAATAAAAATAAAGATATGGCTTAGTGTAGGTTTCAGAGGTCATCTGCAGTCCACTTCGTCATATGGCTTTGGTATTGTCAGTGACTGCTAAACCGTGTGACGTACCTAGATTGTTGACAGGTTACGTCACGTTTCAGTGGCTCCCCTGCACCAGTTATACTTCAAATGGTACATTGACCGGGTTAAAAGCATTAAATCAATGTACAGCAAAAGAGAAGCTCTGATTGTAATGGATGAATACGTCTTAAACCTAGTCTACACCTGTAATCATTTGAGTGAATCTCATTGGTGAGAAAACTTCTTCTGTTAACTGGGGGCCCATTAATTTACGAGTATGCCATATTGCGATGAGATAAATGTTCCACGCTAAATCAAAAAGCTTTCTTTCAAGTTTCAAGTGGTAAAGGGAAACCTTGCCATTAAGTGCTGATTCATCTTATAATTTAGCAAAGGACAAATCGATCAATAATACATGTGGAGGGACAAAGATCTATGTACTTTTGATGTATGACATGTGAGACACTTGATTTAATCAGAGTAATAGTCGATTAGGATACTTATGTCAAATTTTACATGGTTGTTAAATAGTTAATATATATTAATCTCCTGTTAAAATGTCTTGTGTTAGTTTGGTGTTAGAGAGACGTTCAGAGGGAAGGTAGAAACAAGAGTGGACTGTGCTTTCAAATTATGTTTGTATGATTGTGCCGCCTTATTTCCCAAGATAATGTTATAATGATAAAACGGGTTTTCCTACACGGGTTTTATCAGAGAATATCAAAACGACTCCCTTTAACATATTTTACATCAGAGAGCGCTATTAGATGTACCAGAAAGAAATCTTTTGCATCATATGGTCATTGTTTAGTTACAGCAGGTTATTGAATCTCGAACCGTCATCATTGGGGGACCTATTTTAAAAAATAGGAACATAATAAGGTTAAAATAATGATAAAAACTACAAAACATGAAGCTGTGAGTTTATTTTCATTTTTATAGCCTAATATGGATATAAAATTGAGTCTTCTATTTAGAACTCGCAACTCAATGGAGATTTTTTTGTCCATTTTATCTAAATAAATCTGTGTTTGGTTAATGGGAAATCTCGGAGAGACGGCGGGATACATTATTTTTGGATAACCAAGTTTGCTAAGCAAACTTTGAGCTGAAAGTGTAAGCCATGTTCCCATGTTGGATCATACAGTCCAAAAGCATTTCAGTCGCATACGTCGAGCCATTCAACATAGAAAGGAAAGTGCAATTCCTTTAATTTCAGACCCTAAAAGAAAGTCTCAAATGGCCTCAAGCAGATAGCCAGAGGGAATCGTTGTGGCCTAAAACATATTAAATACACACTACACCATTGATAGAGTGTGTTCAGGCCGGCGGCACAAATTCCCTTGGATGAGGGATAAGCTGGGCTGTAGACGTGTATATATAGCAGACTATAGCCCGCCTCATGAATCGCCTTAACCGCTCAGGTTTGAAGGTTTCATCTTAAAGGACTCTTCAGACTCAGTGAGAAGTGGAAAGCCCAGCAACTGTTACTGGTGTTTAGTAGCATAATGGGATAGGATATGGAGAAGGGGGACCTGTGTTTAAGCCCCACTTCTCCATACGGCCCTCAGGGTTTGGACGCCACCCACCTGTAGACTATGGACTGGACGTAGATGTTGTACTCTTTCAGAACCGTGTATGTGAGTGGTCATTTTTTAACAATAGGGGGTGGGGTGGATTTTTGTACGTGAAGGGGCCCCTTTTACTCTGAGCTTGTTTCTGGCAACCTGCACTGAAAAGAGCAATAAGATGGAACCAGCTTGTCCCTGTAAGTGGATGTTATCCAGGGACAAGGTATCCTTCATGACATGTTTTATCAGTGCCAGAACCAGCAAAACTCAGAATAGTGGACCCACTGGGTATGGGTCTAGATTATTCTAGTAGCGGGCTGCCTTTTCTGCTAAAATGAAGTTAATTTTCTTGTTTTCCTAGGTGGACTTTGATTTTTTTTGTCCCCCCTACTCCTACCCCCCTTGTTGAAAAAAAGGCCACTCCCACTACCTGGCAGTTGTAAACACCCCCCACCCCTATTCTCCTCCAGGGGCCCCTCCAGCCACTACTTCACAACAATCCCCTCCCACCAACCACCCAGCTCATACTGAAAGGTAATTTAGGGCCTTTTTATATTTGCAAAGGCCCGGAGAGTTCGCAAGCAGTTACTTCAACCTTTACTTATTGGCATTTAGCGCACCCCTTATTAGTTTCTGAGAAGCTTAAGAATCGCCTGTTATGGTACATTCGATATGATGAAAACTGTTGTAAAAGTAAGGTTTTTGTCGCCATGAAGCCCAGCATAGTAGAAATGAAAATATGGCCATGTATGATCAAACATATAAATTTCGCGATCGGAGTTACTTTTTAGATGAGATATTGGATATCATTTTTATTGCTGCAGGAGTTATTTATCAAGAACTGTTATATGCAAAACTATAAAATGAAATGCGAAGAAAAATCCTATTTCATATGCATACATGTTAGTTCAGTATGTGGGATGTCAGAAGCTGCATGGTCTATCCTTATAGTTATACTAGTAGAGAGATCCAGAATTTTAGAGAATGAATAAAAGCCTGTGCTTCTCCGGCTCTTAAGACTTTGTAGCTTGGCTTATACATGTAGGAGCCTCCACCACCCTTCTCCATGTTCTCCACACCACGACATACCTCCACCCACGTCCTTTCACGGTGAGCAGAAGTTAGAAGCAACAAAATGTTAGTTTGGCCGTACAAGTGCTCCTAACGGGCAATTAGGTGGTTGTGCAGGGATTGCGGGTTGAGCGGCTTACCATGGCAGAACCTAGCTGCTTAACGTGGATCCTAACCCCCTTGGGGACCCATAATTGGCCGCTCTTCACCCCTCACCTCTGCCGCCATGTCGACTCCAACCCGCCCAAAAACGCCATGATTGCCCACCTAGTGCCGCCTTGGATAAAACCCACTGAGTAGGCTTTTGTAAAAATGGCCACCGTTTAGTGCTCAGAGCGGCAGCTTCTGTCGTAGAACTTGGGGTCGCTGGAGAGGTCGACGTCGTTAAGACCGACCACTTAATATCAGGTCATGGGAATTGAAGATCTACACTCATAAAAAGCCGGGCTCATATATTACAACATTGTTTTACAGGATGGATATGACCATCTGGTTTGATGTGAAAGTGATCTAGGGTGATGTTCATAACTAAATCATGGAGGAATATATACGAGGTTTCATATTATATTCATTCCATGTGCCACCTGTTCATCACATATTGAATGCTAACCTTTCTGTACTAAGTGACATGAGAGTAGGTAATAAAGCCCTATATATGAAAAGGATTCCTCATCCAGCAACCCCAACCATAGCATGCATGCTTATACAGTGTATAAGTATGTGGCCTTAATGATATAGAATCTATCGGTAAAGGTCAAAACGATATTTTGCCACATGCAAATTAGGTGCCACCTATACTTACCCACTTCAGTGATCCATGTATTCATTTATACTATTGGGGGCGCTATAGAAATTTAGCACTAGTCAACACATGAAACTCTAAACCTACAGTTACTTTTTTTTTATTTCATTTCCTCACTTTAAATAAACAAATAAGTCATCTCCAGTCCAACTGCTCTTTATTTATAACTGTATGATAGGATGTCCTCAGTCACCCCAACACACCTGTGTCTCCTCCAGGGTGGCTCTGACTTTTAACCTCCACCCCAGCCAATGCCATCCACCCCACAAATCAGCCCCAACCCTCCATCTACCTTCCATCAGATGTCAGTATACAGCTCAGACAGGCCTCTGTGACTCGCCTAGATAAGCACAAGGGGCTCTGGCAGTGGGTGAGCAGCTCAGTGATGCCTTTGATGTCCTATTTATTGTGGTCAGTGTGAGTTGCTCAGTGAACTGCTCCTGCCCCTACCATCTGCTCCCCGAGCTGCTCACCGTCTTTATGCTGACTGCAGATAGCGCCTCCTGTACCCCTAGGGGATGACAGTTATCATAGAGCACAAGGGGATCCAAGTCAACGAGGGGAGGAAGAGGGGATGGGTTGTACTGTCAATGGTTCTCGATGCCACTCAAACCTATTGGAAAATGAAGAAATGTTTGTTGGACTAGGATGGTGATGAAGCTTATGTAAGGATTCTTCACTCACTCTCCAGGCGGAAATGATGTCTCCTTGTCTTAGATACTACCTGAGGTGCCTCTGCTTGAAGACAATGGTTTCGCCGAATATATTTCCGCATGGAAGTAGATTGAACCAAAGCAACTCTGACCTGAAGTTGTGTAGATACAAAGGTTACTTCCTTCATTGAAAGACATAAACTTCTGGGTTGAATGCCAGAACTTCTTTTCCTTTTGCAAACATTCATCCACGATCATAATCAAATACATTTGAATCATCCTATTTCCCTAGCTTTTCTTTTCCTAGCAAGGTTTGTATAAGAGCACTCTTTGCCACAAGCAGACTGATTTGCCCTGTGGCTCTAATCGCAGCAAAGAGAAGACATCCTGAAAACTTCAGAGATGCCAATATTTCATGTAGCCCTAAGTATGGCCCTTCAATGCCTACCTTCGGCAACCTCTGCCCCATTTTCTATTTCACCATTTCCTCTGTGCACATCCCCCCTGAGTCTCTTCCCCTTTACCCCTGCCCCTTCCATACGATGCCCCTGCTGTCTGCTTCCTTGTCGGCAGTGCCCCCTCCCTTACCATCCCCAGCACCCCTCAGTTCTACCATATGGTACCTGCCCCCGGCCTTATGCCCTGTTCTTCCCTCAGACACTGCTCCCTCAACGCAGACACCCATTTCCCACTCCTTTATGGTCCCTTTTCCCTTAGCAAACATGCCCCGCCCAGAAATCCAAGCACTTTTATCAATTGTCCTTTTCCGGGGACAACCTTCATACATGCCTCACAGCTCCTCAAAGCAGACTAAAAATCTGTCTGTATATACAATGAGAAGAAGAGTAGCCCAATGTGCCTTTTCTGTAGTTCCTATGTTGTGTGATGAACATAACATACATTTCCCTCCATGTCACACTTCATAAAAGTATCACTAGTTTTAGTCATAAAAGTGGTCATTTTCCAATTTAATTTAATGAGAATGTTTCCTGCATCTAAAGGATGAATCAATTTGCAAATTTGAATTAGGTAAAGACTTCATATATCGAACAATATAGAAGCGAGTATATAGGCACAGAAGATTTCTTGCACTGAAGATGTAACTCAGCACATATTTATATAACGTGATATTCTGAGGCAAGTTTGCATTGCAAGTCTATATAGATGGCTTACCTCTTTTTAGTATTATGTGATTGAACGTAGATGTTTTATGCCAAATATACCATGAGCAAATGCTAGATACCCAGTTCATCCATTTAAAGGAATCACCAGGTATTATTTGAACAGGTAAGCAGAAAAAACCGCCTTCACATGGATGTCTCCTTCTATATTTACCTGCTCGCATGTTGCTGGACTGCTGTCGTACAAGCATCAGGAAACGGTCTCTACTACGTAGGTCTAAACAATTTATTTAGCCTTTTTACATTTTTTATTTACAGAACTAGAGAGACTATCAACAATAAGAGATAAAGGATAATCTAACGAGTTAAATGACGATTCTAAAATATGAAACATGTAAATAGAAACACTTATAAATTCTATGAACTCATCCACTAGGACATTAACCATGATGTTGATGATAAGTATTGAATGAATAGATCTTTTATTGAAAATAATGCTGAGAAAAATGTATTGAGGTCTACTGATGTTTTAGTGCTATCGCTCAGCGTCGCTGCTCTCATGACGATCGTCTTCTGAGTGGGATCCATCTCTGCTTCAGTACCTCAGCCTGGAGACTCAGGTCCCACCAACCCTTCCTCCTGTACCCATTCACTCTCATACATCATACTATGTATGTTTACCCAGTCACCTGGGGTGACTACTGAGACCCAGAAGCTTGGGTAAACACTATCTATGTATCCAAATGTCTAGGACCAGTATGTCCACCAACCATGTACAATTGCATTATACATGTCTATATGATATCCTGGTACATTTTCTTCATATGCAGTTCATCTATACCCGAATGTGAAATTCCCTCTATCAGAAGTCGAATCTGGTAAATCAAAATGAAATCCATTTCAGTCGTGTTAAAATATACATTGTGCAAAGTGACAGGACTCGCAAAAAATAAAACAACATCTATGTTTGTTAAACATTGTGATATATCTACAGAAGAAAGTCCTGGCAGATATCATATTTGATTGTGTCCCATTCATCTTCACATTGCCAGGGGCTCCCATATGTAAGAATTCAAAATTTATACCTGCAGCAGGGAGTTTAATTGCTGATAGTGATACAAACAATGCCAGCCCCTTATCAGTGACATCTTGATAATGTCATTTTCCACCATATATATATATATATATATATATATATATATATATATATATATATATACACACACACATATATAGGGGTAGACACTAACGCTGGCCCGGGGGCCAATGGCCCGTAATTCCTGGTCTGGGCCCATAGTTTTCTCCGAATTTGCCTTCCTATGGGCCCAGGTGGCTGGGGCAGGTTAACAAATTGATATATTTTCAATATAATTATGTTATATATCATTGAAAATGGCAAGGAATTCAGTCATTCTAGTAATATCTTGATATAACTTAATTACAAAAAGTCAGGATTAGCTTTTCATATAAAGTGGAAAAATGTTCTAGGCCCTTTTCGGTCTGAAAGCTGAGCAAATCATTTTCTTCCCAATATAGTGTATGTAATATTTGAAATAAATGTAAATTCAAGACCTTTTTATTGATTGTAAATCATTATGGGAGCTAGTGTGTAAGTCCATATTGAATACACAAGTATTAAACTCCTGATGACATGTGATAAAGGTAAGAAGGACATAAGTTAAGGAAGCATGAATGGTAATGTAACTGCACATATTCGAGAGAGGGAATTAATAATAAGCAATATTTTTTTTCAGTTAGTACCATAGATGATTTTGTATTCCATTAAGATTGGAGAAATACTGTGGCTCTGAAAACATGGGATTTCATATTCATAAAGCAGCATTATCCTTCACAATCCCATTGTGACGGGGTAGCAATTTGTCATATTAAATGCAAGCTCCCACTGGTAAATACTAACTTAAATCTCCGCTGAGCTGCGTTATATTGAGCAAACTTTCAATGCCACCTTTCAATAGAAGTAATGTCCTAAGCTGTTAAGCAATCAGAAGTGCTAATGCAGCCATTTGCAGTACTGGCCCATACTGTTGTTTTAGGTGCCGAGTGGGTGCCAAGACTCATGTGCCTCACCACAGGTCCCTACCTTTAAGTCCAGGTTGATGTAAGAGCACAGCCTTTGTTGCACCTGAGCAGGGAAAATGTAGGTGCTGGGTCCTTCATTTGGCTATCTCAATACTACATAGGCCATGATGAGTTGCATTTCATCCCATTTTATAGTCAGTGTTTATGGTTGCCCATAGATAGCAAAGGGCCTCTAAAGCAAGAAGGAGCGTCGCGTGCTGGTCATCTTTTATAGATTACCAGCCCAAATTCACCTAGACTATAATCTGCATTATTGACATCCACACCTAGTTTATACAGGGAGAGATCTAAAATCATAATATGATATTGGCACCCTATCAGTCTATGTCAAGAGCAATGCAGAGGGTAACCACAAACAAATCAACTGATTAAAACCCCACAAAATCATGAACAGGTCATGATTGCTGATCATAAATTGTATCTGTTTGAATGTAAAACCTGTTCAACAAAGAGTGCAACAGGGTATGGTGAAGGTCACCAGCCATGGCCCTTTCTACCCCTAAATACCCCCTCCCTCTCCTTCCCCACCTCCACACCACCCCTCCTGTGTCTGACCACTTCCACTTGGCACAGTCCATGTTTATACCACAGCTCATGAGGACTTAGAGACCAGCCTAACCACTATAAGCTGCCTTTCTCAGCACAGAGCCGATCTCCTCCACTACCCATGCGTGGGCAGTAATGATGCATATCGGGACAGACGGGTATTATGCACACCTAATACACACTTAAGAGTTCCTCCAGTAGGCTGTATTTATACAATGCCTTGTTCTAGCTGTGCCACCATGCCACTGCAATGTATGCTCTACAACCACCAGCTACCAGAGACCCAGAGAGGCCTCCTCCAATGCCTCAACCCTGGAGGAGCTGATGCAGTCTGTACAGGAGACCTTTGTACCTGAGGGTATTAATACACGCTGAGGTTAACACAATATAAGTGCCTTGTTATTAATCTAAACATCTAAGCTAAGCTGTGCCACTAAAAGTGCTCAGGTAGGGTATGGCTGTTTATTTGCTCTCTGGAGCTGGAGCCCCACTCTGGAGAGGGCCTCCTATGGGTCCTGTGGGCGGTAGTAGTTGTAGCTACATGTCCGGTAACATAACCTGGGATCAAATAACCTAACCACAATGTCCCTATCCCAACAGCCCAAACTGTGTAAATCATACCTGAGGAATGTGAACTGACAGACCCATTATATCATAGCTATAACATGGATACATATAGGTCAAACGTACGGTATCATCCTTGTAAATGTGTTATAGATCCAATTGAAACTTTGTTGGTAAATAAGGGTCTAAAAGGTCCAGAAAAGAAATTACCATAACAAGTCAATGTAAGTACCAGAGCAATTACAACTCAGAGGAGGCATTGAGATAACGTGCACCTTAATAAAATCTCATATTCCGCACTCTCATACCATTTGGACGAACGAAGGGATAATATAGCCATACTGACTTTCATTTCCAGTTTACAGTTGGAAGCTATAATGGTTTAAACCCCCTCCTGAAAGTGTATTACACATAATTCCCTTGCTCAGGGCTCATTATGAACAAATCACATACAAAGTGAAAACCCTATACATGGTAGAGCAGGTCACTAGCTGTGCACTAGTTGGGGAGACTATTCTATGAAAGGCGTGAACTTCCATATCATAACTAAATCCACATAGTAGAGTAATTATAATTTCAATAGGCTTAATGTGGCGTTATCATAATGTTTGATATAAAGTGAATGTGAATATATTGGCAGTGTCTCATTATCTCTCAGTTGCCTTCCTATCCCTATGGTCGTTGAGAGTGTGGCATACATATGTCCCACAGAGAATTGCTCACACACACACAACATCACAGACCCTGAGCTACGCAGCTGTATGTGCTTAACTATATCCCCTCCAGCTATGCTGCAGCTGCCTGTCTCTGCCCACTATATAGCACACATCATTTAATATAAGCTCTTCCTGGATCTGAATAATGCAGAGCATGTGTAGATAAAGGGATTCTCACAAAACTTTACAACCAGAGAGCACAAGCCTCTTACATTTTCTTTCAAGTTTAACTCCTAATGGCCGCCCCTTTCTCTCTAGATTCATATCCATATTTCATGATAGTGATATGAACCCGTCTGATATGTAGCTGCCATAGAAACCTGAAAATATAATTAACAGTCAACTTAAAGTTTAACTTATTGCTGTTATAAGGCCACAGCACGTGCTTTCTATCATCTCTAAATCATAGATTTACATACACCAACCTTTAAGAAGTGTTATCATATGTTTTTTGGTTCCTTGTCTCTAAAAGCCAAGAGCTAGTCACAGGTAAGGCAAGAGGTAAGTAATAATACAATTTAGCAGTCTTTTCCGGTCCGCAGAGCTCTGCGATATCCATGTTCGGGGCGAATATCATGTTATACCCGCTATGCAGCTTGTCAAAGGGCACAGGCAATGATGATTTATGAATGCCAAGGTTCTTCCAAGGCTATACAGGACTTGTGAACAGTATATCAACATGTCAGAAAAACACCAGTCTCTTCTTGCTGGACACAGCACGTTGAACCAATGTTGACAACTGGTTTACATGTGCTGACAACGTTGATCTGTTTTGGGCACTTTTTCAATAATGCCAGGTCAATTATGCCGACCACCCACTATTGTAACTTCAGATCAATATTAAAATGTTCAATGTTCTCAATTCACTATCGATACAACACTGATTTTATCATTATTGAATCAACACTGTCATTTTCACTGTATATTCAATATTGAGATGTCAACGGCATCACCTATCATCTAGTTATCAATGTTAAAACAGTATTGAAAAATGAATCAACATAAAACACATGTATACATTGAATCAGCTTTGATGTGTACATGTTGAATAATGGATGATTTAATTGATGTTATGTAAACTTTCAAATTCAACCATATTTCACTATTTCATTAACAGTTCATAGCCAGGCATCACATGCATCATACTAAAATTAATACAATGTTCGTGTGTCCACTAGGTTTTATTATGTATGTAACTTTATCTTCGCCTGAGGCTTACTAATACCTTACCTATAAGGTATATCCTTCCAGTGTGATAACTGTTGAAAGACATCAGAATAGTGTAATTACATGTGAGAAACCCACTACCCAATGTCTTGTTTCAACATTGATATTGATTTGATATTACAATAGTGGGTAGGCAAAATTGAAATGGCATCATTGAAAAGGTGTCGAAAACCAGCTGATCAACTTTATCAATATACATTACCCTTATAGTCGTGGTTTTAGTGGTGTAGTCTACAATGAAGAAACCACATCTACATGTATTTTGATTTAATAGGCAGTGCTACACAAACCTGGTCGAAATTATGTTACTATGGTAGCACTGAGTGACCAATAATTCCTATCATTTAACTCATAATTCGTTCCTGAGAGGTACCGTTTAATTAATGATTTTTATTTTTTTTCAAAAAAGAAAGAAAATCTAGGGTCGGCCCTATTTTTGCTGGCCAGACTGGGTAACCCGAAACACCCTTTTCGGGTTTAATTCCGGTGAATACAAGATTTTGACCTTCGTTCTTTGTTTATTCTTTCTCAGGCTTTCGGTGTCATATTCACATTTCGTCCTTTTGCTGATGTGCGTGATAGATGTACCCATTGTTGCATTCAAAATGCAACCTTGCGAGTCAATATGTAACCTTATTAAACGATCAGTAGTATCACCTATCTTATTGTTTGATATCGTCGAGTGTGGTCGTTCTGACTATAGTTTCCACAGAAACCCCAAAATGCAAGTTAATGACATAGCATAGATATAATTGTGTTATCATGCAACAACACATGCCGACCATTTCCCATTATCTGTAAATCATTAAATCGTGTATACCCACTATCGGGAGTAATGTCAATTTATTCTATGCTTTTCTACTATCAAAAAGCCACCCAGATACTCACAGTGACTCATATGGACTCACAGGCTAGAAGTGAGTAATGCCTCACTCTATCAGCCACCCCTTGTCAGTCCAAAAAAGCTCCGTGTTATCCATGTTTGGGGCCAATATCAGTGTTCTACCTGCTGTGCAGATTGTCAGAGGGCCCAGACAGTGATGAATTATAAAGCCCAAGGTTGGAGCAAGGCTAAGTGATAACCGAGGATTGGGAGCCATATGTCAGGTGGCAATAAGCCAGGTCCATTGCTATCCCTGATCTGTTTTCCTCCATGGTGTACTGCTATCTTGTTCACCCAATATGGTAACCTTTTATTTATTGACTGTTTATTGATGATCTATGTACCTGATATGAAACCGTATCATTCATCACAGATTTCTCCTTTGGCCTTCATAAGTTTGGTTTGAATCTATGTTGTGAAGTGTATTATACTTTTACAGTGGCGACGATCCTTGATCATCATACTATACATAATTATATCTTTAGACAGATTTACCTTTCCTGCCTGCTATCTCAGTGGAAGACAAGAAGTATTGCCCTCAACATGCAGCACGGACCGAACAATAGACCCCTAAAGTCCAGTGTTTTACAAATGTAAAAAGCATCTCTCTCCCCTTCATTTTTCTCCTTGCATCTCTTTAACGATTCCTGTATCAAAGCTTTTTTTGTTCACAATATATTTGTTAAAAGGAAATGAAGATCTAAAATGCTTATTTGCATTTTAGAGAAAGGGACAAAGTGCCGAGGCATGGGAAAATAGAGCAAATACATTGACTTAGATGGACAGACTGAGACTATAGGCTGGTAGCATTACTTGTCTTTTAGAACCAAGAATAGGACGGCATGTCTTGGATTTTCTCAATTAGTACGCTATACCAGTGTCTTTGTTTTGTGTTGTCAATGTGACAATGCTATAATTCTTGGTTCCCTATACCATCCTTGCCGCCATCATTAAAATAGGACCTGGGAAGCAGGAAGAATGATTGGCTTTAGGTTATTGACTTTTCCTTATTATAGCCCACGTTGCCATATTGATCCCACAGCTATTATATTGGAGTGTGATGAATATATCTGGCCGATGTATGTCACCACTAACATCATAAAGAACAGTTCTAATGCTGGTATCACGTTTTAAATGGCAACAGTTGGAGGTTGTCGATCCGATTATTTTTCTTTTCCTCAGAAACCCTAATGTATGTGATGTAATATCATCATGACACGTCAATGCACTTTATCCAGAAACCTAAACTAATATGACATAGGCCAGTATGGAACAAGTAATTAATGGATAATTCATGAGGCGTGTGTGTAATCAAAGGATAATTAAACAAGGGTGCAGCCCGAGTTTAATTATCCTTTGTTAACACACACAAGTCCTTATCCTTTGTTATACCACGATTTCTTGGTTACTCAGTCCTTTTTGGTGGCTATTCCCATACACATATCTGTTGATATTGCACACCCTATAGGCTTTAACATCGATTTTGTAAGGCATGCGGTTATCCATGGATAACCCGCACCCTGTGCGGTTATCCATGGATAACTGCACGCCTCTCATGTCCTTCCATGTCATATGTTACATGTTAAAACCAACAGACTATATCCTTGCCATGGTAGGGGTCGAACCTGCAATCTCAGGTCCTTAGTCCAACTCCCTATGCAGTGCGCCACAGGGACTGACGAGAAATGCTCGGTTCGAACCAGGTCTTGCTATGATACAAAGCCGTGTGTGCTGTCGCTGTCCGCTGCCGGGTGAATTATACTCAAACATAACAGCGAGACGCAGTGAATGGAAAAGGCGCGGTGGTCTAGCGGTTGGCACGTTGCGCTCAGCCATGAGAGGTCCGCGGATTGAATCCTGGCCGGGATGCGTCTTTTTTCGCCGTGTGCGCTATCGCTGTCCGCTGCCGGGGGAGGAGGTGTATTTAGTACACAAACATAACCGCGAGACGCATTCAAAGCTTTAGCTGTCCACTGCCGGGCGACGAGCTGTATGTACCGATCATGTACAAACACTATTTTTCGCCGTGTGCCGCTGCCAAGCCTAGCCGAGACGGGCTCTGTCGCTGTCCGCTGCCGGGCGACGAGGTGTATGTACCTGTGTACACACACTATGGCTGGCTTCGAGTCCCGGGGAGGGGAATAATTTTTGTTTTAAAATTGAATTTATTGGTATTCTATTGATTATTTATTGTTTCATGGTATAAAATAAGTAGACAATGGATAACTCATTACTCGTGTGTGTTAGCGAAGGCTAATGACAGTCGGCCTATGGCCTCGTGTCATTATCCTTCACTAACACACACTCGTCATGAGTTATCCATTGATTACTTGTTCATTAACACACACACACACAGGTTCTAGTAGTGCCGATTTCTGACTTATACTCCATCCTTAGGAGTGCCGATATGCATGATATCAACACTCCTTACACGTCATATGTTACATGTTAAAACCTATGAGAATTCTATTGCCAAGGGCAGGGGTCGAAGCCATACCCTCCTGGTAGGAAGACCAACTCCCTATGCATTGCGCCCCTGGGACTGACGAGAATAGCAGCAGTAGAATTAAGTTAGGATTACACCACAGCGGTCAGAGCTGCCTGTCCCATAGCTACATACCATATTTCCCCGTTTATAAGCCCAGGCTTGTATTAGTACTCTCTACTACCTAAACCTCCTTACTAAGTGGCAAATTGACCAGGCCTTAACACGAGTATATACGGTACTGCTGGACACGTTCAAACCAAACCAATGGCTGCCGGGCACCGAGGTGTGTGTACCAATGGTCTAGTGGTTAGCGCACTGCGCTCAGCTAGTACAGGTTGGTGGGATGAGTCCCGGTCCCGGCGAACTTTTTTTTCGCTGTGTGTACACACACTATGGCAGGCTTCGAGTCCCAGTGGAGGGGAACGATTTTTGTTTTCAACTTGTATTTATTGATATTCTATTGATTATTTATTGATTTTTTTATTGATTAATCATGTAATAAAGACAGTAAGTAATGGGCTAACGGGCATTAAGGTGCCCGTTAGCCCATTCATTACTCTCTTAGTATGTGCATGGGAATATCCAGGAAAAGCACTCAGAATCACATAAATCATGTAATACGGATGGATACCTAGACCAAGCGCTACATACATATGCTAAAAAACCCCGGTACGAACCATATGCTATAATAGGTTAGGCTAGATTGCAATGTTACATGATCTCATAAGAGTAGTCAGAGGGCAGCGCCAACTTATGATACCATAATTTGGGATAGCTTGTATGGTAGCAAGGCCCATTGGTAATTGAGGGGGGCGAGAGGGGTCGAGAGCCTGAGAGAGCTTTATTCAATGGTAGGGCTTTTGTCATCATTACCTGGCCCCACGAAACCACGGCGTTCTCGACACTTCTCGTGAGTAGATCACGTTGGCCCGAGATTCCCATAAAGCACAGCATGACCCGCCCCCTCGTGTCGGATCATATAACTATTGATCTCCCTCCCTGCAAAACACCGGAACCGGAAGGGGTGAGTACAGACCGGAAGAGATAGAAACAGTGCCACCTTACTAAGAGTCTCCACCTTGTTTACTATCGACCTATAAACTAGAAAAGTAATAGGCCCTAATGAAGCCTTTGCAACTGAACATAACATACAAACAACGGTGTTAGCATAGGATTTAGCACATTTCAATAAGGAAGAAATATTATAATGCATGGTGGACTTGGGACATGCCTACATTCAAATAAAATTGTACAATGACAAACAGAGCAGTCTTGTCTTAGTAGGCCTAAGAATCAGTCTCAAACAACACTCTGCTCATGTAGGCTTTAGTAGCCTATACAGTTTGGGTATGCCTTTACGGCCTTTGTTCCATGCCCCATGGACATTCATAGATTTCATAGAGAAAGGCTATTAAAAGCCAAAAGACCCCTTTCTCTACACGCAAGGAGCAGGTCGAGTGAGCTGAATGTCGTCTGCTTTCATCATTTCTATCCATTTCTTTCTGCCTCCCGCCGCACTCATCACTTCCCGTCTTTCCCGCAGGGACGCTCAATATTGTCAGACCAATCAAACATCGATTTGTCATCGATAGTGGAAATCCTCCGTGGCCGCCGGGGTGACTGCCAACTCGTTCTCCGATTGGCTGCTTATTGGCGGATTTCGGCTCTGCCGTCCAGCCCGTAAGGAGTTCGCTGATTGGCTTATTAAGGCGCATGTGCAGACTCACGAGACTTACAGGATGCCCATGGTGCCCTCTAGGGGCTGGAAGCAACAATACGGTGATTAATGACGTCATCAATCCCTATTGGACAAAGAGAGGGACGGGTATACCTTGAAACCATAGTACTGACTACTGTGATGCATAGGCCAATGAAAGGACTCCCTTCGCACATTGGCCCACACACAGGCTTTATATGGACATATTCATTAAACCTTTTTATATCTGTTGACTTTCTTCTATGTTCTTTTTTTTTATTAGATTACATTACATGATATACAATGATTGTAATGTGTTCATCAACAATTCAATTTAGCGACCTTATCTTCATGATTATTCTAATCTATTTCTTTCGTCCGATGGTCCTAATTCAAATGTCTGGACGTACGGTTGGAAGTAAATTCATGATCATAGGTTTTATTCAAAGACCTTTATACCCTCACATAGGCTTCCAGGCAGTCCCCTCTGTATTATATTTATTACCAGCTCCATATATATACTCATTTGCTGCCTGTAGCATTTATCCACGAAAGCCAAGGTCGCGCTGCTTAATATGGCTGCACTACCTTTGCATCATTTAGGCGCCTGCCACTTGGCGAAGCCAGTCACCAAACGTATCGATCACATGACATGGATGGCTATTGATCATCTGTTAACTGATACTGTATCAATCGGAATGCCTTGCAGCCTCACGCACACTACCATGCCAGGAATCCTCCCACTCTTTCAGTACCCTGCGTAAAGTAGGTGGTGTCAATTGGGTGTAATGTGGATGTAAATTTGCTTTGGATGAAATAGTCATTTTGAACAAAGAAACAATGAACTGTGTAACCTCTTGATTTAGGGAATCATGGCGGGATTATACTCCAAATCCAAGAGGAACTATGGAGATATCTACAGGGGAGAATATGTGGTCTATAAGTGTACCGTGCTTGCATTTTCTACATAGTCCTCTATATGATAATTGTTTTAATTCCTCATTGTTACCGATATAATGTGGCTCAATACAGATGTAGAACTGAACAATCTGTTAGAATTGCATTGACAATATCAGCAATAGTATATGACACCACTGTTTTGTGTGACTACTAAGTCAATAATAGACCAATTCCTCATTGAGCAGAAATAGTATCTCATCACCTTGTACGGTATACATTCTGTCGGGTCTAAAATATTCAATGTCGATAATTTTGAAATAGCTGCTACATACGACTCCTAAAATATGTATAAATCAATGATACAAAGGCGGTTTCTTTGTTGGAACAGACAAGATAAGAGTTTGAGTTTGAGTGTAACACGTTTTTTTGGCCAAATAACATCATACAACACGAAGCTTTTCAGGATCAGCCAGGAAATGACAATAATTATAACCATACACAGATTATAAGAGCTTTCCTTATTATAGAACAGCTTCCAAATGTTTCATTTTGAATTTAGTGACAGGATTGATGCTAATGAATTTTTCATTCTCCTGTCAAGACACTAGTCAAATCGTTTCAAAATCACAGCTCACAATCTCTCAACAATATCAGCATTTGTTTCACTTTCCAGCTCACCCAGGGAGTCTCTAATATTCCCTTTGGCAGCCTCTGTTCAGCCGTGAACAGGACAGGTAAAACCCCCATGTTTGATTACTGAAGAGACTTCCACTTGGAAAATTTGAAATAAATGATGATCCTATGATTCTGAGACAGATAAGAAACAGATAAGCTCCTTTTGGATACTGGATAGTAATCATGGGAAGAGTGATAAGATAGTGTATGCGTTATGAGCAGTAACTAAAAAGGGAAAGACTGGTGGGGGAGACTTTATGAAATGCTATGAAGTGTGAAAAATGCAGATGCTTGTAAAATGGAACAGAGTGTTGGAGGAATTAATGCATATGTGTAATAATTGGCGATGGGCACATTAGTCTATTCTCTCTTGACTCTCGGAAGAACCTTACGTACAATTCTGATAACACAAACGAACATATAATTATATGTTTATATGTCATTACACATGTATACGCTACAAAACACCCTTTATATTGGGTATCAATACCTATAGATAACGCATGGAGTCATAGGGAAACATTGCACAACATAATAATATCACCCGGGGCATACATTTTCCATTCGTTGGGCAAGTTGCTCCACCGCCTCCATCAAGTCCTAAGCAGAGAAACCACGCCAGGCAAGCTTGAAGAAAAGAAGAGGTGGGTTTCTTATTGCCTCTGCACTGATTTAACTGAAATCAATGAATGGCGATTTGATGGCACGCGTCAGAGGCACTCGGCGTCGTGCGACGCTGGCCGCCACCTCTAGTGTGGCGTTCTGAAAGCAGGGACGGTGGAGGTGCCGACAGTCATCTCCTCAGTTTGTCAACCTTCATCAATCTATGCCACTCTTAAAGAGTTTGCCGCGACTCCATGCTCAAACTCATCGAGGGTGCTGTCATTAATGAGAAATGCCAACATGGTTATTTAGCTCATAGCGATATGAGGTGCAAACCTGGAGGGTCTTGCCAAAAGTGAAACGTGAACCAAAAATTAAAACGTGCACGTTTTCGTATTGCCAAAAGTATTCTCGTCATATCAAAAAGTGAAAACGTGCATGGATGCTTGCTCCTCAAAAAATGCATGCCTGCTCTAATGTAGTCTTATATGGAGGGATTATTTGGCAATACAATGAAAACGAGGTAGACCATTCTCTTGCAAATTAGCCCTCTCTGAAAGTTTTAAGCAGGTTTTTCCTCGTTTTCTTTTGGCAAGACCCTCCTGTAGTCTGCTTACTATAGCTGTAGTAAACAGGTCCTATGCCGCCTCAAGTTCCCCTGCATGTACACTATGTATCCAGTTCCACATAGACTGTCCGAGTAATGGTTGTTTAACGCCATTTCAATAGCTAAGGTCATATTTATGGCGAGCAAACTAAATTAGACATCACTTTCACAAATGCATATGGACATCAGATACGTGTAGGAGGGGAGAGGAAAAATAAGATGAAGAGATGAATGTGTGCTGATAAACACACATATGGACGCCATACGACAGAAAAGGAAGACATAGTATGCGTTTGATGTATGTTATGAGACCCCACGAGTGGGGTCTCATAACATACATTAGGGCGTTTATCTCACAGATTCCTCCATTTTGTATTAAGTTCTTACCTTATAACCTCAGAATAAATCCAGGAGAAGACATTTTCTCAAGCCAAGCGATTCTCCCCGGCCTCGCAATGTGTGTGGCCATGTTTTTTTTTGTTCCTCAGTGGGTGCCCGACTTTCCACACATTTTTCGGGAAGAATCCAAGCATGTCAAGTCCTGTACTTCTAGGACCGACAAATATACGATCTCTAGTTGGTGTTCGCCTGCATTTTGTCTCCATTTTCTTCTAAATAAATGAGAATCCAATGAATTTTTATAGTGATCCATGGTCACACAGCCATTTCTTCTTGTTGACGAAGCGGGGAGGTGCCCGGATGTAAACTGACATACTTTTGGCTGAAGAACTGGGTCAAACACATGTCGAGCAAGGAATGGCCGGACGGGGCAGGTGCTGAGATGTATCGCTATGAAAAATCATTGAATTCTTATTTATTTCAAACAATATGGACAATTTAGGCATGGCATGTTCATCTAGGATATCTTAGGATGTTTCCCTGTTAATAACTCCACCTGCCAACATTGGATTCTATGCTAATGAGGTGTGCAAACATCAGGTATGTCGGAAAACTTATTCAAATCCTTCATGTACATTGGTTTCTAGTACCACTCAGCTTGGTATAGTGGACAGCGAGAAAGTCTCTTTCCACAGCGGCCAGGGATCGATTTCCCATAGAACCCTGAATGGTTTTAACTGGAAATTTATGGCAAGGTTGATTTTGTATACTTCTCCAATTTATTAACATTTCCAGACTCTAACCAAAGGCTTCTTGAAGATGTCCAAAAGGTGTTAAAGTAGGGTTATGGCCTGATAACGCACCGGGGTTATAACCAAAAAAGCACTGTCCAAGCCAAAATCGTGAGATAAACCCCTTTAACGATGAGCCAAGGAGGCCCGACTTCCACATAATAGAGATTTGTATAAATGATGAAGTCGTATGGACTTATATGTCATAATTTGGTATAGAAAAGTAGGAGAAGCTTCAGTTTAAGTGTCTATTTTGGTCTAAGATAAATCTAGAGGTGAAAAAGGCGAAGACAGAATTCATGACAATTCCCACCAACTGGAAATTGAGCCCCCGGACATTAACCCCATATAGGATATGCCCCCATACCTAAACCCCACCCTACCCCATCCTTAACATTTCCCAACCATACCATAACCCTACATCTAACCCTTAGTCTATCCCTTTCCAGGGGGTATTGTCATGTCACCCTGATAATTTACCCTATATATCTCAACCCACTATTTGAACGCACATCAGTCAGCACGCTTTACAGTGCACTTAATCAGAGAACTCACTGACTCAGGTTGACGAGACTTCAACCACTTGACATAAGCAGTTCAGACACCGCCGCTCCACCTGGTGGTGACCCGTGAGCACCTCCTACATAGAGGCAAACAGCTCACGAGCAACACAGAGCAGCTCATGTTGGGTACAGGGCACTCCTGAGGCTTATCCATAATGCCCTCTGTTGGATGCAATGCCCCTCTACTGGGCCTTTGTTATACTAGCTGCAGGTGAGTCTTATCTACTGCCCTCAGGGGAGGGAGTAGGAGGGAAATGGGACAGGGCATTGGGATGTTGGACGAACTTCAAATGGATTTCAGGATTTCTATCAGATCTGATAGTTATCAATTGGCATCTCCATGGAAACCTCACCAAGAATGACTCCAACTGCAATTTCCTGTTTTTGGGTAGCAACATGTTGATAATCAGTAGAGGAATTGTATAGGTAAATGGTATAGTCAACTGCCTGTCGTGGAAAGATGTGATCTACTGTATGCTGCTTTAAAATGCAGACAGCCATTTTTCTTGTAGCCAAATTCTAGGATTGTACAATGCAGCTTGATATATATATATATATATATATATATATATATATATATATATATATATATATATATATATATATATATATATATATATATATATCATATGTCATAACTCATATCACCAGACCTTCATATTATCTATATAGATGTCGACCTCCAGATATCAATTTGGGGATGGCCTTACATATTATTCATGGTGGCAATATGGCTGGCTCTGGTAAGCCAATACAGAGGGTGGACAGGGACGATGCCCATTGCCATCACCAACTACATCTCTGGGCATGTATACATGTCCAGCGACACAATATACACCTCCCCCTAAGGCCAGACATCGTCGCCATAGATACGGCCTGTCCGGAGGTTTTGGTGGCCCTTGAGGACGCCTGGAGGTGGCGCTAGTGGTTGTTGGCCATGCAGGGGGTCCCTAGAACAGGCGTCACCTTGTTACCATTGACATTTCCTGCGAGGCACTACGCCGATTGCCTCCTCGTGAGCACTTGTCCTAACAATTTGTGGGCGGGGAGGCCGGGCCCATAGGGCCATGTTCTACATGAGGCCCCCAGCTTCTGAGCTGCTCGCCCTCTCCCCCTGGACTCCCCTCCTCCTGCTTCCTCCTCCAGACGCCCTCAGGACCAGGCATTAAGGCCCTTCTCCCTGATGAAGCTGATACAGGTCCGTGTAGACGCTGGATGCTTCACCATGGTATTCCCTTGTCTACCTTCGTTTCCATATCTAGGGAGGAATGTCATGTTAAAGCCGCCGTCTAAATTTTTGTTTATTAGCTTTGTACTGTATGGGTTAGCTAGTATTTTGACGTAGTAGTACGATTTATTTCCCTGAAACCTTTTATTGGTTCGTCATAAAAGCATATAGTAAGTCCATTCAAATAACATGATTGTGCTTTCTTATAAGTACCCAAGTCACAAAATGCTCTACACTGTACCTTGTCCCTGGTTAACACCCACTTCAAGGGACATGCTGGTCCCAACTTATCAGTTCTTATCAGTGTGTGTCGTCAGAACCAGCTCCAGACCAGCTAGTGGCCAATAGGGTCTGCACTCGTAGGGTTAGGCTAAAAAGTGATTTTTCTGCCTGCCGCTGGCCGCACCCAGCACAATGGGCGGGTCACACGTGGGAAGTGTAGGGACGGGAGGAGGTGATGGGGACCAAAACCTGGAGGTACTGAAGCATCAAAGAGGCCGTCCTCCAGGTGATTGCCCTGCCCACCCTCGTCACGCATGGATGAGCACAAGCTGACATCCCGACGTCGTCACCGGAAATTGCCGACGAACGCCGAGCGAGAGGACGACGGGAAATTCCTTTGATTGGGGTAAGCGGTGCAAACCAGGGTGCAATGCGGTGTACACGGACCACTTCCGCCATACCGTGTTAGACTAGAGACGCTGTTATTAGTATTAGTGCCTTGGGCCTTGGCCTATGATTTACAGTCAATGTACACCATAGTTATTATCTCAAACACAAAAGATTTATTCCCCAAGAGCAAAAATTGAAATTGCTTGCAATAAGATCTGCGTCGGTTTAAACATTCTCCCTGAAATGCAGAGGCGTAGGAAAAGGGGGGGGGGCAGGGGGGTCCGGGCCCCCCAATCATGAAGGAGGTGGGGCCTGAGTATGTCTGGGCCCCCCCCCAATATTTTCCAAGAACTCATAAACACAATGGAAAAGAAGCTAAAACTTAACATCTCAAATTAGATTATTATGGTGATGTCATAGGGAGAATGGGGGTCTGAGCCTAAAGTCAGATCCAAAATTTACCAAAAATCACTTTTCTATATGAATTCTAAATACGCATATGGTCAATTGCACTGAGATGGGGACAAACCCATTTTTCACCATTTTTCACCAGATTGAATGTTTTGGATATTTTTCAATCCCATTAGGTGGGTAAGGTCAGGATCTTGCTTGGAAACTATGGTTTTGCCCATGTATCATTAATATTTAAAGCAGCAGACTACAAAATATAAGCGTTTTATGGGGTATTTCAACCATTTTCTTCATAGTGCTCCCACTGGTATGGGGCAAAGTAAAGAAAAAAGCATTGGAAATGTATAATTTTTTTTTATATTTCCACTAGCCCCCAATATTTAGCATTATATATAATCAATGCAAGAACTATTCCCCTTATCTGCCTGGAGTTATTGCTAAAAACCTTGTGGTGTAGGTAAAGTGGAACCATACATACCTCATTATTTAATACATGATAGTGGGGAGAAATAAATTATATTTATCAAATGCAAAAATATAATTAGAAAGTCTTAGGTGTCAACTATCAGTCATTAGATAAAGAATTTTAGATTCATTAACATTATACCTCAGTATTGCCATATTTGAAATTGCAATGTGATTTGGTGTAGTTTTAGAGGAACCATACATGCCACATAAAGTGATTCCTCTAGTGCATAGTTATGGGATTTCCTAGAGATGCATTGTCACAAAGATTAACCACTTATCCACCTATCTACATGTAAATATTATAGTCCCATTATACAACTCAATGGAAATCTATGACAGTTTTTCCATGTCAAGAACCATGTGTGCCACAATATGTATTATGCCTGAAATATCATGAATTAAGAAGTTTTGTTGTTATGACAGATTGCTATTATAAAAGGACAATGCCCAGCATCATGCAAAAATGATATCATATGAATCTGTTCACTTCATGGTGGAAAAATTAACTCCCCAAAAATGAGCATATTTGGACCAGAATCCCATAGGAACTGATGCTAAATAATGGAATTGACTCTAAAATTAGCAATTTTTTATATTAGTGTTTCAATTTTCAGGGTAGGTGCCTCAGTGCACCAGTATTCTGGACACACAATTTCAAAACAATCCAAGCAGTTTAACTTTTACCCCTTAGTGAGCCCTGTGTGACCCCAACTCAGTGCAATTGACCATACATGTATATAGATGCCATCACGCATCAGCCTACAATTCAAGGTAGTCGCGATGGTGCCCTCGCCGGCCCCCCCCCCCCCAATGAAGATTTGCTTCCTACGCCTCTGAAATGTTCCCAGCAACTTGACTATATGCTTATAGACGGACAAATGGTGTGTTGCCGTGTTTTCCGAGTTTGCGTTATCACATCTTCAAAGAAAAAGAGAGAAGAAAAAATCCCTTTCGGCCTCTGCAGCATGACCACAATTTCATATACTACTTCAGCTAGTTGGCCCGCAGTTCCTCCTCTGAGGGGTACCGTGGTCTATGGTGTGAGTAGTATAACGAACGTGTGTTCTGGGTATGGCGAAACCTTGCTACGGCATTGGATGAAGGCGCCAATGCATTTTCCTATCAATATCTAGATGGAGCATTGCTAATTCATATTATAGATAAGAGTGCGGCAGGTGATAGGTTGAAGGGGATAAGGGAGTGTGGGAATCTGTCCGTAGTGCATGGGTAAATCTTAACAACCCTAACGTGCTGACGTTGAAATCCAATATTAAACCAGTCTCCCAACCCCAGTTATCTTAAGCGCGAATCTTAAAACGGGAATAATCCCAGCTCAGGTCACATATATAGTAAACATTCCCGAATCTAGCCTCCACTAGACAGTGCTATACGGACTTAGCATGTTTAATTTTTAGCCAATGAGAGAACCCCAATCTCTTCACTGCGGTCCTTCGGCGGCCAACTGGTACCCATCTGATAGGTCTTATCAGTAGAACTCGCTGATAACAAGCTCCAGCAATGGCAGCACCCATGTGACAACCTGCTACCTCGGAATATAAGGTTTATAGCATAAGGTTGTGCCTTTACATGCGTTTGTGTACACATGGAGTCGAGGACACCAGGGGGGGATCTGATAATGCACGCAGATTATATTAGGATTAAAGGGATTCAAGTGGTCCACAAAAGAGACGCCAGAACAGAAAGCTATCACGAAAGCATCATAGTACTTTTGAAGAATTCACCATCAATCACGGTGCGCATGTGCAAAACGTTTCCGTTGTTAGCAGACGACTGGGTGCCTGTACACGGGGCGACCCGTAGTGGCAGTGATCCTCTTTTTCATGGCAGACGGCATTTTGTGTCGGCGTGATTGTCTCCTGCGTCCCGCTGGGCGGCGCCACCGTCAATATTTGAGCCATCCCGCTGATTCCCGGCTGGCGTGATTAGGCCCGTCACCGCAAGGGGGCTCTGAGGGAGGGAAAGTGGGGGCAGGAATGAAGGGGGGAGGGGTGCTAGGTGGGTGGGCGGGAACGACACTGATTGGGACAGTTCGTCACTTTGTGGTGCCAGCAGTCAAGTGGTCTGCTGTGATCGTGTGACCGGGGTCCGCCCTGGAGTAGGGTGCGGAGAGGAGTAGTGGGTGGGGTGTAGGGTGAACAGCAGGCTGTTTCCGGGAGTGATTGATGCTGCAAACACGTCAATATAATTGCCAGCAATCAGTACCCCCTCCATCCCTACTTCCTTTCCCCCTTAGCAACAATTCTCACCCTCTCACCAGTGGCCATCAAAGACCGCTGAGCTATGGGTGCTCTGATGACGACTGACACGACTGCCCCTCACCCTGCCATCAGCCCCTCATATCAGCTCAGAGTTGCTCATATCAGCACCAACCCTGTTATCAGGGCGGGGGGAGCTGGCGACTCCATACTGGGCTAGTTAAGCCGGGGTAAGCGGCAGGTAATCTACCAGTCGGGTGTGAGGCATGACGTGCTTACTGCCACCTGGTGGCCCTCTACGTCATGACGTATAGGTGACGTATGGCACCGCGACGTAATGCCATAAACTTCCCCTGGGATAGCTGGCTGTTCTCTGAATGAAGGGTCAAGGGATAAATTGGGAAATACAGTCTCAAGCTGACAAAAAAAAATCTTCTGCACAAGGTTTCACCCCCCCCCCTTAAAAGTTGGGGATGGTTTTTGCAATGTTTGAGTGCATGCAAGGCTCACTATAGAACCTATACTTTACAGGTGGCCATTGCTGGTATCTCTTCCACTACCCCCTTCCCCACCTATGCCATATTAGGAGAGAACTGCATGCAAGCCTCATTAAAACTTAAACTTTTGTTATTATAGAGACACATGCCAAGAATCAACGTGAATACAGTCCCAGCTGATTAAATGAGCCATGAGGGAAATTGCTCCAAATTGCTCCTCTAACCCGGCAGTTGTCACATTGTGTCTATTAGTTATTAGTTTCCGAGGGATGGGAGGGGAATAGATGTACCTTATGGTAGTGGGGGTCTCCTCCTCCCCACCCGACAACCCACCCATCACCCACTCCCACTGCTTGCAGTTGCACGGGTGTTAATTCAAGGCGTGACAAGGGAGTATATTGTTCGTTAATTGTCTATTGTGACCCGGCCACCCAGCCGTCGCTGTGCTATTGGCACAAACAAGGCTGCTAAATTAGCATGCCATATGCTTGCCTTTGTCGGCAGGGCAGATTGGTGGTATGACACGACAGTAGGTGGCGTTGTCATGGCATTCTGTATTGAACACATGCAGATTTACATTCTTGAGATATCTAGAAGTTAATTCGCTTTTAGTGGTGTTCACATAGTGCATATATTGAAAAAAAAAAGCATATCCGTTATGATCTACTTGTATGAACCCCCATCCCCACGCCACCTTTACTGAGTACATTATGATCAACCTTGCCAATGATGTGAGCATTCCAACCTGCCCACGCCTTGGTATCCAGCATTGAGGGTTATACCCTATAAAAGAGCATTATATAGCTCTATAGATATATGATTGGAGATGAATGTGATAGTCACATGCATGTCATACCACTATAACAGCACTTGATGATAAACCGAACTCTACTGGTGTATTATAAATAGTCTGGCTATAATATAAGAGTACTAAGAGTGCCGTGAGGACATCTGAGAATACTTTGGTAAATACAACCTTCCTATACTGCTGCAATAAAGACAGGACTATAGGGATCCCTGGGGATGGTACAGGATGTGTTTGCATATCTGGAGCTGATGAATTATTGGACTGCCACGCTATGACACACATCTATGTAGCATAGAGAGGCAGCCAAGTGGAAGGGACACATTGTCTGAGGGCCATAGGTGACAATGGAGAGAGGGTGAATGAAATCAATCACATTGAGCTCACGTTGATATTCTGGTGATTGGAGCTTGTCATGCCATCCCCATATACATTCACCACTAATATGACATCGTTCAGTCATCATGAAGTTGAAGGTGGATTATAGATAAAATCAATTACTTTTAATGATTATAACTACTAGTTATGATGTGAAAAATGAGCCCATCGGTTTGACATTGAATGATATAAATGTTTGTATGTACCTTGCTATCTGACATTCTCACAATGTTGTGTATCACTTGGTGAAAGCGTTCTGAATATATCAGACAAATTCCGTATACTTATCTACTACAAGAGAGATGATACCTAATTTCATAGTCATATCACAAACATATATTTTGAGGCCACTGATAAAAGATCCATTAGAAGGTAGCCTTATCTGGTTTAATGTGCACTTACAGTCCCTAACTAGCTCCATCCCCCAGTACTTAGAGCAGCTCAGGGTAAATGAGCAGCTCAGCAGCAATAACCAAAGTAAGGAAAAACACACAGAGAAGATTGATTGAACACCTATGGTAAAAACTAGCCGACGGCCATAATATCAATTATTCTAGTCAGACCCCATAACACTTTCATAGGACCAAGAAGGATGTCACAGTTCCTTTTCTTAACACACAGACGCAATCCCTCTTCTTTTAGCCATATTTCTTCTCATCAACATCAGGAAACTAAAAGGGACACGTGCACAGTCAATGTTGTCGCATATGGTGGCCGTCTAAATAACATGCAAGCTAATCTGTCGTGAATTTTACACTAATCCTGGAGGGATGGAAATTCCACCACTTTATAGTCAGTGACGTGGGCTAATTAAAACGCCGGAAGTCTACAGACCGCGCCTGCGCAGTGGTGATGCAGACCGGAAGCCGCCATTGTACGCAGAAATATCTCAGTTGACACGGCACCAAAGATGCTGGCTTAAAGACCATGGTCATGGGCACACTTTAAGAAAAACTACGAGAGAAAGGGCTAATGAAGACGTGATGCCTGGACGAATTCTTCATTGTTGTCCTGTCACTGTGGGTGTTTCTCAGTGTGGTGGGTAAATGAGACAAAAAGCAGTATTCATACCCTGAAGGGATGCGTCAGATACTGTTAATTTCTAAGACATTAAGTGCTTATTGATTATAATTATATTGGATATACAATCACTGAAGGGTGTATCTTAAGATAGGCCTACATAATCGTGAGCTTTTGCTATGTGTCAGGGGATATTGTTGTTTGCGACTCTTCAGAATGCATAAACAGCAATGTAGTTTAGATTAGGCATATGATATATGTCGCACTATCAGTTAAGAAAAAAATGACAAAAATCGCAATTGCCGAAGATAGGCCCGTGTATAAGCCGCACCCTGGGTTCAGCACATAAACAGCACATGCATGGGGATTAGACAGTGTGATTTTAGTACTGCTCTAAGATAGTTCAAACCCGGGCCATATGGCACATTACTTATCAAGACCAATTCTCTAAGCCGCACCTGGTCCCTGAAATGGTCTACAAACAATAATTATCACAATGCCGTACTCTAATCGCCCCTTATTAAGACATTTGGCGTACTGTAAGAGAAAGGACCTTTTAAATACCAAATGCCTTCGTTACTTTTCAATATCAAGACCATTTTACGCTTCATGAAATACCTATGCATTATGAGGTTTCAGAAAAGGAGGCCCAAATTCAAAATATTGGCAGGAATTATCAGACTTGGCTACTGTTAGTTTGGTTGTTACAAAAACACCAGAGGAAAATCCTCACAGATAGTGAACCGTCCTGGATTTTCCCCCATTTAAAAACCGGAAATTGAGAATCCATGAGGTATTTAATGACGTCTTGATGACCATCAGAGATTATCCAAGGACTGATGTTTTGCCGACTTCATTCACCGTGTCGCTTCATTGATATGGGTGTTTTTTCTCAGTGTGAGCTGCTCCCTTCTTGAGCTACTCCACAAGGAGGAGAGTTACTCATCAACTAGTAGAGAGGCAATTTATCCATCACAGGGAAGGAATGATTTCACACAAAGAGCCTGGGGCTGGGGCTATATCTCTTGATGTTAAACCATATTTCACTCTGGCTTAAGTCACTCGTAATAAAATCAAGTAAGGTATCATTAAAAGGGTTTTATCGAAATGTTAAATTTAATGATGAAACCGCAACATTTAGGAATGACTACATTCACATTCTGATATCAATCACAATTTTAACGAAGAAAAGAACATCAATGTTGAAATAACTTCGCATTCGAAAGCAACCAATCACAGTTCATACAAATAACATTGACAACTAACATGTCAGCCACTGACGGCATGGAAGATACATGTAGTCAATCCGATTCACTAATAGGGAATTACACAACCTAAACATTAAAATCTCCAGCTTATAGAAAAAAAATCTCTTAAAAATCTCATACTTGGCAAATGCCTGTCAATATAAATAGGAAAGAAATGATTTCACCTACCTCGGTAATCAAATATGATTCAGGCAAAGCACCTGTAGCGTGAGATTTGAGTCTCACAGCTAATGCACTTACCCACTCAATATGTGGGTGCACTCGAGCTGCTCCTTTTTGAGCTGCTCTGTGGCTTGCTTTCATTTAAAACCGTGACACTCTCTGGAGCCCATTGCTGTCGACACAAGACACTGTAACATTTAAAGGGGCCTGTACTCTGAATTCAAAGCGACTCTGCGCCTTGCAATTTGGAGCAAGATAACAACAGTCCTTTTTGATCCCCAAACATTGTTTTAATGCATTCCCGTCGGAAGTCTTAATTATTAAAGAAGCCGAGCAGAATACTGAATGTGGTTGCCAGAGGGAGGTCTCAGTCTGTGTCGGCCTGAAAAGGCCTGTTGCACATTGAGTGGGGATCTTTGACTAATTCTTGAAAAACTGTGAGTTCCCTTTTCCTCTCAGAGCCAAGATAGAGGGGGTAATTTAACCATAATCGTTTGTTTCAATTTATATTTGCATGATAATTTATGGAGTTTACAGGCCCGTATCCAGACCTCTGTGTGGGGGGGGTGCTGAAATATAATAGGTGGAACTCCGGGATGGAACTCCACGCTGCACAGCAGCATGTTTTGCAAGGGCAGCAAGCGATTTGCCTAGGGGGGTCGGGGGCATACTCCCCCAGACAAATTTTGAATAGTAGACATCAACTGACGCAATCTAGGGCCATTTTTATGTGGAATTCCTCCTTTAAAACATTGATCAAAATGTTTCCTTGATGTAGTAGTAAAGACCCCCTCAATTTATCAATCTAAAATCCTAAATAGTTGACAGTGATAAAGACAAAAAAAAAGTAAATTCATTATGTACTGCATTCAATGTTTATAATATAATGTAGGGTAACTGGAACAGTTATTCATAATCATATCAAAGACCTTTCATTTCCATCTTTTGAATGATGGTTCCAACTCAAAGTTAGTAATTATAGTTTTCAACCATTTTGATATTATGTATCTCATCCACAGATTATATGATATAATTCACTGAGAATTTAGTGCAATTCCTTTAGCATAGAATAAGTGATTATTATATAGCTATAGGTATCTAACTTCTATTCCATGACATATATGCCAAATCTATAATTCATAAACATTATATAACTCAACACACAAGCAGGTGGCTGTGATCAGACATATCAGTAGAGAGTTTAAGTCTACTCAAGTATTTGTATACAAATGGCTCACACCCATCTACACAGTGTGCACACTAAGTCAATTGTTTGTCAACAAAGTTGCTTTTAATGCAGAACACTGCAATGCTGTGATTTTCTAGTATGTTTTTAATGTATAACATTCATATGCTAATATAACTACTTTGAACACTGAACATCTGTCTCTAACAAGGTTGTTTCTCAAGCAGAACACTAGAGAGTTGCATTCTCCTCGGATGTCTATGTGCAAATGTATCTACAACTGATTGGATATCAATGGCCTTGTCATAGTAAATATGAATTAATGCCAGTGATGCCAATCTAGATACTGGATAATATACACACTAATTAATTTTTGGTGCAGCATCAGAAGGGAGGATCACTTTTGCAGCCCCCAGCCCAAGTTTACAATGGTCAAAGGTGGACAGATTTGCTTGAGCACCCCCAGCACCCCCGTGGACACGGGCCTGGTTTATGTTCTTAAGTATATGTATACTAAGGGTCAACCTCCCAACATACATTAGCACATACAAATTTCAATGGTTTGGGTCGGAAGTAATGTACTTATTTATACTTCCATAGTCTGTATCCTTGTGGTATAGGAAGAGAAAATCGCACATTAAAATGCCTTATAGCTAGGCCGTGTGCAATATAATCGTTTGATATGGTACAGTGAGTCTTCTGACCCATATACAATTCTCCCAGTTCATATCATATGACCTGGCTTGTTGAAGCAGGTCACTTAGAACACAGAGAGGGAGGCCAAATGCTGCTCGTGTCGACCACAAACATGCAACAAGTGTACACCTACCCTGTCAATTTTCAACAACTGTAATAAGTTTACTACATATCTGCAATCTGCCTCTGGGTATCTGAAATTTATTATCACCAACTGATGTAATCTAAACTAAACTTCAGCATGATGAAGAGAAAGAAGTGTATTTTATTCACCTATTCATTGTTGAAAGCTTTATGTCTTCAGGTGCTGGTTTCGCTGTAAGATTGATGTTTGAATCCGATCGCTAGTGTATAGGTAGGAATGACGATGGGTGGTGGGGGTGAGTCGGGGAGCCGGGGGTACATGACCCGTTCAGGTCATTTACTTCGCCACAGCAACTAACTGAACTTCTCTTCCGTGACGCCGGTTTCCTTTTTCATCCACATCGTCTCTGATCTTTTTGATTTCCTCTATCATAGAGCTGTAGTGTGCAGATTTGTACATGTATTGGGGTTCAGGAATCTAGGTTGTGGGGGGGCACTTTACTTTTATATAGAGTTATGTAGGGGATCTTCCCGTCATTGAGGGGCCTGGACTCAGTCCCCCTCCCCCTGGTCCTCCTTTTTTCTCCTACGCCAGTGATATAGCTGAAAATCTTCCACACTATGTCTAGACCATTGATACCTGTGCCCAGCTTAACCTACATTTTCCTTCAGTATCACGTACAGAGACAACCCCTCTGACTGTGTCACCAACACAGCCCTCACAGCCTTTTCAGTATTTGCATGTACCCTTCCCAGGGCATGCTCCGGGCATGTTCCTTTTTGGGCTTAGTTTGTTTTCACCATTTCCCCCCATTTTCTCTCCTGGAATCCTTCTCATGCAATGTATTTAGCAGTCCGAGCAACACCCTGAGATAAACAGTGATATGTGTGGTCTGCATAAAGAAATGCATATGTCTTTTAACCCAAAATGAATAAAGTCAGTACCAATCTTAAGCTATACACATTGCACTGTCAAACACACAACGACAAAATATATCTGAATCCTCAGGGCGAAGGCGTCAGATTTCAAAGCTTTTGAATAGGATAATAAAGCACGCTTGTTATTTACTGTCATTAGAATGAGCCTTCTCCTTTTTATGCTTGACAGTTGTAAAGCACCGATGGGATGATCTAGTATTGCAGACGCTGAAAAAGGGCACCTATTGAAATTGGGCAAGTTGTGTGGTTGAGATGTCACATGGTGTATAATTATACATAAGGTAGGGGCTTGCACCACTCCTCCTATCCTTACCCCCATTTTTCTTTCTTTGATAATTCAGTCGTAACTGGTAGTGTATATAGGCTGACAATTATGCACCACAAGTGACCTGTTTCGTTTATTTGGTGAGGACAACTCAATGCCCATTCCTTAGGTGAGGTCCCTCATGTTTGCATTTTGAAAGTGGGATACATGTAGGTTGCCTATACTAGCTCTGTTACAGTAAACTAGCGTTACACCTTTTGGTGACACTGCAACTTGTAAACTATGTGTACCATAGGTGAAGTTGTGTTGCGCCATATAATCATGATTCATCTTGAAAAAGTACATAGGGCACCTTCGTAATAATACATGTATCACATTCAAACATACTAGAGCAGACCTCACACACTCTGCAAATTCCTGACCCACTATCAGGTTATAACATATACCGGTATTAATTTGCTAGAATGGCCTTTAAATGACAGGTATGTTTATCTTGTTGCTGTCTGTCACACTCTAAGTGCTACTGCGTTGTTCAGGTCAGTATCTATTGGCTGACCTAATTCAAGGGGATTCTTTAGGAGGGTATTTGTTTAAAGTTTATTTGGAGTGAATCCCAAGCATTTCAGGGAATACCGCTCGCAATGGGATGATTTGAGGTTGATGATTCTATGATACCATTCACAATGAGATATGCACAGCACTTCGATGGAGTTTTTTAGCCGTCTTTTTACATACATGTGATGTTAAAAACGTTTGTTTAACCTCTTTTAACGATACTTAACTACATAAAAGACATTACTTCTTGGCCATTGAGACTAATAATATTATTTCATAATACATGTTTCTAAACATTTAAGGTCCTCCGCCATCCATCACCTTATCAAAACAAATGGAGTTAGCCCATTAAGTATTCAAATAGAAAGTTACTCCAGGTTCATCCCCAGTTCAACCCCTGTTGCATTTCATGTAATTGTGTTAATCCAACTTTAATCAAGAACAAGATAACCCAAATCAAAATGGCATCATATTGCAGAATGAGATCCTTTGTACAGTATCAAAATCGAATGATTTTCCCAGGGCATATACCTGCGGGCTTTGTCTACATTCAGTAAGATAAAGGTCAATCAATGGTCTGTGAAAACATCGTTCGCTTTGGATACAGTAATCAAACGTATCTCCATTATGTACTATAGAAAGGAACACCCTTAAATTGTTAGCTATAATAAGCAAACGATAGAGATAAGGGGAATGGCGTTTGGAGTTTAGAACCTCCAGGCAGAAGAATTAAAGATGTGGGGCTTTGGAGATTGAGGCCATTTTGTGCAGACGACATTTATACTTATGTAGCTAGATGGTAATGGCGCCGGATGATTTATAGCTGTGATTGATATGTACCTGGATGGTGGTGTGAGTGTTGGGGTGATATCTGCGCTTCAGCTTTAAGCTTGGTTTCTCATGCGGGCAGGACCTCACCCCATCTTAGCCCTTGAAGTTGGAAATGATGCTTCTAGGTTAATGTCACTTGCTTTCACGATGCACCAATGCAGTGTTATTGAGTAGACTCGCCAGCACTGCATTGGTACATCGTGCCAGTCCTTCGGGAGTATATCAATGCTGTAGGCTTTGCTTAATACCTGGATTTAGCACTGGCGAGTTACGCACATGGGCTGTACTCAATTAACCACCATGTGTCGCTTAAAGGGTTAGGTTTGGGATGGGTGGAAGTTGTTGATGACGACGACGACGACGATGATGATGATGAGTAACTTGTGAGGCCAACTTGTGAGTGATGTTAGGCAAAGGGCTTCTGAGGTAAAACTCCACAAGAAGGTCATGGATCTCATGATTTCTAATTTTGCCCTACAACCATAATTCACATGTCACTGGTGGTGGGCACACAGCGGTAGATACAGAGAGATAGTAATGGGGAGGTACCACAAGAAAGGTAAAAAGAAGACTTATTATGATAAAAGTGGAAAGATGAAAGAAAGTGGTTAAAGATAAAGCTATACAACTGATAGGAGCACACATTATAAGATTAAGGTACACTCATGCAAAGGTACGAGGGTCGTGCTCACGACAGAGTTCTCCATAGGTATGCAGAATTTCCTTGTCCCTTGCCCTTAAGTTACAGGAGTGCGATTTCTTTTTTTTCTGTTTATTCCCTCTTCCCACCCTTGAACTATGATAAACAATGTGCATGTTTTACCACTAAAAAGGAGTAAAGCCTAAAAGTGAGAAAAAGCCGATATCATATGGGACATTTCCCGTAGAGGGGTCCCCAGCCATCAAATCCACAACACCTCCATCGGTTAAAGAATGATCATTCCCTACAGCATCAATTATTCTACATCTATACACAGAGTCCAGGTATTTCAGGTATCACCAACTAATTAGTAGACCTACACAGTATCTACGGCTTGGCAATACTGCATGAGTAATTAAACATAATAAGCACCCCCATTATTCCCCATCAGACCCTGTGTGAGCCATACCAGAGGTTAATGTGCAGTCGTAATTAGTCTAATTAGTCTTAGTCTTAACCAGGTTGACACAGAACGGAAGTCATGGGAGGTTTCTTCTGTCCTAAACGTCACCCAATCAACTCAACTTTGTATGTATAAGTAGTATCAAGTAGGCAGGGGAAGTAGGGGTTGGGGACATGAGAAGGGTAGATGAAGTGGAGAATCCCCACTGTCAATCAGTGCATCAGGTGCAACATATGGTGTATGCTTATATGATTAAGAATATAATAATTATATACATGTATAGGGTGGGAGGGTGTACATGTGAGTAGGCGCCCAGACAAGGATGTCCCTTTCTGCATATCTGATCGTATATTTGGGTTTAGTGTTGTGGGATGCTGATCTGTTTACTATAGATTCTGGGCACAAAGTATGGTTAATTGAGTATAAAGTATAAGGATAAGGGGGTGACAAATGTGGGTATGATGCTAATTAAACATACCTCAAATCAGGCATTTACACGCGAATAAGTAGAAGTAGGTTAGGCAGTCCTAAATTAAGTAAGTGAGTGAGTGAGTAATATCTGATGTTTAACGCCATTTCGACAGCTAAGGTTATATTCATGGCGAGAACTACATTTGACAATTTCACAGAGGAATGTGTCAGTGCCAACGCATATGTGCACCACACACATCCGAGGGGATAGGAAAGAGAAGAAATAGACCCTTTTAAGTGGGCTAGGGGAGCCCCAAGTAAGTAAGTACATGTATTACTATATAAGTAGGCAGGTAGAAGTTACTTGATTCAACACGGCTACCCTAATGGGCAATTGGAATTGCCATAAATCTGTGACCATGTTTGGACTACATGCATGCTATTAGCTATAATTAGTGCAATCAAACATTAATGATTAGCACATACCTACAGTAAGGACTACTTACAGGAAGCAGATATGCCATGATTATATAGAACATAATTGTTATGGATATAAGGAATAAATTGTAAAAAAGAAGTTTATAGGTTTAGTAAAAGGCTGGAGAATAGCGCTCTGTCACAAGAAAATGATAAAGAACGCATTTTACAATTAATTGCAACGTGTTAAGGTTACATCGATATCAGTATAAATGTCACAGTGTCAATAATTGCATAATTGTATTTTCATAAATGAATTTCAGTAGTCTATAAACCATATATAGTCACTGTAGCTATATAAGTCATTTTTACTTATCAAGCTTTCACCCGGCTTTAAGCACTTTCATCCAAGCGTAGATCTAATTGTCTTTTCAACTGCTACCATTCCCGTGTTCGTAAGTGAATAGGTTAAGGGCCGACAGGAAAAGGGTAAGATGGAGGAGTGTGGAGGTAACGAAGTGAGGACTACAACTCTAATTAATTGGCCTCCTACAAACCAGCAGCTGTTTCATCCGCACTATTTTTGTAGCGGAGGGTGATCCGTCAGTACTTCCCAGCCTCGGAGCCAATCGGTGGGAGTTCTCTACTGATGAGCTACATAGGCCTATACGAGAGGGATTAGGACACGAGAGGGCATTTATTTAGGGACTGTATACATGGACATAATAATCTCGCAATGTGAGAATAGAATAGAATAGAACATCTCCTGTGAAACTAGTCCAACATCCGGGGCCTAGAACTGGACGCTAGGAGGACGCCCGGCGGAGGGAGACAGCTGCGTCAACGGTCCTCATTCCTGACCACATCACCACTGGGAAGGGCGCAGGCGCGCGGATTAATCTCCAGAGGTGCCAGAACTGATTTACAAACTCCATTATGAATAAGCGTTCACCAGCACTATGCCCGGAAGGCGTTCTTTATGCTCTTCAATGTTTTGTATTATGCGTACTTTTTTTGTAGATACTATAATGGTTATGCATACTTCAGATTGCCTATTCTCGAGGCGTATTGAGAATTGCAGTAATTGAAAATAATAGTCTTCTTTATATTCTTTTCCAACAACAGCTTTACAATAAAGTAAATGAGACCAATTGGAAATTAAGTTATTTTCTCTGCATTGTTTGTTAATTGTCACCCTGCCAATGACGGAAGTTTGCCTTTGGTGGAAAGTCGTTTCTTTGCAGCACGTGGAACAATTGCTTAAGTTTTTTTGTTGATAATTGATTTTGTGTGGGGCCTAGGATGGAAAGAGAAAATTCTTATCATCACCTTTTGTAAATCCCCCTGAGGATATACTGTTGTCATTTTGGTGTATTCTATTCCCTTTTGGATATCCATATGGGGAAGCATCACAGCAGATACCCTAAAATTTCTTTGATGTGATTCTCTCTTTCTACTCATCATGAGTGTCCGCGCACAGGATTTAAACAGAAGGCAATAAATCTACACACAGAAGAGCAGTGCTGAACCATGTAGGCCCTACATAATAGCTATACACTAACAAGCTGAAAGATTTCTTTCTCTGGGTATTTTGTTACAAACTAAAGCTCACGGATGCTACAGTTGATGCCCACCAAAAAGAATAATAACCTATAATGACGCAGTACTAACACTCAATGACGAGACAAGCATGGGATCTTGCCCTACCTGGTCAGCAATGTATGCGACATAAAGACAATGATATAGAGAGCAATGGATGTGGTTATATAGTCTGGTCAGTGACATAGGTCAACTCCTATGCATATAGGATTGTATTCTTGGAGCAATAGCAGCTGCTCAAATGGAACTGCTCTAAACAGGTCATGGTCAGTAATTGTGTCGACACATGTCCCCATTTTTATAAGCTGTACACAGGATATTGCACTAATCTAATATATGATAGATACTGTTAATAAAATGCAGAACAGCCTATAGGAACATGCACCGTGCTAAAGTTAGCATTATGCCCTGTGTCCATGCTTCTATCAAGAAATGTACGCGATTTGCATTGTGAAATGGGATTTAAAGACCCACCCTTCCTATAGACTCATTATACTAAATTCCAAATTGAAATATCTATAATTTATAGATATTTCAATTTGCATATGGTATATCTGATTTATGCCCCTTGTCTCGTCGTTTTTAATTGTCTTTTATGTGTTATATGCCTGCAGCGCCCATGTAACTATCCCATAATGATCGTCTACCATGGAAATACACTTAGAGACGGTGGCTTAGTCATGTCAAGCACAATGTCGTTTAAATATGAATATTCTAACAGTGCTCTCCACTTAGTCTCTTATCAGGCCTAGGTCAGACGTTTCAGAAACGTCCCCAGCGGGGTGGGTGATGTGGACAGAGAGAGTGGGACTCTAACCATCTGGGCAATAGAAAATTAGATAGAAATTTCTCAAAGTCACAAAATCATTGAAAAGTTAAAAGAAAAATGCACAGAAAATCTAAAACAAATCAGGAATTTTTAAGACCTTAGAGAATGTAGAAAAGCAGACCAATGTAGTAATGAAAATTACATATTTAAAAAAAAATAGCGAGACTTGTGAAGCAGGGGTCAGACGTAGGGTGCCTCAAATGGACCCTTATCTTATCTCCTATCTCCGATATTCTCAAAACTACTCCCGTCTGACCACTAACTGCTATGCCCTGCCGCTAGGTTCTAGCCTAGGAGCAAAGTAAGACCAATATACCCATGGATAGCTAAAGATAGCTTCTCTACTTGTGTTATATCAAACATAGATCTAATTTTGAAGAAAACATAAATAATCACCCAAAAACATTGCACACATTGTCTTATACATGTTTTCTCTTTTCTTTTTCTGTTAAAAGCTTAAGTGATTTGTTTTTATATAAGTATGCCATCGATCTGTCCACTTTAGAGCTATTTCTAAACTAAACAGAGGGTGTTGCAGATTTAAAGTACATGTAGTTCAATCCCCATATATAGAGAGTTTTAGGGGAACGTGCCGCCAGACAACCAACATACCTCTTCTTAAGAAGCGGAAGCGGAAACAGCCCACAAGACGCATGCACAGGTCTCGCTTCCTGTCGTGCGCATGCGCTCATCAGACTGAGACGCTGGTTGCCGGAGGGCCGACGGCTCAAATGGGGAACTCTCCGCAATAGAAGTCGAGGACAGCGTCTGGCGGAGGATAGCCTTTAGGTCATTGTTGACAATAGGAAGTGACCGACAGTGGGTTAGTGATGGACTTCACCATGTCTGACAGGTGGGGGGGGGGGGCACTCGGGGCACACTGTTTCCGACTGTAGCATACCTACTATTGGTTTTGCAGCATATTGGGCTGTGCCCAGCGTCTGCAGAATGTAAAAACCTGGACCAAAATAAATGTTAGTCTAGCATCTAGGTCTATATTTATTCATTCAGCTAAAGTTTTGCACATGAAATATATCGATACGACATGAACCAAGAGTTATAGACCAACGTATAAACATAGGTAGGCCCTATAAGGGCATTAGCTTATTAGGCTATGGAGGCCGCCATCTTGGTTATGCCCCCGACTCCACAACAAGGCATTCTGGGTAAATTTCTTATCAGTCTCAAAAACAATGGTCAGTGATAAGACTGATAACCAGCACCCTGCCCTTATCTATGTGCACCTCTATTGTACTAGGTGTGAAAGAAGGTGATAACCTAGATAAGAGAAATACCCTGAGTGGCTTACATCGAGAGTCCACTTGGCCTCCATCGCAGCAATTTACATAGGAAATGTATGGCTCATTCCCCGACGAAAAGCCAAGTGGACTATGGGTCTTAGGCCCATTTTCCACCACCCGATATGGCCCCTCTATTGACCACTAGACCCATAGTAGATACTATATATGGCCTTAGCGTGTTCCTTAGTGGGCTGACCCCTGCTGAAGCTGATACCTTGTGAGATAAGGACTGATAACAGCGAGCTGATGGGTACCAGGTATTATGTAATGCAACCTGAAAAATCGGCACTGAATGAAAGGAATCTTCTCATTGGCCAAAAATGTATCCCGCCAAGTCGGAATTCGGCCGACAGAGACCATGCCCTACCATTGAACCCTATGGCAGCCCTGTCGGCCGAGGTGGTTGTGTGGGGCAGCTATCGGCCGATAGAGCACTCATATCGGGTGTTATACCACTATTCTGCCACCTCCCTTACTGTTATGCTATCCTCTACCAGTGCCTTATGAGAGCACATACGAACATGTGCTTTTTTTTATTTTTGGATATACTTTTTCAAGGTCAAGTTGGACTTGGAATATTTTGGGAAATACTGGCGAACATACACAGTCAGTCTCACCATTGTTTCAATGTGAAAAATCGTCCCAACTCGTAGGAGAATTGAACCCCAGCCGCAGTGGAGGTAGGCAGAAGCCTTAGTCATAGCGCCACACTGAAGGGTGATGAAATCCAATGCGAAAGTAAATAAATTCTAACCTGTGGTCCTAGTCCTATGTTTACACTCAGTTTTTGTCTTGATTCCAAGCTTGTCATGTTATAATATTAAAATGTACACATCTTTAGATAGTCTATATGATCCCTCATGCTTATTATGTCCAATATATTCAAAATAAAGAAGAATCCATTGATTTTTCCATTGTAAGGAGTCGCGGTCCGGCCATTCTCTGAATCTTCTTCAACTGCAGCATGTTGACCTACATCCACATCCGGGCCACTGACACACTTTCGTCGGACATGGACGCGGCTGGGAATGGCCGCGACTCGCTTACAATAGAAAAATCAATGGATTCTTCTTTATTTTGTATATATCGGACATATCAAGCATGGAGGGATCATCTAGAATGTCTAAGGATGTGTATGTTTTAATATATCGACATGTCATGGTTGGATTCAATACAAAAAATGGGTGTAATGTTGAGCACCCGCTGAGAATAACAATGGCTTCAAGCAGGGTGAACCGGGGACTATCGCTGTCACTTACAAAATGTCTTCTGCTGCATTTATACTGGGGATATCAGGTAAGAAATTAATGTTATTATAGAGGAAAAGGAGGTATAAATGCATTATGGCATAAATATGACAGCCCACAGTTTGTATATTGACGATATTGCACTCGCCTTCGGCTTGTGCAATATTCGTCAATATACAAACCTTGGGCTGTCATATTTATGCTATATTGCATTAGTGGAAAATGGCCCTTACCTGTTGTATCAAACGGAAAGTTCAATGATCTATTGCTCTACATAAAGCTGTTGATTTGGACAATCGACACATATAATTTATAACAAAATCCCATGGATAGTAATCAATTGGCAGTTAGTCAAAGTAGACTGTACAAAGAGGCAAAATGATGATCTAGCCCCCGACTACATGAGCCATCTAGCTGAACTTCTTAGTATTAGCAATATGCTAGTCCCGTATATCCAGATATCTATGTGTCCAAATGTTCAGTACCCGCAGGGCCATCTCACAGTTATAGTTATATACATATATAGGGACACTTGGCCATCCATACATACAGGTGATATGGCGGAGATTTGATACATGATATATACGCCCCATCTATCTCCCTACCTGATGCTCTGGAGGCAAATCCAGGTCGGATATACATACGGGATGAAAGGCCAAAAATCTCATATACAGGAAGCCGGGAGTAAATAATAGAGGGGCACAGGTCTATAAGCCTCATCCCGGATGACATTTACAACAAGGGTCGGCGCCATGATCAGAGACCTTCCCGCCATTTGCTCCGCATTTGGTCGGTTTCCAAGCAGACGACATTTGCGCGCGTTCATCATGGCGAGCGTTTGATGTCGACGCTCAGATTCCCGCAACACACGATGGGATTAGAGGCCAGACGTGGCCCGCGCCTGGTTAGGTGTTTGGAGTGGTCATTTCGTGGTCAAGATCACAGGGCTTACGAGCTGACCATAGCTTTTCGCCCCGATTTTCGCTCACCATTGCGTGTCCCTGCTCCAAGGGCATATATGTATGGGATGCATTCAAGAGTAGGTCAATCATACTAGAGAATATTAATTTTTTTATGAAGAATAATTATTGTGTTATATTTGATCATCTGATAGCTTCAATATTTTACATATCATTGGTTGATGGTATATTTTCATTTCTGTTTATTGGAATAGGACAAAAATACGACCCTTTGGTCAGAATTCGCCATAGATTATTCTCCTATTGTATGGAGTGGAATTGAACACGTCTGTCTGCGACGTTGCTCACTGGGAGTGTGAAACATTGTGATAAGCTCGAATAAGAATTATGTAAATACTACTCATTTAAAGATCTTTCATGATACTGTCACATGTCTCACTTAAGAGGTGCGTCCACTGCAATGATGAATAAGAAGGATGAAATCGATGGATGGTCCATCCGTCGGCAGTGGATGCACCCCTTTATACAAACACACCTTGGCCTTCATTAATCGGTGATGAATAAGAAGGATGAAATCGATGGATGGTCCATCCGTCGGCAGTGGATGCACCCCTTTATACAAACACACCTTGGCCTTCATTAATCGGTGAGATCTATCAATATTCCTTCAAGTGTTTCAAAGAAGGTGATGCTTTTCCTTTAGCGTTCTCAATTTTTGCTTGTAAACTGATTGATCGACTCGATCCAAGCCGACTCGACGCGAGCGTAAAATACCCTTCAAAGCTCTTATGGGAAGCTATCTCGGGGAGTCTCGCTAGGGGGCTCGAGATCTTGTTGAACCGATCCCTCCTATCACATCTCCGGGTCGGATCTCGCTGGTGTCCCGCTGGTTCCTGCTAATCCTTTGCAAATCCTTCTCCTGCTGGTACCCAATTCCCCTGATACGAGGGCAGCCCTAATGCTTTGCTATCTGTAGCTACAATACATACATTGTTTGCTACTAATTAAGACAGCAGTAGACACGGGGGTGTTTGCCCTAGGTATAGAGACATGAGATTACTGTTAATTATCAATTACTAATTGGAGGTCTAATTAAACCAGTGTCAGTCTGCTAGGCGCTTTAAAGGCTTGAATAAGCGGAAATTCTACCATGAAGTGCATACCATATAGTGTAAAAAGATGGAAAATGAATTTAGAAGTCTTTGATATTGCTTGTGTTATTTATCATATGCAAAGACATTTGAAAGCAATGGGCCCTAATCCATGAATTAACACTGCTTTCACGAACAGGACAATGTGTCATCCTGCCTCCCGCGTCTATAAAGGCCTTTTCAAAAATTCATGTTTTTATTTTTTGCCTTGAGGCCAAATTGCTAAAATCATCCTTATGAATATGCTGCAACTGTGACGGGGTGAATAAATCGGCCTGCCAAGGACACAGCTTCCCGCTTGGCCCTTGCAAGGCATGTCACCAATAAACCTTTACATTACCTGATGGAATTTCGGCTCTGGTCTTAGATTACACAAATGGAGAGCGGCAGTCAGCCGACGTGCAGAAAAAAAGTTGCCGTTCTGCTGGGCGAGCATGGAGGTCAGCCTCTGGCTGTAGTTGTATTGTGGATGGGGTGAATAATGGCGCTTATTGAGAAGGGGTTAAGAATGGGGCAGGGGGTAGATTCACTGGTTAATTTGGTAGGTGCGACCCGAACGTCTCAGGCGAGGAGACCCAATGAGAGAGAAAGGTACAGACAGGCAGACAGACAGACAAACAGATGGGGAGACAGAGAGAGAAACAGACAGATGTATTTTTTTTTGAACAAATTTAAACTTTATTGGTCATAAGAACATATGAGTTTAACGAGCATGTGTAAAAAGATACAAGATTAAATAATTGAGACATCCAGACCAACAAGTTCATGGGTAGGGGCGTATCAAAAGATATTGTTATGCCTCTCCCCATGGAATATGTTATGAAAAGTAAATGAAAAGTAAATGACACATTGAAATCAGGTCGACAATGAACCATGAAACATGAAACATAGCGGCATACGCGGTAGTATTTAAACATCAGGGAGTAAGATTAAAAAAAAATAATTGTTATTATTATGCATTGCGTAGAGGCTATCAGTTATATATATGTTTACAGGTAATCATTTATCACGGGATAGTTTCCATCACAGGCCTAGGTCAGTCGTATCTGAAACCTCCCCAGCCGGGAGGGTCATGTGGGCAGAGGCAGTGGGGCTCTAAACCTCTGAGAAAATTCTCTCCCATTTTCTATTACCCAAAGTCACAAAATCATTGATAAATTATAAGAAAATTTTACAGAAAATCTAAAACAAATCAGGAAATGACTTGATGAAATATAGAAAAAAAAATCAGCCCTTTTAGTAATAGAAATTACCTCTTTAAGAAAAACAGAGAGATTTGTAAACCAGGGGCCAGGAGTCGAATGTCTCAATTGGAGCCTTATCTTATCTCTTATCTCCGATCTTCTCAAAACTAATCCCGACTGACCACCAACTGATCAAATCTATTTTCATTTTATCCTTAAAGGTGCCAATCTTATATTTCTAGTGATAGTTTGCAATCCATTCCATAATTAAGCACATCTGACTTCAGGGCTGTTTTCATAGGCTGAACAATTAATATTACTATAAAAGAGTACAGGAGCATCATGTAAGCGAGTTTGTCTATTCGCAACCCTGATGTTTAAACCATGTCTTACCATTTTGTGTGCATATAGCTTACAATGAAAATATGATGAACTCTGTCAGTAGATGTTAATATATTTAATCCTAAACAGGTTTTGATACACTTATTTTGCAGTCTTTGCAGTTCATCTAATAGGGTTCCTTTAGCAGTACCATAGAATATATCAGCATAATCAATTATAGGTAGTACATATGTCTTGTACACGCGTAAGAGCACATCATGGGATAGCATGTGTCGAAGTTTATACAGTAGAAAGGATTTGAAACATACGTTTTTCATTAATGATTTTACATGTAAATTGAATGTCATTCCTGGTCAATCAGGATTCCTAGATATTTATACGAGTGAACACAAGATAGTACAGATCCATTAACCAATATATTAGGCTTACGTAATTTTTTTAGTGTTTGGGCTGACGAGAAAGTCATAATCTTAGTTTTTCCTTCATTTATTGTTAATTTGTTTTTATTTGCCCACACTATAAATTTATGTAATGCCAGTTGTAAGGAACGTTCCAGTATATCCATAGTTTTTCCAGATACATAAAGTACACTATCATCAGCATATAACATGGTTTTGTGTTCATCATCTGTTCCTATGCAGTCGTTTATGTACAATGAAAAAAAGAGGACCTAATATTGAGCCTTGTGGTACCCCACATGTTAGGGGTAATTCTGCTGATTTTATATTATTTGTCATAGTACATTGTTTTCTATTTGTGAGATAATTTCTAATTAATTCCAAGTTTTTTCTCCTGATACCATAACGCTCTAGTTTTTCTAAAAGAATCTGATAATTTACAGAATCAAATGCCTTTTGCTAATGTAAAATATCCTATGTTACGATTTTTCAGGACATCGTTGACAAAGAAACTAATAGAGTCAGTTGTGGATTTATCCTTTCGGTATCCTCCTTGGCGTTTAGTTAATATAGAGTTCATAGTCAAATGCTCAGAGATTCCATTATGTATTAACCTCTCTAGAATTTTACCTGGTACGGGAAGAACATTAATGGGACGATAATTTGAAACATTGGTATAGTCTCCTCCTTTGGGTAGGGGGTGACTACGGCAATCTTCCAACTATTTGAAATTTTACAGGTATCGATGCATAGTCTAATAATTTTCACAAACTTTTCAACCATATACAGAGAAGCATCCTTAAATAAATTAGGTATATAATTGAGACAAGATGATTTTGAAGTATCGATATCTTTAAGACATTTGACAATTTCATCATTTGTAACCTTGAGGTCTGGCATGTCAGTTTCGCACATTATACCATCAAAAGACCAAGGAGCTGTATGCTTTTCAGCAAGTTTAGGTCCAATGTTTATGAAAAATTTATTTATAAAAGAAGCAGTGTTGGATATATCTATGGTTTCAGTCATATCATTAACCAGGTTGACTACCCTGGGTCCCGATTGCTTAGAAGGGATAATTTTTTAATACTTCTCCAAAATGCATTAGTCTCTTTGATATTGTCGTCACACTCCTTTTTGAAGAAATTTTGCATTGCAATCTCTTTTTCAAGGTTTACTTGGTTTCTAATTATTCTAGCTCTGTGCCAGTCAATGACTGACCCAGAAGTTCTAGCTTTTTTTAACATTTCATTTTTGTCGTTGATATGTTCAAGTAAATAATTTGTCATCCAGGGTGAGTTTTTATCTTTAATTTTGAATTCTCTGATAGGGCACATAGTGTCTAGGGTATCATGTATAAATGTTTTTTTCACAGATTGTATAGAGAAAAAGGCAGAGAGGAAGAGGCAGAGAGAGAGAGAGAGAGAGAGAGAGAGAGAGAGAGAGAGAGAGAGAGAGAGAGAGAGAGAGAGTGTGTGTGTGTGTGTGTGTGAATGTGTGTGTGTGGAGCAGTACAAATACATGAATGAAGCTATAGATAATATTTAGGCACTGTTTTGTTGAATATAGGATATGGACCGCACAGTTCTGGATACAGGGCTTGAAAAAGTAGGGGTCGTGGCCCCAAAAAAGGGGCGCACCTCCTCGTTTCGATCAAAATTCAGGTATGAAATAAGCAAGTGAACTCTTGTATTTGTACAGGCAAACAGGAGGGGGTGGGCTGCCCCCTCGAGACTAAATTCGCCACTGGAAGGTCCATATCCCCTGTCGAACATAGATATAGAAAGCACAGATAACAAATTTGCGCGCATACTGCAGTAGAGGTCAAGCCAACCAATGACGAATGATTGTCTTCACGTCTCGGTTTCGCCCGGGCGCCCAATGATTGATGCGACACCTTACGACCACGTAGACAGAATGTACATATCATTATTACAGCTCAGCTTTCATCGCATGTGCCCTACAGAACTTCCCAAAAGTTACTCTGGCCTTTGTGAAAGTTAGATGTTATCAATCGGTGAGGAAGGGGCATTGACACAATCCTGGCAGTATAGCGTTGCTGGTTTGAAAGCCAATACATCTGCATCAAATGATATTAACAACGCACAGCTCTGATCTCAACAAGTGCTAATACCTACAGTCCACTGGGCCTCTTCGGTCAATTTTGGCCATACATTTCCTACACAAAAGTCGGCCGAAGAGGCCCAGTGGACTATAGGTCGGCCGAAGAGGCCCAGTAGACTATAAGTTCGGCCGACTTTTGTGTAGGAAATGTATGGCCAAAATTCACCGAAGAGGTCCAGTGGACTATAGGTATAAAGCCAGTGGTCCACTGGGCACCATCGCCTGACTTTTGTGTAAAAAATAAATCAGATGCATGGGCAAAGTCGGCCGAAGGGGCCCAGTGGACTATCGGTCTTTTTGGTCTTAGACCGTTAGTCCACTGGGCCCCATCGGCCAAGGTTCATCACCCACATACACAATATCACCTAAACCACACCTGATGTACATCCTCATACATCATATCAGCTACACACCACAACACCCGATGTACACCCTCATACATCATATCAGCTACACACCACAACACCCGATGTCCACCCTCATACATCATATCAGCTACACACCACCACACCTGATGTACACCCTCATACATCATATCAGCTACACACCACAACACCTGATGTACACCCTCATACATCATCTCAGCTACACACCACAACACCTGATGTACACCCTCATACATCATATCAGCTACACACCACAACACCTGATGTACACCCTCATACATCATATCAGCTACACACCACAACACCTGATGTACACCCTCATACATCATCTCAGCTACACACCACCACACCTGATGTACACCCTCATACATCATATCAGCTACACACCACCACACCTGATGTACACCCTCATTTATCATATCAGCTACACACCACCACACCTGATGTACACCCTCATACATCATATCAGCAACATGCCACCACACCTGATGTCCATCCTCATGCACCACACTATCTACAACCCAACACAACTGATGCACACCCTCATACACTACATCACCTACACACCACCACACCTGATGTACACCATCATACATCATATCAGCTACACACCACAACACCCGATGTCCACCCTCATACATCATCTCAGCTACACACCACCACACCTGATGTACACCCTCATACACTACATCACCTACACACCACCACACCTGATGTACACCCTCATACATCATATCAGCTACACACCACCACACCTGATGCACACCCTCATACATCATATCAGCTACACACCACCACACCTGATGTACACCCTCATACATCATCTCAGCTACACACCACCACACCTGATGTACACCCTCATACACTACATCACCTACACACCACCACACCTGATGTACACCCTCATGCATCATATCAGCTACACACCACCACACCTGATGCACACCCTCATACATCATATCAGCTACACACCACCACACCCGATGTCCACCCTCATACATCATCTCAGCTACACACCACCACACCTGATGCACACCCTCATACATCATATCAGCTACACACCACCACACCTGATGTACACCCTCATACATCATATCAGCTACACACCACCACACCCGATGTCCACCCTCATACATCATCTCAGCTACACACCACCACACCTGATGCACACCCTCATACATCATATCAGCTACACACCACCACACCTGGTGTACACCCTCATACATCATATCAGCTACACACCACCACACCCGATGTCTACCCTCATACATCATCTCAGCTACACACCACCACACCTGATGCACACCCTCATACATCATATCAGCTACACACCACCACACCTGGTGTACACCCTCATACATCATATCAGCTACACACCACAACACCCGATGTACACCCTCATACATCATATCAGCTACACACCACAACACCTGATGTACACCATCATACATCATCTCACCTACACACCACCACACCTGATGTACACCCTCATACATCATATCAGCTACACACCACCACACCTGATGTACACCCTCATACACTACATCACCTACACACCACCACACCTGATGTACACCCTCATACATCATATCAGCTACACACCACCACACCTGATGCACACCCTCATACATCATATCAGCTACACACCACCACACCTGATGTACACCCTCATACATCATCTCAGCTACACACCACCACACCTGATGTACACCCTCATACACTACATCACCTACACACCACCACACCTGATGTACACCCTCATGCATCATATCAGCTACACACCACCACACCTGATGCACACCCTCATACATCATATCAGCTACACACCACCACACCCGATGTCCACCCTCATACATCATCTCAGCTACACACCACCACACCTGATGCACACCCTCATACATCATATCAGCTACACACCACCACACCTGATGTACACCCTCATACATCATATCAGCTACACACCACCACACCCGATGTCCACCCTCATACATCATCTCAGCTACACACCACCACACCTGATGCACACCCTCATACATCATATCAGCTACACACCACCACACCTGGTGTACACCCTCATACATCATATCAGCTACACACCACCACACCCGATGTCTACCCTCATACATCATCTCAGCTACACACCACCACACCTGATGCACACCCTCATACATCATATCAGCTACACACCACAACACCTGATGTACACCCTCATACATCATATCAGCTACACACCACAACACCTGATGTACACCATCATACATCATCTCACCTACACACCACCACACCTGATGTACACCCTCATACATCATATCAGCTACACACCACCACACCTGATGTACACCCTCATACATCATATCAGCAACATGCCACCACACCTGATGTCCACCCTCATGTACCACACTATCTACAACCCAACACAACTGATGCACACCCTCATACACTACATCACCTACGCACCACCACACCTGATGTTACTGTCATACACCATATCAGTTATATCCTACCACATCACATCTAACCACACCTGATACACAGTAAGGCCACATCACTTACTCCCAGTCATATCTGATGTACATCCCCATATACCACGTCACCACTTTGATGCACACCCTCCACCCTCCAAGCCCCAATACCCTAGATAATAACTGCATGTATACCTACACAAGCCTCTAAAGCCCCATGGCGGCCCATCCCATACCACCATGATCCCTCCCATCGCCCTGACCCTGTTGCCCGTCGGCCGTGTACATTGTGGTCTGTTTATATATTTGCCTGGCGTCCACCGTCAAGGGGCGAGCAAATGTTTCTCCAGGCCGGCGCGTTATTAATACGCGGAGTGTGAGGTGGTGGAGGCGGCGGCGCCCCGACACGGCCCGACACGCCATTGTGGATCCCTCTCAACAAGCTGTATCCCCCTGGGATCCGCTACTGTAATAAAAGGCTACCACCCTTCTTCCCACCACCTAGCCTGCCTGGAGGGTCTTGCCACAAACGGAAACGTGAACCCAGAAAGAAAACGTGCATGTTTTTGTATTGCTAAAAGATTGTTTGGATTATCTTTTAGAAGAAACGTTCACGTTTTTTCCCCTTCACAAAAAGAGTTTTCCATGCATTCTGCTGTAATGTTTTTGTCAACCCTATGAAAACGTGTTTGGCCATACACGTTTTCCTCAGCACTCTCTGAAAAAAAATTAGAGAGGTTCTTCCTCGTCTTCTTTTGGCAAGACCCTCCAGGTCGATGGCAAACACGGCACGTCATGCATGCCCGTGTTTGACGTACTTGAGAGCGGGGGTTTGAGTGGGGAGTTAGCATTGGTAGAGATCGAGACAAGCGCCCCTTCTGGATAAGCAGGAAGATACAGGGACGAAAAGCATTGAAAAAAGCCTGGAGAACAGCATCTTGGAGAGAAAAGACACGGGACGAAAATAAAGATAACGTAAGGGATGAAAGTGAGGAGAAAGAAACACAGAGGGGGGGCATATGAACATGTGACCCGTTTCATTCTACGTCCTTTTGTAAAGGTGGAAGATGAAATGATATCAAAGCAAAGACCTCGTTTAGCTACCAACAGTTCCAAAGGAAATCAATTATGGGAATGGGAAAGGTACAGAATGGGAAACAGATCTTTACACTTTCAAAACACATTGTCGGCACAGGACTGTGTTTCAGATGCATAGCGTTCCCCGGAGCGCTCTAGCAACTACATTATTTGAGATTCTCTCCAGTAAGATCTCATAGCAGAGCTATGTACACTGAAAACTTATACATATATAAAAGTAATCATTGAAGATGACTTTTGTTCATCATTTGAAAATGATGACCCTATCTCATCAAAGTGATGGCACAGAGTCATCATTTTGATGACATACTTCTGCCACTAGGGGCCTCCACTATACAAAAATACAGGATAGGAACTATCTAAAGGTAATCTATGAATCAATAGTTGCATTAATCCAGACAATAAATGTCTGTGAAATGAAAGGTTAACATTAAACCATCTCATAGGGACTCAATTGATTCAAGAAAGAAAAAAATGGCAAAAATTCCAATGACATTAAATGATTTAGCAATTGTTTACACATAGACACCTCTCCTGTCTCTGAAATGATAGTAACAACTGGGGGAATAAATTCTTGCTTGTTATACATATTGATATATATTATGTGACCAATCATGAAGCTTAGGAGGGTCAAGGATAAAGACCTACCAGTACCAGGAGGGGGGAGGTAATTATAAACATATTTGAAACCTGACAAAATGCCCAATTGGGTTGTACACCTATCAATCTGAGCATGTAAGCTATATTGTAAAATGTAATCAATATGATGACCCTTTGTAATCACATATGATTACCCAAATGATGACAAGGTGCTCCCCCCAGACGGCATCAAACTGAGCACCCTAAAGTGATCTACACTGATTAGTTTATACAGCTATAAGTTTTCAGTGTACTGTAACCCACAGGCAATTGTATTATATGCCTGTCATCTTGAAAAATACCCAAATAATATCTGTCCTAATCCCTCATTTCACTTCTAGCACAATAAACATTGTAAAACGGAGACAATTCGAAGATCTGTCTCACTCTCTAATCTTATAAATGATGCATATCATGTAGATGGTGCATATCATGTAGAAAAACATCTTCCTCCTGTTTAGCAAAGGTAACATTTCCCCCCATTTTCTTCTTTATAACTGGTCCTACCTGTACGTTTTCCATGTTTTCAACTCCTATCGACTTTGAGGCACCACAAGCCACAAGGAGCCACATGGCTCCATGCAGTCAAAACTAGTCATGCAGTGAACAAGCGCTTAAGCCAGTCTACAGATGGTTGGAAGCCATCTGTTTTCTCGCTGAATATTTCTTGCCGTTTTTGCATCTTAAAAACTACAAATGAATCTGACATGGCTGCCTCCAGACGGGAAGATCAAGCCAAATAGGTCATAACTTTCAATAAATAATTAGCAAAGGAACAGTGAGCTAGAATATTTTTTTGTGAGAGAGATTTGGATTAATTGATTCTCGAAAAGTTTAAGTCGTTGTATCACCTGAGCAGATGCTATTTGTAAAAGTAGACGACTTTTGACAAAAGCTGGTGGCTTCACCATGATCCTTGTCTAATTCAGTCCCCGTTAAAAGCAACACAAGTGAGTCAGCGGAGCGATTGGTTTCAATTATAGCGGGAAGTCACCGATTTCAGAATTCGAAAGCCACTTCCGGCGCGGGGGTAACATTAGATGAACGATCTGGCTTCCTTTTTGGAATTATAATCATCAGGCGTCGGAGAGGGAGGAGGAGGTTATTCTTTTTCTGTTTTCTTTCTTTTTCACAGCGATCCATTTCCGCGGCCGAACTACTGCGGCCGTCTCCTGACGTTTTGTCGACCCCCTCCTTCACTACAAGAGAGTTCCTCTAGTCAGCGCGCACCGCCGCCTGCTGGCATATTACCGGAAACGGGTTCGATTCTACTTCCGGTTGGCTTCCCGGCAGTTAAGGGGGAGGAGGCCAATGTGCCTTCATGCATGGTAGGGCTTGTGGAAGGCAGTGTACGGGAAGGGTGGAGTTGAATGGGGAGGGTCAGAAAAGAAGCCATTTCTTTCCTTTTTTTTTGTTGCTATACTGTTGTTGATTAACTAAAGCCTCTGTGGGTGGAAGGGGCGACGGGCAATGCAGTCCAGAGAGGCCGAAAGCGCTCTTGTGAATAGCATTAATTTGTGTGTCTGGACTGAATCGGTGGAGTCCACTGAGGTGGCGATTGGGGAGAGGGAGGGATAGCTGTGAATTTGCTGGGGAATGTGGGGGGGGGGGTCTGTTAGAGATTGGGGGTGGCCCTATGGACAATGGGCAGACCTTGGAGGTGCATCTAAAGCCGGTAGAATAGCTGCTGAAGGCTGGTGTGTGCACGATTACGTGGTAGAAATATCTGCTCAGAGTGGTGTTGGAGCAGCTCTGATGGTCCGTGAATGGGGCTGGGGTGGGAGGGGTGGAGGACCATGTGCCGCACAATCCACAACCGGCTGTTGGTATTCAGTACCTCAGCTGCTATTGTAGCCGTATCGGGCGGCATTTGACCTTGTCCACCCCAGCACAGACGGAAGGGGGAGGGGTGGCAGGGTTCCTTCCATGGTGAGACACCAGTTCCCAATGTACTGTACACAGCCTCTGTGCCACCACCAGGGCCCTTCCCCATAGACCACAGGTTCCAAAAGTCAGTCAATCGGAGCAGCTCACACATACACTCTAAAAAATGTGTTTTGTTTTTAAACACTTTTACCTGTATTTAAAACACTTTCTTGTAACACTTTGTTAAACACATTTTTGGGCAAAACACAAAACACTTTTTCAAAAAGTGTTTAAAAATTCAAAAGTGTTTTGATTAAAATGTGTTTTAGATGAAAAAGTGTTTAAATGATTCTGAGAATAAAGTGTTTAGGTTCAGAAAGTGTTTAAATTGAGCTTCAGGCAAATTTATGCCCTTGCTATTATTTCATTTTCCATATTTACAACCCATGGTCCCAGTTTTAGGATTAGTGAGTCCTTCCTACTGCATATTGCTGTCTCTCTACAGGTAGAGAATATTGAAGTTATGTTGATAGCAAGTTGATGAATGTTGATCATCCAGTTATCAACATTGATTCTGTGCTAACCAGGCTTGGCCTACAGTCAAGATGAGTTCAAACACATTGATGCACAGAGTTAGTCAGAGAGTTTAGTGAGTGACGAATTTTATCTCACCTCGTGCCTTCCTTGCGGCCGACACTCAAGGGTGAGAGGTCCCGCGGGTTGTATCCACACCGAAGTGAGATTACCCTTGTGGCGTTGCATGCCCGGACCCTAGTCTAATGGGGAGGGGGGACGATGGTGACCGCATCTATGGGAAGGTAGAAATCACGCCCCTACACATTTACCGAGGCAATGGTTCTTTAACATCCGTCACTACATAGGCATAGTGAGAGATGGACAGGCCTGTTTCAAGTCATTTGTCTGCTATGACCGCCGAGAGACTTTCCAGTACAGCCTAGCCAGAGCAGGGAGGAACTCAAACGACACCTTACGGCGACGTTTGGAACCACCACTATGCCCTGGCCGGGCCGGGAACCGAACCCACGACCTTACGGCCTGTGAGCGGACGCGCTACCGACAGAGAGAGTTTAGGACTGAGATGTATGTATGTATTAATCCTGAATGTTACAAAATGGGTGTTTATCATGGGTTACATTGGAATCAAGGTATTGAGAAGGTATTTTTTAGATATTTCTTTTACAAATCCATTCTAAGGTCAAGTGTAAATGTCAGGTTCTTTCAGGATGCTGTGTATCCTTATCATTTATACTTAAATTCAGACATTTGTGTCCATATGAATGTTACCAAAGTACCATCATAGGTTGCCCCTGTCACCTGGTGAGTTGGATTGGAACCAAGTATTAAAACACTTTTATAAACCTAAACACTTTTGCAGGAAAAGTGTAAAGTGTTTTAGGAAAAGTGTTTAGATGATGAAAATGTGTTTTACCAAAAAGTGTTTTGGTAAAATATGGGTCAAGTCGCCAGAAACCAGTAGATTTGGTGTTTTTGAGGTCATTTTGGACTCTCATGACTCTGGAATAAAAAGTTGTGAACCAATCTTGTCTTCCATGGTCTCATTTGGGAGAAAACACTTAGGGCTTTCAGAAAAACCAAGATTTGTTGAAATTAGTTGAAAATTCCCAGAGTTGCGACTCGCTAAAGTCGAAAAAAAGGCCCAAAATTGTGGTTTTTGTAATTTTTGTAATTTTTACAAGTGTACTGTGTTGAATAAAGAACTCCTGAAGTATCCCAATGTCACTTTTTGTATCCTATATGATCACAGGTATCATTTCCAGGATGTTTGGACATCTTAGTAAGTGTATTTTTTTCCTCAGGTGATTCGGAATATGGAAAAGTATAATTTGTAATGATAGGAGGAATATTAGTAGTCTTCCAGATGGTCTCTCTAAGTCATGGTAAAATGCATGTTTTGCAGCCGTGCGTGTAACGTCCGGTACTTTTATTCCATATCCAGCTCATGCCAGGCTGGTTTAGCCCAAGTGATGTAATGGTCCATATTACTGTTGATATTGATTGTAAACATGTTTGCCTTTTAATTTATAGGCTTTTTAACATAACCTGTACCATATTTGTGTATGACTTATGGTCTATGATCTCAAGACAACTTGAAAATTTTGTGAAAAAAAATTTCTTATGGATGGTAGGATGACAAAATGTATGAAATATATGGTTGTATACAGCTGAAACTAAAGCTACAAGTGTCTTGTACCTATTTATGAAGTTTAAGGATGATAGGAGGAATATTAGTAGTCTTCCAGATGGTCTCTCTAAGTCATGGTAAAATGCATGTTTTGCGCTCTATCGTGTAACGTCCGGTACTTTTATTTGAGTTTGTTGGATGCATACTACAGAGGTAATGGTACCATGTATGGCTTAAGGAGTTATGTTCTAGAATATAGACATATGGAAGATGTTATGTAGTAATTTGCATGTCCATTGGAGCATTATTAGCAACACTATGGTAAAGTTAGGAAAGCATTTGAGAAAAATGTCGCGAATTTGGTATCCTGTCACGATCGCAATGCTCATATTTTCTAAAATCTGTGGAATACTGCAATTTTTCCTGGTTATTATTGAAAATATATGTTGTGGGCTCCTACAAACTGGTTTAGGAGTCACAGTGGGGTATATAATGATGGTATCATGATATCCTAATTATTTTGGTACCGGACGTTACACAATTCAGTCAAGTTTCATTCCGCAAGCGATAAAAACTGAACCGTTAGGGCTAGAGCGGTATTTTTAAGTGTTCTGAATAGGGGAGACATACCTCTTTAAAGGTAATAAAGTTTTGTGAATGAATTCTAAAATTTGTCATTCTTGACCTCTGGGGGGGAAATCTACTGGTTTCTGGCGACTTGACCCATATGTTTTAGTTAAAACACATTTTTTAGAGTGTAGCGCCCTACAGTGCGCCACCAGAGTTGGGCAGCGGTGGACAGGAAGTGGGATGCCCCCGTGACCAATGAAGCCTACACAGGCATTCACTGGCTCCCATCCCACCTATAAACGGTCGATTCATCAGGGCGTGGTCTATTCCAGGAGCGATTCTCTACGCTATCCCTACCACACTATTATTGAATTGGTACATATTACATATAGAGATGTCTCATCTTCAACACCCCTCCAGTACTTTACCATAAAACTCTGTACTAGCAGGTGCCCATCTGGAGCAGCTCTGTCTCTTTCTACAACTCCCCTACAAGCTGTTTAGAAACAAAACACTTTCGACTCCACCATCTATCTCTATCATTTGTGTGTAGCATGTACATCTTTGTCGTTTTTGATGCTTTAATGAATAGATTTAGATGTAGATCATAATTTTATTTCTATTTTATTGATGTGCGTGTGGGGTGGCACACACAAACAATTATTCAGAAACTCTGTGATTGGGGATGCCCCCCCCCCCCCCGAAGCGCCACTTTCCCTACTCTAATCTACATGCATAAACCACTGGGTTTAGGAAGATTGTGTACAAAGATCCATGCTTATTGGACAGTATAGACATAGTTACACCCACCCAGAATCTAATGTAGAAAAGGAAAAACACGATCTGATACATTCTACAGTAAACACTGTCCCAATGCAATAGAAGTGACAGGAAACGCTTAGCTCCTTATTGAAACATTCCTCATTAACCCATCCAATATTAGCAGCTCTCTCCACTTGTACTGCACATTACCCAAATGAGGACAAAGTAATAATCAGACCACATTGTTCCCAGGACAAAGGAAATTAGACCACCAGAGACACACAAGTCCACATCCACCACTAATGGTCGGTGAGCCTAATGTTCTTGGTGCAATTTTCAAGGTGGTTAGATGCCAAAGGCGGCTTTTAACTGTTAAGAATCGTCAGCGTCGGTTGGCTGGGTAAGTTGATTAATTAGCTGGTCTTCTTCAGGACAATTCATTTTCAGTGTAATTTAAGCTAACCATGAAAATTACGAATACCAGTTCTGTGAGAGGCGTCAGGTATTAGATTATGTTTACAAAGCGAAAATAGAGCACAAGTCAACAAGACAGTGTGCAAAGTGAAACTTGGTATTTGAATTGGTGATATTCTCTCTCTCTCTCTACAATTATTTCCAACGAGACAGAATATCCAATTGGATATTTACTATGTTTTCCTGTCATTAAGCTGTCGTCCATAATTTTTCATTACTGATCAATACACTTTATACTGTAAATACATATACCAATTGAGAACTAAGTCTAAGAGAAAGGCTTACTGTTAAAAACCATAACCTCGTTCAAAGGAAAATTCCTTGATTACGATCTGGGCCGACATCGCCCGCGATATACGCACGAGGAGGTCGTGTGTATAACAATATATATACACACAAAATCTCGGAAACAGGACATCTAAGAAACGGGACAATTCAGTATCCTAGAATTGGGATCTGAAAAACAAGACAATTTAGTCTGGTAAAGGGGACCTCTGGTAAAGGGGACCTCTGGTGAACGGGACCTTATACAGTTTATAGACTTTATACACTGCCTTTCATAACATGGCTGGGTGGCCTAATTGATGAGGCACCTGACTTTGAATCTGAGAATGCAGGTTCGAATCCCATTCTAGACAACCAATATTTTTCTTTTTCAACATTGGGGGTTGTTCGGACATAGACATAGAGTGTTTTTCACACAACATAGACATGAGGGTGGTACATGGGACATAGACATGAGGGTTGTACATAGGACATAGACATCTGGGAAACGGGACTAATCTTTAAGTATAATAGGATGTTGTCCCGTTTCCAAGATAAATATGGTCCTGTTTCTCAGATAATTTTATTCTGTCCTGTTACCAAAAAATCCTGTTTCTCAGATGGTCGTGTGTATAGTGGGTACTTATACACACAACCTGGTCGTGTGTATAATACTTCAAATTCACACGACCTCCCATGTAGCAAGCCCGCTCGGGGCCAAATTGGTTTTACCTGGGATAAGGTGGTTCAAAGCGGGCAGTATTCAGTACATGGGTTTTAGGTTCGGCAGATGCTGGGTTTCCAGTCAGGGCCACACAGGGCAGCCCAAATCGGGCAAACCCACTTGAGCCCATTGGGCTCCCAACGGGTTTTGTCCTCAGCATACGGTCTGGGCCACATTGGGCCGCCCGATTTGGGCACTGGTCAGCTTTAAAATGGGCAACCACATTGGGCCCAGGATGGTTTCAAAATGGGCATCCCAAGATGGGTACTTAGCTGCATAAAGTCTTCCCAGTCTGGGGTGAGAGTGGGTTTGGACAGGGCAGCCTCATCTTCTGAACTGTTCTAAACTCTGTGATGAGGGTTCCCCCTCCCTCTCTCTTTTTTGTTCATCCCTCCTCTATCCATCCCCTACCCCTTCCATCTCCTCCTCATTCCACTCAACCTGCCCTGCCCTTTCCCCCTCTCACCCCGCTCTGCCCTGCCCTTCTGTCACCCTGCCCTCCCTGGGCCTCCCTAGGCCACTTAAAAGGGTCTATTTCTCCTCTTTCCTATCCCCTCAGGATGTGTGTGGTGCACATATGCACAGGCACTGACACATTCCTCTGTGAATTTGTGTAATGAGGATCTCACCATGAATATGACCTTAGCTTTCAAAATGGCGTTAAACATCTATTACTCACTCACTCTCACTCCCAGCCCTCACCCTGCCTTGCCCTGCCCTGCTCTCACCCTGCCCTGCCCTGCTCTTGCCCTGCCCTGCCCTACTCTCATATTGCCCTGCCCTCCTCTCACCCTGCCCTGCCCTGCTCTCACCCTTGCCCTGCCCTGCTCTCACCCTGCCCTGACCTGCTCTCTCCCTGCCATGCCCAGCTCTCACCCTGCCATGCCCTGCTCTCACCCTGCCATGCCCTGCTCTTACCCTGCCCTGCCCTGCCCTCCTCTCACCCTGCCCTGCCCTCCCCCCTCCCTTCCCTCCACCACTGCTGTAGGACACTTTCCCTATACCATTAATACACAGGTAGGTTCATAGTAGGGATCCAGATATTTCATGTAAAAGCCAACACTGACTAGTCCTGGAAAGAACAGTTTCATATCTTTCTTTGTACTAGTAGGCTTGCAAGGTGTATTTGTGGTGTGGGGGCAAACAGGTCCCACACCTGGCTGGGTATAAGAGGACTATATATAGAGGCAATTGAGAAACCAAAAATATCCCCTGCCCCTGTAGGCCAGTCCATGGCAGACTCACTACAAAGTGGTTTCACAGCACTCCAGGCAGAATTCTACTACCCATACCAAACTTATTTCTTTTAGACATAGGACAACTGGAATAGACTACTAAATCAGATATGAAGTAATAATGTGCAGACTTTCTCATAGTCTGGAAATACTTAGATGTTTCTAGTCAAAAGTGCAAATCAAGGTCATCTGAGTAGTAGTGGAATGGCAACACCATTTCTATTGCATGGAACTTAGAACAAGAGCAGATATGCAGAGGTACAGTCATTATGAACTTGAAGGCTCTCTTCTCTACTCCTACATAGGGAATTAGTGGGGGAAGATTGAGGCCAGAATGTCACTTTAATGAATCAAAGTGCCTTGTGTTGGCTGAATGAGTTTGATTCAAATGAATGGTACTGCTCTGCCTTTCCACTTGGGTAGATATTGCATTTACTGCTTTGGTGATGGGGGGGGGGGGGGTAGATTAGCTCAAGGATTTGTTGCTTATTGACTTTTAAAAAAAAAAGAAAAGATTTTGGATAAATTTCTCAAAAAGAATTTTTAACATGTCACCACTAATTTTTCATCAAATCGGGCAGCCCACTTTAGGCCACACCAAAAACCCATGTTAAACGCACTTTGAGCCCAAATCGGTGAGCCCAATTTCAAACAGATCTGTGCCCGAATCGGTTAGCCCAGTGTGGCCCAGACCCTTTGCTGAGGACAAAACCCATCGGGCGCCCACTGTGTTAACCCAGTGTGGCCCACATCAGGAGCCCGCTCTGGCCCAGACTCGGGCCACACTATGTTTGCTACCTGGGCTGGTCGTGCGTATACCATCGGCCATCAAACATGGAAATGCAATATGCACTTTGACTGCAAAGGACTTATTGAGACCTGAATTCATCTCTCTGGTTTTCGTAAGGACAATCACTGCACCTTGAGGTATGATATCGTTTTCCTCATTACTGTGCAAGCTGAGAGCTGGGTCTAACCTAACCACATGTCATGCCAGACTTGATACTGAAGGTGATTGCTGGTAGAGCTCCCTCCAACCACAATCATACACCTCCAACCCAAATACCTGTATTTTACATAGATCCGAGCACGGAAGTAGCAAACAGTTGACAATAAATAATACCAAAAAGAACTTCCCTGTGCCAGGGCGTCCAGTGGACTGGAGGGTGTTGCTCCTACAGTAAAAGGAAGAGGTGGCTAAAAATGCCCTTGTTTCCAGTCCTTTCTTTTCATGTAGCTATAACTTGTCCTTTTTGTTGCTCACAAGTGGTCATTCAAGTACAATGCTAAAAAAAGCCGCCTTTGAGTAGGTACATAGTTGGGGAAAGTCAGTCAGTATACACTGCAAAAAAGGTGTTTAAAGATACACACCAAATTTTCTCAACACCAATATTTACATCTAAACACTTGAAGTGTTTAGGTGTTTAGCTTTTAAACACTTATTCTCAAACACCTAAACACTGAAGTGTTTAAGTGTTTAGCATTTAAACACTTGGTTAAACACTTCCTAGTTAAACAAGTTTAAAATTAAACACGTTTAACACTTAAGAAGTGTTGAGAAAAGTGGGACAAATAAGTGTTTAACCAAGTGTTTAACTTCTCAACACTGGTGTTTAATCCCTAAACACTGTTTTTACAGTGTATATATTATAGAGTGTATGACATGAGTAGGTACCTGATAGTGCAGCTCTCTCTGTTCTAAACAAGGCAGGCGACTTCTTAGACTGATGTGGTGAGTGCAAGTACTTTGGTGAAGCAGTGCATGACTTGTTTAGAAAAGAGGGCACATGCTCACAGCTCTTTTTACAATAGGAGCAACACCCTCCAGGGGTCTCAAAGAGGGGCACGGGTCGGCAGTAAAGTACCCACACCCGCCGCTAGCGGATGACGTGAAGTACGTCTGTGACATGCTACCTTCCTCACCTTCACATGACGTGTGACATGACATAGGACATGTAACATGCTCACTGCCCTTTTATAGGCGACACTTGGAGCTCCCTGTTCTGCAGCTGTACAGAGAGGATTGGGTACTGGAGGTCAACATTAAACAAACCGGATGTGGAATCCCTCTACTGATTTGGCTGTATGATTCTTTTTCGTTCAAGTTCAAGTTGGCCCTGAGTTTAAGGATCTGAAATTGTCATGATAATGAAACAGGTTCATTGTGATGGCTTGGAGTAGTACACGAATGTGAACTACGAGGGTTTGGGTACAATGTGCTATACAATGACGTATTTGTGACGTGGTTGTGCTGGCTGGGCAATGAAGTAAACTCAATGCACTGAAAAGGTTCACATTTTATCATGACCACTTAAGGCCTGTTAAAAGTATATAGCTCACCCAGAGGCACTGGTTTACAGTCTGGCTCTTAGAGTGGAAAGTGTGAATCCTAAAGACTCCCTACTGACTGCTTTGGGGTATGATTTCATGGACATAAACATTATAGCTCTCTGTTATGTGTTAATGGGGTACCAGGGGCAGTTACCTGCATGTATGACATTAGGGGTGAGCCCTACCAACCCCCCCCCCCCCCACACACACACCATCCATCCCCAGCAGACATACATAATATACCCCATTGGCGTGTCAACATGCAATCCTACTTCTATGAAGTTGTCCCCCAACTGTAGCCACTCTGCTATGGCAAGGCCAAAAGGCCATCTTCTGAAGTACCCAGGTTATTAAAACTGCATTACATTACAATGTGCCTTATATATATATATATATATATATATATATATATATATATATATATATATATATATATATATATATATATTCCTCTTGCCAAGTGCAAAATTGAATACATCCTGATGGAATGAATAGGGTGCACATTTTCCCGGCGAAACATTGAAACCTAGCATTGTACTTTCGAGGTATGTGACTCGACAACAGTTTCTTCTCTATCTCTTTAAGTCTTTATTTTGCCCAACATCTCCTTGCTCCTTCTTCGCCTGGTAAATCTTTGAGATAAAGACCTACAACAGGCGGACATAAGAGATACCTGTCTGACAGATTACAAAATGTATAAATGCTTCCTCAGATATTGCGTGAGGGGAGCAGCTAGAGGTAGTGCACAGAATAAGGTAGCAGGTCAGGTCCTGGCCAGCCTCTCCAGTAAGGTTAGGACATGACCCCTGTGCAAATATAGAATGATGCAGTTATCACGGTGGTCTATAGTATATGACATATTGGTCATCCCTGGAATAGATAAGACTTATTTTCTCATCACTTCGAATTGGGAAGGTTTGATGTAAGTTCCTGCTATTGTCAGCCATTAGTCTAATTAAAGGAATTCATGCCTTAGGCGCTATCATTTCAATCAGCCCAATAGCCAACAATAACTTAGCTCCTGTTTCAACAAAGTCATATGGAAACATGATTGTGTATGTTCAGTAATAGTATACTAATATCTGGAGGTCACTTCATTTAGGCTAGCCTGCCCCATGTTCCAATGAAAGCGCCCTTTTAGGATTGCTATCAAGTTGCCATCTCAACAAATTATTCAAACAGGTAGCTCAGCTCACATATCAGACAGAATGTAACATTTCAGTGTCTGGAAACCTTTAGGATCGCCTTTTGTCTGTTGTGCTATCCCTTTCAGGAACAGAGACGTCTCTTATTCATTTAAACAGATCGATAAGGAAATGCCTCCGAATAGTGTCTTTGCTATATTGGTGAAGCTATTAATCGATTGATACTGTTGTGAGAGGTAACAAATTATGATGATTATTTTATTTGAAAAAATCTTTTAGATTTGTCAGGTTTATACTTTCCTGGATATACAGAATATATATATATATTTTTTTTTGTGGAAGACTGGGGCCATGTGGGGCGGTTCAGCGGTAGGGGTAAATATGTAGTAGGTAGTCCCCTCCTCACCATTAGCATTTATTGTGTAAATATGTGCATGCCTCGTGCAGGAATCTGTCCAGAACGATGTATTCGCTTGGAGAGCGTTTCGCAGTCGAAGTGGTGTCCATGACCGTGACTGCGTCCGTGCTACTTCCGGTCGGTTAGGTCTCAATACACCAAATGTCGTCTGGTGCAGTCCATGTGGACTGTGCTCGGCGAGCAGGGTGCTCCAATTTAGGAACTACCAGCGCCTTCGGCGCTGGGATTATGGAACACATAAAGTGACAATTGTTTTAGCACCCAGGGATGGCAATTAGAGGAGGGGGGGCAAAATCTTTTACATATTGAGTGGGGGAGGGCAAACATATTTCAAACCCACTGCTCCAAGCACATATTGCAAAGTGGGCCAATGGGCAGGGCTCCAGTGTAGCACCATGTCAACAAACTCGACCGAAAAACATCAACAAACTCGGCCGAAAAATGTCATCAAAAACGGCCCATAAACTTTTACAGGGGTTCTTAATTCATTTAAAAACATTCTGCCAATTCAGAATTTTGATTGAATGTCTCAAATTGAAGATCTATGCAATTACATGATGGGACATCATTCACCTGATTCCCCACATGGTCTAAAGTTTACACAGGAGATTGACACTGTTCTCATGTGTAGACGAGTTGGGGCCAGCATCCAGAGGTATTATATAATCCTCCCAATCATAACTTTAAATGTGTGGCTTAACAAGGTAGAACAGGCACATATATGACCAAATCACACGTGTATATCAGGCTTCATGTACATGAACCATGCACAGAAGATCGAAATTTCCAGCCAACATACTTTCATAAGTGCCTATCCGAGGGTAACATGCCCAGAAATTCGCATGTGTGCCTAAAAACTATGAAATGAATAATTCCCTTTTTTTGAAATAAACATGTACATGTTATATTCTGTAACATATGTAGAGGGGAAAGTACGGAGCCTCCCTAATAGGACATACCAAAAAAAAAATTTTTTCCAAGAAAAAATATTCTTGCGGATACTGAACAATTCTTGCGGATACTGAACAATTCTTGCGGATACTTAACAATTCTTGCCGTTACAGAACATTGGCCTGCATGGAGAAAAAGATTTTGGGAACACTACAGAAATAATTCTTGAGGGTTTATTTAAAATCTATACACATATTTTCCCATCATTTTCTCGATTTCTATGCAGGAAACCATCGTTTCTGACAATAATCAGAGCAAACATAGTAAAGTATGACTATATGAGACCTTGGATACAAAATATATCTGACCTATCAACCTCAACTTCTTTTAAGGGTTAATTTCAGAAAATCGTCATCAAAGATAATCTCCCCATATCCACAAGAATGCTTCGGTACCTGCAAGAATACTCCAGTATCCACAAGAATGGTCCTGTATCCGCAGGAATCCTCATGTACCTGCAGAAATACTCATGTACCCACAGGAATCCTCCTGTACCTGCAGGAATACTCCTGTACCTGCAGGAATGTTCCAGTATCCGCAGGAATGTTCAAGTATCCGCAAGAATGTTCCAGTATCCGCAAGAATGCTCCAGTATCCGCAGGAATGCTCCAGTATCCACAGGAATCCTCCTGTATCCGCAGGAATCTTCCAGTACCCGCAGGAATATTTTTTTCATGAGAAAAATGTCCTATTAGGGGCCCCGTAATACGCTGCAGGAATATTCTCCAGTACCTGCAGGAATCTTCCTGTACCCGCAGTAATTCCCCTGTACACACATGAATAAATTTTGCCTTAAAAAAATCTTTTTAGTGTGTTCCTGTTTCCGCAGGAGTTTTCCTGTTTTTGCAAGAATGTTCCTGTTTCCACAGGAATGTTCCTGTACCCGCAGGAATATATTTTGGATGAAAAAAAATCTTTTTAGTATTTCCTATTAGAGGCTCCGTAGTAAAGCGACTTGTTGGTGATATCACCTCAGCTAATTTTAAATGATAACATTTTGAATGAATTTCTATTTTAGGCCCATCTTTGTGATGAGCTATGGGGGGGTGTATGTGTTCATACCTACACCCGGTATATAAACCTATATAATAGATATTGCATGTAGACCTGTTTTATTGTGCTACTTTTCATTTAGTTCTGGTCTACTGCTCAGCACTCTATTAGAATGTTTTTATTCAGCAGTTAATTCCATGCACCATGATTGGTGTGTGGATCCGATATAATGTAATCATTTTCTTTTCTTTAATACGTATAATTTAACTGTCCTGAACTAAGGCTTAAGAAAAAGAAAAAAAAAACGGGACGTTACTAGCTCCAGACTGAAAGAACCACAGAAACACAACATGCAAAGTGTCACAATAAGAACAAAAAAGAAAGGGAACAGGCTTAATATGTGTGACATGACGTTATCTGTGTTACATTTAGGTAGTTGAATGATATATGGGTGTCACACTATGATTGTCACACCAACCGCACCATGTTAAATGGAGCGAGGAACACTCTCAATTCTTTTCCTGACAAAACCTAAACTAAACTACGGAGCCCCTGATAGGGCATACCAAAAAAATTTATTCTTGCGGGTACAGGAGCAATTCTTGTGGGAACTGGGTGATTCTTGTGGGTACTGGGTAATTCTTGTGGATACAGGAACAATTCTTTTGATGCCCAGAAACAATTTTTGTGGGCACAGAGAAGGTCTTGCAGGTAGAAAAATAATTCTTGTGGATACAGAAACAATTCTTGCGGGTACAGAATCAGTTCTGTAAGGTAGAGAAACCATTCTGTTGTGTGCAGAAATTATTCTTGCATTTCCGGGGTCCAGAGAATTCTTGCAGATAATCTTCTTAGCGACCATAGAAGGACATCTCTTGAATATTTGGCAATATCTATGTAGGTAATTCTTCAATTTCAAACCAACAAAGTAAGAATTTTCCTGTTCCTGCAGGAATCCTTCTATATTAGCACGAAGGTTCCTGTACCCGCAGGAATATGCAAAAAAAAAATAATCTTTTTGGTATGTACCCACAAGAATTGTTCATTATCCGCAAGAATTGTTCAGTACCCGCAAGAATTGTTCAGTACCCACAAGAATATTTTTTTGGCATGTCCTCTTAGGGGCTCCGTACTAAACAGCAGCCATGGCAGCTACAGTGTGAAAGCCTATAGAGAGATTCTTGATAATTATATTCAAAATGTCTACATTTGTAGTTTGTACAGCATTTGATAAGGGATTTAGCCATGTCTTGCCTAGCACAGAAAACATGGCGTCTAGATGAATCCAACATGGCCCCCACAACGGGACAGGTGGCGCCGAACTGCGGAGGGATGGGTGTTTGAAAAAAGATGCAAATTGCAGACCCAGAGAGCGACGCACCAATCGTGGGACTATTTTACGAGCGGAGTAAGGGGGCTTCCATTAATTATGTACGCACAAATTTGCCGAAAATTGACCCCCCCACCCCCCATGTTGCACCCTGTATGCATTTGGCCTACCCCCTCCCCCTATGCGTACATACTCAAGCCACATGGAGCCCCCCCTTTCCTGCGTGCAGGAAAATTTCCTTTACCCTCTGGTAAATGTAAAATGGTATGCATACTTTGTAAGTATTCCCCTTATTTTTGTAGCCTTATTGAATACTTGAATAAGGGGTTGTTCTCCTACAGTCACCATATTTTGTACCAAGAGACCTACCATCAACCTCCCTCTACCTCCCAAAAATGCCTCAATTTCTCCCAATTCATTAGGCCCTATGCGTACATACTTATAGACTCTGACCCCCCTCCCCCACCCTGTACGCATCTGTATGCATTTGGCCTGACCCCCCCCTACCCCCCTAGATGCGTACATAATTAATGGATGCCCCCTAACACATTGGCCACTGAATAACTCACAGGTGGGTTGGTGATCGATACGCGGCACAAATACACCAACAAACAGCTGTCAACCGTAGTACGAGAAGACACGCCCTCAGTCCTTTTGTCCCCACCAAGACACTAGGATCGGATTGTGTTTGTCAGCATTGTTAGTAATATTCATCAGGTTACGGATTGAAGTTTAATAATTCATTGCTTTTCGATGTCACTGAGATAATAGGAAATGACACCGCTTGTGTATCACCATATAAATTTCATTAGGATTTTGAAAAAGGTCTATGTATAGGTAGTGTATACGACATTTTTCGTTTGACATCCGTTATCATATTGACGAGTCATTAAAAGAAAGATATAAGCAAATGTCAATGACCATGGAATATTTTTGCATCTATTCACCGAGGTGAGGCTGTATACATGTATTCAACAATGCCTTATAGGCGGAGTTGAATGCGGACATCCCTCACAGAGGTGAATACGATGCAAAAATATTCCAGGGAAATTGACATTTGCATTTATGTCATGGCTAGATTTGAAAGATTTTAAATGAAGAAATTCAACTACCAGGTATATTTAGCTGTGTTCATTGCAGCAGGTCACATGATCTGCAGCCATTGAATACAGACATATTGTATTCCACCACCACCCCCATTGAATACAGTATGTCCAGTACTGTTCTATAGTAACGATCTTATCTGCCATGACATAAAGTTCAATATACCTTTCAATCATGCATGTCCCACTCGACAGAGAACATTGAATCAACATTGACCACTGGTTGATTTTTGTTGCTTTTTCAACTATGCCATTTCGTCAAGTATCACTTATTTCAACATCTTATCAACTGTAAATGTATCAACACTGAAATACTTTACACAATGCAACATTTACTTTGTTACAATTGAATCAACTCTCTCAGCTTTACTGCTGAATCAGTCACCCACCTAAATTAATGGACATCTCCAAAGTAACAATATTCACTGGGTAACGTTAGATCCATGGCTAGTTCAGGCCGTAAGTTTCTGGAGAACCAATGTATCGGGTAATACCACTAAGATGAGATGCAGCGGCCCCAACCTCATAACCAAACTGGTCCAAGAGGAGATCCTTGTGGAACACCCTGTTACCAAAGTAGGCTGAGAGCACCTCTCCCCCCAATTGCTGAGCAGCTCGCCACGACTCAATGGGAGACCGAGCTGCTCAGCTCAGACGTGGAGGAGCCATTAAGGGTGGCTCATATATCACAGACATAAATGGAGGAATTATTGATGGCGAATAATGTGTTAGAGTTTTAATAGGGCGCGGCGCGGGTGGGCGGTATGGCCCGCGGCGACAGCCGTCTGTAGGGTGATGGATCTCGCGCCGTTTGCCGCGCGCGTAAACGCGAAGTGGACCCGATCTGTGCTGTCGGCGAGCTGCTCACGGGGAATCTGTCAGCCGGAGCAGCTCACGGAGAAGGCTTTGATGTCTGACGTATGGCAGGAGGGTGCTATGAAGGCAGACAGTGGGGGGGAGGGCATGGAGGCATGAAGGTGGATGCCACACTTCTGTGTACAAACACAATCTTTTAAGTTCAATGGGTTTACCACATCCCTCCTGTATGAGGGAACATAGCACATTCCATAGATGGGCCATAACAGTTATTTCTAATTCATACAGGTTCTTGCAGTGGCATTTTAAGTGGAATGGACTGGCGTCAGCAATAACAACGGTCAACGTACAGTTAATTGTTGTGTTCAAACTTTAACATATTTCAACAGTAACTTGCAAAACAGCCATTGGACTTTGGTAGGGAAAGGGAACATGCAATATACATAAAATCTGACTCCATAAGGGAGTCCCATTACAATATCAAGGAAAATATGGTCCATACCTCCCGTCATATTTACAGATAATAAATCATACAGACCAAATAGTATACTTAAAAAATACGAAATGCATCCTTGGTTTATTTTTTCAGGTCTAAAACCCATAGTCCCCCTGGCCTCTGTCGCAATATTGAGCCATACATTTCCTATAGAAATTTCTGAAACAGAGGCCTAGTGGACTATCGTTGTAAGGGAGGACCACTTACTCTCGGCTAGCTGGATTAGGAAGTAGATCCATAGAGAGTATATGAAAGAGTATCAATAGCCATGGAGCATCGTCAGATAGCTGGTCAGAGGGGTCAAATAAAAGAATTGCAGTATGTTCAAATCCTTTTGTTTGAACAAGGCACATATGTTGGGGATACTGCCCATATACAGGGGAAGGTTAAATATATATTTACGATACCCACAGTATAATGCCTTATATGGTCGTAGATGTGACCACACACTTTATATTCAATGCCATAGCTCAAAGTTACAGTGAGGCAGAATATCCTTACTAATCTACAATGTTCCTTTTATATCAAGGAACAACTAACATACATGTAATGGTTGTACTTATACCAAGCACTTTGCAGTATGACTGCATGCATGGTTGTAGATTTGACCACGGTCATAAACGTGACCATGCATTTGTATTCAATGCCATAGCTCAGAGTTGCATTAAGATAGAACAGGGGTGGGCAGCTGTCGCAATGTCGCAAAAAAATGTGTGACAGACAGTTTGATAAATGCAACAGTGACAATGGGGATGATCTGGGCTTTCTGAATCGGAAAGCATTTTTTAAATATTCCAACTAGAACCAAAGTTTTGACCTTTTGAATTATTGCCCAATTTGAAAGAATTGCCCAATTTGAAAGAAAAAAAATAAACTGTTTCACCTTAAGGTCTAAATAGCCAATGATGAACTCTCACCGTTAGATTGGAGCAATATACTCCTCATTTGCTCCCAAATCTTCTAGAGTTGATACCTGTTCAGATTTTAAAGGAAGAATCTAAAGATCATTGAGATGGGATAAAATTTAATGACAGAATCTGAAGATTTTCTTGTAGCAGTTTGTCACCTAAATTTCCAGAATACACAAATGCTTTGAGGAAGAATCTGAAAGATTTTTTGGAGTAATGTGGAGATATTGTCTCCAAATGAGCTAGAACATACTAATTTTCATTAACATCAACCAATAGAATATGTAATTTTTCTTGGAGCAATTCTCCATGAAAATGCTGCAAACCCATTATTTTTAAAGGTGAAAATTGAAAATTTTCCATCAGCAATTTGCCAACCTGATATTTTAAGGTAAAATCTCATAATTATCTTGCAGCAGACCCTGAAATGTTTTGTTGCTATGCCTCCTCCCCATCCCCTACAATACCCAGAGAATTTAAAAAAAACACACCAAAATACACCAATTTTGACAAATAGAAGCTGAAAATTTTCTCAGACTAATTTGCCCACCAATGCCATTGAAACGCATTGCTACACCAATTTGTACGTTTGCTCCAGCACTTCGCGAAATGCCCACCCCTGCTTATAATTATCTCATTAACCTTCAATGTTCCTTGTATAATAAGATATAGTACACACATCACATGGAGAGCCAAGTACCAAGTACCTTACAAGAAAACTGTAAACATATCCATAGTTGTAGGTGTGACCACGGTTGTAGATGTGACTACGCCTATACTTTTCTTATGATATCTCTGGTACTACATGTATGTGGAATATATACCAAACTTACGGGGCTTATTGCTTCCATATAAAGGTATAAGTCACACATGATAAGCATAGTTAAATATGAAGCATTTAGCAGTATGGTTGCATGTATGGTTGTAGACATGACCCCAAAATCAGATCATAGCCTCTGGGCCATACACTTTTACAGCTAGGCTCAATTTCATTTGTGTTCTACATAGGTACATGTAAGGTCTCTGCATGGTAAATTTCTATTAGTTCATGTACTGTGTCTTTCCTAGAGCAAGGGAACACCAAAAAAAATGTCATAAACATGACAACTCATCAATTACACAAAAGGTTTTATGCACCCAGTCACCACTAAAGATTATCCATGGATCCCCGACTGTTACAAAAGAATTCTCTATCCTATAAATCACCCTTCTGTGCTGTATTGACCCTGTAGCTCACTTATTGTGCATCACAGATAGGCAAAAACCAGGGTCCCTCTTTTAGCTCTAAGCCTTGACAACTAGGATACATGAAAAGCACAACTACATCTCTTATTTTGAAGAATCTATTGAAAGGGAGGCAAAGACACCCTATTTGACTATGATCTATGACTATTGATCATCTGTACTTGTGCTTCATCTGTGTAACATTTGTGCCATTCCAGAAACAAATCATCTGGATAGACCCAGCCCTCTCTCCCACTTCCATTCCCCCAATCTTTATACCAGGTTCCTTCGATCGGTGTCCCTAGGACCTGCTAAAAACACCTGAAATACGGTATTAAAAACCCCCTGTCCATGCACTACTAACCTGTAATCATCCACTGAATCCCCAACAACTTTATTTCCTTCACATAAATCTCACTTCACATCATACCAACATATTCTTTTCATATATGAAATGCCAAACAACCTGACCAGAAAGCCAAACCTGATTTCCCACCATTTTTCTTTGCTCTACATGGCCTGTATAGTGCATTAATGCATCATGCCTATGTCTACTGGTCCGCGTGATGCACGAATGCAGCTCTGGCGAGTCTACTCGACAGGGGTGCATTTATGCATCATGCCGACCATGTAGGGTTGATCCACTCCGAAGGTTCGACATGATGCAGCAATTGCCAGAAAACGCCAGATACATGCATACGATCCTTTAAGGGTTGTGTCACGTTATAAGCGGCCACCATTCCCTATCGGCGCCATTCATCCACAGGCAATCTATCCTTCATATCCTGCCCCCATCCACCCTCCATTCACACCCAAACATCCCCCACCCCTCCACCCCTCCACCCCACTACCCATGCACAAGACAGCATAACGTCGGCGCCGCTCAAAAAGCAGATCCCCGTCTAGCCCTGTCAGTTGTTTTATTGAAAGCGCCTCCACAATTGGATCCCGTAATCCCATGTTCCTCCGTGCTGTCTCTTTGTGCCTTTCCGCCAAGCTGGATCCCTCCGGATCCTCTCCAGAATCCCCGCCCTCTGCCCGTCAGCCGCGCTGCAGTGTTGCGTAACACGCTTTGGACAATATTGGCACTGGTCTAGGTGGGTTAGTGGGTGGGTGTCAGGGGGATGGCGGGGGGGGGGGGGTGTAGGATGGTGTGAATGTGTGAATGGGTGGAATTGGAGAGAGACCATAAGTTCCTAAATGGCGTTTTTTTATCATTTTTTCAATAAATGTGGTCAGTATAGGTCCTTTGACAATAGGCTGTGTAGGTACTTTGGCAATAAGTTGACGCTGAATGGTAGAGTGCAGTGTAAAGGAAAGGAATAGGCTATGGCTGCAGGAGGAATGACCGATACTGACAGACCTTAATACATGACAATCCCCAACATGCCTATGCATAGTGTACTTATTAATTTTGCTTTGCTCCTATCGGTATCTTATCCACAATGCCCAAGTTTCCATGCATGTGTATATATTTTCTCATATTACATGACTCCTTTAAGAAGGCACTAATGGGAAAAAAGTAATAAATTTCTTCAGGACAAGTCAACGTATTCAACACATGATTAGGACATTTAGATGAGCCTGATTGTACATAGAATAATGTTCGTCCCTGTTTTCATGAGAGAATAATGGCGGCCCACGTGAAACCACCGATCAGGGTTCAGAGAACCAGCCGGCAGTTAATTATGTTTTAATTGGACCAAGAGCCATTCTCACAACTGCTGAAGTCTTTTTACAGCACGCAGCCAGCTGATCCCTAGGGGGTGAAATGAAATGGAGATCGGGAGAGGCGGCCTGGTATTAACATTATTTCTGTTGCTATTGTCCGTGTTCATGTGTGTGCACAAGAGAATTTGCCAGCAGCCACACAGGAAAGATGCTCCGGGTGCCCGGGGTCCGGGTGGCTCTGTGTGGATCATCTGTTCTGTGTGACTTCTCATAGGTAAAACAGGAGAGTTTGCTACATCATGACAATGTGAACATCCATAGAAAAGGGATTTTCCGCTCACTAACAGATAAAGTCAATATTTGAAAGGATAACTACAGTTTATAGAAAGGAAACCATCATATCCATAAATCCTTTGGATCAGAAAGCGTACTGAGCTACTCTTTGACCTGTGTCATGAGCTGTTCAATGGGATTGAGCTACTCACAGAAATCTTACAATAAGCAACTCATGTCTCGACACTTTTACTCACAGGTTTCCCCTGTACATACCCCTTGAGCTGCTCCTTCAACCAGACCAATGGATGAGTTACTCCCTGTGCTACTGCTCCAGGGACTGCTCCCCATGCTGTCATTACCAGATTTCCACATTACAGGACGTATTAATCAAACAAAAAGCGTCTGTTTCGGACCAACTGGCAGGAAGACGCTTTTCTACGGCTGATCACACGAAGCCACACTTGACAAGATCAATTGTGTAAAAGTCGATAAGCTCACATTTCATGATTGCTGGAATTGTCGCAGCGTTCGCTGCTAGACTGAGGGTTTTAACGTGGGGAGGGGTAGAGGTTGGCGTGGGGTGGGGCAGCCTTCGGGTGTGACGATCCGGAAAATCTAGTAATTTCGATAAATATAGAATGCTAATGTGTTCGGCCAGAGCGCGGCGATGATTTTCACGGCCGTGAGTTAAGACAATTATTACCACCCTGGAGTTATTGTTTTTATGTACAAGGGAGGAGAGGCAGGCAATGCTGGCAAGCTTGTAGTAACAACTACCCCTTCCCTCCAGTGCCACCCTTCACGTTTGAGACTGTATCATTCATCGGCCAGGGGCGTAGGAAAAGGGGGGGCAGGGGGGGCCGCCCCCTCCCCCAATCACAGGGGAGGTGGGGCCTGAATATGTCTGGGCCCCCCAAAATGTGTCAAGCCCCCCTATAAAATGTACAAGATTCCCACAGCTCAGCACTCAAATAGGACAAATATGTCATTAACTTTAAGATAGGGAAAATGGCAGATTTGCCATCAAGGAGTATTCTTTTATATAAATCCAATACAGTGATGCATCAACACCAGTGCATTAAAGCCAATAATTTATGGTGGCTGGGGTGCCCCCCCCCCCCAATGAAGATTTGCTTCCTACCCTTCTGCATCGATTATTCACAATTCATTCTACTGAGCCAAACCGGTGAAACCCCCACAGGGACCGATAAATACATTTCATAGCTAGGTGGTGTGTAATGTTGCCTAGGTGGTTTGAGAGCAAAACACCATTCAATACAATAAACAATTAGTACATAATAACGATATTCATCAGTTTTTATGAGTGTATCTGGATTCTTTGGTCTAAGAGATGTGGCAGCATACTATTTTATCTCTGGAATAGGCTACAGGTAGTATGAGTTTGGTTGTCAGATAAATGAGTATGATATAATCTTTGAATGCCATATTGAGTATAACCCACTTAATTGGCAAAACGACTCGAAATCAAAGTGTCACGGCGTACAAATATGAATGTCGTCCTACAGAATCTTCTGCCTGTTTTGAATTTGAAGAACAGACCGTTAGACATAGAAAATTTGACGAACATAGTTTTGCAAAGACATAAATTTCATGGGGGGGGGGGTAGAACATCTATTAGGTGGACTAGAACAGGAGGGGGTGACACTAATCGCCTTTATTTGGGTTAGACATGACGCTCCTGTTGAAATAAATGGGATAGAGCACTGACAGGAGAGCAAAGAGGCAACTATGGTTTTTGTGTTTTCAGGTGTAGCAAAATGCAAGGCTTCTACACCCTCCCTCTTGTAGACACCGTTCTATTTTGAAAGCTTTTTACTTTCTCGTTTCCAGGCTCGAGTTTCCCCGAGTTACTCCCTGAACGCATTCTTCTTGTCCCATTTATGTTTCCACTTGCTGCCAGGTGGCGGGCCGTCACGTGATGTATCACGTGATGTTTAGACTTCCGGTGGACGCCAGGGGCGGCCTCTGGTGAGCGCAGAAAGAAACACGGGACCACAGCTGGGATGGCTAGCAGACGACTTTCGAGTAGAAAGGCGGCAAAATGAGGCCGGTGGTCGTGGTGATGGTCGGGGAATTTGAGAGTGGACACCCTTAAAAGGACCAAACTTGGTTTAAAAGTGAACTGTAGAATGCGACCAAAGTTAGTTCCAGTCAGAGTGAATTAACGCATCAATGAATAACCAACAGTTTGACATCTACATCCTGAATCTCTTAGCTAAGACACATGGGTGTTTTTGCTCAGTCAGCCTCACTCAGACAAGACACTTTTTGGGTGTTTCCCCAGACCTTTAGTCTGTTTAGCGTGAGTTTAAAAAACATAATATAAGAGTGTTGACACAGAGGAAATGGGCCCATGCTATGAGGCTACAACTATTCCCTGACCTTTATGAATGAGGATTGATAAATGTAGTTACAAGTCGAAAATGAAAAAAAGAGCTTTATTTTGATTTTCCGCTGGATTTTCAATCAGCTCCGTTACAATTTAGGCCTACATTGATGTCTTTCCTGACATACCACTTATTTTTCTCTCTGGTGACATTTGCATTTGTTGAAGACTTTTCATATTAGCTGAGCAATATGGGTCTGCCAGAGAGAGAGAGTGTGCGGGCGGGGGGGGGGGGGTCATCGGTCTCACAATGATGGAGGTATGGGCAGTGGTGGCGAGCAGCTCACCCGCTGATGGCGAGCAACTCGCCGACCGCTCAACAAAGAATGGACGGCAGCCAATGGGCAATGTTCGCACAGCGTAAATGCAGATATGAGTCTGTAATTTGTCATTTCACCACCCCCTCCCCCAACATACTGACGTCCCCCTATCACACCTCTACCTACCCTTCAGCTTCCACTCCCTCCCATGAAAACGCCCTGGCTTCCAATACGCCAAACTCAAATCACCACAAAATACCCACCCGCCCCTCAGTCCCACTTCCAACCACCTCCCCGCCTGCCTTCCTCAAATATGAAATCGTCCACCAATGATGTACCCCCTAGTCGCTAATGCCAAGCCCACACGGACTCAAATATTGGCGCCCTTCACCACTACCCAACACTACTAGTGACGCTAGGGGGCGTCCGGCGGTTATCCAGTGCGCATGTGCGCGGTGTAAGTGGCGCCACCATTGGTCAGTTATGCAGCTTCCGGCTGCGACTCACTGAAACCGTTGTGAAAGAGAGGATTACCCGGGCTTTTATCCAGCTTTAGGGCTTTGTAGTGTGACACATATAAACACAGTGTAATCCATGAAGACTCCCACTCTCTCATTGTGCGTCATAGTCTACCCTATTGGACATACAGAGGCGTAGGAAGCAAATCTTTATTGGGGGGGCCCGGCGAGGGCACCATCGCGACGACCTTGATTTGTCAGCTGATGCGTGATGGCGTCTATATAATGCGTATATAGAATTCATATAGAAAAGTAATTTTTGGTAAATTTTGGATCTGATTTTAGGCTCAGACCCCCATTTTCCCTATGACATCACCATAATAATCTAATTTGAGATGTAAAGTTTTAGCTTCTTTTCCAATGTGTTTAAGAGTTCTTGGAAAATATTGGGGGGGCCCAGACATACTCAGGCCCCACCTCCTTCATGATTGGGGGGGCCCAGGCCCCCCTGGCCCCCCCTTTTCCTACGCCCCTGACATATAAGGACTTCTTACAGGACTTCTTACATGGTGAAGGACTATGTGTTGCCGTCAGCAATTGTTTCTTTAAATGCTGAATCAAGTTCACTTTGGCACGTTTTTCCCCATTAACCATAAACGTTCTTATTCGTGGCAATCACATGCCTCCAGAACAAAATGTATAGCATGTACACAGTAAATGAAAATGAGTTGTTACCAGTATAGTAACTCTTTTCCCCTTACGATAGTTAATGCAATTGTAAGTACAGGACGAGAACACAATAAATACCAGTATTGTCAATTTATTTTGCACATATTATGAGTTGACATTAGATTTTGTCTCCTTCTAGTGCAGGCCCAGGTAGCAAAAATGGTGTGGCCCGAGTCTGGGCCAGAGCGGGCTCCTGATGTGGGCCACATTGGGTTAACACAGTGGGCGCCCGATGGGTTTTGTCCTCAGCAAAGGGTCTGGGCCACACTGGGCTAACCGATTCGGGCACAGATCTGTTTGAAATTGGGCTCACCGATTTGGGCTCAAAGTGAATTTAACATGGGTTTTTGGTGTGGCCTAAAGTGGGCTGCCCGATTTGATGAAAAATTAGTGGTGACATGTTAAAAATTCTTTTTGAGAAATTTATCCAAAATCTTTTCTTTTTTTAAAAAGTCAATAAGCAACAAATCCTTGAGCTAATCTACCCCCCCCCCATATCACCAAAGCAGTAAATGCAATATCTACCCAAGTGGAAAGGCAGAGCAGTACCATTCATTTGAATCAAACTCATTCAGCCAACACAAGGCACTTTGATTCATTAAAGTGACATTCTGGCCTCAATCTTCCCCCACTAATTCCCTATGTAAGAGTAGAGAAGAGAGCCTTCAAGTTCATAATGACTGTACCTCTGCATATCTGCTCTTGTTCCAAGTTCAGTGCAATAGAAATGGTGTTGCCATTCCACTACTACTCAGATTACCTTGATTTGCACTTTTGACTAGAAACATCTAAGTATTTCCAGACTATGAGAAAGTCTGCACATTATTACTTCATATCTGATTTAGTAGTCTATTCCAGTTGTCCTATGTCTAAAAGAAATAAGTTTGGTATGGGTAGTAGAATTCTGCCTGGAGTGCTGTGAAACCACTTTGTAGTGAGTCTGCCATGGACTGGCCTACAGAGGCAGGGGATATTTTTGGTTTCTCAATTGCCTCTATATATAGTCCTCTTACACCTGGCCAAGTGTGGGACCTGTTTGCCCCCACACCACAAATACACCTTGCAAGCCTACTAGTACAAAGAAAGACATGAAGCTGTTCTTTCCAGGACTAGTCAGTGTTGCCTTTTACATTAGATATCTGGATCCCTACTATGAACCTACCTGTGTATTAATGGTATAGGGAAAGTGTCCTACAGCAGTGGTGGAGGGAAGGGAGGGGGAGGGCAGGGCAGGGTGAGAGGAGGGCAGGGCAGGGTGAGAGGAGGGCAGGGCAGGGTGAGAAGAGGGCAAGGCAGGGTGAGATGAGGGCAGGGCAGGGCATGTGAGCAAAGGAGATGCCAGGGCAGTGCAGGGTGAGAGTAGGACAGGGCAGGGTGAGAGGGCAGGGCAGGGTGAGAGGAGGGCAGGGCAGGGTGAGAGGAGGGCAGGGCAGGGTGAGAAGAGGGCAAGGCAGGGTGAGATGAGGGCAGGGCAGGGCATGTGAGCAAAGGAGATGCCAGGGCAGTGCAGGGTGAGAGTAGGACAGGGCAGGGTGAGAGGGCAGGGCAGGGTGAGAGCAGGGCAGGGTAAGAGCAGGGCAGGGCAGGGTGAGAGCAGGGCAGAGCAGGGCATGTGAGCGAAGGAGATACCAGGGCAGTGCAGGATGAGAGTAGGGCATGGCAGGGTGAGAGCTGGGCATGGCAGGGCGAGAGCAGATCAGGGCAGGGTGAGAGCAGGGCAGGGCAAGGGTAAGAGCAGGGCAGGGCAGGGTGAGAGGAGGGCAGGGCAGGATGAGAGTAGGGCAGGGCAGGGTGAGAGCAGGGCAGGGTGAGAGCAGGGCAGGGCAGGGTGAGAGCAGGGCAGGGCAAGGCAGGGTGAGGGCTGGGAGTGAGAGTGAGTGAGTAATAGATGTTTAACGCCATTTCGACAGCTAAGGTCATATTCATGGCGAGATCCTCATTACACAAATTCACAGAGGAATGTGTCAGTGCCTGCGCATATGTGCACCACACACATCCTGAGGGGATAGGAAAGAGGAGAAATAGACCCTTGTAAGTGGGCTAGGGAGGCCCAGGGAGGGCAGGGTGACAGAAGGGCAGGGCAGAGCGGGGTGAGAGGGGGAAAGGGCAGGGCAGGTTGAGTGGAATGAGGAGGAGATGGAAGGGGTAGGGAATGGATAGGGGAGGGACGAACAAAAAAGAGAGCGGGAGGGGGAACACTCATCACAGAGTTTAGAACAGTTCAGAAGATGAGGCTGCCCTGTCCAAACCCACTCTCACCCCAGACTGGGAAGACTTTATGCAGCTAAGTACCCATCTTGGGATGCCCATTTTGAAACCATCCTGGGCCCAATGTGGTTGCCCATTTTAAAGCTGACCAGTGCCCAAATCGGCTGGCCCAATGTGGCCCAGACCGTATGCTGAGGACAAAACCCGTTGGGAGCCCAACGGGCTCAAGTGGGTTTGCCCGATTTGGGCTGCCCTGTGTGGCCCTGACTGGAAACCCAGCATCTGCCGAACCTAAAACCCATGTACTGAATACTGCCCGCTTTGAACCACCTTATCCCGGGTAAAACCAATTTGGCCCTGAGCGGGCTTGCTACATGGGGGATTGGGGCCTATCATTTTCATCGCAATTCTCAAATTTCTCCCATTTGACAGGCAGACTGTGTATGGTGAAGCTGTATATATAACCCAGCATTCAATCCTCGGTGAAGTATTGCCATTTGTCTCAGGTGCTGGTCACACTGACTGCCTAGGCCTCCAGGCGATGGTATCTCACCAATTGATAAATGTGGGATGTCTCAACATCATCGAAATAAGCCACTGTCTGCGTTATTGGTTATAGGAATACCACTCCCCTTTCAGCCAGCACAGATCTCCCTTTTATCCCCTGCAAAAAGGGGGCTCAGAGAGGGGATGAAACCTCCTTAAAGGGCTGTGATGTGCATGGGTGAGCCTTAAACCGTGTGGTTCTGATCAGGTTGATGGGAAACCTTATGTTGAGGAGAGGAATTCGAATGATGGTTTGGGTATGATCCATGCAAAAGGTGAGGGCTGTATACCTGTGCTGGGTTAGATCCATCACCCCACTGTCTATACTCCTAAACATGAGTTCCCAATAGTAAGATCCATGGCAATGTGTCATTTAGAAGGGCCCTGTGTTATATTTGCACACCTGAACCCCCGACCCATATGCCCTCAGTGAATGGGATTTAGAGGACACCCCACATCCTTGAATCACATCCAAGGTCACTTCTGACTAACTCATAATAATACAATCATGGGCTCTATGAAGTTGGTGGGATGAAGGCCTGACAATGAGAACCCATGCTATCTGGTCGAAGGACACCTAAAGTCAATATACAGGTGTGTGTGTTTTTTTTTTTCATGCACAGAAAGCACAATATTATACTTGTCACTTTTTACATCAGTTAAAGCTGCAGCTTCTAAAGGTTGTCTCCCATGCATCTGAAGGCGAGCCCCCATACTGAGGGGAGCTTATGGCTACTAGGCTACTGATCGAGCTACATATATAGTGGTTGATCCGTTTACCTTTGTTTCAGAAATATACCAACCAAAAATCCCATAAATTAATGTCTTGCTTGATAAATGATAACTAGGCCTGAGATCATGAAGGTCACTGGGCCCTCAATGGGTCTCAGTGGAGGTAGAAAGACAAAGCGGTTGACATTAATAGTTGGAGTCTCCCCTTCAATCTTTACTGTTTCAAATACATTGTACCGATAATAGTGAAGCAATGGGAAAATGGGAAAGCTACGTAAAACATTAAATAGACAAAACTCTGTACAGAGCAAATTGATGTGAATTTGGCGGCGAATGCTGTTGTGTCTCTTTCTGCTATATATATGGTTTAGACCCACTTAATCCATTACAGTAGACTGTGAGTCTATTTTTAATAAATACACCTGCAATCTCTGTGATTTAAACGGTTTACTTAACTATTAAGAAATATTTCTACAGCGGTTAAAGCATAACTTTAAGGTGTACCTCCAAATCACGGCTATATGTCAGCCTGTCTTTGGAGAATGGTGATATGAATGGGATTATCCTGTGTATCCAACTGTGCTATCTCTAACTGTGATTGCTCTATCCCAGGATTCACCAGGGTAGAACCCTCCCCCAGGACGCCATGTCTGTCTTAGATAAGAATAAGACGTAGGGACATTTTATTCTAGAGAGTGGTTATAAACTCCGACTTACTACAATATATACACTAAATAAGACGTATCAGCTTTCTCTAGATAGGCCAAAGCCTTTTTTGTTTCCCATTCTTTTTCTGTACGATAGAAAATGAGTGGATATCAATGCACACAATCCTTCATTCCAGCTAGAATGCGATTGTAGCGATACTGTTGAGGAAAGATTTGTGTATAAATGATCCCTCTCACCTCATTTTGTGTTCAGGAATAAATCAACTGCCTACCCCTGCAATTCAGAAAAGGAGGGCCTATTCAAACTGTAATCGGCACGGCACAGGACGAGACAAACCACAGGACCAGTTTAGTTGTTGGTATTTACGTGCATTCATATACCCTTTCAAAGGGAGAGGGATTTTCTTATCTTCTCTTTAAAACCTTTTTAAGCTCTTCACTACCGTCTTTTTAATGTCTTAAAATAGGTAGTCAGTGCTCTGTCTGTCCCTTTACGCTGTCTTGACTTCAAACTAAACAGGGGTGGAGTCCACTTGTATTAGCCAATAATTATAGTAATTGTAACTAAACCCCAGAATTTCAGTTGAACTATTTAGGGCCAAATAGTGTCCCACGTGCCAAGTTCTGATCTTGAAATCAAACCTGTTTGATATTTTGAAGAATTGCATGCGATCCCATGACTTTTGTCTTTTGTCTCAATGATTATATACGTTTTGAAAAACTATCAATAGATATTGGCAGGAATTTGGTCAGGGTATTGTATACTGTTAGTTTTTTTAGATGTCACCGATTACCTCTATCAGGTTTGGAATGCTATTCTAAAAAATGTCATGGGCATCTCTATTGACATTAAGACTGCAGCACATATGGAAATAAACAGTGTTTTCTCTCAACAAATAGGCCCTGCACTGCAAAAATGGTGTTTAGACTTTAAACATGTTTAGGTCTAAACATGTTTAAAATCTAAACTTTTTGGTTCAATAGGTGTTTAGCCAACAATGTGTTTAGGATTAAAAAATTTAAATTCTAAACACCTAAACAGTTACATTAAACATGTTTACATGTGTAGACTGTAAACAGACAGAAAACTAGATGTTTAACTTTTAAACACTAATGTTTCTTGGTGTTTAGACATAAAATATACACCAGGTGTAAGCTCTATAGTTGACCTTCTGCATGCAGTCATCTGTTATTGCTTGGTTACAATATATTGCAGTATTCTCCTAAATCACAGTTTTACCTAATACAGTATGTATATTATGTTAACAATATGGGGCTATGCAATTACACCCTATGGCATTGCTACTAGTGCACCAGGGGGAAGCAACTAGTGCTTGGACACCTATTTTGTGAATTAAGGAAATATATAAGGCAAAATCCTTTCTGTGTGTCTGTTGTATTTGACAATGGGGCCCTGGCACTGATATGATATGGGTTCAATACAGTATACTTAGACAATACAGCTGTCCCTGTAGATGAAGGTGCATTGATCCCCTTCAGAAAGTGGGAATGAATGATGCATAGGGTCCTCAACCTAAATTCACTCATAAGCCAATCCCCAAATACAATATCATAGTATGCATAGAGAAGCAAATCAAATATCTAAGCAAAATTCTTCAAATTAGAAAAAAAAATTAGTATAAACCTAAACATTTTATAGCATAAACACATTAATTAGCTAAACATGTCATTTCTCTAAACACTTTTCATGTGTTTAGATTGATATTGTGTTCCGAAAAATGGGACAAGATTGTGTTTAGAATTATGTTTAGGATCTAAACACCATTTTTGCAGTGTATACTTGCACTTGGGGCAAGTGACCATCTCATGTTTACATCTAGCATTAATTGTCACCAGCCTATATGTGACCCATCAAGGGAGAACACCCCTCCACAGGGGATTTTTAATTCCCCATTTGGCCACCAGGGGCATTGGAGGGGCAAAATTGCTCTAAAATCAATATAAAAATACATTAGGCTAATTTTTTATGCAGAATTCGTTGGTCTCATTTAATTTGCACCCTTTTCCGTAGAAATGACCCATATTTGGATGGTAAAATGAATATTTTTCATGAAGAATCAACCTATATGCCTGTTCCTGGTTGCCATGGCAAGCATTCCAATAATTAAAATTTGCAGGTTTTAATGCCAATTTTTGGGGACACTCACCAAAAACCCAAAACTGAAAACAGAGAGGGAAAATTCCTTCTAGATCAAAATCTATGATAAAAATCACCATATTGTTATATAGTTTTAATGAAAAGGGCTGGTTTATTGTGTTTTTAGACATTATTGTGGTTTATGATGTATTTAGAGCTTAATCATTGATTTCAGATATGAATGACGACCTATGTTCAAGGAGGGGTTCTGGCATAACTATAGGAATATTTATGCAAATGATGTCTCATTTTAAAGATGAATTTCCCTGCAGAGGGGTGTTTTTGCTTGCCTGGTCACATATTAAGCCTTGTTAGAACAATCTTTCATTAGAAAGTACCAGAAAATCGCCTAGTGGAGCATTCTGACCTAGCGGGAGACATTATTGACCAATCAGAAAATTCCCTTCATTCAGTGTAGACTTTTCAGGGTGCATTACATAACAGCTGGTCCCCATGATGCTGACTGTTATTAGTACTTATCTCTAAGGGTAACAGATTCAGCAGGGGTTACCCCACTAAGGATCCCGCTAACTAGGAATACTGACAGGACGTCAGCTCATGGGAGTCAATCTACCATGGCTTTCCATCCCCCTATATCCAGTGTTATTTTTTCATAAATACCTGAGGGCAAAGTACATTGTAGCACTATGTGACTTTCAAAGGGTTATAGACCAGGATGTGAGGCTATGTTGGACCACCTGAATCTAAAAGTTTTGAATTCCACATAACACAAACCAGTAACATAAGCTCGTAATACAAATTCAGGGTCGTAGCCAGGGGGTAGAGGGGTCTACCCCGACAGGTCCACAGGTATGAAATGGTCCCAAGCAGAAAGCCCTTGAGATTGGCTATCTGGCATTTCTTACAGTTTTTCAATCAGATAATTAAACTGTACAACAAATTTTCACTTTTCAAAAAAAACGGAGCTGAAACCCATTCATTCATATCAATGTATTTTGACCAGAGGAATTCAAAAATAACATTCATTTTTCTTAGTTTTGAGATATTCATACTGCCCTAGAATTGTCAATTTTTGTCTTCGGTAGCGAAATCCATATTACTGCAAACTGTATACAAACACCAGATTTTACATCAAATCTTATCTATTTATCTTTGATTACCATTTCCAAACCCATATCTAATTAATCGCTCATCCTTTGACTCTGTAATATGCAGTAAAAGTAGAAAATAAGCTCAAAATGTTAGCCAGTTGACACTTGTTCGGGACTGTTTTGCCTGCCTTTTGTATGCAATGTTGGGATCATCCCACTTTAGACCCCATTACTTGCCTACTAGAAGAGAAGGTAACCACTATCTTTGGTAGCATTTTCCATCACTGAGAGGTCCTATTAGAATCTCTCCCCATGTACATGTCACTTACCAAACCACAGTTTTTTTGGGAAGGATGCGTGAGGTCAGATGCAGTCCTCGTCCTGAAGTGGATCATCAAGGACGTCTTTCATTTGAGTGATATGATTGCTCTGAGGGCAAGCCATGACTTCCATTTACTATGTAGCCTATTTTGGTTATAATGTCAGACTACCATCACTTTAATAACATGATCATGGATAATCCTGATGTTAAGATGCAACTATCTATAGATAAAGAACAAGTCATCATATCTAACCTACAGGTAAGGTGGTCAAGTGAAAAGAAAGGATCCCTCAAGGATCAAGAGTTCAAAGTTCTACAATTCTTACCTAATAAAAACATACATGTATATGCACTGCGTGTACACCACACATACATACCGTAAAGATGTATCATGTGATTGGTATGTATTTTCTTCTAGACACGTAGACAGGTGGTGTTAGAGGTGTCAATTGTAATAATCGTGCTCATGGCAACTCTTTATCTGTTGCCATAGGCAACCATGCTACTTGTTTATAAATCTACATCCGTATAGAAATAGCGGGACATGTAGTAATGCAATCGAAGAAAGGTTGTGTTTTTTTTTGTTTTTTGTATGGGAATTGTTTGCACTCATTTTACGAAAAATATAATGAAAGACAGGTTCTTTAAATAATCATTAATCTAAGTCTGAAGCTGTTATCGGTACATTGGGACCTATAGATTTATGAGAAACGGATTAATGAAAAGGGAGTGTTTCCTTTTTTACAAATGTCACCTTTTCTCAACTCTTTTCCATTGCTCATTTCTATCAAATTAATATCTGACATACTTGCCAGAGCATCATCCAAATTGCCATGTCTTATTATCTTCACTTATAAAACGGTTGGCACGATAGGGGTGACCTTTAGTGCATTATAGGAATATAGTGCACGGCTGAGCAAGGTCACCATAGCTGTAAACCAGTCAGGTACCCTTAATTCCTCTAGATATACATTGATTGGGTACTTGATTGATTGGAATGAAATGTAAAATGTTTTATAAAGACAATAGACAACTCCTTCTTCACATCTTGACTGTCTGTTGTCCTATAATGCGCAAATACACTCAGATGCATTTGTGCATTATAGGACAACAGACAGTCTCGATGTAAAGAAGATCGTTGTCTACTCTCTAATTACCGTAGATTACAAAGGAAAGAAAGTTTGGTTCAATGGGATAACTACATACCTGGGGCATTATTGTACACTAAAACGTTTATTGTACACTAAAACGTTTGTTTTAGTTTCCAAATCCATGGTGCCTTAGACCCGAAATAATATGTTGGTAAAAATCAATACTTTAAATAGTAGAGTGGTCTAGGATATCTCTTGCCATATGATCTCTAATGTATTTGGCCGCTGTTCCACCCTTGGTGCATTAAAACATTACATGTGCTAAAGATACTGGAAGGGATTCACTTTCCCATCAGCTTGAAGCCTTCCCACATTGTTTTTGATAATATTCATTGTGATTAGCTGTGTTATGTTTCTAGTATATCAGTGTATTCTAATCTTATAATTTCCAGACACAAACACTTCTAATGTCTCGTATAATCAACTGAACAGGCAGCTGAGCATTTGCAATGGGGCATAAAGCTGTCAATTGATACAACGGTTTAATTAAAGAAAATATAAAAGACACGACAAATCCCCCTTGAAGCCAACATCCTAGCTAATGTCATTCACAATTTAATTTTCAACCATTTAGCCTTTTTTTTTTTTAGTCACACACACTGGAGATACATACAAATCTGATGTATTTGCCTTAATAACGCCGCTCCATCACCACTGGTTTTGTTACGTATGGCTGGGCGCGGCTGGGGATGGTATGTGAAGAGGGCCTGAGCACTATCTAATAGGGGAAGGGGGTGTATAGATGTGTGTAGGGAAGCGTGGTGACTATACATCAATGCCCCCATAGATATCCTCCCCTATCTGTTGCCTATGACTGAAACTAACTGATTACATGGCAAAACCATGCACCGCTGTCATCCCACATCCAGGATAGGGCTGTGGTCGGACATTTATGACGACAGCCCTAATGCTGTGTTGCTATATGAATGAAGCCTGGTGAGAATAATTAATGTGGGATATTGACTTGTTAAAGAGGGGTCATAATACACATGGACATTGTATTGGACAGAATTCCTACTTGAACATATTGTATGTATACATGCGATTTTATTAAAATGCTACTTTGCTATAACTCACATTACTGTTTCTCTATTGTGCAGTTTATTCATCCCAAAATAGCATTTCACACTACTAAACGTATACGGTGCAAACGAAGATTCTATTGCTCTAACGTAGAAGGTGGACACAGAAATGAATGGTTAATAGTTCCCGTCGGTCTTCCATTACTTAGCATTTCAATTCGAATTCATAGTTATTGCGTTTTGTAAACGTACATTGTTTAGACTTGCAGAAAGAAAGGAGACCTCTTAGATACATGTAACAGGAAAGTGAGTTCTAGACCATTTAGCTGTTCCTTTTTTTGTCTCATTTAGGACGAGAAATAAATCAAGATTGAAATATGTGACAGGATCTGCGAAAAGGGCCCTTAGTGCAGGGGGGATAAGGGCCCCTTTCCCAGTACATGTCACATATACAGATCTAGAGTGCAAGTGAATGTCCTAGAGAATAGATAGATCAGCACATAGCAGGATCTTTAGCCAGGTGGCAATATCTTTAGCGCGACTCACATTCCTCGGTATGGAGGTCGTCTCACTCAGTTTAATGGACGGAACTTTAGATGTGAACAATGTCTAGACAGATATATAGATGTTGGTTGGGCACAGCTGAAACCAAGACAAACAGACTTATTTAGTTGTGTACTGGAGGAAGGACACATTGAGCCATCTATGTGTTGAGAGACTGTAGGGGCTTGTTGATAGTGATATGCTTTCTGGTTATTGACAGTGGCTGGTTCTGGGTGGCAGTAAAATGAATGTGTACAAAAAAAAAGGAAAGTGGTCATAGTCCAAATGATCCACTACATCTCCATTCTGGTTTTGCACCAACCAGCATTATGTTAGCTCAGAGATCCAGGGAATAGGGCAGCTTAACGACATATGCCGTCACGTCATGGGCGTCCCTGCGGCCACTTCCGGTACACCGGTTAGGGCGTTGATGCAAACAATGTCTGAATCCGTATCATGGCTGATATAATAATAGACTTTTTAAACTTCTGCAGCAGTGCCACACCATGGGGACATTGCGTGCCACTAAAATTGATATTTGTAATTAAGCTGGATGGCTTGTTAAGAAGCAGGTCTGGCATGTACTGCTACATTGTATAGACCTATCTACTGCTTATACGTATATTGCCTTTAACATAGACTCAGACGGTGCTCATTCATTCCTTCTTCTTTTTCTAATTGATCATATCATACTAGGTATCTTTATTTGTCTCTAAAAAGGAGAAGTGGGAAACAAGCTTATTGATTTTCTTTTCTACAGATACAAAACAACAGATTCATTTCAGCAAGGAAATCTCTATAGGATCTCCCTACACTGTGTAGTTTCTATTTTAGTGCATTGTTATGCAAACAGTGAGATATTATCAACTTATCATCATCTGGATTCTGCAATCCAAATGATATGAACAATTTGAATCTATGTATATTGTGTTTTGAACATTAGAGAACCTTCCTCGGAGAATCCATTTCTGAGAAGGATCCAGGACAGTAGAGTTGATGACATATAAAAAGAGATGTTAGGGGATGTCACCAGGTGGTTCTGTGTACTCCCATTGGCGGCGCCACAAGCAGAACGAGGGAGCAGCTCTCCAGTGTAGGTCATGACGCTCTTGACCCCTGGAGGTCATCAACCCCAAGATGTAACTCAAATGGTATAGTAGAGTAAAACATAATGTTGTTAGTTCACAGCCCATGGCAGACATGAATGTACTATTGTACAAACAATGTACGGGCACACATCTTGGCATATTACATATGAAGTTATAGACATATATTAGTAGCCCTTCTCAAAGGCATTTCACAAATAAAAACATTCTTGAAAACTTCTGAGATGCCAGAACGTGCTTGGATATTCACATTGGTATAAAAGTAGTAGGCCTACATTCAGGACGAAAAGCTGGTAGGGGGTGAGGTGACTCGTGTCAGACGCCTGTTTCGCCCCAGTCCCTCACAACTTGTAACCCCTGAGAAGCACCCCTACCCCACTTTCTTCCCAAACTCGGTGATTGGCACGGGCAGCTGATGCCCAGACTCAAGATGAATGGAGAAGTAGGGCGCATGCACAGTCTTGAAGGTTCCCGGCATGCCCCTGGGTCTGCCCACCTACCTGCACGCCTACTGGTGGAATGTTGTTGGGGCCACGACGAATAGAAGCTTCTATTTACTGTTATATTATAATCAACCATGATATACATATTTATGATCTTCCCCCACATACACACACAAACACACATTTTTGTAATTAGTATAGTTTTAACTGAGGTTCCAAATAATCGATACTGCTGAAAAGTACAATAATCTCAATATTCCCCTCAAAAAGTGCATGTGATAGCCTCAGTTATTGTTGTGTGGTACATGGAGAAAATACAGTTTCATTCTATTTCATGTAAATCTGTAAACCATTTACTGAAATTATATTTATATTGCTCATCACCAAAAAGATTATTCATAGGAATATTTGTATGATTCTCTAAACGAAGAACTCACAATTGCAGCTCTAAGAAGAGTATAGAATAGATAGGCTACAGCTGTGAGATAATAGATTGATGTACTGGGGGCGGTTTTAGTTCTGGTGCTATACAGCTTGCTGTATTTATGGTCTATAAATTATCCATGGCGAATTTTTCCATGAAGTGTGGTGTGCAGTACCCATGTTCTCATTACACAATATGCTCTAAAGGTGTTGAAGGTCTTCGAAATTTTACACATACGACTCACACCATATTTGCAAAGGGACAATATTTCGGATAGCATTCAAGCACCGTTCACTATTATGAATGTATTTCTCTGAAATATAGGATCACCTGTTTGAAACCAATTAGCATACAATATCATGTCTGCACATGTACCTTCCTAAGACATACCTGTAGACACAACATACCGTAATCTCCCGCGTATAAGGCACAGCCCGCGTATAAGGCGCACCTAGAGTTTGAAAATATTACCGTAATCTCTCGCGTATAAGGCGCGTCTTATATGCGAGGTTTTAGTTGTCCCTGGAACCACAAGGGGGACACCAAGACCTTCCTTTTGATATGTTACACTCCCTGTAAGTCTTAGTATGACAGACTGGGGCTCAGGAAGTCCCAGAGGGCCTTAGCTACACATAGCTTTTTAAATTTTTAAAATCCATTCAGTAGAAGTTAAGTTATGATTTTTTGATTTTTTTGACCATATTCTAAAACTCTAGGTGCGCCTTATACGCGAGCTGCGCCTTATACGCGAGAGATTACGGTACAAAAAAATCAAAAGTTTTATTCTACTGAATAGATATTAAAAATTCAAAAACCTCTGGCCCACATTATGTCCTATTAGGACTTAGCGGAAGTGTAACATATCAAAAGAAAGGTCTTGGTATCCCCCTTATGGATTTGGGGATAACTAAAACCCCTCGTATAAGACGCGCCTTATGCGCGGGAGTTTAGGTAAATGTTAAAACATCCATTAGGCCAAAAAAAGTGTTTCCAGTTACATGAGCTGCAATGCTAGTGGTAGGTCCGATTTCTTTTTAATTTTTTTTTTTTTTTGGGGGGGGGGTGGGGCTGGGAGGGGTGGGAGAGTAGTCTTTCTCCTGTCCAATATATATAGGCATGTTATATATCAAAAGAAACGAACATCTGCACATTCACCCCCCTCCTGTGAATGTAATTTATGATGATTATACTTGCACTTATACGCGAGGTATTATGGTAGTTGTTGAATTGCCGCTCTCAAGTTTCCCCCCCTACCCCCACATTTTGTATTTTACAGCTTACAAATCGGACCATTACTAAAGAATGTACAGCCAAAACAACAGGTTGTAGTGTATATTAGGCCTTATTGTTCTGCTTTCGTTGCTGAAAGGGCTATTCTGCTACTTGACTAAAATATGGTGGACACTATGCTATATGTATCATATACTCCTCGTATCTTGATTCATATATATACATCTTATATCTAATGATAATTATCACATCAGACTAAGTAACCGTTCCGTCCCTTGATGCTAATTCTGGTACATGTAATAAAGCTGGAGAGTGTGTGGACACCGTTATAGGTGAAACATGTCTCCACAACAATTTCTTCTCCTAGAGTATCTAGACTCCACCTGGAGCATCTAGACTACCACCTGGAGTTCCTGCAGCTGTTAGCCTCATCCAGGTAGCTGCTCATATCACATTGCATGTTGGACGCAGTAGGGTGGTTGGTATAAAGGTTGGAGGTGGACCTGGGGTAGATATGCTGGACAACATCCATAGGGCACCTACATAAGTTCACAAAGGGCAAAGGTTACAGGAATGAGGCCAGTAAGCATTTAAGCTGCTCCAGCTATTAAGTTATCAGTTTTGTACATGACTTGTTTTTAGAAAAATGTACCATTTCATCATTTCTTCTTCGTAGCATACCTGCATGCCATTTCTACTGCATAATAGCCATGTTAAGTCTATCTTTTGGGGGTCGTTTTTGAAGGCAGAGCATGATACATTGGGTCATACAAAAGGAAATATGGTACTTCACTTCATGCACCCAAAGGGAGAGTAATTATAACGATAAGCTGAAATCATTTATCACCATCAGGATTGCCTATGCGTCAGCTTTAGTTTGGTACCACTACTGTTTTTGTGCATAATATATTAATCATTTTAGAAGCATTTACATGAGAAAAAGTATAATTTTTTAAGGTATAATTAAATGTTCGAAAATGAACGTTAGGAAATGAAAATCCTATGAAAAAGCTGCAATATAGTTAATCAAATGTCTCACTTCACCCTCTTATATTTTTTTCAGGTTTATATAATTGAGGGAAAGTTGTATGACAATTATTTTATTCACTAGATAGCTGTATGTGCCTTTAATTAACCGTTCGGAAATGAGACCCTAAAAAATCCAAGTTTTTTTAACAACTTTGTATAGTCATGAATTACTTACAATGTATGCCTTGTATAAATGTCATAGGCCAGTAGGTAGTATCCATAATGAATACTTATTCTATGCAAACACAAATGACCATTGGTATAAAGATTATACTTTTAAGGCATCTTATAATTAATCGTTCAGAAGTGAACTGAAATCTGATGACATTAGAAATAAATTCATAGAAAATTGTCTATTTACCACAGGCTCAAAATTCCAAATGTATTAGAAAATTGAAATGACAATGATTTCATCAATTTACATATGTGAGCTATTATTATCAAAGATCATTTTACAATTATGCTTCAAAAATGAAAATTTGAGTTGAGGACAGGCACTTTTGACTGTCTGTCTATCATTGAACATATATAATTTAGGCAAGGTATCACACGAAAACATCTTAATGCACATGAAAAATATCTCTGAGACTTCAGCATTCGTTAGAAACCATATACATCATGATATATACATTACATCTCATGATATGAACCAAATGCATCTGAGGACATGGAAAGATAGACTTAAGCTGGAATGAGCCTTCATCACAAGTTAATTTGACGAGGTTTCCTGACAAAGTGATATGGCTTGGGCTTAAAATTCAACCTTCTTCTAAAAAGAAAACACCCATGATTTTCACACAGACCATATGTCCCCCAGTAACTACTTCATTTATTCTTATTCAGCAGAATTTAGCTCACATTTGAAGGAATTATGTGATTCATATACATGTACAAAGTTCTGCTCATTGAGTGTACACTGTAAAAGGTTAATGTACATATACAGCAAATTTTGCTGTGATCATACAGTAGAAGTTGCTGTAATCTAAAATACAGCAAGTTTTGCTGTATAAGTATCAACTTTGTTGCTGTAAATACAACATTACAGCAAGTGTTGCTGTAGATATACTCTCATATATTTGCTGTAGCCCCAAATACAGCAACACCCACTGTTCAGTTACAGAGTGTATTGCTGTAGATGCAGGATTACAGCAAGTACTGCTGTAGACATTGTGGTTCTGTGCTTTGGCACCAGGTGGCCTTAGTATCACTTTGGCAGATAAGTTTTACTCAAAGCTGAATCTATTTTCATCTATGAAAAGGAAGTGAAATGTGTCACATAATTGAATAATTTGCAAGAGTAAACATATTGTATTTTAGTTTGATAACATGTGGAACTGTTCATTAAACTATGTAAACTAAAGCAGAAACTTCTACATTATGTCACACACACCTTTCCTGTGGCTTGGAAGTAAATATGAGTATGGACACCTGGTGTATCGTCGGGAGGCGTGGCGCAGTCTGTAGCGCGTCCACTCACAGGCCGTAAGGTCGTGGGTTCGGTTCCCGGCCCGGCCGGGGCATAGTGGTGGTTCCAAATGTCGCCGTAAGGTGTCGTTTGAGTTCCTCCCTGCTCTGGCTAGGCTGTGCTGGAAAGTCTCTCGGAGGTCATGGCAGACAAATGACTTAAAACAGGCCTGTCCATCTGTCACTATGCCTATGTAGTGACGGATGTTAAAGAACCATTGCCTCGGTAAATGTGTAGGGGCGTGATTTCGACCTTCCCATAGATGCGGTCACCATCATCCCCCCTCCCCATTAGACTAGGGTCCGGGCATGCAACGCCACAAGGGTAATCTCACTTCGGTGTGGATACAACCCGCGGGACCTCTCACCCTTGAGGTGAGATAAAATTCGTCACTCACTCCTGGTGTATCAGCTAAAGTGCCAGTTGCAAAGATGATGTAATACACCACACTTGCCTGTTGTGACTTGGGTGTGATACTCAATGGCTAGTTTTACACCCATTTAGTCATAAATGATGCTACATAGCTGGCTATCATGATGGCCCAACTACATATCTCTACTTGGTCAGGCCAATCAAAATGCAATGACCAAAACATTACAATCTTCGGTATATTTACAGCAAATTACAATCTACTGTGTATTTACAGCAAATTCTACTGGAACAATTGTTGCCAGCAACTTTTGCTGTTCAACAACAGTAGTATAATTTACAGTAGAAGTTACTGTAGTTCAACAGGAAATGTTGCTGTACCTTTACAGCAAGTCGGTTGCTGTAGACCTACAGCAAAATCTACTGGAACAATTGTTGCCAGCAACTTTTGCTGTAGATGTACAGCATTTACTATTTGCAGTGTACCCTATGATTCTATCCATTGGAAATACACCGTAAGATGCCAGGCCCATGATATCCCCTTCCTAAAGCGTGTATCGACTATAGATCTTAATCAGTAGTCCTTAACACCTCGACATGATATGACTATGCCACTTTAACATCTGAGAAAAATCACCTGTTAAGGCCCCCCCCCCCAAAAAAAAAAAAAAAGAAAAAAAAGTTATGTGTTTCAGGTATTAAACCCGACCCAACCTAGCAAAACAGGGCCAACCCTAGCTCTTTTTCTCCATTTTTCAACAAAATATTTATTTTGGGTGTTATTTTTTTTTTTTCAAGTAAATTCAGTGATTTGTGAGTCATCGCTGTGAGTCGCGAGTCATCTCAGTGAGTTGCGAGTCACTGTACTAGTTAAAAAATTTTTAAAAAATCCGATCTACTCTACCTAATTGTTTCAAGATGTTATCTGAACCAAACAATTATTTTTTTTTGGCCTGACTATTTCTATGATACCAGATATATTACTAGCTGTGAGAATATCAATTGTTATGGGAGAAAGAAGTGGATAGAAAGTTCATGATGGTGTACAAACACTGTAAAAGCAGCAGGGGTGGTTAGCAACAAAGGGCCTGGAGTTCTGATTAGAGATCAAAATACCAAAATGATGGAGATGAGAGCAGTTCACTTTCCCTGCAGCTTCCCAGTAGTTGATCTGCATTTCTATACAAATGTATGAGACAGCCTACAGGTGATGCAGCTCCCCTGTCTTCTAGCCATGGCAGAGGTGCCATCCAGTTTCCATACACTGTCATCCACAATGAATATTCACACTCGTTGATACTGACACCAAAAACATTACCTCCTTTGTTGTATAGATCGGTGTCTTGAATGCCCCTAGGAGTGTCTCCAATGCCAGGATTATCATACTTTGTGTGCATGAATTGCTGTGTTGTGTATAATTAAGGGCATGTATGCTTCTACAATGCATATGACTAGTCACTGTGGGTGACAAATGGGTAAAAGTAAAGGCATGTTGACATATATGTGGAGAGCTCCTTTTCTATACAGGACTAATGGGCATAGTAATGAAGCTTATAAACAAAGATGACAATATGACATGTGTACGTTATTCAAAAAGCGGGATATAAGGCAGAGAATATAGAACACAATTAAGAATGTGCAGGAGGCTATTTCTTAATGCACTACGATCGCACACATCACTATGATACGATTTGGAGGGTGCAGTCGTAGTCTGTTAAGAAATGGCCTCCTGATATATGACTTATAGCATGATAAAGCTGAACTATACATTGTACTCAATCTATATGTTTTGTCTTAAGATTCTAATGTGCTAAATTATTTACTTGCTATTTGATCCAATACAGTTTTATGTATCATCATGTAGGGTAACTCGCCCCTGACTCGACCACTAGGCATGTTGGTATAATGTACCTTATGTCGACCATGCCTTATTTCAAGTCACTTTCACAATAAAACAGGATTGTTGGTGTCAAATGCAGGATATTCATACTGTAGTTAATTGTGCAAAGTCAACGGGGGGGGGTGTATAGCTATCCATTGCAAAATGCAACAGACTAGGAAAAGATTGGTTCAAATTTCAAACGCTTTTATTAAACTAAAAAAGGTCCCTCTGTGCAGGTGGCTTATTGGTCCGGTGATTTAGTAAACTACGAAATATGATGATTGGCATATCACACTGATATGAACAAGTACGCCACCGATATTAAAGATTCAGAAACTGAAAGAATCTTTTTTCTCGTGGCATTATTGGGCACAGGTAGATACATGTGGATATTGTTTTTTTTTTGTTTTTTTTTTGCTGTTCATTTCAGAGCATCCATCAGTCCACATAATCCCTTTCGAATAAACTGACCTCTGAGCCCCATTGTGCACGTATCGCTATGACTTGTATGCATGCACGTCCTTCAAGTATATACCATCCCCCTTTGAAAGTATTACAATTCATGTCCACAAAAGATACACATCGTGCATGCAGGGCACAAATTCAACCAGTGAAATGAGAAGTCAGGGCCTATTCATGCATGTGAGATTGCAGTATGCATGTAGCGGTTATCCTCCACGGTGGTTCTTGTCTCCAGGGTGGGGCTGCAGCCAGCCTCTCTGTCCCATCGATTACCCACGGTCTGGAGCACATGGTGATCACCAGTCGATCCTTTTGTTTCAATTAGGCCCGTTCAGCGTTAACCCTTTAGGGAGAGCATGGCGCTACAAGGCTCCATGCATCTTGGTCTGCGAGTTACTCATCGGCACTGAATTGGTGTATCATGTGGATTATACATAAGTGCATTAACCTCCTGATGCAGCCCTGGTGAGTTACTCGCCATGGCTTAAAGCGCCTACCGTAAATCCTCGCGTATAGGACGCATCCTATACACTAAAATAAACCCAGGTGCGTCCTATAGGAATGTCAGAAGTTGGGGGTGCGTCCTATAAGCGGGATTTTCTACTATAGAACAGTACTAAAATGACTAAAATATAAGCCCAAACATGTCTTATAGAATTTCCTTAAACTCAGGGTGCGTCCTCTACGTGAGGTGCGTCCTCTATGCGAGGATTTACGGTAGTAGTGCATCCGAGTGTATATAACAAGCACAACAGCACATGCTCCCCTGCATTTAAAGGGTTAATAAATGTTCCGCTCTCTTTGTTGGTCGGGGTGTTTTCTGGATGGCCCAGTTTTGTCTCACCATGAGTAGGTAATAACCGGAAACAGCATTGGGAATTGGGAATTTAATTTGCGATACTATCTGTACCTGCATGCAGATGGCTTATTAACCTATTGAAAATGTGAGCAATTAACCAGTTGACGTGGTAAGACTTGTCTATTCAATGGCATTAACCCACCCAGGGACATGTTCACAGTATTTGATTTGGATGGGAAATCATTTTAGGAACTCCATACTTGATAGCACATTTTCTCACTGAGAAAATCCCCAGCGTATTTATCACATGATATGAATAAAAAAAAAAAAACCTTGGTTGGGGCCTAAGCTACTTGGACGGATTTATGGAGAAAACTATAAATCATAATAGGTTAGTGCCCTGGTGGAATGATTTTTCATCAAATCTATTGTACATGGTCAATACCCAAGTATATATAAATTGAATGATGAAGCATATTCCTTTGCTGCGCTACAACATACTGCTGATGGGAGTTATATCATACATGGGTTGCCATGACTATGGAATGGTGAGTGTGCTCCTGTAACCACCCGCTTCCCCTCTAAATCCATCCCACCTAACCCCCACCCTGTGCATGTATAGTAAGGCTACTGCTACTTGCCTGTAGGACTAACCCCCCCCCCCACCCCCGCCCTCCTCATCACCACCTCACACATGCTCGATCCTTTGTATGGAATTGATCATCAAGAGCCATAAGACAAAGCCCAGTGTCTCTGTTACGTAATGGCCGGTAGCTAGTTGCGTGACAATACATGACAGAAACCATTGCATAATCCAGAAGGGGCTTGTACTCTGTGGCTCAGGAGAAAGTAGTGTGAGGATGAGGGGAGGGGAGGGGTAATATTTCCCACATAACATGCCTGGCGGCCTCATCCCTTCATACTATCAATACAGTCCTACCACAGCCCACCATTAGGTCTTATTTAAGGGCAATATCCACGGCGACACCTGCATTGAGATTTAACTTCCGGTGCCTCAGACCAGAGCCATGTCAGGCATATTGGTTATGCGTATGAAATTGAAATGGGCATTGTAGCCTTATAATGTAGGCTATTTTTTCTCTCTCATAACAATCAGAGGTTCCCGTTATACAGAGAAAAGATCTGAATATTTCATCCCAGTTTTTATTTAAGAATGACCTCTAAAGTATTGAAATAATTCTGGGTATACATGTTTAATTTCTATTTCATGCCATGGAGGACAAAGAATCTACCCCTTAAAAATACCAGGTATCAAGCACACATGAATGTAGAATCATTAGGCCTGATATGGATATCTATAGCGATAAACGTGTGTGGATGACCACGGGTTTCTGGCATACTGCCAACTATTGGCCAGCAGGTGTAGGACGCTACCTGTAATATATTTTGGCTAACAGCAACAACCAATATACTAAATACATCTGGGCATGCTTACAAGTTGTAAATGGTAGAGGCTACATTTTATATTAGTAGAAAGAGAGAATGTGAAATAGTGTTCATGAATGTCTTTCTCCTGTGGTCTATACCTTAGCTAGTGTGGGCATAGCAATATATAGAGATGGGAATACACAGGCAAAAAGGGGTATCCGATGGGCAATTCATCTCGTGATCTATAAAATGAGCCATCATTGATTGAAGCATTCCTAATAGTTATGTTAGAACCTCTCCTAGAACATTGGGTGATACTTATTATAGAAGTGACGATTAAGCTCTAAATGTATTATATGAACAATAATAACCATTACAATCCCACAAGTTCAGCATTTTCGTGAAAAATGCCTAATAAAAGGGTGTTTTTGTGATAGAAAGATTGATCGCGTAATATGGGTCACAGGAGACATATGGGAATTGGGCGCATGGAACAAAGAGGCTGCATGGCTACTATTTCAAAACACAGGGCACATAATGAAGTTAGTTGTTATCCCTTATATTGACACTTCATGGCTAATCGTATGGACAAATGTGGTGCTGAAAATATGACATTATATGAAATTTCATATGTCACATCCATGTCACATCCATTTTTCCTAGCTCTGCCTTATCAGGTCTATCTTTGATGACCGCCCAATTTTCACTTCAGCAATGCTTCTATACCTTAAAAATGACGCTGAGCAAATACGTATTTCCAGTGAGTATATAAGGTAGGCATATTCCTATACACTTGATATGCCTCTCCAGATGAATGCAATATATGGACAGATGAAAGACATATGAGAAACATGAAAACAATCAAAGGTTATACGATTGTGTCCGTGAGTAATGGAACACACTGATTTGGTTAGCACGTCGTCCTCCAGGGCTGGGTTCCTTCTCCTGAGGGTGGTCCTTCTACACCCCGAGTCTGCTACACCTATCATCTAACTGCTACAGGTCACATGACCCCAAGACGTGACATGTGACCTGTCACGTGATGTCTCCACACTGACATAGATCCACAGGGAAATTCTTGTCATTTCTCCCATGTGTAACCCCCATATGATATTATGCCAACGGTATGATATATAATGGCAAATACACTTGATTTCTTACATCGGGTAAAGTTGCCTAATTTGGACCAGCTCCTAAATTGGACCAACCTTGCTTCCCCTAGTGGCAGTGATAGGAACTAGGTTCCAATGCTGCCATTTTTTAGTCAATATCATTTCAGTTCCTAATAACTACCAAAAACGTAATTTTTCGGTAATTTTATGCACATTTTCTGTGAGAAATGTTTTTTGGACTTCTTGATCTTATTTGTATCACTGCTTGTTCAAGCCCTCCTGGATGCTAGGCAATATTTCTTTTTGTTTCACATCCTTTCAGATTTTTAGAAAACAAACTATCAATGAGAAAGATGAAAAGTTGCCTAAATTGGACCAGCTTTCAAGAGTTGCCTAAATTGAACCATAGTTGTAATATTGGGTCCAATTTAGTTTCCTAAATTGGACCAATTACTGGGGCCTATGCCTAATTTTCTAAACAGGACCAAAGTGTAACCTTTTTTTTTTACTCCAGTACGGAGCAAATTCACATGATATTGATGGAAATAATAAGAGGATTATGTAATAGCATATTGAAAGTTCCCGAGTTTTATATATTTTTCAATATAACAAAAGTTTAAGGAAAGAGAGAACAATAATGCACATTGGTCCAATTTAGGATCCCAACTGGTCCAATTTAGGCACCTGGTTGCCTAAATTGGACCATTAGGCTTTTTTTTTAATTGCACACACTGACTAGAGAAATTCAAATTCCTAGATCTTTATGCTATCACCAGAAAGCTATAAGGTACCCTCACAAAGTGTATAAATATTACATTCAAATTCATAGAAATAGTCAATGGACAGGACAAACTTGTTAGGGGGTCCAAATTAGGCAACTTTCCCCTGCGTTTTTTTAAGTCCACTTTTAAAAAGAATGAAGGGGCGGTGCCTAGCGGCCTACCTCCGGGCCTACCCATAGGCTTATTACCGATATCTCGTTACTAGATCTACAGTGGCTTTGGAATTAACCTATGGAACTTAATTACATTGCATGATCCCTGTCTGAAGATGCTTGCCTTACTCATATTATTCCAAAATTTGACAAAGGCATGTGGCCTTGAAAGCTGCCCTTCTCCCTCTAGGCTCTACCTTCTGTCATAGAAGGGCCCATACTGCATGGTTGGTAGTCAGTCTGTGTAAAAGAGCCTACAGAATGTGTCTCGTCTACATGCAGACCAGGCTCTGTAGTTCCCTTTGATAACGTCTATAAGTATGAGACCTTCTGCTGATGGATAACATTCTCCCCACCACCTGAATACACCAACAACAATGACATGGCTTCTACAAGTCTCCTACTGGTCAACACAAGCCAAAGTGTATTAAAAATAAGTTGAGTTTTATACATCTACACCTTCTGTCTTCTAGAACGTGCTCGATTTTGAATCTTAGGAAACCCAAATACATAGTACCCGGTACACTATAAATCCATTCAAAACACTTTTGATTACAGCTGTTCTGAGAGTCTGGATCTTATATTAGTAGGCCTAATTTGCAGAGCCGCGTCCATTTCTATTGTAAATGTTGTATTTATGCTAATTTTCATAAGGTTGGTTTCACTTGTTTTGTGGACATAAATATTACCGTCTTGGATCCATCATTTTCATTTCGTTTGACATATCATTTTGATATTTTCGTCTACCGGACTGGGATTTGTATTTGGATCATACTGATTTGGTCCTGTACTAATGGCAGAAAAAAAGTAGCACCTCCGGTGGGACTCGAACCCACAACCTCCGGATATCTCATCTAGGTCGCTGGGTGACCCAGGAGGGATCGGTTAGATCCCAACAGGTAGAAGTCCGGCGCGCTATCCATTGCGCCACAGAGGCAGGTGGAGGAGGCGTGTAGGTCCCTGCCTTTGTATCAAAACCTGTCTTAGATATATCATCATGCAGAATGAAAGAAAATATCACTATATTAGGGAAGTTTAGCAACGACGACGTACGTCACTCAAATTTTACGTAGACGTAGCAGTGCTGTAAGTATGCTATGGGTCTAGACCCCTAAATTCGACAGGGTGACATGGCCATTTCTTAAAATCGACAAGTGACATGGAGCTTAGTGACAAGGACATGGAGAATGAAAAAGTTAGTGACATGAGACATGACCTTTCCTTAAAATCGACATGTGACATGGAGCTTAGTGACAGAGACATGGGGAAATAGAAATTTAGTGACATGTGACATGGCCTTTTCTTAAAATCGACATGTGACATGGGGACCCCCCATCTAGACCCCCTATGCTGCACGTCTGCGTTAAATTGCCTACGTAGTGGCTGCTAAACCTGCCTATTGGGTAAGAATAATGACCTGGGATCAATTAAGGTGAAAACTCGCGTTCTACATGTAGTACATGTAGGCCCTATTGCCACATATTTTGTCTACGTTACATTTTTTTCCTACCGCCAGGACCCAAATGACCTAGGACCCACATTTCATGTCCAAAATATGTCTTAGTGCTCTTACTGTAGGGGGAGAGAGGAAATGGTGTATTATTGCCTTCCCTATGCACCCTATAATAACGCAAAATCGAATTTAAGATATTTAATTGGCGTCGGAATGATATAATCTAAAATAAATATTTGGAAGGCAATATCTCAATATCCACAAGCCCCCCCCCCCCGACCTGACAATAACTGACTTGGCCCTAATAAAACTGCACCCATTCAAGTCGAACCCCCCCCCCCCCCAAAAAAAAAAAAAAAAAAAAAAAGGAGAAAAGTTTGGTTTCTGGTCACCCGATCTACCTCAGCAAAAGGGGGCCGACTTTAGATATTTTAAAGAAATTTTCTTTTTTTTCCCCAGATTTTTTAATAATGTTGTCATGTTGATTTCATATTTCTAATATTTTGATCATTTGTCTGCATCATAATAGAGAATCCAACATTTCTGCCCAAGCCTTTCATGTTTTGGATGGTATATTAGATAAATTTGATTATTTGTGACTCGATTATTAACATATGGTTCAGCAAGAAAAAAAAATAAAACACGACCTACCTACCTCAATTTTATGTTACGGAAACTTCCTTTTTTTTCCTTAGCACTTTCAGGACCTTGTACAACCATATAGGGCCTACAATACTTAGAAATTACCACCATGTATAGTGCAAATAGTTAGAGATAGATTTCCCATCATCACTGTACACTGGGAACCATATTTAGGCCTCGGTTGCTTTTTATCTTAAAAGGAATTCAATTCAAGAGGTGCTCCCCTCCATTGCACTGAGTGTTTATATTGCCATTGCCATGCTCAGACCGATAGGGCTTACGCTCCTCGAATTTGGAAAATGCAAAGGAAAATGCCAGAGGAAGCAAAATATTCGAAGACTTGAGTACAAAATTTGATAATGTAGAAAACATAGAGGAAGTTGCAAATCCTCTGTCTGATGTGATGACGAATCTGAGAAATTAGAGGGTCGAGGAAGTGAGGGCTGACTGTATGTGAGAAGAATGACCAAATGTTAGATTCTTATGTTGGCAAATGGCTGGTTTGACTGGTTTCTAAACACATAGCGCATGTTTCCAGCGGTACAATTGACCTCATAATGACACAATATTGGGCCATCATTTTGGTGTTCCAACATCAGTCATGCATGAAAATCAAATATCAAAGTACATGTAATATCAAATGCAAAAGTTGGCCCAATGTCTGATTTTTCAGATATTGGCCAATAAAATATTTATATCAATGGCTTTTGTGTATGCACTCAAACTTCACTTCGATTCCTTAGATCCCTCATTTCCTCAGAGAGGTGGTTTGCAACTGCTTCCATGCTTTCTACTATCGGGCTGATTCGGTATATAATGTTCTACTGAAGGCCTTGTGTGATTTGCTTCCTCATGCATTTTTCTTCAAAATCTGAGGAAGTGAGGACTGAACACATTTGGTACATATAGAGTGCATGGTTCCCTGGGGTGGTTTCTGTAGGCCTGCAGACGTTATAGGGATCATAAAGACAGGTCCATTGTCAAGTAGTTTAGAAACAGTGCATGCATTTCTGCATTTGAAGGTTATCTAAATATTTAATAGTCCCATAGAACTCATAGCACACATCGTATTGAATTTGAAACCCACTGAAAAGACAATGTAGGATCTTTCAAAATCTATTCAGAAAACATTCAAACCCCCTGGTGGAGATCGTATAACCAATGTTGAGTTTTATATCAGAAGATGTCGATATATATATATATATATATATATATATATATATATATATATATATATATATATATATATATATATATATGTGTGTGTGTGTGTGTGTGTTACAGTGAAAAAATTGGCCTATCAATAGCCCAACAATCCATTAATATGCAAACCTGCAAGCATGGACCAACTATGCAGCTCTCAAGCAAGCCCAATATAAAAAGATCCAAAAGTGCTCATGTGTTCCATTTCCTATATTTCCCAAAGATTTGGGTAACGTCGGAATGTGTGTAATTTACCAATGTTTACTTCCCCATGTTGGGCCGGGGACAAGATAACAATTGTAATGGTGTCAATGATAGCCAGCATCGGCCCAATGTTTTATTGTCACCTGGGTTGTTTGTATTATTTCTAAAGCACACAGGTAATACAGTTTGGCTACATGTGAACATGCAAAATATGCAGGCGGTAATTTATATAATGTCCCATGTATACCTGCACAGGTAATAAACTTTCACTGTTACTGTTCGCGTCTGATCCTTAGAATATCATTCATGCTATAACTGAGCTTCGCTCGGGTGCGCCAAGTAATGGGTGTGAAGGCATGTTGGTCTCTAATTACCCCCTTGACGTGGCCCTGGATAATCTGAATGAAAACTAGAGCGGACTAGAACATTGTAGTTGGCTGTTTGATGATGAAGCCCCCTGTTGGGCCCTACTCTATTGTTGGCTCATAAGCAGGAGATAATCTGTGTTTAAGTTGATGATAGAGATGTGAGGGTGGCTCTATGGTCTTTTAGAAACAACGTCAATGGCGCTTAGCTGGGCTCCCGCCGAGCTCCCATTGTGGGATTTGTTGGGTGTCAATGCCGACTGAGACAACTGGGAAAGGTAGACTCCACCCCCCGGTCCCACCCACATCCATGGGTCATGCACATAAGGGGAAATTGGTACTATTTCTGTACATAGATTAATATATTCACTATGATAAAGTTCATGGGTGCATAAACCCCGACTCTTTGAAGCACAGTTAGCTGATAATTCTGTATGCTGGTTAGTGATCAGTCAGATCATAAGCTACTTCACATATTTAAGCGTATACATGCGTCACATAAGCCATCAAACGTACAATTCCGGCCTACAAAACTTGAGCATTTTGTACATGCAAGGGACCCAATCAGCAATGGAGCATTGGGCCATGCTTGTCCATGCTAGGCCCAATATAAGCCGACATTGGCCCAATATAAACCGACATAATTGGCCCAATGTATCCTTGCTACCTGGGGAAAGGAGGATGAATTACGTGTATTCTTAATGGTAGCGAAATTACATTGGGGATCTTTTTCATTGTTTGGCCAAACGGTATAGCATTGTGTATGTATATGCAATTATCAATATCAATCTGTAAAAACATGAGGAAACAAGAAGAAAAAATCATGTGAGCTATTATTAGTCTTTGAATTTACATAATGCCATTTTCAAGAGACTTCCTCTTGCCCCAGTTATAGCATATACTTCATTACCCAATATATATGGCCATATTCACAGTGCAGAGGGTATTAGGGTAACTGGCAGTTAACCCACCCAACATATGGCGGATCCTATATATAGTATATAGAGAACTAAAAGGGGAAATTACTACTATCTACTGATTTGAGTAATACTAAGTTGTTTAGATGTGGTGTGCAACATGCAAAATCATCTGAACTAATAATTGTAGGCTGACATTGTCTTGGGCAGTAGTATAGAGAGGTTTTAGATTTCCACTACTAGGGTAACTCTGTTTGTTTACAATAACAAGCACTATGAGTTAAACTACATATATATATATATATATATATATATATATATATATATATACATATACATACATATATACATATATATATATATATATATATATATATATATATATATATATATATATATGTGTGTGTGTGTGTGTGTGTGTGTGTAGTACCAAACTTTCAGTTTGGGCTTATTTCTATGCAATCCAAGTAATGTAGTAATGTGAGTATATACATGTCCCAGATAAGATGCTGTAATACCATCATGAACTAGAATAGTGTATTAAAAGTATATATATAGAATGAGAAAAGTGTTCACACTTGCTTGCATATAATTCTTCATGTTGGATGGGATAATGCCAGTTACCCTAGTACCTTCTGCACTGTGACATTGTACACTTTCTATGTTCTGCATTGGTCCAGAAAGTGTAGTGATAAATCCAGGATTTGGAAAAGGGGGACTTACTTCTTTTTTTCTGTTTTTGGGTTAACCACTGCAGACACTATAGGGACAAAACACTATTAACTACAGGGGTGCAACATTAATCCATCATGTCCCACTTGGCAGAAAACGTGTTTTTTTACATCTAAAACACGAAGAAAACGTCTTTAGCGTGAAAAAAGTTTGTTTAACTTAAGAAAAAGACCCCAAAGTTTTTTTCCTCTGCCAAGAGGGGACTGCATCAAGTCATACTAAGGGTCAGTATATATATGGTCATACGTGAAGTGTTTTGAAAAAATCGCAGATAAGAGATAGGATAAGGGTCCAATTGGGGCTCCCAACTACTGACCCCCTGGTTCCTAGTCTTTCCACTTTCATTATACAGAAGTGATATTTTTACCAAATTTACTGTTTTGTCTAAGTTTAAATTTTCCCTGATTTATTGATCATATTTCCTATTTTTTCAGTATATCTTAAATGATTTTTAAGAGTTTTGAAATTTTTAGATATATTTCTGAATATTTTTGATTGCCCATAGGGTAAGAGCCCCACTGCATCAGCCGACCCCACCGTCCCCTGTGGGGAGGGTCTCAACACGTGTGACCCAGGAGTGGAGTCGGCATATGTACAGGCACCACCAGGAATGCACTCCTGTGGAGTGAGCTTGAGCACTAGATTTGCATAGATCTATGTACCGTGCAATGATGATAAGGCCACGGTGACTTTAATAGTTCGATATTAGACCCTGAAAGAGTTAACATGATTGACCCAAAAGTGATGGTCTGCGAGAGCCCCCTTTAGCAGGCCCCCTCATTTCACCCAATCGCCTATGACGTTTTATCAATAGTGGCCAACAGAAAGGTGCATTTCCAACACAAATACGTGTTCATTGGACAGTTGTGCAGCTTTATTGTGTTAAAGCCCCGCAGCATATATCCTGAAGTAAACCTAGGTGAGGTCCACTTATCTGTGCAGGCTTACTATTTACCTGTTCAAGCTGCTGACAATTGTCGTCTGCTTTGGTACTTTGGAGTTGCTGGCGTTCACAGCTCATTAGAATTAGCATAGTGGGAGTTGTCTCTCTGAGTACAGCCGTGGTCAGGCTTAGAGACGGGACTGGTTGGGCTGTAATCGCCTTAGCCAACTATTTCAATGCTGCCTTTTGGCATTGCTACCTGCTCTGAGAGTACAGGTTGGGGCATGCATATAAGCACCGTTACAGCCCTCTTATACTATGCCTTTAGCCCACGTATCAACATAACGCACCACACTGCCACTCTAGAGGCCCGTATACTTGGAACTTTCTTAATTTCAATGAAGTAATTACCCCTTCCAGTGCATTCCCTGGACTATAGTAAAGGGTCCATGGCGTAACCACACAATAGAGGCCTATGCCTATGTCACACTAATCTATATCCAGGTCTATTGACATATTGAAAATTCAAAATCCTTGATAAAGTATTAATAAGACACGTCTAGCCCAATATTTTTTACCCAATTATTCCCATCTACCCCCATTCTTCAAACACTACTTTTGCTTGTTTGTTTTTCACTTCCCTATGCATTTATTGCTTACACAACCTAATCGTACGACCCCCCCCCCCACCTCCCCCGCAAGGAGAGGTAGGTTGGGGGGGGGGGGGGTCGTACACCCTTTTACACCATAAATGCCAACATGGATGCAAATTTGTTTGTTTCCCATTCAAATAACACCAGCCCCCCCCCCCCTCGCCCGTCTCCTGAAACTGGCGAGTCCATTTCCTTTCTCTCAGCATTGTCTCTCAAAATGAAAATCATAATTCTGCAGTGGAATGAGTCACCAGTGTGGGCTCAGATTCTGAAATGAGACCTCTAGGGCTACATCTATAGCTTACACATAATTTACAGCATAATGTCGATAGTCCACTTGGCCTCTGTCGCACGATTGAGCCATACATTTCCTATATGAATTCCTGCGACAGAGGCCTAGTGGACTATGGGTGTAAGTAGCCTTTGTTGGTCCCGAAGAGGCTTTATTGTTGTATGCTAAAGTTGGTCTCGGGCATACATGGGTTCAACAAGAGGAGGGACCTAAGGGGCTGTTACGTACTTGCAAAACTGGGTTTATGGTGATTAGACCATACATATAGAACCTTCAAGGTTAGCTAGTATAGGTAGACTCAAATAGGCCTACACACATTGATTACAGCCTACCTGAGTCACAGGTGGGCACACCAATACCGGTAGCCTATAAGTCTCTCTATATAAAGCCCATGCATTGGGTATACATTGATTGATTGTTAATTGAATTCTCATTCGGGAATGTCAGAGCACTGTAGTTCTATACAGTCATGTTGATATTCAAATGTTGATGGAAAGGTTAACACAAAAAGAGTGTTTGCCAATTCTCCCTGTAAGGGATTGGTCATTTTATAACAACGGGGTAGGGGGTGCATGGGTGGGGAGTATATGGATTTTCGAGCGTACATAATTAGAAACAATCCAGTACCTATGATCAACTTGTGCGGCATGACTGTCCCACCATCAACCAAACACCCTAGATTGCCCAGGCCCTACCAAAGGCGATGGGGGGCATCCAAAGAGTATAAAAATGGCCTCTCCCTGATGAACTTCGCTCTCTAAAATGGCGGGGGCGGGGTCTAGGCGGGGTAGAAGGGTCCTCATGTTACATGTCGATTTTAACAAAAGGGAATGTCACAAAAGACCATCACTAATTTAATTGCACATGCCCTTGTCACTAAGCTCCATGTTACATGTCGATTTTAAGAAATGGCCCTGGGGAAATGGCCATGTCACTCTGTCGATTTTCAGGGTCAAGGCCCCTTGAAATACAACCCTATATTTAGCAGGACTGCATCCTATCATGAGCAGAAAAAAAAATTGAAAAGGGGACAAGACCATTTTTAAAGTTCAGCAAGGGAAATTGGATGGAGGCAAGGGACAAGACGCTGGGGCAAGGTCACTTTTTCAATCTGACAAGTATTAAAATCCGACAAGGGGACAAGGCCAATCCTTAGGCCTAAATTCAACAAGGGGACAATAACCCCGGACAAGAGCATTTTCTTTTAAATCAAAAAGGGACATGGGAACCCCCTTTATAGCGCTTGTTTATCACCCTCTAGCCTCTAGGCCCTCAGGATAGGCCTATAAGCACAATGATATTGGCCTAGCCCCCTATATGGGTGTGGACCACTAAATTCGACATGGTGACATGGCTAATTTCTTAAAATCGACATGTGACATGGGCTTTAGTGACATTAGGTGAAAAATTAGTGACATGACATAGGTCCTTTCTTAAATGAGACATGAGGGGTTCTTAGAGTGGGGGTCTAGATGGGGGGTCCCCATGTCACTTGTCAATTTTAAGAAAAGCCCATGTCACATGTCACTAAATTTGTAATTTCACCTGTCCTTGTCACTTAGCCCCATGTCACATGTCGATTTTAAGAAAGGACCATGTCCCATGTCATTATCTTTTTTTCTCCCCTGTCCTTGTCACTACAGCTCTATGTCCCTTGTCGATTTTAAGAAAAGGCCATGTCACACTGTCGATTTTAGGGGTCTAGACCCCCTAGAGTTGACATGGACATGTGACATGAGCATTTCTTGAAATTGACATGTGACATGGGGGACCCTCATGCATGAATGCAGCCCTGTAGGCATATGGTGAGCAAACTTTGGCCTATAGGCTCAGGCCTAGGCCTACAAGGGCTACAGTGTCCCTGCATTCATGGATCATGATGCACTGTTGAGTGAGAGTGAGTAGTAGCTGTTTAACGCCATTTCGACAGCTAAGGTCATATTCATGGCGAGAACTGCATTACACAATTTCACAGAGGAATGTGTCAGTGCCCGTGCATATGTCCACCACCCACATCCTGAGGGGATAGCAAAGAGAAGATAATAGACCGTTTTATAAAGTGGGCTAAGGAAGCCCGTTGCACTGTTGAAACGATTCCCACGATGTGGCTAAGTCTGATGAAGACTTATTCTCTACAGGTGAGGGAAGATGCCTTTAGGGGACCGTGCTCAGGGATAGGGGGGAAAGGGAATCACTTGTAGGCGAGTGTTGGCAATGGCTGTGGCCTTGTCTAGAGACCATTTCTTTGCCTGTGGTTTTTGTCAGCAAATCCCTCGAGTAGCAGCCTCTGCAAATTTGCCCACCAACCTAGTTTCTCTAGTCCAAATGTGACACGCATAATATGTGAAATGTGGCAGGGCTTCCTTAGGTAAGCTCTAGCCATGCAGATCAAGTCCTTTGAGGAGCCAGTCATTGCCTACCTGAGGGATATGCATATTCATGAGTAATTTGCATTATTTATTACTTGGACCAAACCACTATGGGCTACTGGTGATAGATGGGTTTCAATGAGTACCAAATCTGTGAGGAGCAATTGAGAAATAAGTTGTAAAATTACTTTCATCATGAGCATTGATATGTCATGCTAATGGGTAGGTGAAAATGACAGCTTTAGCACTGCATGCGGCGATGCTGAAGCTGGAAAGCGGGGAAATCGATGCAGGCCGCACTTCTCGGGACAACCCGCCACCCCCTCAGAGTGGGCGAGTCCATTCCAGTCGACATGCGCACTACCTCCCACGTGTTCATAAACAAATTTACTTGTCGGAGGCGAGAGAGAGTAGTCGTGATTTTGTAGTCGAAGCTAACTCTTCTTACTTCTCAGGTAGAAGCTCAAAGCTTGTTAACATGGGGACTGAAACTAACAAGGAGGAGCGCAACACGCCAGAGTACCTAGCACAGTTACTAAAAGACAAGAAACAAGTTCAAGCATTTCCCAATGTCTTTCTTACACTTGAGAGACTTCTGGACGAAGGTAAGTCTTAGCGCCAAGGACTTGGAACTTCTTCTCAGGTCATTGCATTCCGTCCTACGCCTAGTTTTCTTTGGTGAAAATGGGGATACGGTGTCAAGTCATGCACGATGGATATGTTTAAGCATTGGATTCTGACTTGATGAGGAGGTTTTCTTAGACGTGTAGCCTTGGACCGGTTACAAGGGAGAGATTTTACCACACCGGTCGAGTCGACCAAAATAGATCCCACCGCGCACCGACATTGGAGGTAGAAACGAGGTCGGAAGCAAACCAAGTTCACAAAGTTTTCCTTGCTGATAAGAGTGTCTTTACGGCAGCTGTGCGTAGTGTGAATGCAATCATGTGTTACATATGTCAGAATTATGGAGTTATTACTGGTTTTAGAAAGTCTATGGACTGTTAATCGGGTTGTATGGACCGCATTCCGATGCACTAATCGACGCATATTTTGGGGCCGCCATGTTGAAAGTGTACCCCAAAACCACTCCGCGTCGGTCCCTGCCTTCACCCACAAGCACCCACCCATAATGTCAAAACGACCCAGTCACTTTCAAACTACACACACAGCCAGGCAACATGGTTTAAGTTCCCTATCCTCAGCTGGGCTGTCGTAGACACGAGTACGCCTGGCTGTTGTGTACTTGGCCTTGGAGTAGTGATAAATGTTTGGCCCCGAAAGTTTGTTTGGTGTAGTGATTGCTGCACGTTGCCTGCCCCCCTCCCTGTCGGTCTGCCCCCTTCCCCATACAGTCACGGCACCTCGGTCGGTAGGTCTAGGTAGGCCTTCTGGCTTGTGCCGACTGGGTCCCTGAGAGGCTAGCCTGTGTGGCAGATTTTTACTCTGGGTTGTTGCTGCACCCATAGGCAGCAAGCAGCACTAGTTGGGGGCCTGAGCCTGTCTGTTCACCCAGACACCCCGGCATGTTTAGACTGAATAAGCCAGAGAGAGCCCCAGTGACTAAACTCAGTGCAGGGTTTCTACCCAAGGCCAAGATGTCCAATATCATTTGGTGTTGTGAATCTAGATATGCAGAACACGTGAATTCTTGGGAGCAGCAGTGACGTCATAGCAACCAGCGCGGCCCTTATCAGGCTTATCTCCCTATTTATAAGAATTTTAATGAAGGGTTATTACATATAGGAAATGTATTAGAAAAAGGTGTTAAAACCCTTGTCAGAAAAAATTTAAAAAACCCACAGCAAAATGCATTCCAAATTCTGAAAGATATTACTTCACATACTTAGTGCACTATTTTCTAATCCGAATACTTGAAGAGAAAACAGCAGCAAAAAGGTTGCTTTTTCTACTACATTGCCTATATTAGTATATAAATTGACCCTTTGGCTTTGTCAGGTCCCTAGCAACCAGGGTTCTGCTCCCGAGAATGGGGGGGGGGGGGTAAATACGCACTAATATTGTAGAGTGTACTCCTCGTGTCGGACACAATTCACACAATAATAAGTCGGGCTTCCCTAGCCCACTTAAAAGGGTCTATATCTCTTCTTCCCTATCTCCTCAGGATGTGTGTGGTGCACATATGTGCAGGGGGTGTGCAGGCACTGACACATTCCTCTGTGAAATTGTGTAAAGTCGTTCTCGCCATGAATATGACCTTAGCTGTCGAATGGCGTTAAACCTCTATTACTCAGTCACTCACAATAATAAGTGATTCTAAATTAAAGATGCCAGTCTATCTGAAGAAATTGATATATTGTTCATATTTGCGCCAACTCGTAGCCCTTGTAACTGTAAGTTGTAGCCTGTAGGGAAAGTATGTGAAATTGTTGATAGCTGTGAAAGCCAACTGTTAGCTGGATCGTTAAATGTTTAAATTAATGTCACACTGATTACTGGCAATCAGGAATTACTATAATTAGCATCCATAGTTACAATTTGCATTGGTCGATCAATAGTCACCATTCATACTCTTGACAGTCCTGGTTAAATATTGACCAGCAGCAGTATTTGGGCTACTAGCTATTCTAATATAGAAGCAGTAGTAACGAGAGAATCAATGTCTCACTCATGATTAGATTGCCTATGTTGGGTATGTTCTCAGTGGTGATTGACATGCTCCAACATGGCACCTCAAGGTGAGTAGATATACAGGTGTATCTCTATGTTTGATGGTGGTAGTGAGTGTGTAAGGTGCCCAGCTGCTGTCACACACACACCATCACAGGTAGGGACAACACCTGGTTACCTGCAGCTACTGGTAGCAGCTTGTACTCATAAGATCAAAGAGCTCGCATACTGAGTACATTAAAAGCCAATCAGAGTAGCCTCAGGTGGCGATCTGGTTACAATAGGTGACGCTGTGTATTGACATAGCAATGTGTATGGTACTTAGCTGTGAGCGAATTAAGATAATAGCAACAAGCACTCAGAGATAATGGTGTATGGGTTATTGATAAGAACCCATTCCATTGGATGTAGTACTTGGGGCTGAGATTGACATGTTATGCCACTGTGGCAATCTCTCTCAACAGGTGCATAATTTTAACTACTGAAAGAAGCCCTAGTCTAGTGAAATGGTTCATAACTTTTCGGTTTGGCCTTTTTAAAAATGCCTGACACAGTTTTGCACCATTTGCCTTGGCGTGGTGTATGATTTATGGCTTCCTTCACTCCAGGGACGCTTTGTGACTAACGTATTTAGGCCCCAATAGAATAAATAACTTGAGATAAAATCAAGACGCAGCCAGGCAGAAATAATAGGAAGCTTATTGTGCCTCACTTTAAACCTGAAATCACAAAGTACAATCTATGCTTAAGTCGGATTGGCACGATTGGTTTCTATCAAGAGAAGAAGGCTTAAGACTCTTTTTCACCAACTTTAGATAAGTCCTTGTGAAAACTACCTCAGCAGTAGTAGCCCGGGGGGGGGGGGGTGGAAGGGTTGTAGGTACCTGTTGTAACAGCCTAGAACCATCCCACACCCCTCTTTACACAGAAATACTGTATGACTATAAGGACGATAAATTAAGTCCCCCCCTCCCTCCTCCCAATACACCCCAAACACACACTATATTTCATAGATAAATTTTCACTTAGGACATCAATTCGCGGACTTTTTATTTCCGCGAAATACGCGAAAATAGATACAGTGCGAAATAAAGTACGACCACAGTAGTTAAGGCCATTACCCTGGGCGGCGGACCATGACGACGACCTCATGTTGCTGACGACACCCCTCTCCCCACCCTGGGGTCGTCTTCAGACTGTACCACTCATCTGGGTAGTGATGAATGTTTTAGGCCATAGAAGAGCAGTGGACCCCAGCCCCCTACCCCAGCCAAATGGGTAGTCATTTTAAGCCTGTCCTACACGCCCCACTCACCCCTGGATGGGTCCAATATAGTAGCAGCGCCTTCTATTTGCGTTGGGGGCTATTCACTTCTATATGGTACAAGATTCAAACCTAGCCACCCAGAGATCAAAACCCCCATGTTACAGGTCACGGGCTTTGGGCAGATTAAGTAAATGGCGGCGTCGCCGTTCAATCAGGAATACTATTGTTCACAGCCGACCTAGCTTTAATAATAACAAGTAGTGGGGTGGGTATATGGCTAGGTTCGCACGGTTTGGATATGGAAGGGGGTTTTACGTCTTGTTTGTTTGATGTTTCACAGTCTAGCTAGGTTCCTCATTTGACAGGTTTGGGCAAATTCCACATCCGAAACAGGCTTATCATACCCCCCGAGAAAAGAAGGACTAACCGTGTAAAAAGAAAGCAGTCAGTGCCATGGTAACTGAATGAAAATATCTTAATTATTAACAAACGAAATAAAAAAGTCCAAAGCCAAAGGTCATACCAAAGAAGAAAAAACAATACTTTGTAGAAAAAGAAGGTAACGTTTAAAATAGTTTCAGTGTTGATTGAAGCACGTGCGTGTTGGACCACATTTAAAAGTTGACGGTAAATGTGTATCTACGAACTACATGTGTGTTATCATATCAGGTAGACCTGAAATTACACCCCTAGAAACATCCCTTTCAGATTATCTCGAGCTCAGCTTAATAAAATCTGATCTACTTTGTATCGGAATCATTGTGTGTGTGAGAGATTGTTTAGTCTTTAGTACATACATACCATATCAAAGACCCTTCCCATGTAATAAGCCATAGGCAGTTCTTGTAAACAGCCTTAAAATTTGACAATTTTTTAAAAGAAAAACAACAACCCCTAAACAACAACAAAAAAAGAGAGTAAATTTTGCAGGGCGTGACCGTGTGAGACGCTGTGTATGGCCTGGGGGTGCGTCCATTCCTGACCGGGGGCGTCCATGGCTGGATGGACGCTTATACAACAACAAACCTGTGGTCTATATTCAGCCTGGGTCCTACCTTTTATAATCAGCATACTTCAAAGCCTTTGTACCCCCTCCCCTACCTTCCTGCCCCACGGCCCCAGACCCAATGCTAGCCGCTTCAGTGCGGGTTCACGCCGCCAGTCACGCTAACAATAGCCACAGTTGACGCTCCCTCATTGAGTAAGTTCTCCACCTTCAACTCTCCCCCCAAATAAGTTGACATAGGATTCCTACAGTCATCATACAAACTGACCCACTTTGGCTGATCTTGTGTAGGTGTCAAAAATAGATTAGCATAACCTAGCATACAACACCCCTTGTTAATGTTATTGCTACTGGTAAATTTCAACCTGCTTTAGAGTCTAGAAAGGGCACTTGGCGAATACTTGTTACGACATTAGACACTGAGTTTAAAAAGTCCCCCAGTTGTCAGTGGTGGTGGCCTAGATTTTAGACCTTGAGACGATACAGAAGTGCGTCATAGGGTAGGAGGCAGTGGCTCCGGGAGCGGCCTGACACAAGAAACAGGGTCTACACTCCATGTACTATGTGCTAAAAGGTCCAAGTTGCCAAGAAGGGGGCCATGTGACCTCCTCCTGGGCTTGGTGTGGTGACAAGGTGGTGTCGGCGTCTTGGCCTACTTGGTACCACCACCACCGCCCTGCTGCCACCTACTGGGGCTATCACACTGCATGTTCAGTATTTGTATGGTACACATTCCCTCATTCCCTAAAGCTAAGGTTACAAGGGTTGTTCGTTCATACAAGGGTTACTGGGTACTACTGATGGAACAATTAAACTCAACTTTGGGTAAAAATCATAATCTGTCCATGTACAAAAATGTATGACAACAGCAGGGGCGTTGGAAAAAGGGGGCCTGCACCCCCCCCAATAATGAAGAGGTTCCCTATATAAAAATATAGCAGCCCCCCCCCCAACCGAGACCCCTGCCCCCCCCCCAATAATAGTTTGCTTCCTACGCCCCTGCAACACAATCCTTTCTTATCCATATCTATCTGAGAAGATCCAGAAGTCTCATTGAACCCCTTACAGAACTACCGATCGATTACCTTCTCTCTTTTGAACATCAAGGGTTTGTGGTCGAGGTGTACACAAACTGTGAACCTGTTTGACCACTGTTTTGCTGGAGTCCTTTCTCTCCATGTACATGTAGAATGTACATGGTACCCTGGCTGACCCCAACCCAGATTGACACACGGACTCATGGAACGTCAGGCAGTATGTAACCCAAGATGTTTTGTACTCTGACAAGTCACATGAATATCCCTGTCAGTCTGCATCTACTATATACATCTAGCTTTGTCTGCAGTGGTTACACTATTTATGCCCAGTTAGTATTAGTTTAAAGACTCTTAAGCACCAATGGCAGACCTACCCAATACAAAACAGTCTGTGAAGCCCCCCCCCCCCCCCCAGCCACCTCCTCACACACTCATCCCAGTCCTCTCCCATACATATACACATGAATAAAACATGGTATTTGGCCACATTTAGGATAGCATGCCTGGTCCTCACAGTTAGCCCACTGTCTAACTAAGGTAGATCAAAAGTCCTATGGTACCAACATTACTTGACACTCGTCCAGTTGCTAGGGCGACGACCCGGCCGACCATAGAGCGGCCGACCTACGTCTAGATTCCAGAGGTGGGTCGGGGTAGGTTACAGGAGCCATGGAGGAATGACAACAATAACTCGCCATCCGCTCCTTCAGGGTCCTTTACTAAAGCAACACACTTAGTGTATAGATATGAGACACTATAGAGAGGGTTTAAAAACACTGTCATGCCTCATTACTGGCACCATAAATTGGCACTTACCTAATATTTTAAGACTTTATCCCATTAAACCTATCTAATTTCAGAGATGTCAGACCTTCAGAGGTCCGTCTATTTTCAGATGTTCAAACTTTCCCAAAAGTCAGACATCTCAGAGGCTACTTCCATCCTGTAGTCATAATATAGATAGAGGGAATTACATTAATCATAGATACCCTTACAACATGCCCTTTCTACTTCTATGGAGCATAAGGCTGAGCATAGTTCAGGCTTCAGCAGGTGAAATTAAGTATACCTTGTGCTGCCCTCTAGCCTTTTCTAGACAAACCACCTTTCAGAGATCAGAGGATCTCTGAAATCTCATTTCAGAGGACATGAATCTAAGCTGGCTTCTGATTGGCTGAAAGTCAAATGCAGTCTTTTAATTGTTTAAAAGACTGCATCCAATCTAGAGATGGGTTTAAAGGTTTTTAATGAGGGGAACAGGTTGAAATGAAGATGAGATGGGTGCTTTTAGTATAATAAATTGAGGGAAATGGGTGCTTTGCCAACACCCAAAAATTTCAGAGGTTGAGCCCATACCCAACTGACATCTCTGTCTAATGATCAATGGATGGATCTCGAGAAAAGAAGTGGATTTGCTTTTTAAATGAAGTCTCTATGTCAATTTTAAGTGGAGTTACGACCGGTCAAAGGTACCAAATCAGACCCAGAATTCTGCCATAGTTAAGAGTTTAATTTGGATCTAATTTTGTGATCAAGCAAGATGAATCCAAGGTATACTAGATCACTAAAATGATTATTTTGGGCAATTTTCTTTTCAGATAAGCAAGATATACCCTCAAGAATGTGAATAATGATACATTTTATCATAATCAAACAATGTAAAAGGAAATTTTTTATGTCATCTTTTCCCTTGAAATTTGCGCTCTGACAGAACCACAGCAGAATATCGTCTTTGACTCAGGACGTTTGAATGATCATAACTTCCATTTAAATTAACATAATAACTTCATCTAAAAAGCAAAACTACTTATTGTTATCATAGCTATCAATTTCCCACCATATAAAATACATACAATAAGGTCTTAATTGATAGGTAAGTGCCCAACATTGGGGAGGTTGGGATAAGTGTCCAGAGATAATCTTGCCAAAAAAGTTTGCAGGGTCTGTCAAACATACTGCAGCCCCTTAGAAAAAGAAAATGAAGACATTTTCTAGATCATTTTTAACCATAGAACAGGTGGGAACCATTTATTTTTAGGTGCTCAATGATCTTCTCATAATAAAATGGTTCTAAACTTTTAGTTGAACTTTGATGGGGTCAAAGGCAAAATTCCCTGCATTCAACCTTGTACAAAAAATAATCATTTTAAAGGTCTAGCCAAGCCTGTTAAAATGAGCCCTTGTTTGTAAAGATCCTCCAGTAAATAGCTTCAGAATAGGCTTGCAAAGAAAGGAGAGTTTAACACTACCCAGTTTCAGCTTTATCACAGTTTCACACCTCTCCTGCAGCAGACTCACACAGTGGAGGTATTTCAGTGCCTACCATAAAGCCTCAACTATTGTGATAACCTCAAAGCTGCTGTGGTTGAAGGAAATATTCCTATGATACTCATTGATGTAGACGACACCTTTGGTGGTGGGTTTGAGAGGGGGGGGCGTAAAAAATTCTGACCCCTCTCGAGGGGGGGCTAAAAAAATTTTGACCCCTCTTGAGGGGGGGGGGGCTAAAAAAATTTACCCTCTTTTTAGCAAAAAAAGCCCGCGCGCTACTATAGACCCCTTACACCCCCCCCTTGTCCACATTATACACATATATACGTAGACCCGTTGACAGGTTGCCCTTTGATAATAGGAAATACATAACTGGCGCTGTCAGTTCTTGCTTACATAAGTCTAGCTTGTAGCTGTCACATACTTTCCCAGTGTAAACTGTTGGGACTTCCATATCAAACCTGTTAGAAATAGCTAAAAACCTTAACAGTATTTAGTGAAACATTTCTTTTATAACAGAAAGCCCCTTCATAGAAACCCATGATGTCATTTAGGCCGGTTGGTATGTATGTCCATGTATACTACACACACTGTTCCTGTTCCAGTTTTCTGTCACGGTAGAACAGGCTGGTAAATCTGTGTTGGCCCAGATGCCTGTAGGGACTGAGAGAGGAGACCAAAAAGAACTTGTTTTAACCCTTAAACAGTCCTAAAATGCCTCAGAGTATTTTCCTTGGTCGTCATGATGCACCAATGCAGTGCTGGTGAATACTCAGTCTCACCATCACTGCATTGGCGCATCATGACGATACTTCAGGAGTGTATCAATCAGGAGAGCACAGGGGCATGATGCATAAATACACACAATATGACCTAAATAAGAGTTAACAGAGAGTGTTGTTGCCGCATACCTCCCGGGGTAATACACATACTGCTTCATTAACTGGTCTACAATTGACCATTGTCCAGCCGGCCTCCAGCCCTCATTGTTTCACTCCACACCTACTGGTTGCTGCCCAGCCGGGGACATGGCTCTAATAATATGCACGCCGACATACTATAACGGCACCCAGATCTAGCTTATATACATATGGTATGTATTTGTATAAATCATAATCTGAGTGACCTCATCATGGGCTAGATGAAGGTTGTATATCAAGGAGGCTATACTAGATCTAGTGTTCCTGGTTGTATGGCGATTCTCTGCCGTTTAAAACAATGCAATGTCAACAAAGTTTTTAGTAAGATTTCCCAGTTGTAAATACAAACTATGCAGGGAACATGAATCTTTTTTTTTCTCTAAGTTTAACTTTGTACTGGAAGCTTGTAAAGAGGATAATATCCAAAGATGTAACTGTAAAACACCTGGGTATGAATGCAACATATAGGACAAAAATTTTTTAACGTGCAATCTATTTCACCTGTACTGTAATCCCGGGATTGTAATGGGAATGAGAAGCAGGGATTACAAATGGGAAGGGAGAAGTCATAGAACAAGGTGGAGAGACCTTCATAGAATCATAACTAAAAAGCTGAGAGTCAGTACACCGTTGGCGTTTATACTATCAGCTGTAGGCTTTGGACTGTGGTCACAGGTACAGGGACAAAGAAGCCATGTGGTGGCCACGTTGCCGGGCTCCCACAGTTAAAACAAGTTTTGCTGTTTTCCTGTTTGTCTGGAGCTGCTCCCCCACCCTGCTCACACCAAGTCTGGGGTGGTGCTAGCGGTGCAGGAGGTGAGACAGAGGATCAGTTTGTTGTCTATGAGCTGATCGCCAAGTCCCACTAGATAAAAGCTGCTCATTTGTAGCCTACTGTATTTATTGACAGCGGCATGTAGGTCAAGCCGGTCAAGAGCTGCTCTCAGTGCCTGCTCCTACTGCTACAGAGCCGACTTCACCTGGTGGTGGGGGATAGGGGAACAGCTTGTGGTTGTTGTAGTTATAGGGGCCTCCTCCTTCTACCCCCCCCCCCCTTGGTGCAAGACCCGCCTCCCCTACCCCCAACTTCCTTCATGTGGCGCCGACGCCGGGGTCACGGCAAAATGAAGTTGGCCCAGGGTGCCAAATATAGAAGCTGGACGGGGCTGTGGGAGTTTGAGCAGGTCGGAGTAACTCGAGTCGGCCTCTGAGTAACTCGAAGGAGGACGGAGAAAGGGGAGAGTGGTGGTGGGGAGAGTGGGCTCCACAGCCTGTCGGACAAGGCCTGAGGAGGTAAGGTTTGCGGTGGGGGGGGGGTGTATGAAGGTGGCCGGTGGTGGGCCTGGCTGCCTCCTTCTTTCAGTCTCCCCCGTGTGAGCTGCTCACTCCCCTATAGAGCAGGCAGGTGGAGGTGTGTAGAAGCTGCTCCTGACTCGTGGTCGCTGGAAACGTCCGAGCAGCTCGTGGTGGTGGCGGCGAGCAGCTCACTTTGACCGTTGATGATGATGGAGGAGGGGCAGGCGGAGGCGGTAACGGGACTAGGGGAGGGGGTTGCTCCTCCACCCCTCTTAACCCTAACGGCCCAACGCTAGTAGCTCGCAGCCCCAGCGACCTACTTGGCCGCTACCTGCTCAGCTGAGCAACTCGACCAGGGCCGAAACCATTACTCAGCCCGCGGGAGAGGGTGCAGCGAAAAGGTCACACATGATAACTGCGGAGAAGAAAAACCTCCCCCAGAAACCGTCCACATCCCATAGATACAGTACTGTACACCCCGCAGAGAGTAGCAGATTCTTCTTAGTGAGTGGCGCCCTTTGACTGAGCTGCTCCTTGTAGGTGTGATACATGCCATGGGGCCATCTATTAGACGAGCAATTCGGCCTGAATAGTACCCAGTGATCACGTGTAGCTAGTCAGACAGAGGATGGCGTCTGGCGCTGCTAATGGTGCTCTCTGTAGTCAGTGACGACAACGTGCTGACTTATGGCAGAGGCCAGGAGGAAGAGCTAGGAGAGATAGGGGTGAGGGGGGGGGAGGGCTTTGCCATACCCACTATACCCTCATTACCTTCACCCCAGGTTCTAGCTCCCTCCTGTCCCCACTCATGTTGTACCCCAGATGAAAGTACCCAACTACAGGTTGAGTGCTTGCTAATGTAGTGTGGTCCCCCCCCCCCCCCGTGTAGACTTGCTCCAGACACAGTGTAAACCTTCTGATTTCAATTGAATTTTCTTGATATACCAAAACTAACAATCAAAATAGAGTCAGGACCTAGACTTGATCTCACCTACCATGTAAGAAGAGCGGACCCCCCCCCCCCCCCAACACCCAAGTCCCACACAAACACCCAAAAGGGATGAGCCCAGACGGCAATGTTATTATCCCAAGGGTCTGGATGTAGTACAAAGCCTGAGGGCTGTTCGCCGACACTACACGGCCCTGAATCAGCTGATTCCTGCCGCATGGGCGTGAAACCCGATAAGCCACATACTCCCCACTCTCCTAACCCTCCTCAATCCCCTCCTCCCGTCCCTACAGATCCATCCACCTCCTAGCCTGAGCCTGGGGGCCCCAGCCCAGGCGCTGTCACGACAACCTTTAAAACATCACTTGCTCTCTTTCCCCCTGGAGAGGGAAGGCAGGACTGGGGGCTCAGTAACTAGGGGCTGGGGGGATGTGAATGGCAGCCTTTGAACCTGGCCGAGGCCATGAGGAAATAGGAAGGAGGTTCCAGGTTTTATTGGGCGCTGGGCAGTGGTGAATGGCCGCAGTGTAAATTACCCATATCTGTGTTGACATTGCTGTGGGAAATGTGTGGTCGCAGTGGTCGCCTTCCCAAGTCTATATGGATCTAGCTACAGTCCGTCTAGTGTTAGCCCGACAATCACCTGGCCAAAGCTGGAGCGTCCCATCTCTGTGCTGTTCACCTTGAAGCTGTACTTGAACTTGACCCGACCGTATGTGGGTCAACATAGTACTGCTCATTGCACTCAGCAGTGGAAATATGGGTGTTGTTGAAATGGTTTGTACTGTCTCTTTGTGGTTAACTCTCGCGGTCCGGCCGATTTAATAGCGTCGTAAATACCACCATATTTTCAAAACGCCTCTCTTTATGCTCCCTACAATTATCAAATGATTACAAATACCGTTAGACATCGTCTCTGAGACTCTTTCTTGTCCCTCCCTCTATTAAATCAATGTTCGTTTGCTTCCCTTGCAGAGATCAACAAAGTACGCGTTTCCCTATTTCACCTAAACTCAAATAAGGACACATCCACACTGCCAGATGCACAAGGTCCAGTAGTCACGTCTTCAGAAAAACTCTTCGTACCAGTCAAAGAACATCCAGATGTAAGTACAAGCACTACTTTATATAAACATATATACCCCGGTACTTTTACATTGGTACATAACTAAGAGGCTTATGGGGGGTTTATAGTAAACCTAGCCAATACACCTGATACCGGAAGTGCACTGTAGGCGCGGTCAGTAACTGGGTCGTTTTGGTCATTTCGATGCTACCAAACAAAGAAATATTCAATATCTGATGCCGTTTGTAGGCTTACCTCAAACTGACTTTGGTCTGAAATTGATAAAAAAAAAACTTTCCAAACTTGCCATCAAAATCTAGTTAGCTTTTGAATCCTGGAAATGATAACTAGAGCAGAACTAGTTGCAACTAAGTAAATGCCCAAGATTATGGGTTGGACAGGGCCACAACATGAAAACTAAAACTACCGTAGTAAGAATTTGTTTAAGTAGGTGTGGTGGGACTAATAGGGTTTCTCCCGTGTGTCTTAGATGGAGGTAACAAGAACACACTGTACCTAAATCGGTGACCCTCCATGGCGGAGCCCCCTCCATTGTGGAGACACGGGACATGTGGCTACAGCATGGCTGGTAGCATGCAGGGCACGGGGTCAGTACATGGTACCCACAGCGGATACAGCCATCCCCCCCTCTATCTACCACACACACATAGACCAAGGTTCAGGCATTTAGCACCTCCAGGGATGAAAGTCTTCAGGGAATTCCCTGATTTCAGGTATTTTGAGGTTCCAGGGACCTATACATTCATATAGAAACCCAAGTTTTTGGGGCGAATATTGGACCATTTCAGGGATTTTCGTGCTCTGTGACTTTCATCCCTGCACCTCTACTAGCCACCAAGTATCAGTTAACGGCCACACGGCTTTGGTGGACCGGAAGTTGAGGTAGGGTGAGGTAGCTAAGCAATGACTGTAAATGAACATCCTTTGTTCTTCAAAGATAGCATTTCTGAGAAAATATTTGGAATTACAAGTTCATCATGTGTATTTTATATACCTATATTTACAGATGAATCATTTTATAAATAGATGAAAATAAGAATGGCATTAATTCAAAATACCGTACATAAAGTGGTGTCAGAATTAGATAAAAAGGGGAGAGACATTCTTGTTGTTATCCTAAAAGAGTGGTACAAATTTAGCTGACCTCCAAATTCACCATAGTAGTAATACATTTGGGCACAGATTATACGAATTATGACTTGGCCCGAAGGCAATTGAGAGTGCAATCTAAAGATGTGAAATGGGTAATACACGTACCACCATGATTTGTTAGACCAGAAAAAACTAGCAGTGAGATGTGATTTGGCTATAATAATAATCGCTGGGGTTCCTTGGTTTGAAAGAGAGAAGGGGGAAAAAAACTTACTTAGATAGTAGAACATAAACTTTACATCAGATACTGGAACCTGTTTGGGTTTTGGCTGAGGGGAGAGGTCGGAGGTGAGAGGACTAGTCCCCCAGGGGCTGTTAGTTCGTCAGTGCTGCTGGAGGCTACTGTAAGTCCCATTGCTGTAGTATGTACCTTACAGGTATGACCCACAAACTCCCACCTACCTTCTATATACCAGGTAACGTGCAGGTAAAACTAAGGTAACCTCTCCTTTCTGTCTACTCTATTGTATAAAGTATCTCAACTCTAATGGCGCTGTCCCAAACTATTACCTTCTCTATTGGGCTTTATACACTGCCAGAAAACGCCTTTATGGTTCTGATGAGACTAGCAAAGAAGTGATGGCACTTTTCCTGGTTTAGCAGGAATTCCTGGATTCATTCAAAGATTCATGTATTTAAATTATGTTAAATTCCTGGGACCATGTGTCCAAAAATCCAGTTTTTCTGGTTTTTGTCGGCCAGTGAGTGTGGCGTCTATGGCAAATGTAGGGCGACATTGAAGAGAATAGAAAGTAACTGACTGAGGGACTGTCGCCAATCTAGTCCTCCACTAGATACATGTACTGACAGTCATAACTAGGAGCTGAAGACAAAGGAGGTACTCCTGAGGGAGTTCCTGGAAGAGGTAATACAGTATAATGAGGTTACATAGCAGGGTTATATGAAGCCCCAGGTGGTACTGATAGGCGGCAAAACTGTGCAGATAGGGACAGATAGGGCTGTAGATAACATCCTCTGATGAGAGTAATCCTGGCTCACAGCAGTAATAACCTCAAGGAATCCAGTGTATTTTTTACAGGCAGTGATATCAGGAAGTCAAGTGTCAATCTTTACTGTGACAAAGGAAGTTCTTGACGCCCACTGAAACCATAACAATTCTAAACAAAGACACTTGTAGTCAGCCGAGTGCACCAAAAAAAGAGAAAGGACCTAAAAAAAGAAGGCAATTTAATGATGGATATGTGGCTGTGTGAAGCATATGAATGCCAATAGCTATGGCTATTAGTTAGCGTCTAGAGAAGCTGTTTTCCCTCTTTCTCCCTCCCCTCTTACAAATACCCACACCTCTCTTTACTAGAAGCCAGGTTCCTCCATGGCCAAGGTTACGTTAATTGGATCCAGCTGGGTATAAACAGTCCCATCGGCTTGTACCGTATTGGATCAAATAAACGACCGGTAGGAGGTATATGCACGTAGGGCAAGCACAGCCCAACCCTCAGTCCTATCCTTTCAAGAGGCCATAGCCGTCAGAAAGTATGCCACACCAACCCAGGTTTCGAAGTAAAATAAACCCTTTTGGGGTTCAGGGAGCCCACCTGGGAGTTGGGGAAACGAAGGCATACTGTGTTGTATATACCACGTACCGGTAATAGTCTTTATACATGGACACCCTTAGAGTGGGTTTCAACTGACGGACGCTTTGAGTTGAAATGTTGCCTAAATCATAGCAGCCAGATTGAACATACTTGCCTCAATATATATACCGTCTTTACCTTACATAATGTACAGCAGGGGATGGTTGCATATATAAGTACGCAGTATCCAATCTCTGGTTTTGAATGGCATTCTTTGTTTCCAATGTTAGATGCATTGCAGCATATATTTAGGGTTAGGGGTGAGTTTTGCAGAGCAGCTCGTGTTCAAGATGAGCTACTCAGGGGAGAGCATGCCGACTTCATGTCTATATTGGGCGGCAGGCAGGGCCAGTGTTGCCGTCTTCATGTATACCAGTCACGACAGACTGGTTCCTACAGAATTAACAGAAATGAAGTCCACATGTAGAGGGCCTGGTAGGCTGGAGCAGGGTAAGGAGATCCGATCTCCAGCCCTGGAGGAGGTTGAGGTAGCCGTGGGCACCAAAACATAAGAAGGGCCCTCTCACTCAGTAAGGACCCCCTGCTCCTGTCCATGTTTCATACCAACAGTGGCCATAGTTATAACGCTATACACCACAGACATAACATGGGAGGCTCCAGGGATGTTTTATGTTTTGTGTTAGTGTTGAAACGGGACGTGATGATACTTGATGCAAGTCAGTATCCTTACGCCTGCATTCGCTCCAATGAAACCTGAGGCAAAAGTCTTAACATAGATTGCCTAACAAAGATTTTTTGATAGAAGGGTGTCATTGGATGAATGAAAATGAAACCCCTCCGTGCAGTCGATTATAATCTCAGACAAATGCTTATCAGATCATATGTGATAAAGAGCTTCCCTCCGCCCCCTACATTCCAGGGTTAAGTTAACGCATGGTGTAGGTAGGTCATACTGTGGTGCCGTGTTGTCCCATCTAGACAAGGCAGGCACATACTAGGCCAACCCTGGATGGCCTTGCCGATACGAGATGTAACTGGAGTAGAGATGTGATGGGGCATACTCAGCCTTTGTGTGAAGAATACTCAAAATGTAAAGATACCCTATACCACATCTAATCTCAAAAGGCATGTTCGCCTGATTTTATCATCCATTCCTTATAGTAAATGCGGTGTCATTGAAGCTACGTCTTACTGTAAAAAGAAGGATTGTCATTCAGTTCTCTGTGAGTTACATCTTACAGTTCAATATGGGTTCTAAACTAAATCAGGATCTCAATATTAGAACGAAAGCCCAAGATAGCAATGCATGGCGTATCGGCAAAGATAACAGATTCCATTCCCTGAACTGCCAAGTGTCTTGTGGGAAGAGTATAATACTCTTACTTGCACACTAATAGTAGATGGCATCGTGTTACCACTCGGTAAGACTCGGCCAGATGACTGCCGGAGTAGGTAATCGTGGAGGATCTACGGCGACAAATGGCCGCCCAGTAAAGGTTACACAGCTATATCAGATAGTGTCTGGGGGAATGGGTTTGTATAATGTAGTGATGGGGCACGTTAAGCAGCTCCTAGCACCCACCTGGAGAGGGCGATTAGGCCCTGGAGGTAGGGTCATTCTCAGGCATGCAATCTTCCGTCTTTGATCAATTATTAAACATACCATGGTGCTTTATGGTGTCATGGTATAGACATATTCAGGGATGTCCTCAGCTGGGTTCTAGCGATATTTTTGGTGTATTCTAAAGATGTATTTTACCTTCATTTCTGTATGGACCTGGGACAGTCGTGGGTTGATACTTGATGTGCAGCATGTATTGAATAAAGGGATTTCCCTGGCAGAAACCACGCCTTGCAGCTCCATGCACTAACTACCCCTCTGGGTGCAAATGGGATATTTCTATGCATCATAACCCGTTGATTGGCAAGTGAGATAGGCACAAAGCTGATCTATAAGCTGTGGCCTTGTTGAGGTGTCACTTGTGGCCTTGCCCACAGACAGAGTCCATAGAGAGGGTGCAGAACACGAGGGGCTATTGATATTACACCCCTTTACAAGCACTGAGCTGCTGGGAAACCATGGAGAAACCACTTCCACACCACTCACTGACGCTGAGCCATTATTGACACCCTCGCACTCACAGCCCTAGCCCGCCTGTATCACCGGGTCTTCGAAAATAAAGTAGGTGCATTAATAATAATAGTGGGGAGGTAAAATGAATGGAAGACGAAAAAGTCGACGCAGGCTGGAAGCCATTTGATTAGTCACAACGTATCAAGTGCTCCAATGGAGTGGGAAAACGTGGGTGAGTTGTGGAGGCGCTCTTGGGGTGTGCCAGTTTGGCCGTGGTTTTACATGTATGCCACTTTTACCGTTTTCAAGGCCATATTCTTGTACTGGCTGTGGAACGGGACTGGTAATAGTGGTAGCTTCTCAGCTATGCTTGGGGCCAGAGAGTGTATAATGAATCATAAGGCATAAGGTTTAACTTTCATACTCGTGATTATAGCAGGTTCATAGCTATGATGTACTACATGGTTAATACCAATTTAGGTGGTATACTTGTAACACAGCCTGAGAATCAAAGACTGATCCTAGCTTGGATCACAGCATTTTAGGTGGGGGTAATAAAACCTGGGAATCAAACACTAGATCTTAGCTTGCACTAGGACCGTTAGATAGTTCCCATTATACCATGAGTTGACGGTTAGGTTGTGAAATGGTTGTGAAATCAGACCTTGGTTGTAAGCAGTAGACGGTGAACTAAGACTAAGAGAGGATCCCTTCCGTCACCTTACCCTACTCACTGCCAAATTGCCCAGTGACATGCTCATATTCTGCTCCTACTTGCTCATATTGCTGCTAAATGATTCACCTGAGAAGGGCTCTAAAGCTGCAAGGTGGGCTATCAATAAGCCCAACTTGCAGCAAGGAAGGCAATGGCGGCACGTGCGGCAATTGAATTTCAACGTCGGCACATTTTAAAGTGACCCTCATTTAATATTTGTCAGCAAATGGAGAAAAACGCGGTCTCCTTTATGAAAAAAAGTCCGAAGCCCTGTGGAAAACCTGAGACGGTTTGAGTTGTTTGTGGACTGTTTTAAGTGGTTTCTGAGGGTGTTTTTTGTTGGCGCGGCGCCAGTTCATGGGGCACACTGGAAGGAGTGGTCACACAAATAAGACTTTCAACTTGTGGGCCTGGTGTACTGTTACACTGGTTACTCCAGATGCTGGAGGAGGTAGCCTAGAGACTTGTTGCTGGTACCGGATGAAAGTGTATGTGCTGAACTGTATCATTGTGGGGACTATGTTGTGGCATGATGCAGTGTTTATGTTAAAAGGCTCTTTGTGTGACCAGCCTCTCCAGACCCTATGGTCAGCAACCTAGCCAACCTCATCATAATTAATTTGGTTAGGGTCCAGAGTCAGGCTGTAATCTGACCTGGTGGGGTGGTGCAGGGTGGATAGCCTGTGGCAGTGGGGACCTGGTCTTGCTAAGGTCAGAAAGCAGCCTTGAGCTATCCCACTTAAAGGTCGCCTTTTCTCCTGGGTCATAACTGTAGACAGGAGCTAGTCTAGGCAATGTGGGCGGTCATAATGTAGCCTCGGGGTATCATATGGAATGAGGAGAATGAAGGAAGGCTGGCACAAAATAGACTGGCATACTGAAATGACAGAGTCTGAGAAGGAGAGCTGGCAAATTGTGTTTCCACTGTGTCGTCCGCCAATGTAAGTCTTAGCCCAAGGTAGTAACGAGCCCCACCCCCTTAGTGTCCCCCATCCCCCTAGCCTTATGGTGAGTTATTACTATGGGCGTCCATCCAGGCCATGTAACTGGCCTGTTCCTTACCCTCCCTCCTGGAGTGATGTTGTATAATGTGCATACTTCTCCAGTGGGATGTTGATGCGGGCGCCAACAGAACTGCTAGCTGTTGAAGAACTGCCAGTCTTATCATTGGCGAAGGGGACACGACCATCTGGTAGCTTAGCAGTCTATTGATTTCTAACTGGGTTCCTTGATGTAACGTCTCCCGGTGGTAATAGAGGGAAGCTATGGGCCTGGGAAAGTGTGAACACGACATACAGGAGGGAAATAGGTGTCTATTAGGTGTGTGGGAGGTGGTGGTGTTGTTGGTTTTGTGTGTGCTTTTTTTAACACTGAAGGAGGTACCTGTAGTTGACAACTGTAACTAACTGTAGTACATCGTGCACAGATCGTGAATTTGTAAAGGAATACAGTACAGCAAATACAGAACTGTATTTGTGCTTGGTGGTAAATGGATACTGTGTCCATAGGCGCAGGTGGGTAGAGCTATGTCCTATGTAGACTGAAAGGGATGAGCTGCTCGTGAACATGACCTGCTGGTGTAGGCTGACGACAGGGTATGTGAGCAGCTCATCTAAATACCACCAAATCCTCCTCAACCTCTCACGGGCCAACATAAACTCACTTAGGGGCTTCCACTAATTACATTGCGTACAACGGACAGGCCAGACTAATGGCGAAGAATGAAGGTTACGTGTACAAATTAAAGTAACCCACGCTAAATTACAAACATGGGGCCTAGGGCTTTTTACATCATAAACAAGGGATAATTTTGTTTCAGTAATGATAAATTATATGAAAATTAGATATTAAAGGTGAGACCTACCATTTAAAGCTCACCTGAAGCCTGTCATACCACATGGAAGGTAGTTGCAAAATACCATATATACAAGTTAAAGCTTCCATAGTGTGGCGTACTGTATAAAGGTAGCTAAGGTTAATGTAATATGCTACATTTTGTAAGCATGGAGAGGTGAGGTTACGCCATCTACTATAAAACAGACCTATGTCGCCCCTAGACGTACCTAGGTCGCCCCTAGACGTGCCTTTTTACATCTATAGGGTAGACTCTACCTACGGTCGTGCCTTTAGCCTCCTTTATACATCACACATCAGAGCAGCTCACTTACCACCGACAGGCGGCCTTAACACGGGATCATACCCCACCGACAGGCGGCCTTAACACGGGATCATACCTCATGGAGGCACCCATACCCCCTCCCACAGGTCCACCATCCCTCTGTACTACTCACACCGGCCCCAGGACCCTGTCCCTCAGGATGGTAAAAGTAGTATAGGGAGTAAGGGGAGGCTACTGACCCTGGGTCGGCTATTGAGTCGCTCATTGCGCAGTATCGAGCAGTTCGTTCTGTGAGCCCCCCGTCCACTCACCAGACCCACTTTGATGTCACTATTCACTGGAGGTCCGCGTGAGCAGAAAAGGGAAAAGCTTGGTAGGGAGGATATGCTGGTGACACATGGACATGTATTCATCTTTGATATATATATATATATATATATATATATATATATATATATATATATGTATATATATATATATATATATGTATATATATATATATGTATATATATATATATATATATATATATATATATATGTATATATATATATATATATATATATATATATATATATATATATATATATGTATATATATATATATATATATATGTATATATATATGTATATATATATATATATATATAATATATAATTAATTTATATAGAGTGAGAGAAAGAGTTCATTTTCCGCATAGAGACCCCATTATGCTAAGGAGTGGAGTTAATTCTACGTTCTTGCAGTAGGTGATTGGAACACTGTCTCCCACCTTATAAGTTGTCAAGATAAGAGCTTTGGGGGTGGGGGTGGTTGTCATCTGAGCTGACACAATAGGTAGAATTAGCAGACTCGATGGTGACGCAACCTTCCACTACTAGAGTCCACACATCATAATGGACTAGATTCTAAAAATCGGTGTTAATTGAAAATACCACGTATGGAAGTTCGAAGTGCAGCAGCGAAATTCCACGGTGCATAGCAACATCAGTCAATATTATATATCACAGACCTACCGTTATTCATGCGATAATAGTGATATACTTTAAGAAAACAACTGCACAAAAGAATACTCTTTTCTGAAATGACTGTGCACAATTTTTGGAATATGAAATATAATATAAATTTGTAATGCCCAATCCCCATTTACTTCCCAACCTATTTCACCATATTGCAAATAGTTAAGATTCAATTAGGGCCATCTGAATATATCCTAAATAAAAATGAAATAGTAGATATGAATAAAATCTTAAAGAGTACCAATACTCATCCATTCGGAGATCTTGGAATCTCCAGCTTCACTTTGTACCACCGGCACACCACAGGCCCAGAGTTCCGCAATGTCCATATTCATTATGACAAACACTGATGACGTCTCATTCATTGTCTGACCACCTGCTCTGTTCCTCTACTTGCAGTTTAACTTTGTCGGTCGGATATTAGGGCCTCGGGGGATGACAGCCAAACAGTTAGAACAAGACACAGGATGCAAAATCATGGTACGAGGAAAAGGATCCATGAGAGACAAGAAAAAGGTAAGTTCAACTTTTTAAATTTTTACTTTTCTGGGATGGTAGGTCTAGATGCCATGTCTTAAGGATCTCAAGGTGTTCTAGCCTTCTTTGTGTACAGTTGGTGGTCAGTCGGGAGTAGTTTTGAGAAGATCAGAGATAAGAGATAAGATAAGGGTCCAATTGAGGCCTTCTACTCCTGGCCCCTGGTTTACAAATCTCTCTTGTTTTTCTTAAAGAGGTAATTTCTATTACTAAATAGGCTAATTTTTTTCTATATTTCATCAAGTCATTTCCTGATTTGTTTTAGAATTTCTGTAAATTTATCTTATGACTTATCAATGGTTTTGTGACTTTGGGTAATAGAAAATGGGAGAATTTTCTCAGAGGTTTAGAGCCCCACTGCCTCTGCCCACATCACCCTCCCGGCTGGGGAGGTTTCAGATACGACTGACCTAGGCCTGTGTAGGACCTGGAGTGGGAGGGTCTTCATCACTACATTAAGGTAACTTTGCAAGGGTGAATTGGGTATTCTGTCTTTTGAGATAAGGGTGTTTATGAAATGAGTGGGCGTTCTGTCTTTTAAGATGAGGATGCTTATGGAATCAGAATTAAAGAGTTCTGGGGGTCGGTACAGGAGGCGGGGTAACCTTGTACCGGGGTAGGTACGTATACATACATGAAAAGTCCCTTGAGGTGACCACCTGGGGGAGAGGTTAACCTACCCAAAGGGTGTCTAGGTCAGACACCACAACACCATGAAGGTCGAGGGGTCTATATACAAAGGTAGTGCCCTGAATTTTTTTTTTTGAGACGATGGTAGAAAGTCCTTAGTGCTGCAAAACCCACATTGAGTTGTAATCCGAGCCAGTGACTTTTAACAAGTCCTCCCAAACTCAACATTGGCTCTGGTGTTTAAAATAACAGACCCCCACTGGCACTCACGGCCCTAGGATTGTTGTGGGAATGGAAGAAAAGACTTCGAAGATATCAGTTAAACACGTCTCCTTAGGAGATGTTCTATTATCGGCAGAGACCTCCTTATTTCTTTGAGAATTATGAATAAGGAGGTGAAAAAGGAGTATTATGGTTGTAATGATATATGCTGGGACAGATTTCCCCAGGTAGGCCGCTCAGTAAGAGGGTGAACAAGAATGGCTCTGTCTCACAACACTTGACTCAGGGCTACCTGCGGTGTGATGGATTTAATTTAAACTACACACATAGAATGTGACCTCAAAATACACTGGTCCCTTCTAGTTTGAACAAAAAGGGACCAGTATATTTGGAAAGATGTATGCCCCGATGTGAAGTTATTCAACTTTTTATGCATATCTAGACATGTTCAAATGTACTGAAGTCTATTGGATAGAATAAAGTATCTTTGTATTATGTAAGCAAGCCGCATCCCATCATGCTGGTCTTTGCAATACACCTGTTTCCACAATACAATGCACTTGTTTTGGTAAAACACTTGAGACAGTGCCCCCTCAGGGTCATGCCTGAGACTTGTGAGGCAAAGTTCACACGTTGACATGTCACCTGCTACGTTGTAGCCCTCAGATCTCAGGCTGTAGCAGTCTTTACGTTTTGACATTGGCTCAGGCTGGCCTCACGGCTGGGGCTGATCGTCTTACGGCGGCCGGCCGCCTGATACATGGGCGGGATCAGTTACTGAGACGGTCACGCTCCAACAGGAGCCCAATGGCCGTCACTACTGCCTGGTAGAATGGGAGCAGTTTGTACACCTCACCGCACCTGGAGGGTTAGGGTGTGGAGATGGCAGGAGGAAAGTTTTTCTTTCCTCTGCAAAAAGAAACCCACAAAAAAAAAAACAACATGTGTTGCCGAAAAATTGGTAGCCTTCCATTCGCTCAGGATAAAAGATCTTCTGTCTTTATAGTTCGGTGGCTGAGGTTAGTGAGTGGATTGGAGCTAAGGCCGTTTTATCCTAATAACTTGGATTATGGATCCGGCGACGAGAATTTTGCAATTTGGCAAAATTTCTTTGCTGATTTCCGAAGGGAATCTTTAACTTTTTTACCCCCCAAAAAAGCTGAGTTGAAGAAAAAGGTATGTAGTAATCATATTCCGATGTTTTATGCCCCAGAAAGTGGTTTTCCATGCCACTTTTTTTTTTTGCCTCCCGGTGATGGGAAAATGTGCTAGGCAGATAGGGGGGCTGGTGACTTTTTTTTTTACACCGCTGCCCGACCTGCCAGTTAGGTGAAAAAAAAATTCACAATCACCATTACATGGCCTAATGGTGAGCAGTGGGGCATAAGGAGTGGGTGGGTTTGTAGTATAGAGTTAGGGGGTCTGGTGCAGGCACACCTCTGTGTAACACCATCATCAGTGCACTCTGTATACAAACAGTCGGTACTCTATCCTTACACCTGCTTAGACACATCACAACCTCCCCTGGTGTCCCACTAAATGTATGGAGAAAACTGACATATTCCCCCATACCAGTGTATGTAGGCATAGGAGTGGGGTGTGAGAAAATGTAGCCACATCCATGGCTAAGCACCCTACACAAGTTGCTGAACACAGCAGTGGATGTGTTGGATAGGACTGGGGACTGATTCACGAGACAGAAGTGAGCAGCTGAGAGAGCAGCTCATCATGATGGAGTCACTCAACAAGGCCACTACCGGGAGCCATTGCTATTGCCGCTGGTTAGTGCATAGCATGGTCCCACTGTGGACTGTCATAGCTCATGGTGTATGAACCTGGGGTGTGTAGCGCCTGTAGCATCTGTCATAAGTGTCTGATGCATCCCCCCCCCCCCCCACAGGTCCAGCATCCCTCCATGCATTGTACATCTACTAAGGGTGTACATAAGAGATTGTGCTACGTTCACAGACGGTGGCAGCATATGGGGAATGGGACCAGGGGGTGTCTAACCAGCCTGCAGCCTTGCCATTATTCCCTGTAGCTGCGACGCCGACTGCGCCCGGCCAGTCTTCTTCTTCACCATGTCCAAATAAATTGAGTCAGCGACAACTCAGCGCAAATGCCCGCCGGTGGATGAGGGGGTGGGGGGGGGGGAGAATTGAATAGGAGAGCCGACATTGTAGACATCTTCCTTATTCTTATCTGTATCCCCCGCGCACTAGTGCCCATGTCTCCTAGGACGCGTTCAGCTCACCACCCTCCTTATGGGGGAAAGAGGGTGTTGAAGAGGGGGGTGGTAGTTTAATCTGCTTCCTGTTCTTTTCCCTGGTTGTCCTGTTAGGAAGGGGTGCTAACAAAAAGAGCCGTCCACAAGATTGTATACAACATGGGCGGGGAGGTGGGGGTGCTGGTATGGAAGGAACCTAGCCATATGTGCTATTTCCAGTTATACATGGCATGTAGTTATTACAATGACCTTGCATTTGTTTAGAAGGAAACACAGGAAGACAATAGACCTATGGGTAGGATAGCAAAGACAATGCGCTTTAATGTTAGGTTATTCGAACATTTCTATGTACCCGGATAGGGAAGGGCCATATACATATATATACACACACACATTGTCGGCCTATATATACAGTAGCTTGTCCATTGATAGACTACACAATGTTAAAAGACAGCTATTCTTTAGACAAGGACGCTCCGAGACTATGCCAGTTTTCTTAGAGAAGACTGTGGCGGTCGTATTGACATTATCCACAACTCTGTTCTATGTCGATTACCCGTGTGCTAAAAAAAGCAACTGGGACAACTCCTATTGATATACGGATGAATGGTCCTTGTCCCCAAGAACATGCTCTTGCAGTACTTAAACAGATATAATAAGGGCTTTAACATTATGAAAATGCACACCATATTGATAGAGTCACACTCCCAGCATGGGACGGGCTTCCCTAGCCCACTTAAAAGGGTCTATATCTCCTCTTTCCTATCCCCTCAGGATGTGTGTGGTGCACATATGCGCGGGCACTGACACATTCCTCTGTTAAATTATCAACCTGTGAAGCACGGGATAGCCACTTAGTGCCGCTAAAGTGCTGTAAAACACAAATCAATCATCATCAATCCCAGCATGGGAATTTCTCGACTGCAATTAAAGATTTACTTTTTCTTTTACATTACAGGGTATGATCATATAAAATAAACCTTAATCTAGATAGCTATTGCTCTAAGTGACCTCGATGGTCACTCTCACAGCCTGGCTATTCTCGATCCAGGTTGACAACTGAACAGGCAGTGGTCACGGTTGGTGGCACCCTTATAGGATGGAAGATGACGCTTAAACCGGGGGATGATTGTCACTGTTGGGGGCCAATTCACCTGTCAGGTAACCCTAGAGGATGGGGTGTAGGTGCGAGGGAGGCATTAAGAGATGTCCTTTACCGGAACACTGGGGCGGAAAGGTGGGGTTAGAGGTACTAGAGTAGTCTACGATGATGGTAAATGTGAAATTGTTTTGTGGGGGTGGGTGGGGTGGTTACGTCACTGAGACGTAATGTCAACAGTGACAAGAATGCGGAGGGGGGGGGGGTAAGCGTCACCTATTAGCGTCACCTGTGCAGTAGCGCACATTATAGGAATGCCGTGAAGGATAGGTGTGTGTGTGTTTTAGGGGGGGGGGGTCTGGGGACTTGTTCCACGTCGCCTCCTGGGGAATCCGATCCCATCGTCTGGTATTGATTGTGCTATCTTTAAAACTTGAATTGATATAGCACAGATATTAATTAAGTGCAAGGGAAGGGCTAATAATGAATATGTGCTCTCCAGTACCAGCACTTGTAGATTGTTATAAATACGGCACTCCTCAATACCTATGGGAGAGAAGGGGGTATGATGGCGTCCATAATACTACATCCCTCCCACGCCGCTTCTCATACCATTGCTCATTACTCCGCTATTGACGTGCTAACTATAGCCCACACCAATAGATGGGTTTAGGTGTGCTATTGTCAGTCAGTAATCATCCTGTGTGCCCCTTATCTGTCCTCCATACCAAGCTGTGTAGCTTCTCTTTGACCACTCAGGGTTTACATTCCCACATCGGGGGTAGGTTGGGGGGTGGGGGGGGGAGGAGGAGGATGTGGTTTCATTCCTCAGCAGATTAACCCACCTTCCCACCACCCCATCAAAGAGCTACATTGGGCAGGTGAGAATGGCCAGGATTCAGATGGGGATGTGAGTGGTAGAGCAGGATTACATGTGCATTAACCTAAATATTTAAGGAGCACGTGATGCCTCAGAATTCAAGTTAGGTTAAAATTACACCCTTAAGTTAAGGGCGGATGATGTGTCAGACTTCAAGGCCCCTGATCGTCATGATGCAGCAATGCCGAGCTGGCGAGATCCCCAGCTCTACATTGAAGCATCCACCCGATCCTTTGTGAGTGTTTCAACCATATAGGATCGGCGGGATGCATCAATACATTATGTGTCATTCATAGGGTTAATTACCCTGGATAGTGTGAAGTAGGTATCCCCTGGAGGAGTGGATGGTGAGTAGGTGGGGGGGGGGTGTGGATGGGGTGTTGGAGGTGTCAATAATAAGTGTAGGGTGAGACTAGAACCTTTAGTTATCCAAACATCAACAACAGCACCACTCAACAGGGTTTATCTTTGCACACCTCCAGTGGACCCTGGAGGAGGTTTGTAGTAAGCTGTAGGAGTAGGAGTGTCCAGGTATATGGAGCTATGTGAGTAAACAGGTGAGAGGTACACAGACCTACCTTTACCTGAAATAACCCACCCTGGAGACGGGGTTGGGGTTAAGGGTGAGTAAAGGTATAAGGCTTTTGGGGGAGGGGTCGGGGCTGAGGGGTCAGATGAAGGCAATTGTCGGTGACATTGTTACAACCCACAATAGGTCACCAAAGCCCCACTTATAGTCGGCTCCCATTGTGCCGCAGGACCGTGACAATGACGTTATGTCATCGCTCTTGTTGCCATGTCAACCAAACCTACGGCATAACCTGCCAATTGTTCCCCTGCTGGAGACGGCGTGGATTCCTGAGGACGCGTCCAAATGAGCGAGGTTGTTGTAGTAGTTTGTAATGGTAAATATAGGATTGTGGGAGGGGCAGGGAGGGGGGTAGCTTTACAGTAGTGGGGGTGCTTACATTGAAGATGTCCCCAGACAATGAAATCAGTATTGACACGGAGGATTAAAAACCAATAAAGCCTATTGTTGTAACATAAGGGGATGTGGATATGTAGGGACATCCTATATAACAGTGGAGGATGGGATGCTTGGGGGAGAGTGGGGGGGGGGTGTTCACAATGCTATTAGTATAGGAGATTGGATTTACAGATGAGTGCGTAATGCCCCTACGTGTAATGTAAATAAATCTCATGCCTGTTGTCCGTATCAGTTAGTGGTATTGTATAGTGACTTTGCCACTGTTTAGCCAGGGAAAGGGTGTTTGTATTTCTGCCAATTAGAGATGAAAGTGTCATAATTTCCTATTCATGACAGTGAGACACGTACGAACAGTATTAATCCATGATAATGCTGGCGACTTATGTATTAAAAGCAGACATTAGAGGCACCTGATCATTCAGCTAGAAATTGGCAAGGTATTTGACTTGTAAATCAAATCCGACATCCTTCGAGCACTACATTTTGCAGACTGTACGATTTATCCACAAATTCTATTGTGAAGTTACAAAACAGTTACTGACCTAGAGGAATATACGTTTATTCCTACTTGTGGGTTCTCTCCTACATTGAAACAGGCATAAAGCAGTGAACACTATCAGAAAAAAATAAAACAACAAAAACTATACAATCAGTTCCAAGGGACCCTTGCGCTACAGGAGGACATCCTACACGGTCTTCAATTTATAGCTGAAGGTTTCTGTTAGATCAGGGTTCTAGAGATGACAGGGACATGCAAAGCTAAAAGCAAGCATTCCAGAGAACACAGCCGGGCTATATCAGTTGGTGGTCAGTCGGGAGTAGTTTTGAGAAGATTGGAGATAAGAGATAAGATAAGGCCCCAATTGAGGCCTTCTACTCCTGGCCCCTGGTTTACAAATCTCTCTGTTTTTCTTAAAGGGGTAATTTCTATTACCAAATAGGCTGATTTTTTTTTTCTATATTTCATCAAGTCATTTCCTGATTTGTTTTAGATTTTCTGTAAATTTTTCTTATAACTTATCAATGATTTTGTGACTTTGGTAATAGAAAATGGGAGAAAATTTTCTCAGAGGTTTAGAGCCCCACTGCCTCTGCCCACATCACCCTCCCGGCTGGGGAGGTTTCAGATACGACTGACCTAGGCCTGATATGGGATTCTCATTACGTCCTCTTCTAGGGGTACTAGCACAGAAGGCACATATGGAGAAATAACCATTCAGATGCCCTTATTTTGCTCGCTACATTATTAGGCATAGTGTGAATTGGACAGTCATGTTGGTCCTGTATGGGTGAATTAAATTGTGGACATTGACTCTACCGCCATTATATTACAAAATTACAAACACAATTAAGCTCTTTGGTCAGACGTTAATCATTAAAGCGCGACATGATGCCTCCCCCAACATCATATTCCTGGGTCGACGTGATGCACCAATGCAGTGCCGCAAGATCACTCGCCAGCATCGGTGCAGATTGGGAGTCTATCAGACCCACAGGGTCGCCATGATGCATGCAGCGCTGGCGAGTAGCTCACAAGTAACTCACAGGGTTTGCATTCATGTATCAGCAAGACTACATCTAATATGCAGCCCTTAAAGGGTTAACTGTAGCTGCGGGCCGGGAGCCTTGAGGGAGTCTCCTGGTGGTGATGGTTCATACAGTGTCTATGTGGTGTTTGATGTGAGGTGGCGGCAGGTGGGCCGGCCTCTGTGATCCCTCCCGCCCCCCCCCCCCCGGTACTGTACTGTACTGTACTGTCGGCGTGATGACGGGAGGGACAGGTGCACGGCGGTACGTCACCACCATCTACCGTTATCTACAACTTACTATAAGGAGGGGGTAAAGTACTTATGTACATGTACCTTGTATGCGTCCCCACGCCGCGTCCTACACTACAGGCCAACCAGCTTGTGTAGTCTGTGGTGTGAGGGGTTTGGATGGCGTCATCACCAGTAGTGGCGTCATCACCAGTAGTGGTGTGCCGGTATTTTGATGGTGATGGATCATCTGTCTGCATAACGTGTGTCATCTGTATCTGTATTACTGGGCCAGATAAGACTTGACATACTGAAGGGGTCTACGGGGACCAAAAACTGAACGCACTCAAAAGTATCCTCCTTTTGCCCTGAGCTACTCCTTACTGCTCACTAGACATGAGCAGCTCAGCGTAAATGTTGATTATGTTTTCAACACTGAGTGTGTTTTCAGACAAATAGCCGTGTATTCAGATTAGCAGAGTAGTGTCTCATAGTATCCACACACTAATAGTATACAGTGCATTGACTGTATCAGCATGTATCTACACATTAGTAGTATACAGTGCATTGACTGTATCAGCATGTATCTACACATTAGTAGTATACAGTGCATTGACTGTATCAGCATGTATCTACCCATTAGTAGTATACAGTGCATTGACTGTATCAGCATGTATACACATTAGTAGTATACAGTGCATTGACTGTATCAGCATGTCCTTTCTACACCTGGAAGGCCTGCTACTCTTCTCACACCAACAACCTTCCTACCATCCCCCTACCTTACCGTCGGCACCTCTCCATACCACGACATATTAGGTTTTATTTGGGGCGAGTTAAGGAAGTGGAAATGGGAAGATCTATGCTGGCTTAGCGTGTGGCCGGAGTGGTGGGTGTAGGGTGCAGGTTAGGATGTCCCTCTAGTAAGGGGACTGGTGATTGGGTTTGGATGCCGTGCCCTACACCTTCTGGAGGAGGAGGAGTGGTGCCTGATTCCTGCCTGTAGTATAACACGGCTTGCCAAGCAGCACCCTCCCTCCCCCTCCAGCTGATGACTGCCCCGCACGCCACCGGCTCGTCACCCACCCACCCACCTACCTACCAACCAGGAGGGAGCAGCTCATGGGGAGGGAGGCGCTCCAGGCGAGTCGCTGACTGCGGTAGGTAGTGCTCCTGTATGAAGTATCTCCTCCTGTACCCCCCCCCCACTTACCTCTACTCTGTACATACAGGTAGATAGAGCTGTAGGGGCATGGTTAGCTCCCGGGGAGTGGCTGTGTATGGGGTGACGTAAGGTACATGAGCAGCTCAGGTGGGCTGTCTGTTAGCTCATCTCAGGTAGGCTCACTTCAGCTGTCCACCTTGGTGCGGTCCTTAGGGACTGTTCTGGAAGCCGTGTTCCCTAGGGCTGCATCTTCTCTGAATGTGATATAATTGTCACATATAACGAGGTAATTCACCCTGAAATGAGTTTTTCAATGCATGTGCAGTATTAACTTATCGAAGACATTTTACATAGTATTAAAGAGGTGCGAATCCACAATCGTAAGCCATTTAGGAATCTTTCTAAGCTTATATATAGAACATTATAGTGTCTGTCCTGATACACATCAATAGTGATCCACATTAAAGGACTAATGGCGTAGGCCTGTCAACTTGTTCCATTTAGTACAATCAGTACATGGTAGTACATAGGAGTGTGGCAGTGCCAGGCTGCTTGTGCCGTGTTGAACTGGCGGTGTTGGCATGCCGCTATTAGTAGTATAACACAAGTGGGCAACAATTAGTGCTGGCCGCCGGCCCACTCAACCCGCACCATTTACACTTAATTGGGATGCTTGTTGGCGCAGAGGCACAACAAGGAATTAAAATGAATAATGAAAAAGGCTCCCAGTGAGTGAACTAAGTGAGCAGCTTGCCATCCTGTGGCAGGCGGAAGTGGTCGGGAGCAGCTCGTGGTGTGGATGTTTGAGGCAGTGGGTGGGTGGATGGAGTCGGTGACCGCAGTAGACATACCTGGTGGAGGCCGGGTGAGGTGAACTGCTCCCTCACCCACCACCTCTACACCTGACACGCTGCTGCCCCTGTGAACAAAGAGCTGCTCATGGGCCTAACGAGCAGCTATGAACGGATTAGACCAGAACAAGAAAACTGCCAGCAAGATAATCACAGGACACCAGAAACGCCATAGGCACGGAACTACCCAAAAACTAGACGCTAGGTTAGCATTCTCCCAGCCCCCGTCCGCTCCTCGAGTCCCTACAAGGCTGTCGTGGGCCCGCAGCTGATGTCTGAATTGTTATGTTTTAAATCAATCAGTGCCAAAGCTATGAATGGAGACGCGGGTTTTTGTGAGCAGCATTGACTTAATGGTTGCAGCAATTTTGCAGTTTAAACACTTCATGGGCCGCGGTACTCGTTCGTGCTCCTTTATCGCCATGGTGCACCAGTGTGGTGCTGACAAAGAGTCTACTGGCCAGCACGCATTGGGGCATCTCCTTAGAGAATGTATCATCGCTGTAGGTTCGACATGATGCAAGGATGCAGATGAAAGGACTTTCTCATTACTAATTTGGACTCCATTCAACAACTTAAGGCCCTGATATATTGTAGCACTTTGTGGGCCATAAAGGTTGGCGTTAAGCAGTTGGTGTGTCGGCGGTTGTTGTTGTGGCTGTGGCCACTACCTGTGCTGCAGGAGGGGAGGAGGAGGAGGAGGCTATTAGGGAGGCGGTAAGTGGCGGCTGAGTCGGTGTGAACCAAGGTGTGAGCTGCTCTTGTATGGGTAAACGGTATCTATGGGAGCCGCTCCACCCGGTCTTTACCCACAGTGAGCTGCTCCACCCGCTCGTTACCCACTGAGCTGCTCACACAGACGGGGCCCGAGCCCCTCACTTAGCCTCCAAACACCACCAAATGGCACTTGGTGCTAGTTACGCCTCACTGAGCGCCAATCAGCGGCTTTACCTGGCCGCTAACGGCACATGAAAGGGTGGCCATGGCGGCACAGAACCCCTCTGTACCGCAGCCATTGTAGGGGCGCGCCCCGCCCCCACGGCCACCGCGCGTAAAAAAAACGCATCACGCCTGGCCGACTCAGCGCTGCGACAAACGGCGGCGACACGCTTCACTGAGTGCGTCCAAAGCCGTGTAAAGGGGTATTGGTGATGGGGGGGGGGGTGGTGTTCAGGTGTGTGTATGTAGGGTATGAACCAAACATTGCACCAGGATAGGTATTATTTCTCCCCCATGGGTGCAGGGCGTATGTGGTCGTATGAGGGTGTAATATGTGGGGGGGGGGGGGGGGGTTGGCTATTGCCGTAGGCAGTCTTCTTGGTTTGGTGATACTGAATAAAAATAGGCCCCCAATACACAGGATCCGGCTTTTTTTTAAGAAGACAAAAGCAGTAAAAAGAAAACTTCGATTTGGTTTGCCAGTGGTTAGGTTGGAAATGAATGAATCCTTGGCAATGGGCCTCTACATGCACTGGGGGATTCCATATGCTGGAAGCTAGTTAGTCTAGCACAAGGTAGGAGTTATCTAGTCTAGCCTAGGTGATCCAAGCCTTTTATCCCCAGGTTTCACAGGCATAGAGGCGTGTTAGTCTGAATGGTGCAACTAAAGATCATAGAAGAGGTGTATGGCAATGGTTCGTTCACCTAGCAAATAGAAGCACCCTTATCACTATTAAAAGTTAACTAGGGAGGGAGGGGAGGGAAGAATGATACCGATATCAGTGTTTAAAAAAATAGTTAGAAAAAATTGCAAGTTCTATATTTCTTTTTCTAAGTTACTAATATACCTCTTGTTTTCTCTATATTCCAGGAGGAGATGAACAGGGGTAAACCTAACTGGGAGCACCTTAACGAAGAGCTACACGTGCTCATCACGGTGGAGGACACACGTAACAGAGCAGAGATGAAGATGAAGCGTGCCGTAGATGAAGTAAAGAGGTTATTAGTACCAGCTGTAAGTATTATAATGCCTATTTGTTTTTCTGCTCTTATAATGACACTAAATATCATAACGTATTTAATGATGCTCACTACTAGTAACAGTAACATGGTCATCAGACTACAGGCATGCAAGTCTTAATAAAATTTGGTGAGAAAAAAATCGAAACGCCCAATGAAAACAAAAAAGGGGGGAAAATAACACATGATTTTGATATATAAAAAAAACTTTAAAGTACAATCAATATGTAATTGCCATTTCCTATGCCAAGACCGTACTATTAAGAGGTATGACTGGCTGAAATATTTCTTAAAGATCATTCTAATTTTCTTTGGCAAAGACTTGCAATCCTGCTGCAGTTACTACTCCCTCTCGTAGCTGTTTGGGAGCCTGTACCTAAAACACAGTACCAATCTCACCTATCTAAGAGTATATCATAATTCTAGATTTGACAATTCATCAGTCATAACGTAACATTGTCTGAATACTTGCTGCTATTTATCTTTAATGATAATGATTAATTGCTAAACTTGCAATCTGTTATACACCTGAATGCCTCATTAACTGGAGTACGTCTATGCTTGTTCGTTGTTATTATTGTTTAATTATAACTTTAACCTGCTAATGGCCACCACTATTGGTGACCATGAAGATTCACAGGGCACTTAATTGTGCTCCTTATAAACAGCTTAGGCCACACCAAAAAAATAAGTTGGTCTACGGATTTCCCTCTCCATATTTTCGGAAATGCAATTTTTTTTTCTTTGAAAAAAATCTCATCTACGGATTTTGCTCGATTCACTTTCTACAAGTTTTCTCTTTGTAATGTTCAGCAAGGATTCCATTGGACGCAAAAAAAATTCTTTTGAAAAAAAATATAAAAAATTTGCGCGCTCGCACCATTTTTCCAAAACAAAAATCCGTAGACCAACTTATTTTTTTTGGGTGTGGCCTTAGGAATAGAGCTGATCCTATGGTGTCCATTTATGGGGCCATCTCCAGTACAAGATTCTCTCCCCCTGCTTTGATGGACATGCTTAAGCTTAAGGCACATTCTCGGAACCACCACAAGGCTCTTGGAAATATTCACAATATTATGTAGAATAGGAACCAAGTCTATTCAACAAAGTATTGTGCATCTCCCCAAACAAAATGATGGTTTGGGAAGTTTGTCGCTGAGACATTCCTTGGTACAAAAGCATATATATGGGTGAAATATGACAGGGTGTCTACCGCGACAGGGGTGAGGCATACCACACCCATCCCATCCATCACCATGGTCGGTCATTCCCACCACCATTCTACAAGAACCCCTTCCATATGTTTAGCTGTAGTATGTGAAATGGCTGTTTTCTTCTTTAGTTCTTAGGAAGGAATCGGGAGGATAAAATAAGGTTTTAAACACAAATCCCAAACTTTATCCCCATAGAAAAACTGGCACAAAGGCTGTCTGGTCGGTAACGTAACACAGAGCCGCTGTCCCCATAGACTGACGTCCAAAGTTTGTCTAGGGTAGAGTTACAGCATATGGTGGCTAGATAAGGGCTCACTATTAATCACATTAGTTTTTCCACCCTTCCTTAGGGCTATTGGATCCAGATTGGTGTGGCGTGGTATTGTCCTGGTAGGGGCCTGCACTCTGTGTGGGGGTGATCATATGGTGCTGATTAATATAGCAGCCTGTCCTCTGATCTTAACCCTTTGAGGGTTGCATCGATTTTAATCCTTGGATGATGGATGATGATTCTTGAATTGGCATACATGTATGTTTGTTGTCATAACGTGCCGTGAGTTGACTCCCCAGCACTGTTGGTGCAGTTATCCGACCCTTGTAGAGTGAACCATCATTCATGTAGGTCATACATGATGTATGCATGCAGCACTCACCAGGGCTGCATTCATGTGGGTCATACATGATGTATGAATGCAGCACTCACCAGGGCTGCATTCATGTAGGTCATACATGATGTATGAATGCAGCACTCACCAGGGCTGCATTCATGTGGGTCATACATGATGTATGCATGCAGCACTCACCAGGGCTGCATTCATGTATCATATCGATCAACGACTTTGTGCAATAAATCATTGTGCAGCCCTCTCAGAGTCAATACGTCCCCTCTCACTCACCACCCCTCTGACACACACACGTACATACACATACAAGCCGTGAGAACTGAGTCAAGGGGCGGACCCCACAGTAAAGGCCCAGCTATAATAACCACCAGCTGACGGGGCAGAACAACTGTGGTACCAGTCTCCTCCGTGTAATGAGTTTTGGTAAGACAGGCCCATACTCTGTCTTCTACAATTTGGTACAATCTGATGCCCATTTCTGTACTACACCTACTGGTATGTGCATATACCCGATAACATGGGCTAAATCAGCTGGTTATTGTGCGTCAGGATGTTGCTATTACTACTGTTGGTTCTTACACGGAGGGGTGCCACACACAGTCACAGTCAATAAAACATAATAATACTGACGGTGGAAGAAATACCCAACACGTGTACCTTCTTTTTACCACTTCACTTTACACCAGCTCGCTGTATCACCCTCCCTAGACCTGCAGGTAGCGCCATGAGCAGCTCAGACTGGGGTTGGTTGGTGTTGAGTAGCTCAGGCTGACTTGGCACACACTGTGAGCTACTCACCTGTCAGTCTACAGGCACGTTGAGATATAGACATGTGCCCGGTAATAGAAATGTTCATGGCACTTCTGGGTTAACCTTCTGTCATATCTAGGGTAACCCTCAAACATCTTTGAGGCCATTGTAGAACACACGCGGGGATTTTGCCCCAGATTTAGATAAAACTGAATTGGTGGTTTAACTCTGAATTTGTCATACGGTACTGGTAGTTAACTCGAAAAGTGATTTATAAGGAGACACTCTGGGGCCCTGCACTTTCAGTCATTTTGGTGGTGCAAATAAGTATAAAAAAAGATAGAAATTTTATATATAAGAGGGAAAATTACTTAATGAATTTGTAGTGCCATTAAAGGAGGAGATGTTGGGGTCTTGCAGGAGATGGTATTTCATTACCAAGTTTTGTAAATTTTGAGAAATTGTTAATATTGTACAGTCTCAGTAGGTTGGCAGCCATAAGACACTTTTTGCCTCCCATGGTGAAGGTATATGATGTTGATCCATGTATCAACTTTCCCGCCTTTTTTGGCAATGTGGTGCGAATAGCACAGTTTTGCGGGTGTTATGCAAATAGTGGCTTGGTGGTGCAAATAACCTGGGTGAGGGAGTGCTTGACTCCATGGCGTCCCCTCCAAAGGATGGTGTGACAGTCAAAGGGAGTGCTGATGCAACAGGATGAGTGCACAACTCATGGGAGTCAATCACAGGCTTTTCACTTTTCGAGTTATCAGCAATTTACATTGCTGCATTATATTTTTGAACTGTTGTTTTACACGTGTCATGGTGGGGTGGGCATCCTGCTGCTGGTAACGGCATCCCACCTAGCCTGTACCCTCCCCTCACACCATGCACTACTGGGTATGTGGAACACCTTGGCGGATGTGTCTACCTCTGGGTGATATTGTGTGTATGGTGGGGGGGGGGGGGTAAGCACCACATTTGGGCGCCCATTGAGGAGAGTTAACTCAGAAAATACTAGAAGTGTATCATAGAATCCCACTGAGGGCTTTGCTGTAAAGGCATGCTTGGCATTTGAATGATTCTTTGCTCATAAACATCGCCAAAGCTTTGTAAACTGGTACCGGTCGAGATATGAAGAATCTCGAAGAAAAGATATCGTGTACATAGCATTTACTTGGTTCTTCACAAAATATTCGTTCTTCAAAGCCACATCCAGCAGTAGCCAGATCTCGCATATAAAGAGATCTCGTGTCAGAACCCGCTTGACAATATCACGCATTCCTGTGTACAACCCCAGAAATACCTATGCCCCAAACCGATACCTTTATGGGTCTGTAATCTGCATGCCTAGCTTGCCCCAGGGTAGGGAGGGTGTCATGGGTGGGTGGTCGGCAGGTATCTGTTGCTGATGTCAGGGGGACGCTCCTGTCCCTCTCTACACCACCTGTAACAATAAAAGTAGCCGGCATAATGGAATTATGTTCAAAACCACAAGTGTGCTTAAGCAGGACTGGGGGATATGTTTCTGTACAGATTCAGAACTTGCCAGTTTGGTAGAGATTGAGCTGTGCTGTATTGTGTTGGTTTGGTGCCATGGTCTGTATGTGTATAGGCAGCAGTCAATGCCCTTACCACCAGTCCTCTTGTCCACTATGGGATCCATCCCCGGTCTGAATGCAATCAGCCCTACCCAAGGTGCACCAATCTGGGCCATTCTACTCCGCTGACCGGCTGTGAAATGCCGTTTTCGGGCCGCGTTACTGAAGCAAATTAGATGGACGGGGTTGGTGGTGGACCTCGGCATCTTTACACAGGCCTGGGGGTGGTAGAGAGGTGGTGTCTGATAGGGGTGTATTGACCTGGTCCCAGCACCAGGAGCACAAGTTAACAACCCCAACAGTCTCTAATACTACTCGCACCCACCTTAACTCTCAAAGTGCCACATGGCGCATTATGCCCATTTTCAGGGATGGAAGTTACCAGGGGGTTTCCCTGACTTCAGTTATTTTCTAGTTCCAAAGACATATATGCATGTACATCCCTAAATAAAACCTATTATTTCTTGGAAGGTTCTGATTTAGCATTTCAGGGATTTTAGTGATTAGTGATTTTCATCCCTGCATCAGTTTACAGCATGATTGCAGTCCTTGTGTGCGTGCTAGCCAGGGCTGCATTCATGCATCATGCTGACCCTATGAGACTGATACAATCAATGGTATAGTACCAGGAGCATTTATTGGGGACTTGGAGGTACAGGAGGAAGCTAAAAGGCTTGTAGTACAGTGGTATATACCTAGGTGCTAGTGGGTGAGGTTTACATAGGTTATGGCGAGGCAGTCACTGTGACGGCTGTAATGCTCTAATTGCACTGCCTGTGAATAAGCACTGTGCATAAGTGTGCTGCTTACCAGTCCTAGTGTACCTGTTAAGGAATACTTGTGTATTGTGTCTATAGACACTACATGGTGGTCACCTACATAATGGGTACATCTAAGAAGTATAGTTTCTGCATGTGCACCCTCTACAAATGTATTTGAGGTTTGTAGGTGATAAAAGAGACATTGTGGTATGGTCTGGTTATGTGTATCCTGAGTGTGCACAGAATAGAAGGCCTTGTACACAGAATAGAAGGCTGCTCTTTGCACCTAGCTACACTTGTCAACAGTGGATACTCAACCAAGATCCCCCCCCCCCTCAAACATAGCCCCCCCCCTTCCACACACACATACAGATGCATACCCACAAGCACCAAGAACTCCCTAACCCGGAGCCCAGTACCGGCCGCCTGCCAGCCCGATCCTTCACGGGCCGATTCCTGCCCACCTTAATCCGACCAAGGACACAGGTTGGCGGTATTAAATTTAAGCTACTTGTTGTTGGAAAATGTCACTGGGACGTCTGTAGTGCTGGAGGTAGCAGGAGGGGCAGGCTTAAGGCTGTTGTGGATCTCTGAAATCCACGTGGTGGTGGGTGGTTGGGTGGGAAGGGGTGGTACAGAGCAAACTGCACCCACCCACCCATCCCTTTATATATATCAGAAGTTGAGCACGTATCAACAGGTCTCGTCAGATGTTGTGAAGACGGATTGCTCTAAGTTGCCACCGTGGAGGAGTTTAAGTGGGGAGGGGGTGTGCACGGCAGGGTGCTAGCCTGACCGATCCCAGCTTATCCAGGCCCTGCCATTAGTGACCATTGTTCACCCGTCTGTGTTTAATGTCCCCCCCCCCTCCCCTCTTCATTCTAACAGCACCTCCGGACGTATAGGAACCTACATGTAGCGAGCTATGTCAGCTGGAGGTCCGCCAGGTACCCCCACCCCCCGACACACACACACACCTTCCTCCAGTGTTACTCCTGTACAGTATCTAAGGTCTCCTGTGGTATCCACCACCACCACCTGCTTTAGTTCGTACAATAGTATGTGGTATTAAACCCATATCAAACACACAACCCTCTTTCCTGCTTAATGTATAGGGACAAAGCCGCAAAGGTGGAGATTATAGATAAATATTGCACTGTAGAATCCTGTGGACCACACACATGGGCAACTTATCCTAAATAATTAAAAAATAGATATCAAAGCGTTAATATGCTTACCTCCTGTCTCTAGACAGCCCTCTGTATAACCCTGTACATTTGCTAGGGTAACTACATCAGTGGATTCATTCCATCACTAATGTGTTGAATTAACCAGTATAACCTTAATCTAAGTCTAACCATCTGTAACTCTACAATATAGACTCTCACATGCACGCTTCTAACTCCTTAAACAGGCATTTACAACAGTTCCCATTGACCAGCACACAGTTTCCCCCTCCTCCCCCTGATACAGTCACAGTACCCAGGTAAAGTGATTAACCCACACCCAAGCAGGCTCCTACCCACCTCCACACCACCCCACATTGATGGTATTTTTAGTCACCAAACCTGTTGGGTCGGGTTTTGGGGTGGGGGCTTGGGGGGGGGAGGGATGGGGATGAGGTGGGTTGGGGTCCTCACCCCCTCGTTACCTGCCATTTTTACCCTCACCTCTCACATGGCCTAGGAATTATCAGAGCATCACCTTGGTATTTAGGTAGCAACGTCGTTGCTACAGTATGTGTGCAGAGGGGTGTTGGAGAAATGAGGAACATATGTACGTGGCACAAACTGTATGGGCATATGTTAGTATACACACATTTAATATGTAACGCCGGTGCCTATCCTTTAAATGTGTCCTGGTCTTTTTGTTACCCAATGTTAAAATTCACGTGGTGAACGCAGCTCTAAAGAAGTGCTGTCACCCAGAGGGCACATTACAGGTATACATCTTAATATTGATAAGGATGTATGATATCCATTCAGGGTTGAGTTTAGGCTCAGTGGCCGCCTACCCCTCAAAGGAGCAGTATGTGGGACCGTCAAGGTTGAGTGAGTCAAAGAAGGGTAGGACACATTTACTTCTCTACTCCTCAAGTAGAGTCATCTAGGGCGATATCACAGAGGGACTAACCCATATAAAACATTCCACAGTCCCCCTGCTCTCTTCCTTCTGATGGCCCACAGGAATCTCATGGTTTGTCTGTCCCTCCCCATCTAGTGCTGCCCTCTGGAGTACAGCAGCAGTATATTGCAGGATTGTTGCGACACCTTCAGGCAAAGGTCACCAACACCCAGATCTTCTCTTCCCAGAAGCCTAGTTGGGGAGTGTTTAGTAGAAATCCCCATTTTCCTTCCCATGACCTAATGACATGAAAACCCTGTACTTGGTGGCTAGTCCAATACAATATAATAGGTTGTGTGCATGTTTGTCTGTAGGCTATACAATGTATACTGACACAACCCAGCCTACCTATACTGACACAACCCAGCCTACCTTATAAAACATACATTATAGGAGGCACCACGGGGTATACAAAGAGTTCTCCTCAGACCTGTGGTTGTCAGCTCTCCTATGGGACATGGACAGTAGTAGCGGGGTTTAGGGAGTATAGAACGTGAGTGGGGATGTCACCAAGCCTGACAGCAGAGATCCAAACTCACCCAGCTTTACCCCCTACTTGTCCTCCACTACCTGCGTGTATTGTGTGCATGTGTATTGAGGGTGTTTGCCGACCCCGGCCTGGGGTAGGGCTTGGTTCCCAGTATCCATACCTACTGAGTCAATATAGGCAAGAATGGCAAACCTCAACTCAAACTCCCCAAGAGAAAGGAATGATTTATAAAAAGAAAATGTTGTGACATTCCTATGCAGGTTTAGGCTGTTCAACAGTTTTGAGGGAGTGTTAAGGGGGGCTACCAGTGGAGGGTTGGGGTGTACTCTATTTGGTTGGAGACGGGGACAGTAGGAGGGGTGTGGGCTGGATGTGTCATCAAGTCTATACGCCAACAGGTACACCCTAGTGTGCAAGGTGAGTGTGCTGGAACCCTATACCACACGCACTGCACGCTCCACCTGTTGTGACCCGCTTACCTGCCCAGGTACCCCCCCCACTACACTTCCCAGCTCTTTCCCCTCTGTTGTGACCTCCAAATTTGTACCTGAGTTTGACACATTACCTATGTGACGTGGCCAACACTTGTACACGTCATAGCATCCCTATCCAAAGTAAAAATAGACGAGAGAAAACTATTCTAGGGCAACAGGAAAATTTATCTTACTATTGCAGATAGAACGACAAAGAAGTAGCATATTAGAAAAGATATACATGTACATGGGTCTAAGTAAGAAAACCCAAGTGGTCTGGGGGGGGGGTGAACTGAACCACTCATAGTGCACTATTGACATAGCTAACACCAGCTAACCCAGCTGTATGCCTCAGCCGTCTCCTCACACAATATACTATAAAAGGACACTAAACCAGACTTTAACATAACCCAACATACATGGTTGTATTTGTCAACTGTAATTGAAATACGTCCTATATATAGATCAGTATTGTACAGGACTGTAAATGTAGTCCTCTCAAACGATTGATTGAACTAGGAAAGATTTCTTCAGTATGCTCCATACTATTCGAGCATACAGTAATAACAATAGAAGTAGAAGCACTGAGAAGTTCATTAATGCATCAAGATACATCAGAAAATTGAGCATTAAGTACTAGAAGAGCAGTGAGAGAAGGTCTTTCTAGTAGCCCGCAGTGGGCGATGATATGGTTGAGTGGTTGTTCGGTGAGCTGCTCACTGAGCAGGTAAGAAGCAGCCCGACTATACGGCCATGTGCCCTGTGTTTGCAGCCTGAGGGGGAGGACGACTTGAAGAAAATGCAGCTCATGGAACTAGCCATCATCAATGGAACCTACCGAGACACGAAAATCGGGACGAGCACGACAGCTCGTAAGTCTACCCAGTTTCTTTTCGCGCCTTAATTACTTACCCGTTAACCATATGCTAACCCGGTGCCCTGTTTTTTTTGTGCCTTTTTCAGCCGGAAGGGGAGGATGACCTTAAGAAAAGACAGCTCATGGAACTTGCCATTATTAATGGAACATATCGCGACACCAAATCTTCTCCCACCACCCAAACAGCCACAGCGACATCACCTCGTAAGTTGGGCGCCTGTCGGTAGTTGGAATCATGTTGTGGTGATAAGCCTGCTTCCTCTGTGTATGATCACATTGACACACATTTTCCTTACTCCCGCTCTAAGTTTGTTACCAATTTTATCTGCATCCTCTTTATATTTCCAATAATCAACCTGACTCTCTGCCCCCTTGCCCCCCCCCCCCCCATATTCTTGGGTTCCAACCACACTGGGTCTTCTGTGCTCAGCATCGTCTACTGCTTACCGGTGTCTGCTCCTTTCTATCAGTACCTTCCATATAACTGCATACTCCAGAAATGAATATAATACCATTTTGATACAAAATTGACTCACTTTGCCAAATCTATCCTATTCTAATTCTTCTACAGTCCTAAATTTATCCCCTGACGCTCTAAAATTAAGTTAACAAAAATAACAATGGTAAACCCGTTTTGATTCATGACTTGGTAAATTTGTGGGATAATCAGAAAAAAAAAATGTTTCTATTAATTTTGGGGATAAGTGTCACGGAGTTGATAATTTTGGAGTAATATAGATTTATACGATTGAGTAATACACAGAAATAGGAAGCTCGTTAACTGCCCAAATAACGTAGAAGATGCTGACAAGGCGTGACGTGAGAGACTAACACTGTGTTTCACTAGTTTTGACTTTGGTTTATGCTAAAACATTACTTTTGTAGAAGTAGTCCTTCCTTTTGAGTAGAACATGCATTTATAGACAGAAACTTGGTGTTACAGTTTGACTAGGTTGTATTTCCGAGTTGACATTGTTTTGATGTTTTGTGCCCACAAACTACATGGCTTGTTTTGTATACAGTAGTAGATGATAGTGGATCCATAGACCTTTTATCACAAGAGTAGCCTGTTTTGAGTGAGCCCTTCTCTACTCTCCCTCTCAGCATGTTGTTTGCAGCCGGCCTACTAGGTGTCGCCACTTTCCCTCAGCATGACGTAGTACTCAGGCTTACCGCACGAGGACGCCACTGACTGCAGAATGTTAGCACTCTAGATATTTTTCCTTTCAGGGCTTAAGTTTCCAAGACACCCCTTTCTACTCACTTTCTTTGCATTGGATTATCCGTGATTTGTTGATGTGTGTAGCTAGATACACCATTTGTTAAGGCATGATTTGTTAGAATTAGCACCATATTTATTAAGATTGTTGGTAGACACTGCATTAGACCAATGCATCCTGATAACTTTATTCGGTTGTTTGCATTGTTTCTGCTTAATTTGAATTTAAAACATAAAACACAAAGCATCCACGTGCATGTTTCGTTTTGCCCTTTGACCTCGCTGTGTGTTGTTTCCATGGTAACGTAATGCTATACAGAAAATAACAAAAGGTCGAATATGCATAGATTAGGGTGGCGGAAAGTGAGGCGGCTGCAGCAATCAAGACTTGGATTTGGAAACCAGATGCCCTTTTTGCCTTTATCCCCTTCAGTCCTTTAAGTACAGTGTGCTCACATTGTCACCTAGCTGAACAACTAACCACATACTGCTCATGAGTGGAAGCCACAGTAAGATTAGAAGGGGGGGGGGCGCAAAAATCTTGGGGAAAAAAATAGATAAAAAAAAATAAACCCAAAGTATAAAAAATGTTCATTTGGCATGTCCACTTTGGGAGATTATAGCAACAGCACAAAGAATCCACGCCAACAGCACAATTCACGTTAGTAGAGCTATTCACCACATTGATTTAATTGCACGCCCATTACATGTAATAAGACTGGTGTACACCTTAAGTTGTGTCTCACTATTGAAGGCAGCACCCTGGAGGAGGAGTACTTAAGTACCTCGCATGTAAGGCGCAGCTCAGTATAAGACACGCTCTGATTTTAAGGGGAACCTATAGGGCGCACCTGGGATCTTCATTTTGACAATTTGAAAACGGCTTGAAAAAATGGCTTCACACAAATTCTATTAGATGCCGTAAGGGCTCGTCCATGCTTATAAGCTGCACCTTATACGTGAGGTATTAGTATGGGGGAGGTGTGCAGAGCTCCACACATGAACAGGTGACACTGACTAACCCCTACATCTAGGTGTAAAGACGTAGTGAGGACGGCCTCAGTCCTGTGGTACCATGCGGACCAACCTACCAGCGTGCCGACACCCACTATAATCTCTTACATTTGTTCTACTTGCAGAAGAGATGTACTTGAATAGAGCATTGCAATCTAGTATGCACGCAGGTTTACTTACAGAACGTAGGTATTCCTTTGTATTTTAGGTGCATATTCGACCTTAACACATAAGCACTTAGACCTTTTAAAAAGTAATCGGCTTCTTGCACTCTCTTTATGAGCTCTTTATTTACGCGCAAGAAGTATATAAATGCCCACCTTATGTTAAGAAAGACCTGTTAAGTGTCTTTCTAATTGGTTCCCCTTCCTTACCTGCTTAACTTACCTCCAACATTTCCCTACCTCATTATTATAGTGTGTTTTCCCAATAGTTAATAAGTAGTTTTAGATGTTTGGTTTTGCCTCAGTATAGGGAGTGGTTCAATCTATATATTTCATGAAAGCAAAGCCTATACCGCATTAATCCTAAATGCTTATGTGCATAGAAACATATATTGTAAATTTAAGCAGAATAAGCCTATTAATAACGCTTTTCACATACCTTGCCCGATACAAGTAATATTAATGTCGTTATACTATTCGATTTTCATAACTTTTTCCAAACAAACACTAAAGGCATTGGCAATCTTTGTTGAATTGAAAACGCACACAGAGGTTGTCATAGGTTGTTTCCATATGTTATGAGTTGCTATGAATTTACTCTAGCCTATGGATATGACATTGTTTTTATCAACTTTTTCCAAATTCACTAATTTTTTTCGTCTCGAGGTGCGGAACTTCCATGGGAAAAATAAAGCACTCATATGGAGTTCTTTTAGACAGAGTGAGGCGTTTTTTCAATGTATGCATTTATTTTGATTATTGGCCCCTTCAGACCCATATATAAGCTCAATTTGAATTTCCTTTTTTTCTTCTCTCTTTAGATCAGCAGGGTGTGTTCCCCCAAACAGGTCTGTTGAATTTGATAATTAAAACTATTATTTTGAGTATAAAAGCCAGTACTTAGAAGTCTAGTGAGAAATGTATATTTACAAAATCGTGCATGATGTTGATTATAGCATGGAAATACCCTCTGGCAAACTCTTGTGTGTCAGTCATGTAGTTGTAAAACAAGTAAAATGAAAACAAATGATCTTTCTGGACATGTAGCACATTTTCTTAAGTTTCTCACTTATTGATCATATTATATATGTATGTAGAAGTGTATTTAGCAGTTTACTCCCTGGTTGCTAGATGTTTTCTGAGCAACCTGGTGACCGACATTGTATTTATTGGAAGGTCTTAATGGCCAATTTCCAGATCCACGGTTGGCGATGCCGGGCATGCAAGGGATGCAGGGCATGATGCGTTCCCCGACTCCGCAGGGTGCACCCATCATCTTAGCACCAAGGATGCAGTCGTTGGGCTCCCCAGGTTTGATGAACGGAGGCCCACCCCCACTCATCTCGCCAGCTGATGCCGGTCTCATGTACCCATACGAATACCCATACGGAATGGCTGCTGCTCACACCTTGTTAGAGTATCCAACCGGAATTGACCAGAGTGCCGCGGGTACGTCCTACGTCCGGTAAAGCCGACACTCTGTACTGTCCGCTACTCGTCACCCTATAGCACACACCGGGGTGGTTTACTACTGTGGTGACCACCACCACCTACCATGCCTACCTAACCACTTGTAGCAACAGGGCTCTCAATGTACCGAATTAATAGGCTCAGTTATCATAACTTATAAGGGGCTACAACCTTCTAAAAGACCTAACCTACCTCCAAGTAGGAAATGGAAAGTAGAGAAAAATAAGAAAAAGAAATGGAGGGAGAGAATACACTGTCTCATGTAATATATGTCTAACTAGCATAAGTTGCTTCACAGGGTGGTGGTAGAAGTGGTGGTCCTTGGTGGTGCCCCGGTGGGGTCCGCGTGCTGGTGGAGACAGTGCAGAGCGGTATGGTGTGTGCGTGTGTGTGAAGCAAATCAGTAAAGACGATGTTAAAGAAGTAACCGTAAGTTGGTGAAACTGCATCTGCTACCAGCAATATAGTGCGGCTGAACCACAAGTTTGGTGACGCATGGATTTTTTCTACACTTGATTTTCACTTTTTTTTGTGTGAAATTTTCCACACTATTTTCTGACTCCTTCCCCGTATTATCACTGTTACATATTTTTTTTTCTTTGTCCCTGGATTATTCCAGCGTGCGAGGGAAAACTTAGGTTATTTTGTTAATGATAAATTTGTATGGGACTGAGGCTGTGCAGTGTATATATAAATGCCAGTCTGCATGTGCATGTGAATGGGGGAAAGAGACTTACTCAAAAAAAAAAGGGGAAAAAAAAAGACTGAAACTATTGAAGAAAAAAAAAAGCTTAGGATTTGTAATCAATGTTAGTAACATGTAGTCGCTTTATTCTAGTAGATACATTGTGTAGTAGTGACCAGGCTGAGTAGATGGTAGCAAAGCATTTTCCCCCCGTTCATGGTGATCCTTGCTTTTCTTCTTTTAATGCAGGTAGAAGTAGGGTGCCAACGCTCTGACTTCGTCAGCTAACTTTCTGCGACCTTCAATACTCTGTGATGGCCAATTAAAGCCAGGTGGCATAACACTGTGCGGGCAGCTCATCTTAGGTCGTAATGGTGTCGGTGTCTTTAAAAAAAAACAAGACACCAACAACCACTCATTGAACAATCCACCCTGGCAACCAATTTTTTAACGGTTGTGGGCTTAACCTTCATTGTGTTAATTTTTTTTACCAGAAATTACATTAATTTCTAACCCCTAAGCAAAAATTACAAAAACCTTTGCTCATGTTTGACTTTAACTTACTATAGCGAAAGGATGATTACTTTCCGTCACGACTGCCATATTCTGACATTGCTCAACAACTGCCTGTGATGTGTTGACATTTTTTGAATGTTTCAAATTTTTTGAATGAATGGCATTTTTGAATGGAACTTTACTCAAGTAACCATTACTGGCTGAGCTGACAATGATGACAATGAGAAATAATAATAACAAAATGACACCTGGCTTTAAATTGATTTGTTTTGATGTTTATAATATACGATAATCCCAGCTCGAGACTCCGAGGCTGACCACACTTAGCCGCCCCCGCCTAATCCTTCCTGTCAGCCCTGTACAAAAATCTACGTATGATCACAATAACGTTCTCATATCTGATCAAACGGTGTTTTAGCAGTGTGCATTGGCAGCTTTCTGACACAACAGCCTCCAACCAATCCCCCAAACAGTACCTCTCGCCGACACTCACATAGTCTCTCATCGAGTTCCTTGCTTACAATGGTGCACATACTTGCAATATTACAGATTTTGCACAGGCCTAACCTAAATAATACTAACAATTAGTTGGAAAGTATTTATTTCTAGAATTCTATTTATACATACAAACAAGTGTACATTAAACACAACTTTAACAGTTATGATTAATAATACTATGGAAAAAAGACAAATAACAGATGGTGCCAAGAATGTGTAGTTCCAGAATTATAACTGTGTTCTCCCCCATTCAGGGTGGGCTCCCGAGGCTACGCATGATAGTGCAGCAATGGCCTGCGTGTCATAAGAGTGCTGAAAAGTTTGTAAGACTTAGGGTGAAACTCGATATGTATATAAAAATATAAAATGTGAAGTGAAAGGCGGTGCCGCGAGGTCGGTTTGAACTTGTGTCAGAAACCTGGATTATGTACTGCAAATATTGAACAGAAACACTTTTATTCTGTATAAACAAATGTCAAATGGAGGTTTTATGTTGTTGGAAGTGTGACAGGCTTTCCTGTCGCTCGGAGATCTACGTTATTTGTACAGAGGTGAATGTAGGAGGCACGTATAGAGCCTCTACCTCCCGCACGGGGCTGACGTGGCGGTGCATGGTGGGGCGGTCAAGGTGGTGATATCTATACTGTAAACCCGTGTTTTAACACTGTGGGCTATTTTCAACCAGGTGCCGTACGTAAAGTGAACCGACACCCCGTTGGTATGAGAGAACACCCCTACACGCGGGTCTCTCTTGCCTAGTTGTACACCAAGGTTAGTTGAATGTTACAAGTTGATGCATTTATACTTTACTGTTATGATTATAATTATATTACGATACACCAGACTGTTTTCTCACCAGCTTAGCCTCAGCAGCTGAATTCGTCATCATTCCAATCGTTTTGCACAAATAGATGGTGAAGGCCCGTTGGGTAGGCAGACCGATAATATACCTCATTATTGAATTAGTTCTGAAGAAAGTTTGACAACCGAAAAAAAGTTGGTGTCATTCTCCTGAAACGTTCAAAACAATATGCAGCATGAAACTGCCAGTGAAATGAGAAAGGCTGCTGATGCCACGCTGGACGAGAACTTGACAAACTGTTTAATGAGTTAAATAGGGAACTTGTGTTGAGTGTTCATAAAGCAGAGCCTATTTGGTAGGAGGACGATGCTCACATTTTTAGGTTAGAGCCTACTGGAAAATTAGAAATGACTCTCGGAAGTATCTCCATGGAGCAGATTTTCCCCCATGGTTTCCCCTCTTTCCTTGTGTGAACCGTGCGCGCTGCCGCCAGACTTCAACCAGTCATGTGATCACATTATATGCAAATTATTATTCAAACTATTTTTTATATATTATGTATTACCATATTGCTCAGAGTTTATTGAAAGATTTATATATCTAGATCAAGTCTCTAGTCAATAGATTAGGGATGTGAATAAAGCATGTTGTCGCAGTTCGGGTGAATTCCATGACATAAACATGCCAAGGTGGTAATCAAAGTGCAAGACCTCGTGAAGTCAAGCCTGAGGCTGGCGGATCTAAGTTCTATAGTCCCCTACAGAATCCTGCAATCTGCATAGACAGACTATTTAGCTGTTAGTTATATACATATATGAATATGTCAGTGAGTAGATATGCTATGTTGTCGACTGTTTTGCTCTTATTGATATACGCATAGTATTTTTTTTTAATTGCTCGCTGTTCGAGCGAGTTTGGGGATGGTGGTAGGAATTGTATTATGGGGTTAGGTAGAATGATATCCAGAGGAAGCGACTAGTTAACACTCGTCGTAAATGGCCTTTGGGAGTTGAACAACATTGCTGTAGTTGTATTCCAGGGTGCAAGGCATCCATGCAATCAAGTTAGATGTCCATTGGGCAGAGAGATTTCAGACATAAAATCGTAGGAATCTTTATTATAGGCCTAGTGTTTAATGGTCAGGAGAATTCCAAATATAGTTGTATATTTTGTTTTTGAATATTATTATTATATCGTATATCTATATATATATATATTGATGAGATGAATATTTTGGACAAGTTTTTGTTTTGAATGTCAATGTCAATATTAAATGCTGGTAGGGTAGCGGGGCCAACTATGAGTGTATTATTGCGAAAGTTTTGCATGCTTTGTATCTGCTCCATTAAATACCAGAGTCAAAAGGTCCCTGAGAACCATTGGTTATAAATGTTGACAAGAATGTATTGTTGGATAAATCATCTTCGTTAAAGATGAAATGTTGATTTGTATATATATCTATATATATATTTGGATACATCACCTGCAATAAAAATCAATCGATACATATAAAAATGAGTAGCATGATTTAATATTTTTTCACCTTTGAAATTAATTTTCTTGAGCAAGTCCTTCCCTCCCCCTTTAAATAGTCTTTCTATATATAATTTGCATATTAAGACTTAACCGATGAAAAAAGGCTCGCTAAAGAAAAGATTTGGCGTATTAATTTGTGGGTGATCACGGGGCATAGAGGCTACTGTAAGAGATCTGAAACTAACCTTACCTTGAGCAATCATCCTCCAGGATATGGTAGTAGAAGAAACTAACTTGACATTACTAACAATTGACGTTTAAGGTGGTGCTTCGCTGTCTGTGGCACACTTATGTCTCTCCGCAGGGCTGTGGTGACCTTATGACTGGTGACCTTAGGGTTCACTGGCCAGGGGTTACCGCGCCCGCAGCCTTCTCTTTACCAGTCAATGTAGTGTTTTGTTGACCTATAAGCTTCCTTTATTTAAAAAAAGCATGCCGACAGCTACTACCCGAACCTTACAAGAGAGGGGCTTGATTCAATTGATCTCACCCGAAACTTCTCTCAGCAGCACACACTTTAACCGTCGAGTTGTTAGTAAGGTCCAGTTCCAATCTGTTGTTTATTGTATTGTGAATGCATTTTATTGCCATATAGACTAACTGATCTTTTCTCTTTCTTTGTTTTTTCACTTTAACCCCAGCTGGCCACTAACACTTACCCCGGCACACAAAGAAAACCCTGTGCGTCTTGTGGGGGTTAGCCGACACTGCACCCAACGTTATTGACACATCATCACCTACTATCAGTATTACAAGGCTCGAGGAATAAGGCTGCCCTTCAAAAATATCATATATATAAATGACTAACCAGAGTTGTTGTAGCGGAGATCATGTTAATTTGGAGATTGTGTAAGAGGCGCGAGCCACCCAAAATGATAGCAATGACCCCGCCAAGTGAGAAGTTAAGTGCCTGCGTCACCACTGACTAATGTTACTAACGGTAGGGGCGGTGACCTGTCAGTTGCCTGTTGGCAGCACCTGACAAGGAGCCGCAGCAGCAGCCGCAGCGGCAGGCACCGCCCGCAACAGAAATGCCTGTCGCCTGGCACCGGAAGCCAGTGTACATAGTCAGACAATACCAGAATGTATACTACTACCATTACAAGCGCCTCTTGTCGCAGCTGAAACAATAGGACAATTAACAAGTTGATACTGCTGGAGTACTTAATTTTTTTTCATCATTATTAGTTTTTCGGTTGTTAGCCACTCTTAATATACTACTGTCCAACAGCGGAGAGTCATTGTTGTAATAATAATCAATATTAATGCCTTACTTGAAGAATTTAATACTTATGATATGATGTCAGCGCTGTGACTACTGGAGCGCGGTGGTTGTGCTTTCCTGTTATCCAAGTTGTGGAGTTGACCTTTGGTATGAGATGGTGGGTTGTGACATTGTGATGACCTTAACTATGTAATCTGTTATTAATCCGCCCTCGGCGGCAAACAGTGTGTCATCCCCTAACGGGGGCCCTCACCCGCTGAGGCCCTGTAAGCGAGTGCTTGCATTATTAAGATCCTTAATTCCCACAAAGCCGTAGTTGTCAACATCGTTGTGCTGTGATAAATGCAAAACTAAACTGAAGAAATTGATTTGAAAAAAGAAAAAGAGAAGATATGGCCGAATACCATGTGCTGCCTTGTTAGACAGAAAAGACATTTTGGTTCTACCTTCTATCCAAGAGATAATGCTCAGATTATTGATTATCGTTATATACTTGTATGTGAAATGATGCCATTCGATGTGATGATAATGCGTGTTACTCATTACTACTGAACGTCCCCTGCATAATGAGCTAGTGGCTGATTCGCTTGTTGAGGTACTGCAGTGGTTGCTGCCTATAGGAGAAGTGATCACATGACGCATGTCATGTGACCACTTCGCTTCTAGGCACGCCCTGGAATCCATATTGTTTTATCGTTATCAAGTCCGATCTTCCGTAGGGGAAACTGAAGGTACTTAACAAAAATTGTAATACTGATCTGCAAACTTTTGGTTCTTGTGTCGGGGAATGTAAGTGTCGTGGTTCATATCGATAACTATATATATATAACAAATATTATTATATATATATGTAGCAATATTAGAATACTCTGTTGTTATGCACAAGGAAAACGATGGCAAAATATGCAATTTATACTGCATCTGTTGAAATGACCACTAGCCCAGTATAAGGAGGGATCCTGTTGCGCCAAACGACTATTTTGATAAATGTATACACAATGCATGTCTTCCACCGAGGTAAAACAAACACAAACTTTGTTCCAGTACCGGCATCCTCCGGCCACTGGCAGGGTGCTTTACAGCGGTCTTGGGCGCATATCCGAGATTTAGTTGTTATATTATTACTATTACCATTATTCGTATATAGGACAGATTTAAGAAAGGGAGGGGGTAGACCCTCAAAACGAGTTGGAAGATCGGATCTAGAGTTGCAATGATCTGTTTAGTTGAATTGTTAGACAGTGGTGGCATTGTATGAGTAGGAGCGAGAAGCTGCCTTTGGTTGTTGAGATGATGTTTCTTTTTTTTGTGTTTTATATTTTTTCTTGTCGATTAGTGGAGAGAGGAGGATGTTTGAATGATGTAATTTTGGACAAGTTAAGGTTGCAGCGCGCTCGCAGCGGAGCGTGTTGCTAGCAAGGACTAAACCGCGTTGATGACACCTCTTTGTAGTTTTTTCTCCCCATAGGATTTGACTACTTAACATGGACATAACACTCAGTGCCTTAACTGCATGTTACTTATCAAGTTAATGCCGTTTAGCTCAGCATATTTTTGTACATTGCATTATTTTGATACGAAAGGGAAGTATTTTATGTACTTAATATTTTCATACCGTAGACCATACTGGCATAATCTACTAGCCACTAACGTTTGTGAAGACGGAGGAACAAGGGAGCGAGTGGGTTTGTACTTAAGAATCTCAGTCGTTGTTTACTAATCTAACATCACACACACCACTTCCATCCATTTGAGATATTAATCACATACTTATTAATATTGCTAGATCTGACTTGGCTGATGTGAGCGGGTGTGTTCCACCCCAGGAAACCCCTTTAACATGCCCAAGGCACCTGATAACGTGCTCCGGTCCTTAAGTGCCACTTATCAACTTATCATAATCATGTGTTTTTTGTATTTTCATATATTATAACTGGATTGGAATAAAAATGCATTTGTAGTGAAGCTGGTTTTTCTCTGTGATTCATGACTAACCCAATACACCACTTGGGGCATGGTGCACGCGCAGTCTCGGGGTGGCTGGCCATCGCATATGTCTACTTTTGGTATGCTTTCTAGGTCGCAGGAAATGCTTTACGGGCTTGGCAATGGTTGTAACACAGTATTTCTTGTGGCATTTATTAGATTGCTCAAAGTCAGATTACTGCTCAGCAATATGCCCAAATGAATGCTGACCATTGCTTGCCTGTTGGTGTTTCCTGCCTGGACGTTGCTGTGGCCAGCATTGTGTCCCCCCAGTTTGCGCGTAACTTCGCCCCCTGCGCCTCGCCTCTCTATCTGCAGCGTTCCTCTGACCCACTTATCCCCCAGCATCCTTCGAGATGCAGCCTCGCTTACCATGGGTGTGCGTCACCCCTACCCGGTGCTTTCTGCCCTCACAACTAGGCTGAAACCAAATAATCACCTGGCTATTAAACATAAGTGTGTCCCCTATGTTGACACTAGACATACCTAACAGTTACGTTAATAATAATAATGATTAATAACACATTACAGTAATCCTTTAAGCGCACCATATTAATTATGTTGACCTCATTAACTTAATGGTAATCGCGCAAAACTTGTCCAAATTTGCATTTTCTTTGTTCTCTTGTGTAAAATGTAGCAGAAGGCCTATTGTTTGGCTTCTTTTTCCACATGTGCCCTAGGTTAATTTGGTGAATTTGTACAGATTGTAGGGATTTTCTTTTTGTATTCCGCTGCTATTCTTGCCATGGACTTGCCAGATTTTTTTTCTTGGATTCATTTACAACAATTACATAGTAATAGATGATTCGTACCTGTCTGCCAAACTCTGGGAACTCTTTGACGTGTGACTGACGTAGTAGAAGCTTGTATTCTAATTGGTGCATTCCCAATCATGTGACCACCCCCTTAACTGGGGTCCCAGTGGCTAGTAGTTTGTCGCGTATGACCATTGCCTCACCTAAAAAAAAAGTCAGGATAGGACCTTGGTCGAACCACCAGAAGATCCCATCTTGATCCTGCCTCGGTACCAGTTGTGACTCTGAACCAGGTCTCTGTGGCATCTGGTGACAGCAAAAGTGACACTTTCTATGGGAATGAGGCGCAAATATCTACGGATGTGAAGATATGTGCTGACGGAACGGGTAGATAAACTACTGGCAATTGGGACTCCTTCAAACGTCCCACTAAGCAAGTGCAAAATGCTGTCTACAGGGCCTTTGTTCATACCACCCAATACCATGACAAGTCAGCCAAACATTTGGGTACCGGTTTGATTTGACCATTTGGTTCAAGTTCAAGGGCAAGCCGCAGAGATTTGAAATACTGAAAGATTTGAAATACGGTAAGGGCAAAAACTGAGTTACTTTACAAAGGCCCTGAAGACGGCAGTTGTGCATCTCTTACACCAACGAGAAGAGAGTCGTGTTTCTGTCAAGAAGCAGGCTGTAGATTGAGCAGTGACCATAGTGAACCCTGCTGCTGTGGCTACATCCCTCCTTGCACTTTCTCCGACGTGGGGCCGCCACATACCCCAAATAACTGGGGGTATCTTTAACGGAGGTCTGTCTCAGAACTCTCATTGAACCATGACATTTAAGCTGGAATCCAACGGGTACAAGTCCAGGTCCCCAAGCCACATATAGCAGGTCTATATATAGAGTTGTATATGTATATGTATTCTCAGATATCTTAATATATACTCAAACACTTAGGAACAATATATTATAACCTTTCTGTAGATGCCCAGATGAAATGAATTTTAGTACATTTTAATGGAGTTGTATATAGATGAGTCTTTCAGACTTCAATGTGGTGCGTGGTTATTTTGTACATTTTGTGATATTTTTGTCCTGTGGTCAGACTACTTAAAACTTACTGGTCAACCAAGCTGGGTTCAGACCATTGTTGTATCTAAATTGATAAGTAGATGAGTAATGCTAAGGGGAAGGGAATGAAATGACTGTGGGCTATGCTTAACCGTATCCTTAGCCTCATATTGACTATAATTGCTCAAAATAAGTCCCAATCCCATAAAATCAAGTGAAGAAAAAGTAACTACTGAGTTATCATTTATGGCCTAGTAGGTCATTATGGTGGAAAATGCAAGGAGGGTTGGCTGATGTTTTTTGTTTTGTTTTTGTACTTGTCACAATACCCTTCGTAACTGAACTTACAAGTTGCTGTTTTTGTATAAAGTGTAAATGTCTTTCACAACTGACTACCTCCGAGTTGCTATAGTAACCAAGCCTGGAGGAGTTGGCGCCGTTCTGCTGATTATTATTGCTTCCTAGTTTACCGACGGATGATGATTTGGATGACAGCTGACTAACCCTGGGTCTGGGTTCTAATATGGACAGGGAGGCTCCTCTCCAGAGGGGCTGAAAACTCCCTGCTCGGTTTGCTTAACCCCTTAAAGGCAGCGTGATGCTCGAGTTATGTCAGCCCTTAAGGACCAATACCTTCTGAGAGGTTGGCATTATTAACCAACGCAGCACCACCAAAGATTGTGAGTGACACTGGCGTCGGTGCTTCATGCTCAAATGTGTCTGGAGCCTCGATGCATTATTCTGCCTTTAAATGGTTAAGATGACAGTCAACCAGGCCATGGTCGTGTGTGTGTACAGTGAATTTTTGTTCACCAGAGGACACTTGTTTACTTGATTTAAGGTGGGCAGCCGAATTCTGATTGAAGAAGCAAATAAACATGGCATTAGATAGAAACTAAAGACACGTGGGTGTGTGGCTGTTTTGTGCTAGACTTTAAGTTGAACCTCTATCTTGACTTAACCAATGAGACCAGCAAGTCTTCCGTCTTCTCTCTGGTTGCCCTTGGATTATAAAACTCCCAGAATCACTAGCTAATCATGATCAGTCTAAGTTTGCATGTCTATGACGTAGTCTGCTAAACAAACTTCTCTTTATTAAAATGACTCAAACCTGCAAAATCGTGATATAAATGCTTGTTCAAATAATCATAATAATAATAATAATAATGAATAACTCACCACCTAATTACTTTAGCCAGATCTCTCACTTTGCCGTCAGATGATTCTGATTTGATGATTGCCCAACCCCCCATACCTCAACCCCTATTTAATGGGGTTCCAGTCATTTACCCCTTTTTAAGTATGTGACAATAGAGGCAGCTATCGGATTTGATGGTATTATACATTTATGTGTAAAAGAAATGTTTTGTATATATTGTGGGTTTCTTTTACAGTACACATGACATTTATGTCAGGGCAAATCTTAGTTGCTGAATAAAAGATGAGGGTAAAGAGAAAATATAAAAATGAAGCTAAAATTATATCTCTGACTCTTTAATGCCCCTATCATCGACACATCCAAAAAAAAATCAAGACTCAAGGAAAATGTTTTATGCACAAAAATGGAATATCTACATTAAACGCCCAAATACAAATAATCGCTGCATCCACTTCATGAAAGAATTTCATTGAAGCCAAATGATGAAACGTGGAAAGATCTCCGCTGCCAAAAGAAGACTGATGAAGAGGACCACGATGGACGCATACATGATCTCTTTCCTCGTTTCGAATTAGATAATGCCAAAGCCCATACCGATTTCAGATAGGGAATTGAACAAGCTGAAAATGGGAATACAAACAAACCAGGTGAAGGAACAATGTTCTGATTAATAGAAGATATTGCTTCTACCGATACTCCCCGTGACGGCTTACATAAGGGAGTAGTTATTTGTGTAATAACGAAAAAAAGTGGGTGGGGTGATTGCACTAAAGAAACACTAAACACCATATATATAGTAGGTACAGGCCTTTTTATGTCGTTTGAGACTGGTAGAGACTTTCCCCTTCCGCAAGAGGGGGAATTGAATTTGCTCGCCCCACCACATTATTAAAAGAACCTCTCTTAGCAGTTTACCCCGGACACAAGATTTAGCAGCGTTATGTTTGCAGGCATTATACTGTATTCCCTTCTTTTTCAACAAATTTCCCAGATCACCCAATATTTCAGCAAGATTATCTCGTGTTTTTTTCTCGGCGAATTAAGCTGCTTCTGGGTTGTATTAAAGTAAAAAAATGTAGGGAACTTCAAGGGTAATCTATTGCATTCATAATGCCACTGCCGTGTGCCTAAAGGAGTATCCTCGCTATTTAAAGGGATTTCCTTCTATTCGGTAAATCCTAAACTACCAGCAGTTTCTCAAAATCACTTGGGATCATTTTAGTTTTATGTATTATGAGGTAGCTGAAGCAATTAAAACCATGGTTCATTGTGCTAGTTTCAGATTTATTGACTTCTGAAGATGGGGAATCCTTAACTATGGCCACTTATGGGAGAAACCCCCATTTTTCATCATTTGCTCAAATATTGAACAATTGACCAGCAATATCTTAACTAAACTTCTCATATTTCTAGTAGACATTATTTGTACCATGACCAAGTAATGAAATTAGGTAGTCATTGGACAAACAACAGAGCCATGAATGATTTAAGCAAAAAAGTGGAAATGAAAAGTGTTGGAATTTCTTACATTTCTCATTACGGGGAAAAAACTGGCAGGAATTTGTTCATCAGATACAATCATTATGAACATTTCATGAGCAAGGAATTGGAAGGTTACTTGCAGAATCTAGAAGATACAGATTTATGAAAAAAATCTTTTTCCTCAATTACAGAAATCTATGAAGTTTGCCAATAGTGAATCTTAATGTTTTGTCAGGAAAAATGCAAAAGTCTGATTTTCAACAGCCTGATAGTAATAAGTTAGGGCATATACAAAGGGATATAACCATATATCATGAGTTCAGGTAAAATTAGGGACTTTCAATTTTTAGCCACCAGGTGGCGATGAAATAGATGGTGGGAAATCCCTTTAAAAATGGTTATAGGGGTCTAGGGATCCTAGGCTTTGCAGGGTATCCATTTGTCGAGTAGGTCTACATCATTTACGCGAGAAATGACTTTTGCATTGTCTTGTGATTTAGTTAAAAGCTATTAGGGCCAAAGTGTCTTGCATAAAAGTGACCAAATGTGAAGAAAATGAAGAAAGTGACAGATATAACCACAGATCGACTGAGGAACCACCAGAAGACGGCCTGATAGAAATCTATCTACCCTCTGCACTCTGGCCCTAGATATGACACCGTCCACGTTGGAAAAGAAATACCAAAAAAAAACCGTAGAAATAAGGGGTATTTTTGCCATTGAGCAATTATGTCCTCGAATTTTGTAAAAAAAAAAAAAGGGGGATATTTTCAACAAAGTATCCTTGAAAAGGAGGTACCCCGGTATTCTCTAGTCTAGAATGGACTAAAAAGGTGACAGTATTTGGCTAAATTAGGGGTTATTTTGAGTGCTCACAGTCCGTGTTTTCAAGAAAAAGGGGTATCTAAAAGAAAATGTGTCACTGTATGTCCAAAATAAGGGACATTTTAAAGATCCGAAAATCCGCGCAAATAAAAAAAAAAGGGGGGGGGTCTTTTTTTTTAACTTTAAAAGTCTGTGGAAAGGGGGTGTCTTTAAACCATTAACGTGGATGGTGTCATGCTACCTACTGACTGCAGGGACCGGGAGGCACGGGCACAGAGTGCCCTTGGATAAGTATTTTTTTACCATAGAAATAGAAGTTTCAATTGGGACCATACATGCCTATCCCAGAGATAGAACATTTGTGGGCCAACAGAGGGAAACGCGCCGAAGGATTTTCAGCACTGGTTTTGGTCACCAGAGGGGGGGGGGGTAAAAGGCCCACATGCACATAAAAGAGCATCATAATTGAAATAAATGTTCCATTTAGATTCTTGTCATAAGAAAAGATACAAAGGATTTTCAGCACTGGTTTTGGTCACCAGAGGGGGGGGGGGGTAAAAGGCCCACATGCACATAAAAGAGCATCATAATTGAAATAAATGTTCCATTTAGATTCTTGTCATAAGAAAAGATACAAAGGATAATATTCTTAAGCTACAACTAGGATTTGAACATTGTAAATAACCTAAAGTAACACTTCAGATATTTTATGTTGAAGTTCAAGGGATGACAGGGTAGGATAAGGTAAAATACCTTAATAACAAGTAAATGAGCTAGTTCTAAGACAATGATTCCCAATTAATGTATATTTTACACTAATCAAGGGATGGAACAAGGTATGATAATTGTGGAATAGGTTGTAAGCTTAGCCTCATGGAATATTCCATTAGATTGTTTGACGTTGAAAGGCTGGGGTCAGAGATGTCAGACCCTCAGAGAACCGTATATTTTAGGAGGTTCGGACAAAGTCTCAAAATTTCTAGGGGTCCTTAGGACCCCTTCAAAATCATATTTCAGTGCATTTTCATACCTGTTGGAATAAAAGGGAAAGTAAATAAAATGCATCCTAATGGCCTACTCTTGACTCCTTTTCCTTATAGTACCTCAGCTAATGCTTTGAACCCTGTTAACTTGCTATCCAACAAACCATGCACATTTCATGACCCTTTTATTTCTGATTATCTGAAATTGAACAGGATGATCTTGACAGTTGTGAAATATTGAATGTCTGATAAGGGAGTGATCAATTTTTAACAACAGGGGGGGCTGGTGGGTTTGCGCGTGTACGTGTGAAAAAAATTTTGTCCCCTCCCCTCTCGACGGGTCTAAATTTTTTCGACCCCCCTCGGGAGGCAAAAATCACATGCAAACGTGCCCTTTTAACCTATAGTAACACGTGGGTTTTTTCGACCTCCTCTAGTCAAGGGGGCAAAAACATTCTGACCCCCACTGGTCAAGGAGCTGAAAAAATTCTGACACCCCCCTTAAAACCCACCAGCCCCCCTGTTGTTAAAAAATGATCACTCCCTAAGTCAACTATTTCTCATCCAATAACTACGGAAACCTACAAAAGAGGTCTCCTTGAGGTAATCTTCACTTCCAAGTGTTAAATTGCCGTATAGAGTTAGTGGCCTAGACATGAGAGCTAAAGGGCTTTTTACCCCAAAGGGCAGTTAGCCCTTCCTACCCTGTATGGGTTAAACACTGAAAACAATGCTCAAAATGCAACAGAAGTGTACCTGAAGGAGGCAAGCAGCTTATAATAGTCTACTTGGGGTAGATAAGGGGCTGCCAATCTATCTGAGGTAGAGAAGGCAGATCAAACCTTAGGTAGATCAGCGGTTCCTTGTCTACCTGAGGTAGATGAGCATTTCATAGTCCATCTGAGGTAGATATCCCTATCTATACCTCAGCTAGAGAAGGCATCGCTTGTCTACCTGACGTAGCATACCATAACGCTGCCCCAAAACTGAGATATCAGTATGGTGTAAAAACACACTTGAGACCTCTGCCATATGGTTTATAGTAGCTGGTGGTGGCTATGCCAACGACCCTCCAGTACATAATATATATACGCTCCTTGGCTATGCCTAGAATTATTCCATCTCCATTGAAAATGTTCTAGTTTTGGAACGAAAAGGAAACTTTGTTGCCATGGAAACATATAGAAAATTGGCATATATATGGGAACTTTAACAACAATCTTTAAAAAAACATTCCATTAGGAACTCAGAACCGAAAACAACTGAAAAATCCCCCCTAGTACCAATTTTATGATAAAAACATCACATTTCTTTGGTTATTTTTCCACAAAACTGTATTTTTTTAGCATTATCAGTTGTTATTATAGGAAGACTAACTGGGAAATTTTCGCTCAATATATCTCATTTTAAAGCCTGTGACTGAAACTTTAAAAGACATAAGGGATTGGTCATTATTTATCAACAGGGTGAGTTTTTGCGTGAACGCGCAAAATTTTTGTATGCCCCCCGTCGACAGGAATCAAAATTTTTTTGCACACTCCTCAAACCCAACACCCCCCTGTTGATAATTATAAAACGGTTGGTAGTGCATTGCTGCATGATAGAAGTGACCTTGAGTGCATTATAGGAGTGTAGTGCACACCTGAGCATGGTCACCATAGCTGTAAACAAGTCAAGGGCCATTGATTGGTCTAGACATACATTAATTGGGTACTTAAGAGATTGGAATGAAATGTACATTTTATAAAGACAATAGGCAACTCCTTCTTCACATCTTGACTGCCTGTTGTCCTATAATGCACTCAGATGCATTCGTGCATTATAGGACAACAGACAGTCTTGATGTGAAGAAAATCGTTGTCTATTCTCTAAATAATGACCACTCCTTAACCTGCCTGGGGGCATGTTATCCCTCATTTGGCCACATTTTTATTTCAAAGGTGGAATATCCCGAGAGAATTATTTTCTGAATGTTACTTTCTGGGGCTAGGGGGTATTTTTCTGAGGACTCCCCCTTAATTAGGGTATGCTATTTGGCTTTATCGCATGAAAAGGGTCACAATCTTTCAACATTGTTAAGGAGCAGCTCACACTCACTGTAAATTAACAGAGGTTTTGAAACCCCATTTATGGACATTTGTGGCTTCTTCCCTCATAGAGAATTACCCATCATTTATAACACCACGGGAAGCACCACTCTTCAAGCAGAGGCGCTTCAGAGAACACTAATAAAGTATAATAAGGGAGTGCGGGCTTATTTACCTCTAGATGGCGCAACCATCAATATCAATATGTATACACCAGATGGCACTACAAACTGGCTTTCAGATGTAAATAAACAATGGTACATGGACATGTGGCAAGTGTATGAATCTATGCATTTTACCTCCATGCACTTTAAAAAAATGATCTACCACATGTGCTGACATAATTAGACATCTAACAGGCTAAGAGATATGTAAACATGACCAATTGATGGAGCATATTGTCTGAATATCTTCATTTGTCCACATGGTCCATTTCACAGGAAGCAGCATGTGCCATGTGGAAAATGATCAGGGTTTGTCTTTGTTTGTTGTGGCACAGGAGATTGTGCCACATTGAAATACTCTACTAAAAAATATGTGTCAACCTAAAATAATCACCATTTAATATAGCATACTCGTAATAAGATCTGGTAGCCCCAGTAAAGATTTCAATAATTTTATTTGAATCTGTTCCAGTCATGGGTATGGGGAATGAAAGTACCAGCAACATGACACAGGAGACTGTGCCACCCAGCCTGCAGACGCTGACCTTACATCATGCATCAGTCCATATGTACCGGAAGTGCTGATGCGCATGTATAACACCCTTGGAGCTTTCTCTCTAGAGGGTTCTCTTTGTCGGCCTCGCCAATAGGCTACACCCATGTCACTGATTGAAATGTGTCCCTGGTCAGAGGCAGGGACTATAGGGTTAGTCTAGTTAACTCGCACAAGATGGCAGCCTCGTTTGCTGGAAGACTCTTCTGGTGGGCGTATACTTTGGTTTTACCCTTGATATGCATACATGTACCCTTACATCTATGAATAATGGATTTATCGAATATGTATGTTGACCCTAAGTATACCTAGGCCTATACTATAAACATCACTAATTTGGCAATTCAATTCACACATAACCTCGTTCGGGACAAAGGAGTAGGCTCCCTAAGGAGTCCTGACTATTGAAAAGCTTGTACATTTTTTTTTTGCTGTCAGGCTGTGGAGTATAGATATCTTGGCATAGAAACGGTAGGAAATCTGAAGATTCTCTAAAATGTAGCTAGATTAAACGTGTATTCACAATGTACAATCATATTGCATTATCCTGCTATACAATGGTCTATGTTAACCATCACACAAAGACAGTTTATTATCATGCTATAGGAGTACATTTCACCCTGCCCCCCCCCCTTTTCCTACGCCCCTGACTTAACTAAGGTCCCTTTTTGCAGATCCTGTCCCATATATCTTCAACACACGAGGTAAGCTGGTTGAATAGTATATCGAGTTGATAATGAATGATATGCTGAAAGCCACGCGAATCTTTAATATGAACAACATTGATAAAATGAATTCTATTGTGATAAATTCAGGTCAGAACTTTTTTTATATACAATACTTCATCTTCATCCCATCTCATCAACCCTCTCCTCCCTGATTAGTACAAACTTGTAGTATTTACTTTAGGTTACGAATGGCCTAAAATGAGAATACCAACAACTGGAGGTCGTCATTGATATTTATTGTTAAATGTTTCAATTGTATTCATCTGTATGAAATTTGATGGGACCTAGCTTCAAGACCTTAACTCAAGGTTGCTTGGAGAGGGACAACTTCTCTGTTATTGTTTTTCTAGACCCAATAAAATACTTAAAAAAAAATTTGCTTTACAGTACAATTCATCTCCTTTTGTAATCATTGTTCTCAGTTGGCACGATTGAAAACCGATATCGATATCCTGATTAGTAGGAATTGAAAATCGATCCTTGGTCGACACCGAGATCGAAAACCAAACCCGGTGTTATTGATAATGTTTTTGGTGCTGCTCATTGTGTATACAATTTTTCAACTTTTCTTTAGTGTCCACTTCTTGGGTAGTGTAGTGTGTGGCAAATCATCCTATTCCCATACACCCCTTATCAAGGGACTCCTTTTGGTACTTGGTTTTGTTGTTCTAGGATTTTGCTACAAGTGCATTCGGAGTATACAGTCAACAACGTCAATGTATGGGAATATCATCTGCCTATACGGTAGGACAATAGTGATTCTTTTTTTTTGACAAATACTTTCTTGGTCCGCTAATTGGTAGATTTTGTGACTGATAGCTTTTATAAGTGGCATAGAATGATGTTTAGACCTCAATAGTGAATCGTCACATACAGGTGCGTGTCAACTTCTTCCAATGTTGTACCTCCCACATTTTTTTTCTATATTTGGTAACACCTCATGGTTAGTATTCCTGATTATTTTCATAAAATGTATATTATCCTTATTCGTTTTTCACTTGTCTACTGTAGGGTAGGGTCTTCACCTTCTTCACATTTATATCTATAAAACATCCATATTGATAATTGGGCCATTCAGTGCATTATAAGCTGCGGCTAATAGGCGAGGATTGACCCCTGGAAGTCATTTCTCAAACGCTAAGTTTAGGGAACTCCCAAATCGTACCAACCTGACTAGGATCGTAAGGGAATTCTTCAGTATGCAGGGTCAAACACTATGACTGGTGTATATATAGAGGGGAAAGGCATGCATTAGTATAGGCAATCGTAGGTAATACTGGGTCACCGACTCCACCTCCCTACGAATGGACTGGGTCGTAGGGGGTGGGCAATACGTAGTGGGGAGGCTCAGGTCGTAGCGTTTGAGAAATACCTAGCAGGTGTAGGTTCAAAAGTGCTGAAAAATGCATGAGATCATTAAATCATGGACGTCTCCATAAAAGCAGCAAGTCTTGATGTGCGCCCCATGCCAGTATTACGTTATATGCAAGGTTATAACCCCGCCCATATAGCGTGAGTTACAGCTGTTGATTTCCTGCATATATAGGGCTCTGTGAACAAACAAACCTATGCATCCAACTGACCTTTTACGTTAGGGTAGAATGCCTTCATCTCGGGTTTTATCTCACTACATGTTTTGAAGAGTTTCTACGTATGGTGCATGCACCTGGCGACGTGTAGACAATGTTTGCCCGCATCTATCTACCCTCTGATTTAGCAGAGGCCTATCTCTCTGTAACTCACGCTCCGTACTATGGAGGCCTGGAAAGGGACATCTGTTTTCTACCTACTTTTTTTAGAGTTTGTTTCCGCAAGTTCTATTTTCGTTTCCGCAAGGTTTATTTTCGTTTCCGCAAGTTCTGTTTTCATTTCCACAAAGTTTATTTTCGTTTCCGCAAGTTCTATTTTCATTTCTGCAAGCTTAACTTTTGTTTCCGCAAGTTCTATTTTCATTTCCGCAAGTTATATTTCGTTTCAGCAAGTAAACATTATATTTCTGCAACTTTATGTTTTGTTCACATTCACAATCGCTTGACTATGCACAAAGAAAAACTGTTAAGTTGCGGAAACGAAAATAAAAGTTGCGGAAACAAAAATAAAAGTTGCGGAGTCAGAAATAAAAGTTGCGGAAACAACTTCAGTCCTCTCCAGGGCTCCGTAATTCCAGATGAGAAGAGGGCTGAAAACCATGTAGCTGGATCAGCAGACCGTGTCCTCTAACCTACTTCATGGGCACCGTAGTTGAGACACTACCTACGTGTGACGTAAACAACGTTCTCACAGATTAAAAAAAACACAACAGAGAAGCAGCCGCACATCCCTAGATGACCAACGGGACTGGTGGGCTCTTTATAAGGCTGTTGACACCGCTCAGCGACACGTTTTAAGGTAGGTTCAATACTTCTTTTAAAATGAGAAATAAGGGAGAAATCTTATCGCCCTACTGTATCGGGTGGCCCAGCTAAAGGTGTCAGATATATATAGCCATTGCCATCGTCACTGAAGACGGACATGTAAATAAATAGATATACCACTGCCCCTGTTGACAGCTCACCGACCCCTGTTAAATTAAAGACGTCAGTATTTCAAGCAATGCTATACATGTAATATGCACCAAAGGCGATGTCCATATATTTAGAGTAGTGTAGTGAATATGCATTCATGCAGTATAGGAGATTAGACAGTATCGATGTGAAGAAGATCATTGTCTATTCTCTAAATAATGTTAATAAGACAACATGGTGACTGTGTGACTTTTCTTGATGGGTTTCAAGACTATTTCTAGTAAGTAACAGGAGGGTATTTCAGCCCCAGCTTTCAATGGAGCTAACGATCTACAAGCCACTGACCATGCAGCAATCAAACTGAGAGGCTATGTAGCTAAAGTTAGATATTCCTGCGTGAGATTGGTCCCTCTGTGATCGTATATAGGCCCTAGGCCTATGTAGGATTTGATAGAGTAGTCGTAGCACAGCTCAGAGATGTAGTACATAAGCAAATGTCAACGATCATGGAATATTTTGGCATCGTATTCCCAGAGGTGCTTATAAGGCCTCGTTGAATACGGGCAGAAGCACCGAGGGGAATATGATGCCAAAATATTCCATGTGAGTTGACACTTGCATTTATGCCATGGCTCTAGGGGGTAAACTTGCTTTAAAATAAAGTAACACAACCATATTTACTTATTTTCAATGCGTCAATTCGTCTCGGTTTGTTTTGATCCACCATGACGCCTTGCTCGACTAAGTAGGTCATGTGATACGGAGCTAGCCGCTGCTTTTAGTTTCGAATTAAATGTTCCTTGCGCAGGGCAATATCTTCCTTTTTAACATGGCGCTAATACTTAGATATACCTTAAACAATTCATAACATATATCATTCTTTTTTCCGTAAAACTTTTAATAACCATACCTAAATACGAAACTAGTTAGCTCTGTATAAATTTCAAAATGGCGCTGTCGAATATGCGAGGATCATATTCCACCCCCCCCCCCCATTGAATACGGCGTAAGTAGTACTAATCTATAGTGTCGTCGATATTAGCCATGGCATAAAGCAGGATACATGTACGCAATATCTCTATGCCTGTATATGCATATAATTATTCGTCGCCTCAGTGCAACAAGGTTGTGTCTGCATTTTTCAGGTTTTACAGGAGAGGCAAAAGAAGTACTGCAATTACTATAACGCACAGTTGAACCAGCTGGGCTCAGGTTGCCTGGTCATGAATTTGAACATCAGTTCTGTATCAGAGGAGACACCCGCAAACTACATGTAATTTCTCAAGCAGTGGCCAGATACCTTGACCTAGTGAGAGACATAGACATGGCGGTTTAACTAGAGCCGACATATTTCACATACATGTGACAGATAACAGGACCCGATGAGTAGGGGAGTAGATGAGTAGGGGTGCTCATAGAGATGCTCTTAGAGATGGGGGTTTGACGAGGGCTGACAGAGCAGTGGACAGATACCAGGACCTAGTGAGTGGTATAGACATGGGGGGGCGTTGATGAGGAGTGTAGCAGGGTAGGTTCGTCTGGTAAAACAGGTGGAGCCACTGTACTCTGACTCTCTCCTACCCTGCCATGATCCACACATATACCTCACCTTGGATGAAGCACCATCCTGATAGCTCAGCAGTTAGAGCATTCACTTGGTACCCGAAGGACCCGGGTTTGAGTCCCTGTTGGGACAATGGTGACAGTTACACTGTGGATCATGCGCGTAAGCTTGCCTGTTACAGGGCTGACAGAGCAGTAGCAGATCCTAGGGCCTAGTGACTAGTTTAGACATGGGGGTTTGACTAGGGCTGACAGAGCAGTAGCAGATACCAGGGCCTAGTGAGTGGTATAGACATGGGGGTTTGACTAGGGCTGACAGAGCAGTGGAGAGACACCAGGAGCTGGTGAATAGTATAGACACTGGGGTTTGACTAGGGTGGACAGAGCAGTGGACAGATACCAGGGCCTAGTGAGTAGTATAGAGATGGGGGTTTGATGGGGCTGACAGAGCAGTGGAGAGATACCAGGATCTGGTGGGTAGTAGGTCTTAAGCTGACCGCAGATGGGCCCAACTAGATTGGCCGATCTGTCAATATCAAACATGTTTGATGTTCCCCGATCCGATCGGCCATCCTTCCCTAACTACCGACCAAATCGGCCCCGTCTGCGGTCGCCTTTATAGACATGGGGGTTTGACTAGGGCTGACAGAGCAGTGGAGAGACACCAGGAGCTGGTGAATAGTATAGACACTGGGGTTTGACTAGGGTGGACAGAGCAGTGGACAGATACCAGGGCCTAGTGAGTAGTATAGAGATGGGGGTTTGATGGGGCTGACAGAGCAGGGGACAGATACCAGGACCTGGTGAGTAGTATAGACATAGGGGTTTGACTAAGGCGGACAGAGCAGTGGACAGATACCAGGGCCTAGTGAGTAGTATAGACATGGGGGTTTGACGAGGGCTCACAGAGCAGGGGACAGATACCATGACCTGGTGAGTAGTATAGACATAGGGGTTTGACTAAGGCGGACAGAGCAGGGGACAGATACCAGGGCCTAGTGAGTAGTATAGACATGGGGGTTTGACGAGGGCTCACAGAGCAGGGGACAGATACCATGACCTGGTGAGTAGTATAGACATAGGGGTTTGACTAAGGCGGACAGAGCAGGGGACAGATACCATGACCTGGTGAGTAGTATAGACATAGGGGTTTGACTAAGGCGGACAGAGCAGGGGACAGATACCAGGATCTGGTGAGTAGTATAGACATTGGGATTTGACTAGGGCTGACAGAGCAATGGGCAGATACCAGGATTTGGTGAGTAGTATAGACATGGGGGTTTGACTAGGGCAGACAGAGCAATGGACAGATACCAGGACCTGGTGAGTAGACATGGGGGTTTGACTAGGGCTGACATGTCAGGAATATAGCAGCAGGGCAAGGATATATACATCCATAAAAATGTGGACATACTAAGTCTTGTGGCCATGAAATTTCTTCCTTGCATAATATTCAAGTAACTAAGGCTCATAAACAATCTGCTTCGCTGTGCCTAATGGTGAGGAATTACCTAAATGCTAAGTAGGAGACACCTAGTACTTAGGTAATACATGTAACAAGTCTCTATCATTTCAGAACAGCATAGAAAGGGTAGCGGCTCTAGTCACCCAATATAAAATGAGTTATTAACCTATATGATAAGGGTCATATGAGCAGCTCACCATATCCCCTGAGCAATTCCCAAGGGCTGCTCAGGTTATGCTATAGTATCTTCTGAGCAGGTAATATTTTCCTCCACCTGTCAGAGGGACGTCATGGGCACTCAGAGTCCCGTGTCATGGCCCTCCCTCTACATGGTCCACCTACCCTAATGGTTCCCTCCTCCAGGCACTAGGGGTCGCCTGTCATCAATACTGTCACCCCACCTGGTGCTAAGGCACACACTCTAACCCAAACCTGACACGTACCAACTTTCCCTCCAAACTCATTTTCCATGGTGTAATGAGTCTCTTCTTTGCTTTCACTCCCCACCGTTACATGAACCGCGCCACGCCCACTGCTTCCGCAACTTTGAGCACCTCAGTGAAGCCTCACCTAGTGAGGGGGAGCAGTGACACCGCATATCCTGTCAGTCAATCACCAGGGGGCGTACACTTCCGGTCCCTATGAGCTGCTCTCACCATCCAGACTATCTGCTCCGTGGCAGGTAGCACCCTGAGCTATATGGAAGAGTGAAGGCCATTTTCAGAATTACTGCTTTGTAATTTCCGCTATGGTTGGCAATCATATGTGTATTGGTTTCTATATTAAGGGAACGCCTGATAGATGAAAAATGAAATTTGCGGCATATTTTTAATAACTGAGCAAATTATTACATGAAAAATTCGTGTCAATAGGTCTAGATAAACAGGCAGATCAACAACACATCAACGGAGTAAAAGGTACATAACACACAGAAGGATGACATGTTCTTGGAATTTCTTTTTCAATGGCAATTATTTGACATAGAGGGAAATTAGTTTATTTATTGAGAGTATTCGTAGCATTCCGACCTTAGGGAGTGATCATTTTTTAACAACAGGGGGGGCTGGTGGGTTTGCGCGCGGACGCGCGAAAAAAATTTCGACCCCCCCTCTTGAGGGGGTAAAATTTTTTCGACCCCCCTCATAAGGGACAAAAATCGCGCGCGGACGTCCCCTTTTAGCCTATAGTAACGCGCGGGGTTTTCCACTGAAAACAGGTGAAATTATTTTGACCCCCCCCATCAGAGGTATTGAAAAAATTCTGACCCCCCCCCGGTCAAGGGGTTGAAAAAATTCTGACCCCCCCCTCAAACCCACCGGCCCCCCCCTGTTGTTAAAAAATGATCACTCCCTTATTTCTATATGTAAACCTTGATTATTCTTCACTTTATAAAGTCATTTGGCCAAATTGTCTGGAACACTGACGTGTAACATTTTTTTCAGAACTACATGCACTGGCATATATAAACGATATGAACCTTTATGTCATGGCTGATACGAACGTCACTATAGATTAGTACTAGAACCGCCATATTCAATGGGGGGCATTGAATACAATGTGTCTGTATTCAATGGATGTTGGCCATCTTGGATTTTGAACAGATTTGAGCTGTTTTTCTTTATTTAAAGCAAATTAACCCCCTAGGCCATGACAAAAAATGCAAATTTTATGTGAGTGAGTAATAGATGTTTAACGCCATTTCGACAGCTAAGGTCATATTCATGGCAAAAACTACATTACACAATTTCACAGAGGAATGTGTCAGTGCCTGCGCATATGTGCACCACAGACATTTCTTAGGGATAGGAAAGAGGAGAAATAGACCCTTTTAAGTGGGCTAGAGGCCCGAAAATGCAAATGTCCACTTCCATGGGATTCTTTACATCGTATTCCCCGGGGTGGGACTGGCATATCTCATGAAGCCATTATATGGCTGAGTGTGACTCGGGACTGTGATACGACCAGTCCCACCCCGGGGAATACGATGTAAAAATATCCCATGGAAGTGGACATTTGCTTATTTATAATATCGACATAACGGCATACTAGCAATATGCCATGTAACGCCTGTCATTGACATCCCTACAGTTTCATTAGCTTTCATTTATTTATAGTTTTTCAGTAACTGCTACCTTTAAGTAAATCCCAGGTAGGCTGTCTATATTTGCCTCTTCCGCCTTGGGTGTTTACAGGGGTGACTTTTATTGATGTTGTTTGCGGGATCGAACAGACTAAAATGTCGTCTGCTTTGTCCCTACACAGGAACGCTGTGGTGTATGAGCCAGTTCTGATGTAAGATGTACATGTACAAGCAGTTGTGCTGATGATTGTGTGAAACTAAGACCGTGAGGGCACATGCTTCCCTCTAAAACTGTAAACACATGTCTCGAAAAAGACTAGTGTGTGCCGACATGAACAAAATGAAGGCCCTCCATTGGCTGATCCAGAAAGGGTTTAATATCTAGAGGGGAGGGGGGCACAGCCAGAATATTTTGTCTATGGGGGCAGACAGCGTCTCGGGCCACATTTCCTTAAGAGTCATACCAAGTCCCAGTTTCAGGGGCTCTAGATGGAGGGGGCACTTGCTAGATCCATTTGTAGCCAGGTAGAGCGGTCCAAAATGCTTTCAAAGCCGTAAAACGAGTCTGAGGTTTTAAAGTGGGCACGTCCACTAGTGTGTGAACGATTTTCTATTTTGCTGATGGATGTAATGTATCTAGTACCCAGAACAATCTGTAAAAATTTACTTACACAAATCTAGCCCAAAAGTACTAAAATATTCATTGAATTCTGCTGACTAACATTTATAGGGCTATGCTAGAAATGTAGATAACTGCAGATGTGAAAAATAAATCACATGTACTCGCATTCTTCAGCGATTGTTTGTTTATATGCCTAATACTGATGCCCGGTGACGTAACATACCCCGGTGACGTAACATACGGGTCTCCACTACTGCCTGCTGCAGTCGGCCTGGGAGCCACTGGTGTGGGATGAGCTCACTTCAAACGGGTACAACTAGTAACACTGTAGCACACTATTGTAAGAATATGGCTAAAGGACATAACTTCCATTGCTAAAACTGATGGTACAAAGTAGTCGGAGACGTGTCAGTAGCCCTTTAAATGTCATATGTGATCAAGAAAAGTTGAAATAGAGAAATGTAGAGCTGTATGTGTTAATTTCCAAATGCATCATTGTTCTTAAAGGGCTACTGACACGATTTTTACATTTCCTCTTGTATAATTCAATATATAGTCTTATAGAACCTGCACAGTGGGTCAACTTGCTCTATATAACAGTAGGCATATCCCTACCAATGCTACATAGGTGGCGGTCACCTTCCACACTACCCCCATCACACACCAGCCGGTCAGGTTTCTTATCGAGCCATGTTGTGACGTCACCAGAAGCGATGTACTGGAGAGATAAGAGGCTCAAACTTGGCTACACACAACAATTATCAATATACTACTTTATTGTATCGTACAATTATCTTATTGCAGAGCTGCACCACGCCCAAAAATCACACTAATTCCGATTTTTTTACTCGAATTCATACCTATATCTGCTGGGAAAAGTAACTACCAGTTGAGGTTTTCTACTGAAAAAGGTTGTTGTACCTAAGTCCTGGATCAAAGTATCTTACAAAGCATAACCATTACAATATCCACTATCAGAGGTATATTTTCTCACTCCCTAGCCCCCACCATAACATTACTCAAGAGATTTTTCCCAGTCAACAGATCATGGGGGTTGACCTTTAACTTTCTGTACCATGTTGATACTGTTGTTGATGCTTCATATCAAAATGTTTCAGAAATAATATATCTATGAACAAAAATCATATTTTTGCTCCATGAAATTGTTCTGGTCATATTTGTTATAGAATATTCTTAACACTTGGCATGTATTGATCAATATACAATGCCACCTGTTTATTTATTTATTCAGTTACAAACCCCTACAAACCTTTTTGTCGAAATCATAGTCCTGTTTTGTATGAAATCAAAGGTTATGATATCAGCAATGCAATAGGCTACAACCTCAGATATTCATTTTCACAATGCCCCCACCTTCTATACTCTACCAAAGTCCAAACCCCTACACATTCACACCTTTGTTCTATATAATTCTATATGATTCTTTTAATGTAAACATATGCATGAGTGCCTGCATGATAGACGTTACCAACTATTACGTCTAGATTTACAAAATTTATGAAACATTTTACAGTACAACTTCATAAGTATAAAAGATAACCAAGTTAATTACAACTCAATTTGGAATGAAATTATACAACCTAAATCTATATAACTTCAGTCTTGTGAGGACTGTTAGCCAGAGTTTTGCAGTTCCATATGCACGCTGCATGTGTCTTCTCAATTACTAAGTATTTAAGTAAGACAATGCCTCTGCCTCTACCATCTCCAATTGTCTGACTGCCTCCCACCTGCCACACAATGACCCTGGTGACGTAACATACGGGTCCTCACGCCTCAGTGCTATTCACAGCTTGAGTGGCTCGGTTATGGCATGGTCACACTTCTTGCGGCTACTACAGGTTTACCCTGTAGCATGCTGAACTTATATTGAGACTGATACATAGAACATTTCCCACTAAAAACTATGGAACAAAGTTGTATTGGACGTGTCAGTAGCCCTTTAAGTACAATAAGATAAATTAGAAAAATAGATGAAGCAGCTGAACCCATTATTGACCCAGGGTCTGAATATGTTTAGGAAACCTGTTGAATTCTTATCTTTTACATTCTTCCTACAATAGCACTGTTATTCACTACTCCCCAAATTCATAATCCTATAGTTAAGGAATAAAAAAATGTCATCCTAAATCATTAGCTTCTAGATTCTGCAAATAACCTTCTTTGCTTTAGAATGTTTTCAATGATTATACAATGTATCCTGGTGCCGGCCAATTTTCTCTTTAATAATTATTGAGGTGTTGAAAAGATGGGAGTTGGACACCTGCAGGACACGTATCCTCTATCATGTTAATTTGACATGAAAAACGTGCCATGGCTTCTGACACGTGCAGATTGGAAAGTATGAGTCACTTCAGACATTGTTTACAGCCATCCAAATACAGCATGTATATATGCTACATTCTGATGATGGGAAAGCTCTGGTAATGGCAAAACCGGCAAAATTGCTTATTCTGCTGTAAGTCCATTGTAAAATTTACAGTATTTCTGTAGATAATAAAGCAAGATTTTCGAAGTTTAGACTTGATAAATGTAACTAAACTATACTCCTTTACGATAGCTAATGTTCTACAGCATGATCAAATATTACCATAAGTCAGACACAAAATGCCCATTGACACGGATAAAATAGCATTATGATAAGTCAAACAATTCATAGTTGAATGAATCGCGGTGCTAAATAGCATGCTTAATAGTTTCCATTCCCACCCATGCTAGTGCACCACTGCATGATATCAATTCAGTGGCGGATTTAGACGGGGGCGCTTCCCCCCACCCTTTCCAAGTAGTTTAGAGTTTATTTGGCTCATATAAATCTGAAATTTAGTGAACAAGTAATCAATGGATAACTCATGACGCGTGTGTGTTAGTGAAGGATAATGACACGAGGCCGTAGGCCGAGTGTTATTAGCCTTTGCTAACACACACAAGTCATGAGTTATCCATTGACTACTTATTTTATACCACAAAACCAATAAATAATCAATATTATACCAATAAATTCAAGTTGAAAACAAAAATTATTCCCCCTCCCCGGGACTCAATGCCAGCCATTGTGTGTGTACACAGGTACATACACCTCGGTGCCCGGCAGCGGACAGCGACAGCCCCGGTGTCGGCTGCTTGGCAGCGGCACACGGCGAAAAATAGTGTTCATACACCATCGGTACATACACCTCGTCGCCCAGCAGCGGACAGCGACAGCGCACACAGCGAAAGAAGCTGCGTCTCGCTGTTATGTTTGTGTATAAAATACACCTCCTCGCCCGGCAGTGGCACCCGCACACGGCGAAAAAAGATGCGTCCGGTCCGGGATTTGAACCGTGTACCTCACGCGGCTGAGCGCAAAGCGCTAACCGCTAGACCACCGCGTCTCCTCCTTCAGCGGCCGTCTCGGCTTGGATTGATTTGAACCCGTCCTTTGGTTATGTATACACGATCAGTACACACGCCTCGGCGCCCGGCTAGGCCTCCTTTGTTTGGTTTAGTTCTAGCCAACCACCTCTCGTCAGTCCCTGTGGCGCACTGCATAGGGAGTTGGATTTGGGATGTAAGACTGCAGGTTCGATCCCTACCCTGGCCTGGAAAATTTCGTGGGTTTTAACATGTAACATATGACATGGGAGGACATGAGAGGCATGCTGTTATCCTGGATAACAGCACGCCTTACATGGATAACAGCACGCCTTACATGGATAACAGCTCGCCTTACAAAATCGATGGTAAAACCTACAGGGTGTGCAATATAGACAGATATGTGAATGGGAATAGACCCCAAAAAGCACTGTGTAAGCCAGAAATCGTGGTATAACGAAAGATAAGGGCTAAACAAGGGGCGCGCCCCCTCTTTTTCAAAATCCTGGATCCACCACTGAATAATCACCTCTGCCATGAGGTGTCTGACTTCTAATAGGTTAACTTTGATAGTCTGAAACCAAATTCTTTGCAGTTGATTGATTTCCTGTAGGCAAAAGATATAAATCAGTAAAGTATGTGGGAATATGTCCATTAATTATCTTCAAAGGTGTAACACAAATGAGAGTCTTCATCATAAAGGTACCGATGATCAAAAATGATCTCACATTTCCTGCCCAGGACCGTCCGAAACAGGTGCCTTTACCCTGCAGGCTTTCTTTAAAAACCATGACAAACTAACTCATACTCAACTTTGGTGAACTAGAAATGTATATTTCTTTTTATTTTAGAAGAAAAATGTAGTCATTGAATGGGAAACACCACTCATACTAATTTCACATGGCGTGTGGGTGGTGATTTATTACAATCGTAGAGAAAACTTTCAATACAGTTGGAGTATTTAATGAAATTAATACAAAATAAACTTTTTATTGATGCTCACATGAAAACTGCACTTATTTGATAGACCCTGTTCATGTTTTATAACATGTGACCCATCAAGGGAGAACACCCCTCCGCGGGGGATTTTTAATTCCCCATTTGGCCACCAGAGGGCATTGGAGGGCAAAATTACTCTAAAATCATTGTAAAAATCCTTTAGGCTAATTTTTGATGCAGAATTCAATGGTTTTATTTAAAATGCACCATTTTTGTTAGAAATGACCCATATTTGGATGGTAAAATCAACATTTTTCATGAGAAATCAACCTATATGCCTGTTTCTGGTTGCCATGGCAACCATCCCAATGATCAAAATTTGCAGATTTTTTTGCCAATTTTTGGGGATACTCGCCAAAGACATAAAACTGAAAACAGAAATGGAAAATTCCTTATAGATAAAAATCTATGATAAAAATCCCCATATTCTTATGTATTTTTAATGAAAAAGGCTGATTTATTGTATTTTTAGACATTATTACGGTTTATAATGTATTTAGAGCTTAATCATGGATTTCAGATATGAATAACATCCCATGTTCAAGGAGGGGTTCTGACATAACTACTAGGAATATTAAACCCAATGATGTCTCATTTTAAAGATCTTGAGATGAACGTTGATAATGAACTTCCCTGCAGAGGGGTGTTTTTGTTTGCCTGGTCACAGTCATAGCCAGAGGAATGCTTTATTAAAGTACTAAGATACGCTACAATTATCTTGGCTCACATAAACTGGCACGTATGCTAAAGGTCTTTTATTCCATTCCAATGATAACTTTGAACATAATCATTTATGACGGGTCACACCGTATGGAGTTCAGACCATTGATCACAAACATTTTACCCTTTATATGTCTCTTTGGGAATGAATAAAGAGCAAAAACTTGAATACCAGCCAGCTTATTTGCCAATTTAACCCTGTAAGAGTATGCACTTAGGAATACAGCTGTCAACATGTCTGTCTTGGCACGGGGCGGTATTCATAATTGAATTAAGACACTCTTGGGGGAAAACATCACCAATGGATGCCTGATTAAGGCAACGATAGTTACAATTTTGTTAGGCACATCTGACTCAGCACAAGGTGAAAACATAGCTACAATATGCATCAAGAAAACCCGTTAGAAAATATGAATATTGAGTGGCGATTCCGTAGCGTGTACAAAGTGGACATTATCATCTAATATAATGATGACTACAACACGATTACATTTAAACATTTTGAAAGGCAACAGGGTTTACACTACACATACACTCATAAACCCATAAACCAAGGCATGAATTACATCGTGTCATTTTAATAACTATGGTCATTGTCCTACAAATATTATAATCGAGATTATGCTGTTATCTGTTAGATTATGCTGGTTCTGCAACTATGTCAGCACTCCCTTAAATCTACCTCTGCACATAGTATCGATTGTAATCTAATTTTGCCTTAACCCTTTAAGGGCAGAGCAATAATTGTTGCCCTGGCCATGGGGACGGCCTCTGAAAAAAGTACAGTTCCTAGAGGACGAGCCTATTTTCAATTCCTATACTAATCCTATATAACTGGCATCGACTATAGTCGACGCTAGGCCTGCCATGGTGTTGACTATAGTTGATGCTAGGCCTACCATGGTGTCGACTATAGTCGATGCTAGCCCTCAATGGATTGCTCATCTCTTAGCACGTCCGATTTTAGAGTCGAACGCCACGTGCACTTTAATATTGTTTATATAAACGATTTGCAACACTTATCTGGTTGCAAGGTATTCCTTGAAAGGGTACCGGCGTGCTTAACCCCATCTGAGGAAGTGAAAAGATGAGCAATATACTCCTCCCTCACTAGGGAATTAATCTACTTAAGTGGCATATCCCAGTAGTTGGAAGTGTTAGTGACATTTAGCGCTATTCCCAAAGCGAAGCTCGGAGAAGTGTGTACTCTGCAACCTTTTACTTTCTATATACCACACGTGTCTATTAGTTAGTGCTACTTGACTAGAAAATACAACTCTAGACAAATGTGTCTCTATATCTATTTCTACTTTGTCAGTAGGTTAAGCACGACAGTTACAATATCATGCATGTTGATTATGATTTAAATCAGATCTGTTTAATCCAGTTCCCCTCTACTATTTCTTTTATCATTATTCTTTACGAAATGTTCAGTGAGACCTGTCACCACAACACAGGTCTGAGGGGGACTAAATCATCTGCACGAGACTTCTATATGTATCAAAGACCCACATATATATGAGCACTCGCACATAAATCTATATAGCATTTCAGATAAATTCTACATCCGGGTAAGCCATTGAATACATTTCCCTATATATTGATGATTCAAAACTATATTCACAGTTGTATTATCATCACTGTTGGCATGCCAATCTTGCTCACTCAACAGAATTGGTTACTTTAGAGAATATGATGTGCCAGATGCAGTATTAAGAGTGCATACTTTGATGGATAGTTGAGTAACAAGATTGAAGGTACATTTTGAAGTAGACAATATGGAGATCATAAGTGCTGGACGGTCTGGAACCATAGGAGATGATAATAGTGTTAGGCCTATATATGTATGTATGATAGTGATGTGCCCGTATCCAAGCCAGTAACATTTTCTTTTAAAATTGTTCTTGTTCATGCAGTTTTGGCCTTTTTGGTCATATATGTCTTATAGAAGAAATTAGCAAAGAGAATGAAGTAGCTTATATACATTATACAACTAGCAACATTATTTTCTAGAGTCAACCCACATGGAGTTCTAGACCTGATAAGAACAAAAGCATAGGTGGTTAAAGTGACCCCAACTATCATCTGCATTATCTGTATGGAAGTGATCATCAGATTTACTGCTCTAGGCACTTTGATCTTGAAGGCTTTTAGGGCATAGTAAGTGTACATGAAGGAATGGACAAAGAAGTTCATAGTCACTCCCCAGCGCCCGAGGGAAATAAAGTCCTTGTAGGCAAAGAACATATAAATGAGAGTGGCCATATGATGGTACCAGTGAAGGAATATCAACTTCTGCTTCCGTAGCACGATAAAGAGGGTATCCCCTAATTCATACACCTTGGACAGAGTATACAGCATCACCCAGAAGCCAGAAGGTCCCTTATAGAAGCCTGGGTTGCATAGGGAGTAATGGAATCCATGCACATTGATAGAATTGTACATCTCGGGCAGGGTCCTCAAGGTGCCGATGATGCTGAAGATGGCCAAGACGGCACTCCAGATACCCAGGAGGGAACGCAAGTCCATGCGCTCCCTGCTGGACATGTAGTGCTGTAGGGCGAATATAGCTATTACGTAGGCAATACCTATGTAGATAGACACGGCCCAGTTCTCCAGCATCCATTCTTTGTAGGGTGCAGAATCAAAGGACTTCTCAAAGTCTGTAAGGTATGGGTGCTCCACCTTTGTTACGGCAGTTATGATATCCAAATCCGTCATCTTGACTGTTGGCTAACCTTGCGGGATTCTGTGGAATAAAAAACACAAGACCAATTAATTAGTGGGAGAGAATAACAAATAATTCTGTAGGCCCAATACATTATCAGTCAAACATTTAAACCATGGTTTACTTTGGTTCAGCATCAGATAACTGAACACCCCCCCCCGCATGATGGCAAATGTACCCATTTGGATTCCCCCTGTGGAATGGGGACCTTCATGTGAGGGCATGGAGGAGCAGAATAACTTCATTGGGAGTCCACGAAGGAGGAATTCTCCTTCCATTCTACCAGTTGGCATACCAGATTCATAAAAGGTGATGAACTGTGTCGGGCAAACAGCATTTGAATGTCTGTCTAGCTGTCTGGACAAGCAGCTTTTAAATACCTGTCCAAATAGAAAAGAAAGGTGGACGGCTAAATGACCATAGCTGGGAGGAAGCATAGAACATAAAAGTTTCTATTTTTGGTAAAATATCTTTTGTAGATGGACATAAACCCATGGGCTGAGGTAGGGTGAAATAGATGTCAGACTTCAGGTATATTTTGATGATCATATATAAAAATACCCACCACAACGTCTACAGAATGTCTACAGTGTGGGTGACATGTTTGCATTTCTTTTAGCTAAAATATACACATGCTTTTTGTCATCTATAGAATTGTTGTAAATGCAAAGGTGACAACAGGCTGATCAAGCAAACCAGTTTTGATATTCTGTAGAGAATTCTCATCATCAGAATATGGTCCAAACTCCGGGGGGCACTCTCTATGTAATGTATACACATATGTTCGGCTGGCAAGGGTACCTTTTCAAGGAAAAGTCCCTAGCAAGCCTCCTGTTTCAGCCACAAATGTCCCTAGCAAGCCTGCTGTTTCAGCCACAAGCATGAACCAAATTCAATCTTCTCCCCTCTCAGTGTAAATTTAAGACATTTTGAAATAAATCTAGGGTTATAAAGTCAAAAGTGCCCTAGCAAGGGTAGGCTTTCGAAGAAAAAACCCGCGAATGGGTGCCCTAGCAAGGGTAAGGGTTGTCGTGGGTTCAGCCACACACCCGTATCCATAAAAATTGAAGTGCCCCCCTGGGGTCCAAACACACAATGTTTGAACTGTAAAACAATGTATATGCAGTGACTTACATGTATCCTTTTGTATATGTCAGAGGAGAGGGCACGTGAATTCACACCTCCACTTAACACAATAAGTGAAATGTTCATATCCATAATGTAATAATATAATTTAATTCGACTTAGGATTTCCTTACCCTAAAAAACTAGGGAACATTTGCTCCCAGCCAGTGTTATATAGACAAAAGCTCTCTTATGTGCATCTATCTAATTAATTGCTTCATATATATATATATATATTCCTAGTAGTTATGTCAGAGTCCCTCCTTGAACGTAGGTTGTTATTCATATCTGAAATCGATGATTAAGCTCTAAATACATTATAAACCATAATAATGTCTAAAAACACCATAAATCAGCCCTTTTCATAAAAATACATAATAATATGGTGCTTTTTATCATAGATCTTGATCTAGATGGAATTTTCCATTTCTGTTTTCAGTTTTGGGTTTTTGGTGCGTATCCCCAAAGATTGGCTTAAAAATCCTCAAATTATGATTATTGGGACGGTTGCTATGGCAACCAGAAACAGGCATATAGGTTGATTTCTCATGAAAAATGTTCATTTAAGCATTCAAATATTGGCCATTTCTCCCAAAAATGGTGCATTTTTAAATGAGACCATTGAATTCTGCATCAAAAATTAGCTTAATGTAATTTTATAATGATTTTAGAGTAATTTTGCCCTACTATGCCCCCTGGTGGCCAAATGGGGAATTAAAAACCCTCCGCAGAGGGGTATTCCCCCTTGGGCACATTCCAGTTTAAGTCCTCAGATGCAATTAGGTTATATTATGCTGTGTAATAGCAAAATGTGAATGGTTTCTAACGAATCCTGAAGTCTCAGAGATATTTTTCATGTGCATACATATGTTTTTATGTGATTTTTCCCCCTGAAGTATATAAGTAAAATCATGGGCAAACAGTAAAAAATGCCTATCCCCAACTCATATTTTCAATTTTGAAGCATAATTGTAAAATGTTCTTTGATAGTAATACCTCACATATGCAAATAGATCAAATCATTATCATTTCAATTTTCTAATACCTTTTGAATTTTGAGCCTGATGATTTTCTATGAATTTATTTCTGATGTCATCAGATTTCAGTTCATTTTCGAACGATTAACCCTTAGGTGCCCAAGCGCGCATTTAAGCGCGGTTTTGAGCTTAAATGCATGTATATTGAAGGTGATTTCCATCCAGATACTTCTACTAGTCCAATGTGTAAAGTTAGACCCTCTTTGTAATGCTTATGACCCCCCGATTATGATACAACCATTCATTTGGCTTTATCTCCATTATAGCAGGCACAGTGAGTCAAAACCTGATTTTATGTGATTCATTAAGGGGCAACCCTCCAAAGAGCTAAAATCTCACAGGTACCAAAATCATGATGGATCACACACACAGTTTTCCATACTCCAATCATATTTTACAATAACTGTGCATATCCATAAAGATAAGCCATGTATATTTACTATTATAACATATTATGTTTCCTGTGTAACAGAACAGATGCAGACAGAATCAGCTTTGAAAATTATGTAAGGTCTTAGGATTGCAGGGAATATGGGTGTATATAGCACAAGAGAGACCAAATACCAATAAATGACAACAAATGGAATGTTATGGTAACTATGGTTACCATACCTGACCAGGAATGCCATGTCCTTAACTGAAAGTCTTCATTGGGTTATGAGCATTGAGAAAACGTAATGCCGAGCCCATATCAAAGAAGAAGATTGAAATAACACAAGGCCTTATTAGCAAAATGATACAATAATGAAATAATGTAAAATAATGTTAAATTCTTCAAATAATTCTGGGCACAAAAAGGTTAATTATAAGTTGCCTTAAATATATGATGTAAATACCAAAAGTTATTTATGTTTAGATAGAATAAAAGTACTTAAAGAATGCTACCTAAAGACCTATGGCATTTTTGCAAGGCATACATTGTAAGTAATTCATAACCATACAAACATTTTTTAAGGGATTCATTTCTGAACAGTTAATTAAGGGCACATACAATTATTCAGTCCATAAAATTATTGTTATACAACTTTCCCTCAATCATATCTATCTGAAAAAAATATTAGAGGATGAAGTGAGACATTTGAATAACTATATTGGAGCTTTTTCATAAGATTTTCATTTCCGAACGTTCATTTCTGAACAATTAATTATACCATATAAAAATTACACATTTTCTGATGAAAAAACTTCTAGAATGCTTAATATATGCTATACAAAAACAGTAGTGGTCAGTGTGTAGTCTAACGCAGAGCTATGATAGGGTCGCCGGTCCACCCAGCACCCACATCTGAGATAAAAAAAAGATAAGAGCTTCTTGATACCTGCATTGGGGCTCCCTACTAGTGGCCACTGGGTTACCCAGTATGGATTTATCTTAAAGGGACCCTAGCATGGTAATGCATGCCGGCATTAAAAATGGTTAAGGCTAGGGCACAGCTCTAAGATACCTATGGTCAACTGTGTTCTATGTGCTATGCTAAACTATGCTATAACTAAATGCTGACAAATAGTGAGTAATTACTGACATATATTGACTAATTGCTGAGAAATGTTAACTAGATACTGACATAATTATATCGACTAATTTCTGACAAATAGTGAGTAATTACTAATATAAATTGACTAATTACTGACAAATAGTGCATAATTGCTGCCATATTTTGACTAATTACTGACAAATAGTGAGTAATTACTAGCATAATTAATAATTATATTGACTAACTGCTTTCAAATAGTGACATAGTGGATGTCCTTCCATTTCTCCATTCTCTGGTGTTTGATTGAAAAATGTTGACGCCATTCTGTGTTTTAATTTGTGTTTTAATCTGTGTTTTTACGGTACATGTATTGAGTTTAAGACTATAACAGGTTAGTATTAGTGCTATGGTATGATAGTAATTACTCACTTTTTGTCAGTGGTTAATCAACATATGTTATAAATTAATCACCATTTGTTAGCAATTAGTCAATATACATCAGTACTTAGTCATTATAAGTAACACAGGGATCCAGGCCATATATGGTGAATTTTGATCTTCAAAAGTTATCAGATTGATGTTTTTTTGTTTTTTTGTTTTTTTTTTCGTTTCAATGAAGTCAGGCGACTTCTTTTATTCAATGTAATCTCACGTGGAAGATGGTCGTAAGGTAATTCTTACATTGAATCGAATCGAAATTGGTGGATTGCAATCCATTGACTTTAGTCATATGGTATTAACTACTTTTCATCAATGATAACATGTGTATCACTCTCTGAAGGGTCCTTTACAGTTCAGTTTTGTCCAGGCATTCTATGCCATGTCTATTGGTTTGGCACATTGTGTGTGCATGAGAGTCACTTATTGATATGTATTTCATATAAATGTGAGATACAGCTTAAAACTAGGAAAGTAGCTCATTAGCCATGTGGCAACAATCATTACAATCAATAGAGCTATAACATATAGTAATACATATGTACCATTACCAATATCATTTTATTTTGTGCAGTTGTGGATCCCCTCCCCGGCTTGCCTCGGTTTTACCTATCAAGGAAATGCTTATGGCTGCAAAGCATTGGGACATATAGGTGTGGGCATAGTAAAGAAGAGTTTTTTTTTGTTTTTTTTTGTTTTGTTTTTGTGGCCGGTTTGACTTAGATTTGACTTTGATTCCATCCACCAGCAACAATTCCCTCCACCCGCACATATTTACATATAATAATGAGCAGTGTAATGAAGAATGAATATAAATAGTATTCGCTTGATAACATCTATACCAAGATATAACTGCAGAGGAATATGTAGTAAAAGGCATCAAGTATTAAAGTGACAAAAGGTATAACAGTTGTATGACTACATACCAGTAAATAGCACACCCATTTACTATTTATTCCTGCCCCCCCTCTCCTTCAGAGTCAAAGTCAGAGTCCGTCTCTGGCTCCAATTGTGTTTTCCTGAGGTGCCTCTGGAATATGTTTTTGGACTCAGCAAGTTGTACCCGTGCTGGGATCCTGTCCCATAGCTTTTTACCTCGATACAGCGGGCTTCTCTTGTATTTTTCCAACCTGGGCCGTCGCAGCCTGATCTGTATCTTATGATCAGCCCTAGTTCTAGGGTTTTCCGCTGGTCTTAACCCTAATTTATTGACATATTTATACATTACTAATAATAATTGCTCATCCCTCCTATCCTGGAGCAGTGGCACCTTTGCATCCTTATGTAAAGTAATGGTTTCAATCTTGGAATAATCCCCTTTACAGATTTTAAGCCCCCTATTTTGCAGTCTCTGCAGCTTTTGTATAGAGGCAAGGTTTGCACTATTTGTGAGAAAACTACAATAATCAAAGAATGGCAACACGGTTTGTTTATAAATCTGCAGTGCTGTATGCTTGTCAACTAGGTATCTTATTCTACCTAAGGTATACAACTTGTGACTGACCGTTTTAATGGTGTTCTTAACATGTGGTTCCATGCTTAACTTGCTATCGACTATCACCCCTAGGTATTTGTAATTGTCGGGGTTACCCAATGCTGTATTATTGACTATAATTTCATGCTCCTGGCATTTCTGTATCTGGGACTTGTTGCCATGCCACACTACTTTTGTTTTACTAGCATTAATGGTTAACCCGTTTACCTTACACCAGTTAGCAACTTTAGTCACATCGGATTGCAGCTTTAAAGCTGTTCTCCTGGGGTCTTCATCTTTTGCAACCAGTGCAATATCATCAGCGTACAGTTGAATAGAGCATTCATCTATACATTCCTTAATGTCATTTATAAACATTATAAAAAGTAGGGGCCCCAGGATTGATCCTTGGGGCACCCCAAATTTGACTGTTTTGGCTTTTGACTTATGATTGTTAAGCAGTGTGACCTGGCATCGGCCCTGGAGATAACCACCTAGCCATCTGGCAAAGCCAGTGCCAAAACCGTATGAGTGAATTTTACGTACCAATAACGTCTGGTGGATGGAATCAAACGCCTTGCTGAAATCGACATAGCACACACCTGCTACTTTCCCTTCGTCACGTGTAGTGTATAATTCTTCAGTGAGATTAAGAACCGCCTCTGCGGTGCCCCTCCCTTTTCTGAAACCATATTGCCTGTCAGATAGCAAGCCTCTATTATCAAGGCTGTTTGTAACGAAGCTATGGACCAGTTTTTCTAACAGCTTGCCCGGTATAGGCAGCAGGCTGACTGGGCGCCAATTAGAAACCTCCGAGAGGGAGCCAGATTTGGGTATCGGGATGACCATGGCTTTTGACCATTCGTCTGGGAAAATTCCCGTACTTATACTACAATTGAATAGATTTCTCAGTTGAGGGGTGATAACAGTGAAAGTATCTTTACAGACCCTGGCTGATATGAACTCCAGTCCTGATGATTTATCAATGCAGATGTTATTAACAACTTTGGCCACCTCTTCATGAGAGAAGACTGGCTTACCCTGGGGCCAGCCATTCTCCCCCCTGTCTAGTGCGGCCTTTTCAAGTTGCTCTAGTAGCTTGTCTAGGTTCAGCTCTTCATCTGCCGGTCTGGTATAGCTAGACTCATTAGCTTCAAACAGCTTTTGACCAATTCCAGCGAAGTAGCTGTTGCAGTAACTGGATGCATCAGCTTCTACATGCCTTTTGCCCTGTTGGTCAACAAAGGTGGCCATTGTACACTTCTCTTTTGGGTTTAGGAACCCATTTATTACCCTCCAGAAGGCTTTAGGGTCATGTCTGTGCTCCCTGAGATCACCCTTAACTTGAGAACCCTTAGCTTTTTTACAATTCTTGGCAACGGTACGTCTTTGTCGCTTGGCTTCTTCAAAATTGACCTTATTTTTATTTGCTAAATAAAACCTAACAGCTTCATCCCTATCCCTCATTAGCTCTCTAATCTCATTGGTCATCCAGTCGTTGGCGTGGTCTTTGCATGTGATGTCCTTTATGGGGCAGTATACATCCAGATATTCTAACATGTTTGACCTAATAATATTCCATTTGACATTCGGGTTATTACTGATATAAAGGTCCTCCCATGAACAGTATGACAAATGGTCCTTAAAATCATCTGCATTATAAGATTTGTAACTGCGCCCCTTAAATGACATATCCCTGACAAATGATTTGGCTTTCTTCCTAGCAGCTATCACAGGAAAATGGTCGCTAACAAGTTCTATCATAATATGGCTTTGCTCAACACAGTGACAGTTCGAAAAAATTAAGTCAATGCATGTGCCTTTATCATCTTTGGGTCTTGTGATACCTTTGATGTATTGCTTTAAACCTTTGGATTTGGCTAGACCATCTAACGCAATACTGCTGGGTTCATTCTCCTTTAACACATTTATATTAAAGTCCCCAAGAACCCATATCTCAGCTCTACCATTGATTATTTTATCCAAGATTTTTCCCAATTCTTTTATGAAATTGGCCATAGATGTATTAGTCGGTGGCCTGTATACATTAACTATGTATTTAGTCTTTACCTGGGGTTTGGCTATTTTGACAGTTAAAACCTCTATATCATCATCCATGATACAACATTCCTTGATTCTGTCTGAAAACAAGGCGATATCATTTCTGAGATATGTCAGTAATCCACCAGCCAAGCTATTTCTATCTAAGCGGTAAAACTGTCTGCCCAGCCAGAAAAGCTCAGCATTGCCCCTTGTATCATCCAGCCATGTCTCTGTTAAACAGCATACATCAAGGCCATTTAATGTATTATGAACCACCAGCTGTGTTTCCGTATTATAACTTCTACAATTCACAGAGCCCACCTTAAAGCCCCTTGCAGCCTCTAGACTATGTCTATCTATGGTTATAGATCAGAGGGGGTGGGGAGGGGGGAGTCAAACCACACTGCACAACCAATATCATTCCCATGTACTTAATTCTAGAAACATACAAACCATATGTGGAGATCCAAATCACATACATGCATACCAAGTAATTATTCATAGTGACGAGAATATGTGTTTCTGGGCATAGCATATGTCCAGGAGAATGGTGTTAGCCCTCCCTAGCTAGCCTCTAAGCCATATAATCTAACACTCTATATTATCAAATGACTTTATAATAGCTCACACTATCATACTAGACCATACTATATAATGCTTATATAATCTAAACTATGCCTAAAGAAAAGGAAATTCAAATTCAAATGGCTTATAATGGCTCACACTAGCTGCCTGCAGACTAATGTTAGTGACCATTAGGAAACCTCAACTACCCGAATTCTTTTGTTTTCCATGTGTGTCTGCCATTTTGGTTTTCGGAAACACAGGGATCCAGGCCATATACATGTATGGTGAATTTTGATCTTCAAAAGTTATGAGATGGATGTTAGTGACTGGAGGGACACCTCAACTACCCAATTCTATTGTTTTCCATGTGTGTCGGCCATCTTGGTTTTTGGAAACACAGGGATCCAGGCCATATATAGTGAATTTTGATCTTCAAAAGTTATCAGATGGATGTTAGTGACCAACTATTCAATATATATTACTCACTATTTGTCAGCACTCAGTCAATATATGCCAGTTCTTAGTCATTATATAACAACACTTAGTCCACATATGTCAGTAATAACTCACAATTTAGCAGATGTTAGTCAATATATCTAGGCTCGCGCTAGCCATTCACCAGATCGCCAGTGGCGAATCAAACTACATTTTGGCTAACCATTTTTCCATTGGATTCACTAGACTGGCTAATCCTTCTCCCAATTCACAACTGGGAATATGATATATGGAGTGTAGCATACCGTTATACGGCACATGGCTATTGTATTATTGACCAATGGGAGGCATCCCTGGCATAAACTGCGGAGTCGGGGGCTGAAGGTGTTAGTCATAATGGAGTCGGGGTCTAATGGCGGCCCCCAGCTGATAATGGCTATGGGAGCTATAAAGCTTATAACATGACAAAACCAGTCATATGTATCCCGTCTACATGCAAATGAATACGACATTTCTGTGATTTTTCTCTTTAAAAATCTTGATAAAACATTTTCTGATTTATGATTAAATTGCTTATATCTGTGTAGGGCTAGACACAAATTTAGCCTATCGCAATCCCTCTGTGATGGTTGAGCTCCTACTCAATGTTTCTGGGAGTACCTGGCCATGTCCCTTTCAAACACAATTTTCTGAAGAGATAGTGTTGCACTTTCTTCCATCATGAAAAAAATACCAAAAATTATATGAAGGTTGATCAAATCAATCTGGCTAATTGATTACATATCTGGCTAATCAAAAATGAGGCAAATTCGCCAGACTGGCTAACAGAACATATGTACTAGCGCTTCCCTAGTATATGTCAGTAATTACTCGCCATTTATCAGCAATTAGTCAATATATGTTAGTAATTACTCACCATTTGTTAGCAATAAGTCAAAATATGTCAGTATTTACTCACAATTTGTCAGCAATTAGTCAATATATGTCAGTACTTAGTCACTCTATATGTCAGTAATTATCAATACATGTCACAATCTGTCAACAATTAGTCAATATATAACAGAGAAATAGCCATTGATTCCTCCTCCTGTGCATCCTACCTTGACTGGTATTTGTCAAAATTTAAAGTATGTCAGTATCTATGGACTATTTGTCAGCAATAAGTTAATATATGCTAGTAACTATTCACTATTAATTTTGTCAGCAATTAGTTAATACATGATAGTAGTTACTTACATTTTATCAGCATTTAGTCAATATATGTTAGTAATTGCTCACTATTGACAAATATATGACGAATTTTGAGTAATTACTGACAGAAAAACAACAAAAAATGGACCCACCTTACTAAAGGTATAGAGCCCCACTACACCCACCTGGTGTGAAGGTGGGGCAGGGGGTAGGGCGGGGGGCAACAGACCGTGACCTCCCCGTTGGGGACGTCTACACTGTCGTTAGACTACACACTGTGGTAGCAAATTAAAGCTGAAGTATGGCCGGATCTGATGCTGTTATATAATCTTTGGCTACGATTTTTATTAATTTCATTCCAGGTGTGTAAAGTCAAGTACCATATTTCCTTTTGTGTTACACAATGTGGTATGTTGTGCCTTCAAAAACGACCCCCAAAAGATAGACATAAAGGTATATACCACTATTCAATAAATTCTAAACTACCATCAGTTTCACCAAATCACTTGGGATTATATTAGTTTTATGTATTATAAGATGGATGAAGTAATAAAAACCATGGTTCATTGTGCTAGTTTCAGATTTATTGCTATCTGAAGATGCGGAACACTTAACTATTGCCGCTTATGGGAGAAACCCCCATTTTCCAACATTTTCTTAAATATTAAAAAATTGACCAGGGATGTCTTAATGAAATGTCTCATAGTTGTAGTAGACATCATCTGTACCATGATGAAGCAATAAAAACAGGTGTTCATTGGACAAACCAAAGAGCTATGGATAATTCAAAGAAAAAAAAACAGAAATGAAAAGTATTATAATTTCTTACATTTCTCACTACAGGAAAGGAACTGTCAAGAATTTCTTGACCAGACTTAAGATACAATCATAACCCGGACCAAAATGCAGTAGAAATGCAGCACTAAAGCAGCTGGGAAACAGTGTGGTGTGACAGTAGTGATTCAGTGTGAAAGCAGCATCAGAAACAGTATTGTATCAGCATCTACTGTCATTCTACTGCTCAGCACCACAAAACCTGCAGCAGTGGTACAGTAGTAGAACAGTAGTATTAGCAGCATGCAAGCAGTATTGAATCAGTTGTCCCAATTATGTAAATTAGATGGCAGCATTTGAACAGTATCTACTTATTTAATGCTGCATGACCATATATGGGGTTGGGGCAGTGTTCAATCAGCACTACTGCATGGCTGCTGCTATAGCAGTAGTTGAGCAGTAGATCATACTGAAAACTACTGCTGGGGGCAGGTAGAAGCACAAAAGAAGCAGCCGCTGTTCTAGTACTGGCACTACCAATGCCTCTCTAGGTGGTCTTTGCTGGATTTGAACTTGGGATCTTTGGATTACTCTACCAACGCATTAGCCCCCTGAGCCACTGCCCCATCAGCTATGTGGAGCGGTTACTACTTCCTAGTAGTGCATGCAAATCATGTAGGAGGGGGCTAGGGCAGTATTGATTCAGTAGTACTGGGTAACCCTTACCATAGCAAAAGGGTAAGAGTAGACATATCTATAGAGTGCTGCTATAGTATAATGCCTTTCGGTTTACTGATGTTCAGGTGATGAGACAAGCACTTTGTAATTATCAATGATACATGGATACTATGTAAAAAAGAATATGTCATGATGGGGACCAAAAGAATACTTGATGATTCAGTATATTTGTACCCTATATAAAGTCAGTGAGTAATTCCTCACTTTCATATACCCCAATATCCATGTGTATCCATTACTGGCACTGAATAAGATATTCATATGCAAAGGGGTGAAGTATGCTTGTCTCCACAAACACTGGATAGTTTCATTATTACATTACTGAATCTTTTGATTGATGTTCACAACCATACTGACATTCACACTATGGACTGTCTTAGAAGCATCAGGTAAATAATCCGTGAATAGACAGATTTATACCAGTAGATGGTCAGTAGACTACTGCATCTATGCTGCTGCACAGAGTGTATAATTTCTGGAATCTATTAACATTCAGTTGAGAGTCAGTAGACTACTGATTCTAGCCTGAAATGCAGTGCATATTCAGTTGATAGTCAGTACACTACTGAGTCTAGACTGAAAATGCAGTGTGGAGTCAGCTGTTTCGGAAGTATTTCAACAGTACCTACTGCAATATGCAGTTGTTGATCAGCATATTCACAGTAGCCACTGATAGGAGAAGTAGATACTGCCTTCTGGTCCGGGAAGCATTATTTAAGAAGCAAAGAATCAAAAGTTACTGGCAGAATCTAGCAGCTACAGATTTTGGAAAAAATTTCTTTCATCCCAACTACAGAAATCTATGAAGTTGGCTGGTAGTGAATCTTAGTGCTATGGTAGGAAAAATGCAAAAGTCTATCATTCAACAGCTTGATTGTGATGAGTTAGGACAATATACAAAAGGGAAATGAGCAAATATCATGAGTTTGGGCAATATTAGGTAGTTTCAAATTTTTGCCACCAGGTGAAATAGATGGTGGAATATACCTTTGACATGGAATGTGCCCTAGGTTGATGGGTCACATATAGATATCTCGGGTAATTATGGGGTGCCGTCAGTCTAAAGCTGTAGCTATATAAAGGTATGATTCAGGTACCACATTCTATGAGACAGGCTAGCTCTGAGAGAGGAGTAAGCACTCTATTGGTATTTGCAAGTTTGCAATGGTTTGTTTGGTTTAGGAGAAATCATGTGGTTGAAATCTTTTTAATGGGAAGGTAAAGTTGAAGTTTGAATTTTTCCCCAAAGAGTTCCATAGTAAAATTATATTTAGAACTAATGAAGCTTTAAAACTGTAAGTTTGTATGGCAGTAAGAAGTTGATAAAGAAGAAAAAACGAGAATATGAGCCAAATCCTATGGTTAGAACATACATTTCGTTGTCAGTTGTAATATGAATAGGTCTAAAAAAAATTTGTAATATGAATAGGTCTAAAAATAGTAAGTCAGGCAATGGTCACAGTAGAGACATTGGGATTAGGACTGTACAGCTAATCACAGCCAGTATTGATTGGTCCAGACATACCCATCAAACCCAGAATATTGGTTATTATGAGTTGTCAACAGTGACAAAGACATTGTAGGATTTGTAATAGGCCTAGTGATAGCCTATTGGATAGAGAGTTTGGTGTCAATAGTGGACATTGCATCAGATTTCTAACTACAGTACCCCCTGCAAGTAAGCTGGTCTGTGTTATAGGGGAACTAGAAGTTTATGTGTAAATACATTAATCCTAAAGTTGTGTCCAAACTGCCTAATAATCACTTATGTGGTAGAATCACTCAGCAAATGCTATATGTCCACACAGCTCTTAGGACATACAGATAAATCCAAGAGGTAGCATTTAGTTGAAGTCCTTTATTCCAATGCTTCCAGCACACATATAATATCCAAACAGCAATAGACACCCAATGATCTTCTACCTAGGGTTTGTATACAAGCTCTCTGCACTCTGAAGGTGACATTCACCTACCTTACACATGGGTGTGGCACCATCTGGTTGACCACTCCCTTCGGTGTTTTTCCAGAACTTGTTTTGATATGATCTTTTAAGTGCATGATTAATGATCGAAAGGTCCCATCAATGCTGATGACACATTTCCCAATTCATGCTGATGACACATTTCACCAAATCCATTAGTCATGACTGATTTCTACAAACTGCCGACACATGTTTCCAACTTTGCTTATAGTGCATGTCCATTAGGCTCACAATGAGAAGACCATCTGTCACCATGGCAAGAGACATTAAGTTTACACTCTTAACTTCTTTTGGTTTCAATAATGTGCAATACAGTGTTATACATTACTGAAGCATATTTATTGATCACTTTCCCAGCTTGCTTGGAAGTGATCAATTACAACTGGATCGGCCCATAGACTTTGCCCTGAGCTCTACCCTCCACTGTTAACCAATGTACCTATCGCACCCTGGTTCCATACCCTCAATTAATCTATAACTAAGGTGGGAGGGGGCATTCCATCTGACAAAACACGATGCGCCCCTGCCCAAGCGGAACAATCCCTCCCTCTCCCTTCCTGTGAATGGCTGAAATCCCGTGGTCCCTGTCAGTGATTGGCTGCTAGAAGTAAACAATCACTCTTTCTTGGCGCCAATTGACAGTTAGGCATAATGCTGCCACTGTGCCGCCCTCTCCCTGCGTTTCTCAGTGTAAGGTGAAATCTGAGTTGACGATGATCATCAGATTTACCCTTAAGTAAAAGGTCACACTATGGGAGAACTCCTATATAAGGGTTTCGACTCCCCACCCCATCCTCTTTTTGCCAGTCCTGCACTGGCATGTACCCCCCCCCCTCAAAAAAACCTTTTTCGACCTCTTCCTGCCTTAAACATAACCTTTTTTCGCCGGTTTGGCGCAAAATATATAGCTTTAGCTGAAGGTAGTGCAAATCCACATTGTCGGAACAAATTTTTTAGGGGGGCATGTTCTTTAGGGGGATGAAATACCCCAGATTGATGACGAACACTCCATATCTGCAAATATTATTTGCATGATTAGCATAATTATGTAGTGTCCTGGTACTTTTAAATAAACATAGATATGTGCTATTGCTCCTTTGTAGAATTCATATGCTTACAAATTTAAACTACTAATACATGGTGACTGAGTGTGTGTGGTGTTTTCGTGTTTCGACTTTTGGTATGTCTGATTGCATTCATCACATTAGATATACCCTATTTTCATAGTTTGTGTATCCCAATGTGATCAATGGAACCCACTAAAGTCGACCTTAAAGTAGGCATCATGTCAAGATTCGAAAACAATTTTTTTTTGCCGGGGGTTCGTAATTTGGACTTGTAGTACATCTCATTACGGTTGGCACGTTCGATTTACCCTATTTTCATAGTTTGTGCATCCCGATGCAATGAATGGAACCTGCTAAAGTCGACCTTACAGTAGGCATCATGTCAAGATTCAAAACAATTTTTTTCAGCGGGTATCAATAATTCAGACTTGTAGCACATCTCATTGTGTTCGTCATGTTCGATTTACCCTATTCTCATAGTTTGTGCTTTGCCTGGCATGATGCACTCAATCTCAGCACCCATCAGGAATATGGGTCTAGAAGTAAAAAAGAATGGAATCTGCATGGTTGAATATCTTGAAATCGATATATTACACTTTGAAATCTGTCAATAAACAGCTGAGATATAGGCATTGATTCATTGGATCATCATGCCCAGATTTACATGATGCACTCTATCTCTGAATCCATCAGGAATATAGATCTATAAGTTTGAAAAATAGAATCGGCATGGTGGAAAACCTTGAAATTAATATGTTACACATTGAAATCTGTTGATAAACAGCAGAGAAATGTGCATTGGTGACACGATCTGCGAAAAAGGCCCTTAGTGCAGGGTGCTTTAAGGTCCCTATTCCCAGTACATGACGATGTCCCAGTACATGTTCATTGGTGCATCATGCCCTGACTGGCATGATGCACTTTATCTCAGCAACTATCATGAATATAGATCTAAAAGTGTAAAAAATGGAATTGACATGGTTGAAAACCTTGATATTGAGGCCACCCTTAAAAATATGTTCGTTTCCTGTCCAGAGGCCTGGTGAAATTTTTTGTGAGAATGGAAATTTTTTTTCCTGAGTTCTGAAAAAAGATTTATTTTTTTCGCCTTCAGCACAAGAAACTAGGTTTCCAATCACAAAATCTTAAAATGTAATGACAAATTCATGCCGTCCCCCTTTCGAAGTTCATAACAAATAAAAATATTTTCCTAAAAAAAAATTGTTTCCTCCCTCCCTCATGGGTCTGAGAAATTCCACCCTCTGGACAGGAAACTGACATATCTTTATGGTGGCCTGAGAAATAGGCATTGATTCATTTGTGCATCATGCCCTGATTGGCATCTAAACTCCTGAAATCCTCATGAAAGTGATCTTGCAGCTTTGCCGCACTATCTAGACACCTAGCATCATTGTATATATTATTCTGGTATGTGCTTTTACGTCAACTGACATGCGGAATCGTTCATTAACACTACCATTTTTACCAATACACATTTATATACATAAACCCCACCATGTGTCTGGGATGCATAGCATGAAGCATGGTTCTCTACAGGGCAAAAGGGTGTATGTTTGGAGAATGTACCTGGCCCTCCGGGGAGACGAATGTTGACACCGTCGTGGTTCCCGGGGTGCCCGGCCAAACGGGGGTTCGGGGGCAGAGCCGCCGATCAAGGATATATGCCAGATCTCATCTGAATTTGAAATACATTCAGATGAGATCATCTGAAACTTATGGAAACTTAAATGGAAGATTATTATTCAGATGAGATCTCATCTGAAAACAGTCGGAAGTGTGTGACAGCATGGTCCCACCACGTCCCTGAGGAACTAAGGTGGCATAAATGTTTGTCTCCAGTGTGACGTCATTCTACTTCCGGCCAGGTACAAATCCCCAGAAGAGACCCAGATGCCTCTACAGGTTCTCACGGTCAATGCTGGAACAGACCCACCAGCTACCACAAACACCCGCAACCCACTGTTACCATGGTGACGACGCCATTATAAATGAATTAGGCGTCCTTTCTAATCTAGTCAATGGGATGGTGTACAGGTCTGTGGGCCTGTGTACAAGGCCCCGCCAGAAAAATAAAACCACACAGGTGCGATGAGTAACATTGCTCTCTATGGGGAGGACACGCCTATCATTGTAAGGAAATATCTTAGTTTTTATCTATCCTCATTGTTCTTGACAACTGCATCTCCCATACTCTACACCATGTGGCATTTAGTAAGTTTGGATTACGGTAATGCAACATGTAAGTACTGAAATGTAGGCCAGTGGTCCATAAAATGTGTTTGTTTAGTGTGTATTTGTCCTTCACACTATGCTAATATAGACGTCTGGTTTGAGGGAACTATTTCCCCGGGGTCTCCTCTGTACATTTCCTACTTCCTCCATAAATTCAGTGTAAATATCCCAGCCATGTCATCTCTTTAGAATATTTTGCATTAATTCCCTATTAGTATATTGGGATTCTGGAATCAATCTGTTTATCTTTGGTTATAGCATTTTGTATATTCTTTAAGAATATGAAGGAGGAAAAAAAACACGGAAATAGTATCCAACCTCTTAGAAAGAGAGTGATCAGAGGTATTGTAACATGGATGGACATCTGAATTTATACGTCAAGCCTGTACCCCTTATGCATCGGGCACCGTTAGAAAAAAAGGAAAGAAAACAACAGCAACAACAACATCAACAACAAAGCACACAAAAACTCAAATCAAATTGGTATAGCCCACGGTATGCCAATGAGAGATCTAACCTTTCTGCACGTTAGCTATAAAAAAATCTGTGTCCGTTATCAGTGTAGATCTGATAAGATAGCAAAGTTCATGTGCACCTATCTCTAAAGGTCTTGCGGGTCCATTGGTTTTTTTGGGTTTGCTATTCTAAATAACAGCCTGTATTTCCTTTAGCTGTTTTGACTATCAGTAGCAACTTTATCATCATCCCATACATCTTCTATACAAAATTGAGTGGAGAAAAAGATTATACTTGTACATTTTTCTTTCCCTTAATCTTATATATATATATATATATATATATATATATATATATATATATATATATATATATATATATATATATATATAAAATCACAGGCGATCATTGGTTTATCTTGCGAGTGACTAAGTATGGGAAAAGCAACCTTGAGGCAAAATCAACATACCTGGGTCCTTTTGGATTGAAGTGTTGGGAGGAGCACACCCTGCCACGTTCCTCACCTATAAGAATGTGTATAGATTTGTACTTGTATATATTGGCCACTTTTAGTTATTATCTTTAGATTGCTATCACATGAACCTTTTAGAGCATTAGGGTCATTTGTGGCTAACACTGAGTCCAAAGTCATCATCAGATTCTATCTTCACAACCAAGATAATTTAAGGTCAGCAACAGGTTATCCGTAGTGCAGCAAACTCTGAGGAGCCATCCATAAATGACGTCACGCAAAATTTGACCATTTTTAACCCTCCCTCCCCCTCGTCACGTATTTTGCCAAATTTGCAATGCAAGGAATGGAAAATTAATTCTGTCACGCCGAGCCTGACCCCCCCCCCTTCCCCCCTTCAGCGTGACATCATTTGTGGATGGCCCCTCTGGTCTGGGACACACTCTTACCATTCTGGGTTTATTTACAGGTCCAAATATATCACCCGTTATCACGTGCTATGGGGCCATCCACAAATGATGTCATGCAAAATTTGACCATATTTGACCCCATCCCCCCTTGTCATCTTTTTTTTTTTTTGCCAATTTTGCAATGCTGAACATATATGGAAAATTAATTTCACCATGCCTGGCCTGACCCCCCCTCCCCCCCTCCGGCATGACGTCATTTGGGGATGGCCCCTATCATGAGGAGATATTATGGTAATCCACAGTATCACGCCAGGATCACACCACTGGGTGAGACTTTAGGACATGGATAGGTGAAGTTCATTAATATCATGCTGTCAACTATAGCCCAGGACTTCCACCTAAGGCCTGAAAATTTCCTAGACATATGATACTCATTATGGAAATCTACATATTATCATTAGCTAGCCAACATAAAGCAGGGGCCTATGCCACATCAATTACTGACAAGTTATTGATCAGGGTCTGCCTACCAGAACTTACCTATTACACGTATCCAAGCCCGCACTGATTTTCTGTAACCAACTATGTGGAAATGCACAAGTAGCCCTCCATTTAAGTTCACATTGACACTATAAGGCTGTTCCCCTATATACACACACCACTGGAGGTGTTGTACACACCACCACCACTGCACAGGTAAATGGCTGGTAGTCCTACACCTACTGTTTTGGCATGCATGGTGGCTGTAATAGCCCCTGTTATATTCTGGAATAGATCTATAACTACCTACCTGTAGGGGCAGAACTCAGCCTTGTCTGCTCCTGTGACTCTGTGTTGATCACGTTGCTATTAGTGTATAGATTATTACTAGGTTTGTCCAAACAGGCTACAGTGATCGTCTATCAAAGCCGGCTATACTGACAAATGGCTATGGACTTATGGTCTATCCCTATAGTGGTGGGGTTCTCCCACCCACTGAACTGATGACCCAGTTCCTTCTGACTGACCTAGCCTCCGATGTTAGGTCCAGCTGCAGCCGGTAGCCTGCTCCAGTAGGGTTAGACAGTGGACTAGTTCATCAGAAGCGGGGTGGGGTAGTGAGTATTGATTGATCAGTGTGTACTTGATTGGCCAGGCTGCAGTCAGGTGGGACTGTGAATAAAACCTACCATCACTACCACCTCCCCCTCTTGCATGCTTGCCGGCCCTGGAGGAGTCAGCCTCCCCAGCTCCTGGCCTGCACCAGCTGACCTTCACCCAGGTCCCAGCTCTACTTCATCAGAGGGAAGATGCAAATATTGCAGTGTGTATGTTTCCAGCACAGTTAGTGTATGCTTATTATGAAATAATAATAATAATAATAATAATAATAATAATAATAATAATAATAATAATAATAATAATAAGAACAACAACAACAATAACAATAACAATAATAATAATAAAAATAATAATAATAATAATAATAATACATGTAATAATAATGATAGCTTTTATTGACAACAAAAAGTAAGGTCATTGCTGACCTATGTGTCATTCAGTAAGTCTACTACAATAATATATATGCTCTATGTTCTACAAACTTCATGCATACTATACATTATCTCACGATTCTGGCCTCTACAGTGCTTTTTTGCTGATAACCCCAGTTCCTTATCCAGCCATAATGCACTCTGAGACCTTTTCTTCATCTTCAAGAAGGTGCTGGTTTCAATCCGGACATGTTAATAAATTGGAGAAGTATACAATGTCAACTCCTCCATACATTTCCTGTTAAAACCGTTTAGGTTCAATGGGGAATCTATCCCCGGCCGCTGGGGCAGGAGGCGAGCTCGCTGTCCACCATACCAAGCCGACTGGTGCTAGAACCCAATGTACATGAAGGATTTGAAAAAGTTTTCCGACATACCTGAAGTTTACACACCTCGTTAGCATAGATTTCAATGGTGCCAGGTGGAGTTATTAACAGAGAACCATCCTTAGATATCCTAGATGAACATGCCATGCCTAATTTCTCCATTTTCTTCGAAATAAATAAGAATCCAATGATTTTCCATAGCGATATGAGTCGGGACCCGCCATTGCGGCTTGCTGACCCAGTTCTTCAGCCGAAAGTAGGTCAGGTACATCCGGGCAGCTACCAGCTTCGTCAACAAGACGAAATGGCCGTGTACCGGGCCATGTGCGTTAGATCGTTATGGAAAATCAATGGATTCTTTATTTCGAAGAAAATGGAGACAAGATGTGTGCGAACACCAAGTAGACATCGTATATTTGGCAGTGCTACAAAAACAGGGCTTGACACGCTTGGATTCTACCCGAAAAATGTGTGTAAAGGTGGAGGTATGTCGGACAGATTCACAACATGGCCACGACGGCTTGGCAAACCGTGCGGATCAGATGCACTTACAAAATGTCTTCTCCTGGATTAATTCTTGGGTTATAAGATAAGAAATTAATTCAAAATGGAGAAAAATGTGAGATAAACGCCTTAATGTATGTTATGGGAACGCATGAGTGGGTTTATGGGTTAATAATCCACTCCCCCTTCGGGGTCGTGGATTATTAACCCATAAACCCACTCATTCTTTCCCATAACATACATTAAACGCATAATACTACAGAACTAAATCTATGAAAACAGATACTTCTGTATAAGACAGAGCACTCACACAATCACTCACACAGTCACACACACACAAATCCCTACAGAGATACACAAATACAGACAGGGCATACATAACCTAGGTGGGTCAACTGTACCATACCTACAACTCATATATTTATATACATTACATTTATGAATGTGATGATATAATACTAGGTGAAACCGTACAATGTACATAGCACCTAGGATAATAGTTGGAATCCACAGAGGGTAGTCTAAAGCTGCTGCTGCCTCTGCTTAAACGCAGTATAACAAACTTATCCATATTTGACATATCCCGGTAATTACAGATTTTACCATCTATATGATTTTCAAGAGTTGTTCGAGCTGCCTTATGTAGTTCACATGTTGTCAGAAAATGCACCTCATCATCAATAGCACCAGTTGAGCAATATAGACATACTCTGTCACATTCAGGTTTCAGGGGCCTACAATGCCTCCCTATCTCAATACTAAGATTATGGGAACTACCGTAATCTCCCGCGTATAAGGCGCACCTCGCGTATAAGGCGCACCTAGAGTTCAAGAATAATGTCAAAAACATAAAAAAATTATAATTTTGGTTCTACTGAATGTATTTTCAAAATTTAAAAAGCTATGTTTAGCTAGGGCACGCCACATCCCCTTCGACCCCCCTATGTCAGATTTTGAGTTAGGGGGAGTGTAAGATATCAAAAGAAAGCTCTTGGTGCCCCCCTTGTGGATCCAGGAAGTACTAAAACCCCTCGTAAAAGACGCGCCTTATACGCGGGAGATTACGGTAAGTCTGTATTGCGCTAGTGCAGTCCTGTGATTTTGATTGTTAATTTTAAGTAGATAGTGTTCGAGCCTGAACTCCCTCTTGAATTTTTTTAATGTTCTTAACTTTTTACCCTCCCCAGCAAGCGCAATCTCATTCATAATTTTTTCAGAATATTCACTAAAAATTGGTTCAGTTGCACTAGCTATGATGTTAGAGTTATTAGATGTTGACTGGTTTTCCCAAGCGAATATAGCAAACCTTTAATCAGTGGCTAGTATATATGGATGTGGGGCAAACATAACCAACGTTGAGAGCATCGCAACGTAATATCCTCATATGGTCTAAATTAAGGTTCACAGGCCAGCGAAGAGTCAGTGGTCCAGGTGAATGAAGTCGGAAAAGCCCAGTTACTATGGGGATGGATGGGCTGGTACATATGTGGAGGGGTTGGGGGATGGGTGGGGGTGGGTGGCAGTAAAAGGTAGCCAAAAATAGCTTTTCTTTATTTACCTGAGTACTTGGGTGACACAAGGGAATAGGCATTCTCTATGGGGGGCCGCCAGGTATATTTAGACCCGAGTTCTGAACTACTTCTACTGTACAGGTTTTCGCCGAACGTTTTTGCGGAACAGGGTAATATGCACCATAAATAGACCATTGCAAATTAGTATGGAATAATTTGTAAATTGTATACGAATCATATACATTGGACATTGATATTAGTGTTTATATTTGAAGTGTATGTATGTATATATATATATATATATATATATATATATATATATATATATATATATATATATATGCATGCTGCACTTCATATATATATTTTGTTTTACTATATGTACATGTTTCGCCACAGTCACTGCATTACTGTTGGTTGATTTATAGGAGGTCTACCCCAGCTAGGCTTTTGGCACACTCCGTTCGCGTAAACAATTTCGTTCCGGTCTGATGGTTTTGGCAGATTCTGCTAGAGGTATCCTTAGTCTTACTGACCAATATGGTTGTAGTAAACACATGAAACAGCAAGCTGTTAGGAGACAAACATAGACGAGGCATTTGTGATATGGCCGAGGGATCAATGCTGGTTTGTAAGGCCACCCCCTATTGGTCCTCCCCATGTGGGTCAATGTTGATCCCTGAGTCAACTTACTACACTCCCAAGCATAGTTAAGGATTAGTACATAGCCAGACCTGGCTGGGGTGGAAAGGGGTGGAGGGAGCAAGCTAAGGTTGTGTAGTTAGCGTTCGAGGTCACCCCCACCCACAATGCACTGCATATGGTTAGAAAACCACTGCCCGAACGCCTCGCGTGATTACTGCCCCCAGTTATTAACCCTTTAAAGGTCAACCTGCCCTTCTAGGGTCTAGTGGGTGCACATCTATACAAATACGTTTTATATCTGCAGACATGATTAAGCCTTTATCGTTGACATAAACATTTAAGGTTGGCATGATCACTTTACACCTATATGAACATACATGGACCCTTTAAGGGCTGCATAGTTTTATATTTTATTTTTGTGATATTTCAAATCATTTGATATAATGAGCAAATTGTCATCAAGTACAGGTACTTAGCACTTGTGCTGCGGCTACACCAATGCAGTGCTGTAGTCTACTCACCTGAGCTGCACTCATGCCGATCTTGGGCTGTATAAGGTTCTAGATTGATTTATACATCATATACCATTAGCCTTTTATTGATGGCATGATGCATTGGCGCACACTTAACTCTTTATGGATGGCATGATGCATTGATGCACACTTAAACCTTAATGGATGGCATGATGCATTGATGCACAATCAACCCTTTATGGTTAGCATGATGCATTGATGCACAGTTAACCCTTTATGGATGGCACTGTCATGTACCATCATGTATCATCATATACTGTCATGTACCATGATGTACTGCCATGTACCATTATGTACCATTGTGTGCCGCCATGTACCATGACATACCACCATGTACCATGATGTACCACCATGTACCATGATGTACCACCATGTACCATGATGTACCATCATGTACCATGATGTACCATTGTGTACCATAATGTAACATCATGTACCGTGATGTACTGTCATGTACCATCATGTATCATCGTATACCGTCATGTACCATGGTGTACTGTCATGTACCATGATGTACTGTCATGTACCATGATGTACTGCCATGTATCATGATGTACCATCATGGACCATGATGTACCATTGTGTACCATGATGTACCATCATGTACGGTGATGTACCATTATGTACTGTCATGTACCATCATGTATCATCATATACCGTCATGTACCATCCTGTACCATCATGTACTGTCATGTACCAGCGTGTACTACCATGTACCATGATGTACCATCATGTACCATCGTGAACCACCATGTACCATGATGTACCATCATGCACCATGATGTACCATTGTGTACCATGATGTACCATGGTGTACCATCGTGAACCATGATGTACCGTCATGCACCATGATGTACCATTGTGTACCATGATGTACCATGGTGTACCTGATGTACCGTGATGTACCATCAACAATTAGTCAACATATGAAATTGCTTGAACACAACGATTGGAAGAACCATTCTTAAAAATACAACAACAACAAGACAACAACTAACAAACAAAAATGCAAAAACACAACAACCCCAAAAAGCACCACCCCCTCCCCTTTCCCCCATTGGTAAAGTAGAACTACTGTGTACAGATTATTCATTTCTATTAATAATCATCACTTCCTTCATTGTATAAAGAAATACAGAAAAGTGTTTTAAAACGTACAGCTACAGAGCAAGGAAAATAGGGGAGTATGATGATATGGTGTTATTATGGGATTGGTTCACTAGACCCAAAATAAACATAAAATTCGGTTGTATATTAGACGGAATAGGGCTCAATCAGTACATTGTATACATGTGGATCTCCTGTCCCGTATCAAGTCCATTCTACTTAAAAATAATATGGCATTTCATTTCATACTGCACTTAGTTTGCTTATAGTTTACCTACAGAAAAGTCTTGATTTCTTCCTAGAACCCCCTCTTGTTCTTAAGGAATGAGGGGGGGGGGTGTCGTTCTATATATACTATAGCTATAGTATAGATAGATTGCATTAATCCTAATGTCACATAAATATAAATGATAAGTGCAAAATAATGGTGTCTTATCTGGGCATGGATATCTTTTGTTATAGAGAAAATGTTTGTTTGTTTGTTTATTGAGCAACCAGCTACGCATTATACAATACGAAGTTTCACCAGGGTGAGTGTAGGAGAGTTGACAAGAGTAAAGAAAATAGGTGCATGATAACAGAACTACATAGGCAGAGCAGCTATATCATCCCGTCATGTAGGTAAAATATTGGAGTCATATTGGAGTGTCATGTAGATAAGGGAGTAGCGGTAGAAAGTATAAAAATACTTTAATAGGGCTATATTTTCTGGGCACGTACTACATGATGATGGTCCAAGCTATCATTGATATCCTCAATATAGATTGTAATGAAAATATTAGCTAAATGGTGAGTGATTATATATAGCTTACCGTTGACGGAAGTTTGATCATGTGCGTGCCAGCAGATTGTACATGTATATTGGTGAACTGTTAGGAACCGAGCTTCAACTCGTCAGTTCCAATTTGCAGTGTCTATATGGGTATATTGTCTGAGGAAAATGTATCCATTTGCATATTTTTATAATTGATCATAGTCGCCTTCCTCATTCTAAAATACGTATCTAGGCCTATTCCTGGCAGTTGGTGAGCACACCCCATTGCAATAGGGTGTAGAGACTCTTATAGGAGTCTTTCAACAAGTATACTTGGCATAAGGACACTGGCTCCTCTTACACCTTGTTGTGCCTATTATATTATAGTCACTTATAGATTTAATTAAAATTATTAGTAAAAATATTATTGCTTTCTGCCCACGTCCCAATCATCTCAGGGAATGTGGATGTTCAAAGTAGAGTAAATTGTGTATCTGTTTCTTGAAACTAGGACCTATCTGTGGGACCCATATTCATCCATTTATATTCAGGGAGTGCCTGCTCTTTCCTATCCTTTTTGATGATACTACACTGGTTAACATTCACTTATAATCCGGCTTACAACAGTCTCTCCAGACGTGGCAATATCCTATTGGCATGGAGCTCCATCTATTGGATAAGGACTGAACTAACTTTACCAAGCATGTATATGCACAGTTTCACATGTCGGTCGACACTGGTCATTTAGAATATAATGCTCTGCATATTCACCTTTATCATTTTCCTTTGAAATCGTGATTATAATTGAGAGATTTTTCTTTAAATTCTGCAAAGCTGTATTCATACCAGAGATATTCAGATAGTTGACACAGCATTAGCTTGAGTAGTATATGGAAATGGCACGTAGTTTCTGGTGCAAAGGTTACATTTAACGTGGCGAGAAACCGAGTCTCCCTACCTTTCTGTACAGACCTGTATGTATTAACAATACTCCATTTCAGTTTTACTATGCCCTGGTGGTGACAGTATCATCCCTTTTCCGTCAACTGCGCACTGTATTGAACGTAGTCATTTCGAGATAACAAATATCATAAAACAAACACACGGCCGACAGGAGAAGGACGGGTAGTGGAAGGAATAGAAAGTTAGAAAATTAAGAAATAAGACATGGAAAGGAGCAATACGGGCCTCGGGACAGACAGGAGAGTGGAGGAGGATAAGGGCGTGGGGCATAGATGGGAGAATGGACGATAGGGCAGTGGTGCTTTAGGGAGTGCTCATTACCGTAATCTCCTGCGTATAAGGCACAGCCCGCGTATAAGGCGCACCTAGAGTTTTGGAAAATTCTCAAAAAAATGAAAAATTGATAACTTTGGTTCTACTGAATGAATTTTCAAAATTCAAAAACCTTTGGGTAGCTTGGGCCACCCCGGACCCTCCTGGTCCCCCTTATGTCCTATTATGACCAAGGGGGCATGTAAGATATCAAAAGAAAGGTCTTGGTGTCCCCCTTGTGGATCCAATGAGAACTAAAACCCCTGTATAAGACGTGCCTTATACGCGGGAGATTACGGTATAAATAGTCTCATTATAGCAGGCGATTGTGGGTCTACCCCTTTGCTACAGACCGTAATACTCGGCGAATGAGGCGCACCTTATATGCGAGGATATACCCCTACTGTACCTAATAGAGGCAACTTAAGTTAGGAGTGAACCTTATACACCAGGCTTTAATCCCATAGAACAGCATTAAGGTGACCACAATATAACCCTGTGTGCGCCAGGTATTGCGGTAATTATTCGCAGGCCTTTTCACTGAAAAGGGATGAGTCTTTTTTTACTCCCACCCCCTTCGAGGGGTCAAATTGTATAAATTTGTACCCCCCGCCATTATCAAATGATAAGCACTCCCTGAGGAAGACAAGGATCGGCGAAGGGGATTTGGGCAGACATGGGGGTGGAGGAAAATGGAGTGTGGAAGACATTTTTATCAAGAAAATAAAATTGAATATAAAAATGGGTGTCCTTTGGGTCTACCCCTTCTCCAATATATTAGGGTAAACTGTGCATGGGTATTGACGTGCAGATAATAGTAATGATATACATTCAACTTTGTCATATTAATCTAGGCACCCATAGGTAATGTGATACAGTTAGCCCTTCGATCACAAAAATGTAAAACTTTGATATATAATAACAAATTCACTGAGTGAAGTGTAGTTATCTATATAGCCTTATACTCTCTTATAAAACCCCTACATCTACAATAAAACTAACATCAAACAATTCCTGTCTGCTCAAGAGATAAATGAACTCAGTATCAGTGTCTAACAAAATAAGGCTGATGTGTGCTAACTTTGAAGTCTCAGACAGGGTGGGGATCCATTGTTTATGCCACTAAAAGGAAAAGGTATCAGTTTTTACTCTTTTAACGCCTGAATGGTATTCTTTGTAATATATATTGTATAACTATGATGGTGTCCAATGCTTCAGGCTTGTACCCTCTGGTAGTGTCTATGTTGTTATAGTTGGCGATGTCCTACTTCTATTAGTTTCATAGATATCATCATGTATTCTGCCAAGCTGCCGCCTTCCATAGTGTATAGAAATATGAAGATGTGGAATTGGCAAAGTGCGTGTGTCAAGATCTATGTGCTAATATGTGGAAACCAGCCTATTATTCCAATGTATAGATCAGAGGATGAATTGTAATGGCGGATATCTTAGGTAGACAGAAAATATCAATTGAAATCCAGGTTATTTGGGGCAAACACTCTTGTCTGGCACACGTTTGATGTTGGTTATGACGTTGTCTATAATGCCAGATCTCTCTCACCTTAAATGCATGTCTTTCAAGGGAGCAAGCGTTGAATCACTGAAATTCTAAATTCTCATGTAGTAGAGATCCAAAAACGAAGTATAGCTTGTACAATGGGGTTCCCTCCCTCATATTGCTTTGTCTAAAGGGGTCTATGCATTGTTTCTCTTTCCACTCTTTTATTAACTCGGAAAGAGTTATATGCACCATCATGGATTAAGACGCGTTTGGGGGTCCCCTAAAAGAGGCAGAGATGGCTACACTTTGTGGAAATAAAGCATTAAAGACGTGTGATTGTACAAAAGTACATTTATATAACACTAGAATGATGATATGTTGAATGACCATCTCTATCAATAGTCTATTACTGCATCTTATTTGTGGAACACACACAATAGATAAGAAATGGACGCCTTTATGAGTTATCAGCATTTGAACGCTTTCCTCTAGTCCACTATCCTCCCGTCTCCTCCATGGGCTATCCTAGCCACTATTCATGTATGTAAAACGTCTCTTACATTGTCTCCCCTTTCTTTCCACCTCTCTTTATTATCTTGGATGTGTGTTAATACGCCAAAATGCCCATATGACATTTCGAACTTGATCCCTGGTATAGTTTTCCCACCATGAATATCACGTCATATGTAGATGCAAAAATGGCATTGAATACATCCACCCCTACGTAGTTTGTGCAGACGACTTTATGTCCTCATTTTGTCGTCAAAATGACTAGCCTTGGCACTCTTTTTGATGATCGTCAAGTTATATCTTAATCATATCAGAATAAAAAAAAAAAAAATAAAAAAAACCTGCACGACCGAATGCCCTGCATGGTCGAAAACTTTTCACAAAGACTGTTTGCTTGATACTATATATGGTGCTTGCTCGATGTGCTTGTGTACATGTGTCCATTAATTGTAAAATACTAAACTTCGGAAAGAGAGATAGAGAGGGGAGAGAAGAGAAGAAAGAGAGAGAGAGAGAGAGAGAGAGAGAGAGAGAGAGAGAGATGGTCAGTATCTCCATTCTTGTCGTGACAGTATAAATACTCGGTTTAGATTAAAGCCATTCATTAAAGCATGCCCTTAGTTAAGGAACCCTGCAGTGGCTGTGGGTATGGTAATTTGAATCAATTGATTTATGAACTTTAGAGGAATAAGGTATTTAAAGGTCATGGGAATTGGCTTAAATCAGGTTAGAGACATTGACATTTTAGAATTATGCCATTTAGTCTAAATGCAATTTTCTAAGAACTATGCCATTTAGTCTAAATGAATCCAGCTTAGGGTCACACTGTCCTGAACTAGTAGCACTGAAGTAGCCTGAGTGAGCTCACTATGCCCCTTGGAGGTGATGACAGGCAATCTCAAAGTTGGTCTATAGTTTACTAGGCCTAAAGATCTTTTCTTTTGATCTATCTTTCCTAAGTAGACCTGCCTCTTTAGGTGTAATCAATACCCTTGTCCTGCTCCCTTCACAAAACTGAGAGATGCTTGGCTGATCTATGATCATGTATACCCTTAAGGACCTTAACTGTTTCTTGAGGAGTTCTGGCTAAAGGCCCAATCTGATCGCCCTGGCCCTTAGAACCTGACATCAGTCTGCTTTATGCACTCTAATATGGCTTGTGGTTCATCTCCACCAGAAAGAATGCCATAGAGGAATATTTCATGTGAAAGTTAAGGTCGCAGGTTGCGGGCGTTGTTTTGTTTCCTCCTTGCTCTTCACATCGATCACATATCAAAGCATGTATACTTCTTATAAGAACAGAGCAACACCATAGTATGAACGGACCTCTATACTGCTTCTTGCTCATGTATATCATATTTGTACATTTGAGTTTGATGGGGGGCACACAAATTTCAGACCCCTCTCGAGGGGGGGGGGCTAAAAAGATTTTGACCCCTTTTTTTGGGGGGGCTAAAAGAATTTACTCTTTTTAGCTAAAAGCCTTTGCACTACTATAGCTCAAAGAGAGGTGCGAAAATTCTCCGCGCTTCCAGTGTGGGGGTCGCCAAAAATTTTGACTGCCGTTAAGGGGGGCGTAAAAACTTTTTGCGTGGACGCGCGGAAACCCATCACCACCCCCTGTTGATAAATAATGACCACTCCCTTGGGGGCAAACCATAAAGTTTTTCACGTCTGGGACGTGAAATTCACGTTCAAACGTGAAGTTTGTTACATCCCCACGTTTGAAACGTGGGAGTCACGTTTTGTCCACGTTTAGGAGTTAAAACATCCTAAATCACATATATTTCACATTGCATTTGTCTCAGATGGGACCAGAATGAATCCCAATCATACAGAGAACATTCCCCAACATTTTCCATTGAAACAAAATAAAAATAATTTTCCTGATCCAAGTGGAAAATTTTCATTACTTGGGATTTGAACCTCCACGTTTCAAACGTGAATAAAACGTGATGGCCACGTTAGAAACGTGGGATTTTTATGGGTAGGCTAATGCTCACGTTTGGAACGTGGGAAACTTTATGGTTTGCCTCCCTTATACAGACATAAAAAGGTGTCTTCTGAGTCTTCAGTCCATTCAGATTTCTTTGTCCTGCAAGTTCAATCGGCCAGCTGCACAAGAGCAAAGTTTATTAAGCTTTGAACTCTGCGTATACCAATTGGCAATGGGCGTGGTGATTGAATACACCACTTTGGGCATGGCAGAAAGGTGCGAATATGCTTTCTTATAGCAGAACATTTGACACCTGTTCCCTGTAGCTCTTTCAGGTTAGATTTCTTTCGTTCACAACCCAAACGACACAGAAATTATCTCGCGAGTCGCCAGGATGACTAATAGAGCAACTTAGCATCTTAATAATTGCTCCAAAGTTCCTTTCCTTTAGGCTTATGCAGATGCACATGCATATGCCAGATATGCCATTTTCCCCAAAACATAAAAGAGGGGTACCTGTTTGAGATAGACAATCATACATTTTAGTCGATGTTTACTTGTACAGGGGCTTATTAATTTCAAACAGGCCCTTCACCGGCCCATATTTGCGACCAGTGCTTAAACATGGCAGTAGGGCCTATGGGAGATATTGAGAATGTCGGAAATATTTCAACTTTCATCTCTCCCCATTGTGTGCTACTAGATATGACCCTGCCATAGCCATCAACCTGTCCACCCTCATTTGGCAATAAATGGCTTTTCTCTGAAACATTCACACCTCCAGCACACATTGATCCGATTCTATGCCTCCTGAGACCTCCACACCGTACTTTAGGATAAAGGCAGGGCTGCCAGAGCACTGTCAATTGGAAGCCATTTCCGGTTGATAAATGGCCCCTCTGGTTATATGACTGTCCCTAGGGGCCCGGATGTAGCTGGTTTCAGGTGCAGGTATCCGGAGGGCAGTGGTGATTTGTGTTAATTAGTGGTGAATGGAGAGACCTGAAATGTGTTCTGCAATGGGATAGGGGCCTGTGTGACCGTTACCTGTGTGACTTTTTTTCCTGATACAAGAGTAGAATGGCCAGTGCCACAATAAATAACCAGTGATGCTTATGCAGGCTACTTCAGCTCTTGTGGCTATTGTGTGTACCTCTCACAATCATCACACATCATTCCAAAGAAATTATATTTGAATAAATATGACTCGTGCACGGAGAAATGTGACCATTGGTATTTAGCTTTGGAAATCGTTTAGTTTTGATATATTGTGAATATAATAGTCGGATGTTCATCCCCTGTCACACCTGTGTCCTCATCAAAAGCCCAACTTTATTGCGCACTCTGATATACGTACCTTATGTTCCATCTGTTGTACAAGGCCGACCATGGCCTGGGTTGAAGGGCTATCAGCAGGAAAGGATACTCAGTGACTGTGTTGGATTTTTAAAAGAAATTAAACCTACAATGCAAGACATAAGCCTGCTTCCTGTCCTTATGCTAGCAGATGTGTTACTAAGTATACCTGGGTCATTTCATTCAGTAAAAAGCCTACCAAAAGAGGGTATCATAAAATAAGGATGGTCTCTTCTTTTAACCGGGGCATGCATAAATTTCATTGCTCACACCGTGTCATACTTATGATGCCATTTTAGCTTAATACTAATCCTGATGAAGGTTATTTAAATTAACTGAAATGTTGATCAACCTGATATTAATATGCGTTTATTGTATGTTATGGGAAAGCACGAGTGGATTTACGGGTTAATAATCCACAACCCCGAAGGGGGAGTGGATTATTAACCCGTAAATCCACGAGTGCGTTCCCATAACATACATTAAGGTGATTATCTCACATGTTTCTCCATTTTGTATTAATTTCTTACCTTATAACCCAAGAATTAATCCAGGAGAAGACATTTTGTAAGTGCATACGATCCGCTCGGTTTGCCAAGCTGTCGTGGCCATGTTGTCGTTCTGCCCGACATACCTCCACCTTTACACACATTTTTCGGGTATAATCCAAGCGTGTCAAGCCCTGTACTTCTAACACCGCCAAATATACGATCTCTAGTTGGTGTTCGCCTACATTTTGTATCCATTTTCTTATAAATAAATAAGAATCCATTGATTTTCCATACCGATCCAACGCACACGGCCCGGTACACGGCCATTTCGTCTTGTGAACGAAGCTGGTAGGTGCCCGGATGTAAGAACTAGGTCAACCACGCCTCGAACAAGGAATGGCCGTACGAGGCGGGTGCCGACATGTATCGCTATGGAAAATCAATGGATTCTTATTTATTTCGAAGAAAATGGAGAAATTAGGCATGGCATGTTCATATAGGATATCTAAGGATGGTTCTCTGTTAATAGCTCCACCTGGCACCATTGAAATCTATGCTAACGAGGTCTGTAAACATCAGGTATGTGGGAAAAAATTTTCAAATACTGGATGTACATTGCTTTCTATCACCGGTCGGCTTGGTATAGTGGACAGCGAGCTCGCCTCCTGCCACAGCAGCTGGGGATCGATTCCCCGTTGAAACTAAACGGTTTTAACAGGAAATGTATGGAGGAGTTGACATTGTATATTCCCCCAATTTATTAACATGTCCAGATTGAAACTAGCAGCTTCTTGAAGACGAAGAAAAGGTCTCAGAGTGCGTTATGGCTGGATAAGGAACTGGGGTTATGAGCAAAAATGCACTGTCCAGGCCAGAATCGTGAGATAATATAGATTCTACGCATACTACTTCCTACTGCTGGTAATGCTGCTCCTACAAATAAAATTGTGTATCCTGTGGAAAAATAGGGGGAGGGGATACTCAGGTCGGCATAGTCTACCAACTGCCAAACGTGCCATGGAAGCGGAGATCATTTAAGAGTGTGCACTTCAAAATAGGTTCAATAGCTGTCTGTGCCTCATTGTTAGCCCCGGCATGTGGAGCCTATTCAACATCACAAGTTATATCTGCAAGCCATTAAGGTCTGCTGGCGGCTACTCATCAAAGCTGCTGGATGGGGTGATGCCTTCAAATGCTCTGCACAGAGAAAAGAAGACTGATCGCTTTGACACATACTGCACAGGTCACAATTGTCTCCCACATGACATGCGTGAAAGGCATGTTGAATGAGGTTGACACTCTCACATTTGGTTTGTGAACTCCACTTGACATGTGTAATGAAGACAGTTGTCATGGTGACATATGTGCCATGTCCCAATGACATGTGCCCTATGTGTCAAATCAAGTTGACATGGATATACATGTCATTTTGTCAGGAAGACTTTTTTCAGTGTGGAATTAGGAGATGGTTCCTTCAAATATCCTGAAATCAGGGAGAGGTGGATTACTTCAGGCAGCTGGTAGCAGTCATATCCCCTCGATTTAGGGGGTTAGTTTGGCAGTTTGGGATACCCATACCCAGCTGTGGTAGGAGTCAGTCATCTGGTTTACCCCCTAGTCATTGTTCCCTCTCTGCACTGATAGAATTAAAAGAAGGCAACTGCTCACTGTGTTCAGAGGAGGTAATAGCAAGTTCCATGACAATTGATTCACACAGTGATATAAGGGATATAAGGTCATTGAAAGATCAACTACTCATGGTTGGTGAGCCATCTGATGGTAAGGTAGATAGTGCACCAGATAAAATATGACATTTTCTCCCTTCCCAGTGGCGGATCCAAGATTTTGTAAAGGAGGGGGCGCGCCCTTTATCTAACATCCGTTTGTAGCTAAGTTTGAGGCTACATAGAGGAAAATAGACTCTTAAGCACTGGCAAAAAGAACACCCCGTCTAAATCTACCACTGATATGACTGTTGATTTGCACTAAATGTGCCAATGCCCTTCTGTCTTTTAAGTTGAATTTTAATAATTTGGCACCAACCAGAAACAAAAGATAAGCTATGCAGAAAGGCAAATTAGAACATTGGTTTATATCGGGCTGTGCCCTTTTGGGATTTATAAATGCATGATTACATCTTAGCTAATATATAATGATCAATATGCTAACCGATACTAAAAAATAACTATACAATCTATTCACAATTGCGAACCTCATATCTTAGCAAAAGGGCAAAAAGAAATTTGTGTATTAGTATTTTTGTTATTTTAAATTTTGTCTTAACAGGAGGCCATTTCACCGCATTTATTACAATAAATGCGGACGTCCGTATATTAAATACGGACGTCCGTATTTCAAGTTTATGTCAATATTTGAATACCTACTGCCCCTACCCCCCTCCACATTTGCAATATGAAGCATATTTCAAATGGGGAGGGGGGTAGGGGCAGTAGGTGTTCAGATATGGGCATAAATGTGAAACACGGACGTCCGTATTTAATATACGGACGTCCACATTTATTGTAATAAATGCGGTGAAATGGCCTCCTGGTACGGTGATTTGTGACCTGCTCCAATGAAGAGCGACTCATGCCATTGACCTAATCACCTAAAGAATATCTTCTTTTAAAGAAAACAAGCGAGGGTCCACTAGGTAGGGTCGGGTTACTTGAAACACACAAAATTCCTTTTTGGCCTAGAACCTCAAATTTTCCTTCACTTTGATCAGGTGCAATTAAAACCTGATTTTTCATTTTTCTTTTGAATGAAATGTGGTCTGATAAAGGTGACACAATTAGAGGTAAGTTTGTTAAATGGACCCTGTTTGCAGTAAAGTGAATGGGCATATGTGTCTTACAGTTTATATATTTGAGCATAGATCTATGGTATTCTAGTTGCTTTTCTTTTGGTTAAAAATCATTTTATCAATGTCTATTATCATTAAATATGCTGTCATGAGACAATCAGACTAGCACATGTATATAAATCCTGTTTGTCCACACAGCTGTAAATAATCCCTAATACAACACTGGGTCTGTGTGATTCCTGAAGTCATCTATGAAGGGTCATCCATGCCAGGATGTGTGCATAATTTGTACGTGTACACACTTCTTCTAGGTGCATCCAAGTTGCACACACCTGGCATTGATGCCTCAACTTAAGTCATGGTATATGAAATGTTTTTCAAAAAAATAAAAATAAATAAAAAAGAAATGTATAAAAATGCGCATTGAGGTAATGCAGAGACCTTCTTCTTTAACACAATATGAGAACAAAGTGAATAAAGGTGAAGAGAAATCGGGAAAGGCAAGTGTTTTTTCCCACCAATACAATACAGATATAATATCAAATTAAACTCTTAGGTTATTTGCATGTATGTAATTGTAGTCAATTTACAACTAAGATTGCGTCATTATAGACCCTCTAGTGGTTTGATTCACACAAAATGTAGAAGATGCATGCAAGTACTATGTACACACATATATAGAAAATACATGCAAAAAAACAGTCACACACCTTGAGGATGTGGACACATGGAAGATGTGGGCAAGTAGGCCTACCATGGTACGGTTGGCCCACCATAAATATTGGGATGCTCCAGTATACACCCACCCCCCCAGGCTCTGCAAATACTACTCCCGTTCCTCTACGATGCTCCTTCTGAGCCCACCCCCTGGCCGGTGACGTACACAGCCCCCACCCCACCCCCACCCTCCTACCCCCTCACGTCACCACCCCCCATGTACTCCGCCCTCCTGCCTGCCCATGTAGGCCTCTCCTGTCGTGGAGTACTAGGTGTGAGTGCCCACAAGTTTACAAAGGTCTACATCATTTTTTACTGAATATTTTCTTTCAGTATTAATTATGTATATAGCTACATTATTTCTCTCTTTGGAATTTTAATTTATAAGAAATTGGGACATTTTTTGAATTGTTGTGAGGCTTTATTGTAGAGGGTGTCCCCGCCCTCATGGTGAACCTATGGAGCCCTGGGGCTGGGTGAGGGTGATGCCCATGTAACAAGCAGGGCTACTGGAGCGCCATCTAGTGTTTGAAAGTGGCAAAGGCTCCGTATAGCTGACCTGTGGCACCACAACAGGGGAAATTGTCCTATAACCTACATGTATTGTATTCTATAGAAATAGAGGTTAGGTAGCCCACAATCTACCTATCAATTGCCCATGATTATCTGCCCTTTACCCAGCATTGGATAATATGATTTCATTTACCTAAACACACCAGCGCAAATTTGACAGATGAGAAAAGGTAGTTCGGTAAATAATAACTTGCCTCAGGGGAAATGGCATTATTATGATCCCACACATTTCCGTGGATCTTATAATCTCATGTATCCCCCTCTCCCTTCCATATGGAGCTGTTTTAGAAATGGCATTATTACCATTATCATAAATATAGACAAGGACAATAGAGGGCCGAAAATCATATCCCTGAAATTATAAGATGATGATATAGAAAACATATACAGAACTGATGTCCCCAGGACTTCCTTCAACTCAGCCTGTTGTTACTTTGGTAACATCAAGTTATGTAAGCACTAGCTTATCGCCCATCCATCTCACCACAGCAGCCTATGCACCTCCACTCTCTCATCACCACCAGCTATTGCCGAGCTATTGCCATCAAGCGGCAATTGGCGCTGCCATACGTGCAGCCATCTTGTCGTATACAACCCTCTCTGGGCTCTGCTACCAAATCACCGCCTCCAATTACCAGCCGGTTATTGCCACTTGGACGCCATTAGAGGCGTGCTGAGGGGTATGAGGAATGGAGGCTTTACCATGCACTAAGGGTTAGTGGGTGGGAACTGCTCAAGGGGCAACTGTTACATCATACTGAGCAGCTCAGAGCTGCCAAGAGGACACATATTATATGTTACCATAACTACATGACTTAATGAGGGGTATTGATAACCTACTGGTAGCTAGGTGAATGGCGATGGGAATGTTGATGGGGTTGATTCAATTATGAATGCATAGTTGGGGGTGGGTTTTGAATTCAGACTAATTGTCATAGAATAGGTTACTTTCGTAACACTGTTACCTCATTGTGTTACAAAAGTCTGCTAGACTTATTGTATAATGATGTCCTCATGAGCTAGTATTTATAGGAGAGAATGCCTCCCTATCCCATCCATATTTTCTTTTTTTTTCTTCTCTTTGGGTGTGTCTGGTGGGGTTTGATTGTAGAGGTAAATAGAGACATTCATAAAATGAAGTCAGTTGTAGTTTTCTCTCCATGAATATTACATTGACTCTCGAAATTGCGTTAAACAACCTTCACTTACTCACTCCATAGATGGTAAATTAAAAAGTATGATTTGGCGCCAGAGCCTGTGGACACCATTATTGCCCCCAGTTTCAAGTGTAAACCACAAACCTGAGGTAGGAGAAAGCTGAGTTGCTCCTTGGTGATGTTCTCTGGGAAGCTGTTAAACTGGTGTGGTCAGGTGGTATCTTGTGTACCTATCAAGGGGAATGGTGATCTCCTAGGATATGTGTAGTCGCTAAAATTCTTAGGTAAAAGCTCTAGCATGTTTCCCTGTCTATTGCGACCACCAGTCTGCTTCACACCTGGTCTACAGTGATTACCAAGTCTTCCCTGAGTATGTTCGCTCTTTATATACACTACTTATAATAGTCTCAAGACAATAAAGTATAGTCCCAAGACTGACTCGAGTCGGGACACGTATTTATGCAGAAAAGATAATTTGCACATTCAGCGGATGGTTGGGAAAGATGTGAATGAGGGTACTTGAGAATCTTACAGCATCCAACTGTTAAAATCCATCGGGGGTGATTATAAACTACAAATATTATTCCTCCTCTCATTGATGTGATTAGGAATAATATTGCATCAACCCATTCAGAGTACAGATAAAATTAGTGAATGTACAGGGGCGTAGGAAAGGGGAGGGGGCAGGGGGGCCTGGGTCCACCAATAATGGGAAGTTTCTCTGTATAAGCCTATATAAAATTATAGCAGCCCCCCCCCCCCCCAGCGAGGCCCCTGCCACCCCCCCCCCAATACAAAATTTACCTTCTACGCCTGTGTTGTAGATACACAATAAAGGGCAAAACTGGGTCTGCATTCCATGTGCGAGATGTATAAAACTGAATGTTATTATTCAGCTCACAATGAGATTGTAATAAGATACATTCGTCGCAGGCAGGCTGGCAGGCAGCTGCCATTTGTACTGTTATCTATCATTAAAATTATGATAAAGCAGGACAGGTGTATATTCAATGCCATTCTTCTTTCCATTTAAGTGCCCCACTAATTTATATAGATTTAAAAATTTCCAGCTTTTATTGAAAGTAGTGCTTCTTTTTGATACAGGATTTAGTGGCCAATACCAATATTAATACTCCTGTATCCTTTGTCGCCTATTATATTTGAGACTTGTGCCTACTTCAGACCAACCATGAATCTTTTTAGTTAATATGGTAGATATAAGGAGATTTAAATTAATGCCAGTAAGTATGTCCTTATGCCACAGATTAACATGCTATTATTTCAAATTAAGTCTCCTTGCGCTCAGACTTAGTTGTCGCTGCTGCAAAGAAAATGGTGTTTATCCTTTAATCATCATATACAGTATTAGTGATCTATGGTGTGCAGGTGTTGTGAAGGCCTACAATCTGTCTTTATATAAGGAGGCCCAGGTGATACAGAAGGTACGAAGGATTCCTGCTAATGAGATATGGAATTGTTATTTCTCCAACTCTAACTGTTCACACTCTGTTTGAAATGTGTTTCTAACCCAATATTTAGGTATAACACTCATTTCACTAGGCTAGTACACTTCCCATCCACTGGGGGCACCGTGTGTCTAGGGGGGCTAGCTTGCCCTTCACCCTCAGGCTCCCATAGGCTTAATATGGGAGAAATAACACCTCTCACAATCAGGCCATTTTGTCAGAGAAGATATGCGCCAATCTCTGAGAAAAACTAGATACACAGAGAGAAAATATTTTCATGCCAAGATGTGTTATTTAGACTTACATGACTGTATATGAGTTGGAAAGTGACTAGATTCACATGGATGGAGGGGGCAGAATGGGGGTGTCAAGTGAGTTGGCTCATTAAAACCTACTTAGGCTACTGGATGGGCAGTCACTAATTAGATTAACAGGCCTCTATCTTACTCATAACCATATACATGGGCTGAGTTTAACCACACTGTTGACATCAGTCTCATTAAAATGCACTTTTATCAGTGTATGGCAGACTGTTAATTATCAAATAACCTGCCCCTTTCTGATACAGATGTTCACTGCCACCAGTGACCAAAGTCTGCCCCTGTAGACCAGGGGAATTTTGCAGATTGACACTAGCACCCTCTGTAGTATAGGCTTGATGAACTGAGTGTATAGAAGATTCCGTTTTGTTACGCACACTTTATATATTTCTATCAGATTGGGTCTCATCAACATCATCTGTATTTAAAGAATAGGCAGTGGCCTTCTGTATGCTAGGCTAGAACTATAGTGCACAATCGTCCAGTGACCTCAGGAGGTTAATTCAAAAGACCCTGGGATCGCAACCTCAGTGATCTTAGGAATTATTCTGCCCTATCCTATTAAGCGATCTTAAGATTAGACTGCATTCACTTTTCCTAGCCAGCACTAAGATTGCATCGATCTTAGCCTCAGCACTCCTACACTATTCCAAGAAGTACTGACTGGGCACAGGGGTAAGAGTCCCAAAATAAAGGAATAGCTGTGGAGTCACTCTTCTTCACAACAGTATTTATACCATTGTTCCCCATCCCCATATGTGACCCATCCTAACAAAATGGTACGGAAGTCGCAAATAGAAAATGTTTAGTTATTGCTATATTCATTTACAGCTCATCAAGAGCTTTCATTTGGTATATAACACTTGCATATTTGAACCAGGTTGCCCTCTGTGGGTCGTCTGGCAGTAAATGTAGTCGTATCAATCAATAAAAGATTAAACTGAGATAATTAACATATTAAACATATAATAATTCATAAATCCTATATAATTCCTATGTAATTCTATATAACCACAAAGGTTACAGCCATGTCTATTGGGCATTTGGGGCTTAAGGTAAGTTTAGTAAGCAAGGTTTCTAAAAGAAATGTACCCATATGTTACAAAAATGCTAAAATATCAATTTTGAGACTTTTGATATTTTTGACACTATGCAACTTGAAAAGGCTATAGCTAGGCTTCTACATGTGCGACTTCAGTACCAATTTGTAAGGATGGGTCACATATGGGCTAACAAAAGAGCACAGGGTGCAGTTGACCCCGTACAGTATTCAAGAGTTGTTCCCATGAATGTATGATTTATGCTTGCCTATTAGAAGCATTGTGCCCACAAGGACAAAGAGAGAGAGAAGGGAAGAATTACCTTACAGTGCACTTAACGCATGAGTAGCCCTAAGAGCCCTCAAGGACACTCGGCAAACATCCTCCCTCCCCTCTATATGTATGCAGCAGGCTATACACTCTTTCGATCAGGAGTGTTTCCTGTAAGTGCTCTTCTACTTAGGTTAAACCACTATGCAATTCTTTCACTAAGATTGCAGTGATCTTAGCGCTGGAAAAGGAATAGTGAAGTGATCTCAGGACTTGCTATTCCTGACAGGCCTGCAACCACTGCATTACATAGGGTAGACTGGCCAGGTCTTATGATATGTGTCTACACTAAGATCGCAGGGGTAGAAATCCCAGGATCTTTTGAATTAACCTCCTGCAGGCATGGGACCATACCCTGCAAAGGTGAATCAGGTACACAGTAGTCTACAGGCAAACCTATTCCATATCATTTCCACCTTTCATCGAATTAATGTCATAACTATAATGGAATTCTAAATGGGCATATGAAGTTATCTATTTTGCCTCAGTTTCAACTCTATCGCTTGGCTTATTGTTATCAGCATCAGCCTGTAAACCTATGTGTATCATGTTGTTCCACAGAAGCCATTCCATTAATTGCTGATAATACCTTTTCCTGTTTTTATCAATTTCAACAACACCATCATGCTATATGATGGATTGCATTCAATTATCTTCTCGTAGATTAGTTTTATTCAACATTGGAACCTGTCAACCCCGCCCCCTTCCTAAGTAGGCAACAATGGGTGGCCTGCTAATGGGTTTTACTCTCTTGGCTTTTCTATGCTGATTGTCCACTCCACAGCTCCCAATGGATATGGAAATACACTGTTCATGGGTGGCACAATATAAAATGACACTTTCTAATCAGTCCAATTGACTTCACCCCGCTTATAAGCAGCGAGCAGGATGCACTTTAAAGCATTGAATTCTTAGGTTATAACTGGTACCCATCATGATGGCTATCATCAGTACGAGTGCTTATCTTGCCAGCACCAAAGCAATGGCGGCACACATTATTTAGAGGTCATGCTAACCAGAATAAGGCGTGGGACCAGCCAAAGTTAGGGCTGTGCCTTGCACGAATATTCTACATGATATCAGAACTATAGCTGTAAAAATGAAGCCCAAGGAACATCATAGATAGGATTTCTTCAAACTGAGGTTTTACAATTTATGTCATGGCTGATACGAACGTCAGTATAGATTAGTACTAGAACCGCCGTATTCAATGGGGGGCATTGAATACAATGTGTCTGTATTCAATGGGTGTTCGCCATCTTGGATCTTGAACAGATCTGAGCTGTTTTTCTTTATTTAAAATAACCCCCTAGGCCATGACATAAATGCAAATGTCCACTTCCATGGGATCTTTTACATCATATTCCCTTCTGTGGGAATGGTCGCATCCCACTCAGCCATATAATGGCTTCGTGGGATATGCCAGTCCCACCTCGGGGAAAACGATGTAAAAATATCCCATGGTCGTAGATATTTGCTTACATATTGCATACCGTATTTCACTTTATACACTCTGTAAGCACATTTCACTTTATACTCTCTCGGAGACCTGGGATGGGATAAGATGAACTCATGAACTATGGCCCAATATGTGGTTATAAATTGATAACACACTGAAAACCTGCAAGATCCAAAACTAGTCAGTGGTGACCACTTTAGGTCCTCAAGTTGACGATACCTAAAACTACAACTTTAGGTAGTCAAAATGATGAATTTAGGTCATCATCCTGATGACCTAAGTCATCAGTATGACAACTCTGTACTGTCAGTATTGTCATACTGACGACTTAGATCGTCAGGATGACGACCTAATGTCATCATTTTGACTACCTGTAGTTTTAGGTATCGTCAACTGGAGGACCTAAAGTCATCACCGCTGACTAGTTTCGGATCTTTCAGGTTTTCAGTGCAATTATCTAATCATAATCTGAATAGAAAACTTCAAAAGCAAATTTCGGCACAAATTCCTTGGGTGGGGGGGTTGCAGTAATCCATATTACAATCTATAAACGGATGGTGTTCTAAAAGATGATCGATGATCGGGGTAATGACCAGTGGAGAGTACCCTTTTGGTTTCAGCAGAGAAAAGAATGCAGTACAAAGCTTTCATTGTTGCTTTCAATATCTGCACATGAGACCTTTACAATAGACATCCCATTGGTAGTGCTCTGAGCAACTCCTTTACTCTACACACTATGTGCATGCAGTGTGTGCGTTCAGACTAAAGGGAAATGTTAGCTGTTTTTCCCTGGTGTTGTAAAGCATAAGAACCTAATTGGCAAGACGAACAGTTCCACTCACTTCTTACAGATTTGTCTGCAGAGCCCTTAGACATTCAGGACTGCAACGTGCTTAAGCAAGGAACCTCTAACATTAAAACAAAATTCCTTCCTCCAGAAAATATAAAACCACCTGTGACATGAAACTTGATCGACCTTCAGAAGTTCTGTACCATTTACCCTGCTCATATACAAGCTTACTAACCCATCCCTGAACGAGTTCTTTTTAACCTTGAGAAGTTAATTAAAACAGATGACGCTAGTGCAGTTTTAAGTTGCCCTTTCATTATTCCACATCAGTCCCCTGAATGCTCTTAGAACCTTATTCATAATGTCGCAAGGCCCCTTTCCTGGAAGTACGTGACATTTTGTGCACATAAATATTTCCATGTAATGACCTTTATTCATTTGCCCTTTAAAATGCTGGTCGTGGGCATGGCAGATAAATGCTACAGACAGTTATCCAGATTCTAGGATAAGATAAAGGCAGCATGTTTTTCTCTGACTGGCATGCTCTCGCCATTCTCAACATGTTAATATTCTCTATTTATAGTCTGTAATCAGAAAGCAAAGCTGTTCAACTACTCATGAGGTGAATAATGTTTGGATGGGTTATCTTTAACAATAAAGGATAACAGCGTTCCCCTTATACTGTTTGGAACCATATAGTTGATAAAGTCCACCCCAGTCACAACAGTAAAGGGTATAGGCAGGCTGTTAATTAGGTTACAGGATCTGTAGATGGGTAGATTTGGTGAAGAGGCAATCTCTGCCGCTGATGGGACTAGAAACAGAGAGCTGTGGAACAACTGCCTTGCGCTAATTGAATGAAGATGGAATGTCTTGCCTGGACAAGGCTAACATGACCACAGCTGCCCTATTCTGCACTAGGACGGAGAGTGAGAGGATGTAAACCGGACCTTCTAATGGGTAGTGTGGTGGGCAGAAGGAGTGTACACTGATGGGCAAGGGGCTTCACACAATGGCTAGGGAATAAGGTGAAATAGAGGAATAGAGATGGATTGTTGTTCATTGTAGGGCTGAAACAACAATGGAATAGGTTGAATTAGCTGCAATGTTATTGGTCTTGGGTATCAAGAATCTTGGCAGGATAAAGACCCGTGGTTATCACTCATTGAATATCATTCATTAACAAATAGAGTATACAAGGGAAAAAACACTTTAAAAATAAAGTGTTTGAATATCAGCACACATATTTGCAACTATATATGGCCAGGTGAGGGAAAACATGCCTCCTGGGGGAAAATGGCTTTTTAAGGTTTAAGTCATGGGCTTTAAAATGAGATATCTTGAGCTAAAATATCCCCGGTAATTTTGCTGTAATTGCTTGTTAAATATAGGTTGGTGTGTACAAAATGGAAAACAAGCTTTAAATGCATTATATCCTATCATAAAGACTAATAATGCAAAAAATACAGTTTTGTGGAAAAATAACCGAAGAAATGTGATGTTTTTGTCATAAAATTGGTTCTACAATTTAAGGGAATTTTTGAGCTCTATTTTTGGTTCTGGGTTCCTGAAGGAATTTCAGAAAAAGATTGGGGCAAAAATTCCCAATTGGAATGGGGGAGTGGTTTCCATGGTAACCAGAAATTGCCATATCTACCAATTTTCTATGTTTCCATGGCAACCAACATCCAAAAATGGAACATTTTCAGTGGAGAAAGAATTATTTTAAGCATACCACTGAATTCCTTATCAAAAATTGGCCTGATGCTTTTTTTAGCATATTTGTCAGTGTTTTACCCATATACTGCCCCCTGGTGGCCAAAACAAGTACTAAAAATCCCCCCCCCCCTCGGAGGCACGTTCTCCGGGGGGATCTGCGAAAAGGGGGCTTACTGCAAGGGGTTTTAAGACCCTTCTCCCAGTACATGTCACATATATCTTCATAACTTTATATGTTCTATCTTCATAATATTGTCCTGGGGTATGTCTTGTATTTCCCCTTGCTCTTGTCCCTATTGTTAAAAGTTCAAATAGGCGGGTGACTTCTTGATCGGAAATGCCAGGTGTAGCTATATAAAGTCTGTAAATAGTCTTATGCCTCTGCCACCTGATGCCCCTTTTGGTTCAACGCTAAAAGACGCCAGAGAGGCAAATCTAATTTGAAACGCTAAGATTGATGATATAAATGTGCGTTACAGGTTATTGATTTTGAGTGTCAGCCAAGTGGTTCAATTATAATCTAATATAGCTTATGTTGCTGATTTATGATAGGCAGGTGATATTAGGACCTCCATGTATGGAAAAGATACTTCTTACCCAGCCAACTCAAACAGATCTAGGGTAGATTAACCTAAAGACATTAACATACCTTAAGACGTCCACTCCGAGAAACTAGCAATAACATTGGGGTTGTTACTTACTTAACATTAGATTCATTGATTATGGCAACTATGTGGGGTGGACGTCTCAAGGTATGTGAACGTCTTTAAGTTAGCCTACCTTGTGGTAACTAGAGTCTATAAGTGCGTTATCCTAAAAAAAAAACTGGACAAACGTATGGAATTCAACTTCATTTTGAAAGCTAAATGTGATGAACCTTTAGACATTCTTCTAGCTGACAATCCTTGGGTGACATCCCCTAAAACTGTCAAACGACAGACCCTGTGCCAGCACTGATAATTCATATTTCACAGGTTCTAGTTTCTTTATGTTTAACACTACATTTCCACTACATTAAAGCAGGTATGTTATGTCCCTCCCAATCTGCCAGGACTATTCATTCTCCACCCCCGATCCTGCAGAAGTAGGCATAAGGGAGCATTAATTATTTATGGGATGGCATTTTCATCTGGGGAATATCTGAAAATGAAGTCTCCCCCCTATGCGAATGTGCCAAAATGAAAACGCATTCCCTACACGAATAGCCTAAAAGGAAGAGCCTCTCTGTCGGGAATAATGTAAAATGAAGTGCCCCCCCCTTAAGAATACCTTAATAGGGAATTTCCTTGTCCACAATTTATCTTAATAGAATGAAGGAAAGACATTTCCCTGTCTGAAATGTAGGCTGAAATATACTGCTAAACTTGGTAGGAGATAAACATCATACAGCTGTCGAGCGTCAGGTTTAATCTTTCTGTGACTTAGGCATGAACACTGTGGTTCATGGAATTTTAATCAACGAAGGGCATAAACACTGATTCCTTGCCAACCTACAAACAATGAGTTGTGTAGGCGCATCTTAAAATGTTACTGTTACAATGTGATCTGTGACGAAGTCTGCAGAATGCCTAAAGCTAGACTAACCATAAATATCTTGATGTAATAAGATTTAGTGATATCACACATGTCTGCTGTTGTCAGGGTTGATCGGATGCTTACTGAACAAGTGAGGGTCAATCCCAGACATATTATTGTGAATGAGTTGGACAATTGATTCTACCCTTTAGCATGGTAGAAATACAGGGTCAGAGGCATGGGATTTTTCAAAATTTTCCAAAATCTAGGATATTTGAAGGCTAAATTTGTAAGTCTTGTGGTTTGTACAGATTCAATGAGAAAATGATTTAACATTGATAAAGAGGTGGGTCTTAAAAGTTTTTCAGGCTTCTTTCCTTTAGGATCGATCTCGAAATACTACCTCAGAGAAGGAAAAGGGGCATCATCAAGGATATTAATTTTCTTCAAAACCAACTCCCATACCTGGGGTCAGGAATTTCATTCCACAAGACACTGTTCTAAAGATACCTCACGCAGAGTTATCTTTTAAAGACACAATTACCCAGTTGCTGTGAAATAAAGCTGCCAGTGAAAGTAAAGAATAAACTCTTGGCATAACAGTCGTCATCACCAATGATGATATGATATAGATAGATCTGGCAAGAACTATATCAGAGGTTATCAATGCTTGTATAATCTACAACATTCTTACCGTAAAACCTCCCTCAGAAGCAGACCTCCCTCAGAAGCTGACCCCCTAACTTCAGGACAATGTAGAAGCCAAATTTTGCATCATTTAAAAGTGTTTAAACTGTGATTCACTTGTTTTACAACCTCCCTCATTAGCCGACACCCCAACTAGTGTAAAATGTAAGCCGAATTTGGGGTCAAATTCCAAATTTTGGTTGGCTTCTGAGGGAGGATTTATGGTAGCTAACAAAGCTTCATGCACTCATGTCAGCTGTTTCTTACTACATGTACTTGTTGGGAGTCTGAGGGATTCAAGTGCATTGGGGATCATTACTTCAGGCCTTTCCTCCAATTCACGTCATTCAACATTAATACCCATATAAAAGCACCCACCAAAATGAATACCCAAAAAATTAAGCGCCTCCCTACAGGAATACCCCAAAATGAACTGCCCCCCCTACATGAATGATTCAAAATTAGGTGCCTCCCCCTCATGAATACCCCGAAAATGAACTGCTCCCCCACCTCGAAATTGCCATCCACCCTCCCCCGGCCATAAATAATGAATGCCCCCTGCTCCCTGAGCATTCAGCAACCTTACACATAATTGTTACTGAGTGAAACCCAGTGGAATAATGGTGATTTGCCTGGTCGTATCAAAGGCTAGTTCTCTCAGGGCGTCACAAAAGGTGGAAAAAAACCTCTAATGCTTGTCACAAAAGGTGGCAACCACCTCTTATGCTTCCCGGAAACCTTTATGGACTACACCTCTGGGAATGCCTGAGCTATCTTAACTGCATACACAATATGTCCGCTCTAAGAAATAAATGTTGAATCTACCAGGGATCTCTGTAAAATTGAAAAGTGGACCACTGTAATGGTAATGCAGAGAAGCAGTGCAGTTTTATAGAACACATAGATCTATGAACACTTACTTTAATAGCCGCTGCTAAGTTAAACAACTACAGCTGGCTCACAGCCGACTCATGGACGGCATGGGGACAGTATCACTCAGCATTGTTTTTTTCTAGTTCTATTAGAGCTTGGAGTGTGTTATCTTGGTTCCCCTTTCCTCAAATCTATTAAATCCTATCATCACAGCATACTGTCGGCATCTCACCAGCCGCTGCCCGACAGCCAACACCCATATGTCCTCATGACCTCATGGCTTCATTTGCCCTTATACCATAGTTATCATGTTCTTGAACGATTTTACGGTGACGGGACTGGATATTGAAGTTTGAATAGTACGCGCTAAATGAACCCATGTTGACACTTGATACGAGACGATGTGACAGCAAGTTGACAGTGAACAATTTAATTCGATGTAAAAAAAAACTATAAGATAAGACCTTAATGCACATAGAGGATGAAAGTAGACATTATATTCTAGCACCTACCTTTAACATACTATGATTTAACATTTATGTGTAACATGATTGATGATATAAAAATCGAATCGAGTGAAATTTCTCCGTCATGTTGACTGCGTAGCGGACGGATTGTTTACCGCGACGAGACACAAGTTGTCACTTTGGCATATACTCTAAGGCTATTCTGGCCATCGCGCGCACTGCATACCAGCGGTTCTACTATGAAAATGCCCCTCGGACACACGTTGACGTAATATTTTGCGTCCAGGCATTCTGGTCGTCTCGCCGAGAAACCAATATGACGAAGGACGGATTAGGTCGAATCGCAACAAATAACATTGATTTTCATGGGTTTTTAAGGTGAATACATTTAATTTAATGGTGGAAACCGTGGTATAAACACCATAGGCGACCATTAGACTTCCACTCGGTCCTCCATCTGGGATAAAAGGACCTAGTGGAAGTCTAATGGTTGTAGAGGTCGGCGAAAACGTCTCTTGGAGAAACCGAGACTCGAACCCGGGACCCTCCAACTTCGAAGCGGAAGCTCTACCTCTGAGCTACTTCCCCCTGGCCTGACATACCCTGTCACCAACATGGCCCCACTGACATTTCCACCTTCCACCTACCTCTGGATCGGTATGGTATACATAGGGGGAGTGACCACCAAGTGAGCTGGCCTCTGGAGGCTCAATGCACCCGAGGAGGGAACGAACCCCTACACTCGTCCCAACCAGCTTCAACCGTATCCCGCCAGACCCGATCCTCCAGTTCAGGTCTGAACGGTACCAGTACTGAGTCACACACAGTTAGAGCTTCTCCTGTTCCCAGGACTTTCTGTGGGTGCCACCTGTTTCCAAGTCCCCCAGTACTAGCAAGTTGAAGCGCTTGTCTATACCATACCGGCCCAGGTCCCGAGTATCTTAGTCCCCCTTGCAGGGCAGGACCACTCGGTTTCTCCACCAGTGTAGAGGTCGGCGAAAACGTCTCTTGGAGAAACCGGGACTCGAACCCGGGACCCTCCAACTTCGAAGCGGAAGCTCTACCTCTGAGCTACTTCCCCCTGGCCTGACATACCCTGTCACCAACACGGCCCCACTGACATTTCCACCTTCCACCTACCTCTGGAACGGTATGGTATACATAGGGGGAGTGACCACCAAGTGAGCTGGCCTCTGGAGGCTCAACACACCCGAGGAGGGAACGAACCCCTACATGGTCATCTATGCTCTTAATATATGGGCACAGAATCATCATGTGACCGCCCAGTCATTAGTCCAACAGCTTGGAGCCCCGGGGCCAGAGGCAAACTGTCCATGGGGGTGTTTCTACAATGACGCCCCAGATGGCAGTATAGTAGAACTAAGTGTTAGTGTGTGTTTAGGTCTCAGTGAAGGAAATCCCACAGAAAACCGGAAGTCATATACGATTGTGGTCAGAAGAGAATACTGCAGGCACACTGAATGGTCAATAACCATGTTGAAAATAATGCCAATAAATATAAAACCACTACACATGTTGTTGAACATTTGCTGCTTTGGATAAAATACCAGGAGGGCATTTCTCAAAGTGCTTACCCATTTTTCAAAGGTTAGATTGGAAATAGTGAATCTACATTTTATTCAGTGCAGATTTAGGCAGAATCAGGATGTTTTTACACGATAGTCCAGTGCTCAAAATTTTCTTGGTCAATTCATATTTTAAGTCAGCCAATATTATGAAGGAAGGATGTATCTATTAATTCTGGGGTGATTTTTAGAAAATGAACATGTTCCAATGGGTGCTATTGCATTTCACGCTACATTAAATTATAGTGCGGAACCAATTCCTTCTCTGAGACCTAAAGCATATGGGGGATTGGCATGAAGAAGGTAAACACCCGTCAAATCAGTTTTTTTCTATATTAATTATTTAGAGAAGGATTGTTTTTGCCAAATTCTATGGAAAATATTATGTTCATAGGTCTCTAAAATGTGTCCAAAATCAAGGAAAAATCATGTTTATATTGCTGTCAGAGTGGTCCACAGGCCGCACTGCAGGTTCATTTCAGTCTAGGCCCACTGGCATAGTGCAGATTTTTTTGATAGGCCCGATTCATTTTTACCTTATTCTTAACAGGGTACACATATCATATCTGTGTAGTATTGGCCACTTGCAGCTAGTCTAGGTAGTACAGAGAGGGGTTATTTTTGCACTTTGACATATCATCTGTATTAGTTAAGTTAGGCACTGACACCGCAAATGGTATATCTACCCCTTCAAGGAAACTATCCAGGGTATAATATTTTGGGACATTTCCTTGATCATCTAGAAATGTAGTATTGTATAACCCAGTATCCATGTTACATACTCTCATAAATCTTCCCAGGCATGACATGTGAATATTGTGTACTTTTTGCAGTGATTTTTATGTATTTTTCTACATTCTCAATTATAGACAAGACATGCACACAGCCCATTAATAGTAGGTCTCAGTGAAGGAAATCCCACAGAAAACCGGAAGTCATGTACAATTGTGGTCAGAAGTGAATACTGCAGGCACACTGAATGGTCAATAACCATGTTGAAAATAATACCAATAAATATAAAACCACTACACATGTTGTTGAACATTTGCTGCTTTGGATAAAATACCAGGAGGGCATTTCTCAAAGTGCTTACCTATTTTTCAAAGGTTAGATTGGAAATAGTGAATCTACATTTTATTCAGTGCAGATTTAGGCAGAATCAGCGTGTTTTTACGCGATAGTCCAGTGCTCAAAGTTTTCGTGGTCAATTCATATTTTAAGTCAGCCTATATTATGAAGGATGGATGTATCTATTAATTCTGGGGTGATTTTTAGAAAATGAACATGTTCCAATGGGTGCTATCGCGTTTCACGCTACATTAAATTATAGTGTGGAACCAATTCCTTCTCTGAGACCTTTAGGGTGTAAGATGAATGCCAACTAAACCTGGCTGACATTAGGCACCTTTAGGTATAGGGCAAATAATTTCCCTCATTTCCGTCATATTCTCGGCTGTATACTTGGACTCTAGACATTCAGTGAGACAGAAAAGATTCAGGGTCATTGTGGTATTCTATAGATTCTGAGCAAGTTGACTGGTACAAGGCCTCCATATTGGCAACTAATGGTCATGTTAGTCCACTAAGGAATAACCATTGGCTGGCGACCCTATAGTTGTTATTAAAAGGTTAATGTGCTAAGTATTCCACTATTTCTTTGGCAAACTTGTGCATGTCGTTTGTTTTATGCTGGACAACTATGAGAAAAGTGACCAGCATGGAGAGAATTCTGAGGTTAAAGAGCCTCTTAACAGAAGTTAGAAATTATGTCAAACTGGATGAGCAGTCTGCAGTGAGGAAGGTTACAGCTTATGCTGAGGTTTACACAACCTATTCTGAAAGGCCATTAAATATTGGGGAGGTAAGTTGATGAAATTCTTGGATGGTGCGTTCAGTCTTGTTCTGATCGGTTCTCAAGACTTAAATCAGATTAATACACAACTACAGATATTGATTGTACATCCTTCTGAGGATCACAAATGTGAAAATGAATTTTATGATATCCTGATATTCAGATGAACCATCATAAATTTACATCCTATTTACTTACTATGCAATGGAATGATACTAACAGGCTGCACTGGGCAGGCTGTAATAGGTTACATGATCTGTAGATGGGTCTGAACAGTTGGATCTGGTGAGAGGGGGTCAATCTCTGTCCCTGATGGGACTAGAGGTGTGGAGCTACTGCCTTCCATTAATTGGATGAAGATGAAATGTCCCCCTCTGGACAATGCTTACACAACCACAGGTACCTCATCTCTGCCTATATCAATAGAGACACATAGAGTGTGTAAACAGGATCTCAGAATCCTCCTCCACTGGGCGGTGTAGTGGGCGAAAAATGTACTTGTATATATCATGAGCCCAGAGGTATTTGGGTACCTTTTTGCACAGTAAGTCTAGCAATGCGTTTTTGATTGTTGTATATCTGAAGAAACCAAATCACTCTGGATTTCCAGCTTTGCTTCAGAATTTTATAAGAGTACAGTTTATGACCTCACAGGATTAGCACTTGGCCACTCAGATGTCAAGCAAAGTGATTTTGGTTCCCTAGACATATAACAAGCCCAAAGGAATTTTACTGCATAAGACTGGTCCTTCGGTCCTGTATACCTCTCATCTGGACTCAAGGACCGATACTTATAACCCGCGGACACCACATGATGTGTGGGGAATGAAATAAAATACATTAAATAAGTGCGGACAAGATTGTTAAGAACACGAAGGATTTGGTAAAACCTAGGGGTTTTAGGTGAACACTGCATCAACATATTTTGGATAAAAAGTAAATTACTGGTCTGCATCTAATATCTTCACTGTAAAAAATGTCATCGAAATAACAACAGAATCCAAAATTGCCAGAGATTGGTCCGTAGTTATTTTCACAGAGATTCCTTGTACATTTTTGTACCACTATACTGCCACCTGGGGCTTCTTGTAAAAACTACAATTCTTTACTGCAATACAATTACGGTGGTTCGCAGTTCAGTTTTACAAGGATCCCTGGTAGATTCAGCAGTTATTTTTTACAGTGTATAAAGTGACAATGACACTGTTTTGCCACAAAGTACTGAGCTATATTTTTTCTACTTAATCAGATGCATCTGCATTCATTCACGTTATGGAAATTTAGGGAATTTCAATTCAACATGAGTCCAATTTTGACTGTCAACAACTGAGGTGCATCCCTGTTCAGAATGGCTGCTTAAAAAGACACATCCACTGTTCAGCCTCTCCTGTGTTTTATGGAGATGAGGGCTGACAGAACGTTTGTTCATCTAAAGTTGTCCCACAAAGAAAACACAGTCACTTTGAATGTCAGATCTCCACTGGAGTTTCTTAATAGGCACTCCCCCACACCATAAAGCTCTCCACAGAAGAACGTTATTCTAAAAGTGCGACAGAATTAATGTGCTCTTAGTTTCACGTTGAATCCAATTTCTAGGAGTGGGTGGGAGTTCCAGGGCTCTGTTGTTCTCCATAACATACCAATTAAACCTAGATTTTGTTAGAGCAAGATAATTAAATGTATTTAAGCATTTGAAAGTTATCTGCTTTTATTGAAGATAATTTGAACCTTTCAGCGAAATAGGTTCTAATAAAGCGACAAAATGGATATGGTGCAGCCTTATGACTATTCGATGTGATGCCCAGAGCCAGAGGAGGGGTTGTAATCCTCATTGGGAAAGAAAATATTATTAATCTAGTTGAAGTACCAAGTGACAAGCTACTGCAACCCCCCCCCTCCCTCCCCCGAGGTCCACAAAAAACAATTACTCATGTATCCTGTTTTTTGGATAGAGCTGGACCATGCTCTGACAAGTTGACAGGGCTATTATAGCCATTCGGTACTTTCATTTCCGTAAGGCAGCCTTTACACTCCAACCAACAATGGTGAAGAAAATAAAACCACAGAAAAAATACATTGAGATAAGGTGAGATGAACATGTCAGACAGCTTGCTTTGCTTCTGTCTTTTATCAGGACAATGAGAATGGTGGATGGGGCCCCACAGCTTAAATAACCAAGAGTTGGCAGCAGAATCAAAAGGGGTTTCTTATGTACTTTTCCCTCTACCTTCAATTCACATTTAATGCATCTGGTGAGTTTCTTTCATTTATAACATTCATTTGACCTTGCATTACCTGTTATAGTGAGAGGAGGCCTGTCATCAGTGCCCCCTCCCCCACCCCTCAAGTGTCACAAGCACCTGAAATATGACCCTTATTGAGATGATGCAAGGGGCTCTTACCATGCCATGGCAAGCCCTAATGATAGTACACCGATGACATTTGATGCTGCAATGTCATATTAATAACACGCCAAGCAGTTCATAAAATGATAGGATCCCAACTATCATAGATCTTTGATGGTGAAAAACGTGTAGGCATCAGAAATCACAAGTTACCTACATCATTTCAGTAATTCCCTTCCCCTCAATTTACAGATCATTATATTAAACCATATTGCTTTCAGTAAACCAGCAACTTGGTTCACATAGTGGCTCTAATTCGTCAATGTATTATCAATTATGGGGAACATTATAGAAAAGACCAGCCTATTTTTACGATGACGTCTTTTGCTGGGCTTTTTACTGAATTAAATTGACCAAGGCATACTTAGTACCATAACTACTAGCATAAGGACAGGACACGGCGCAGGCTTATCTGATGCATTTTATGACGTCACAGTTGGTCAAACGTATCAGGTCATACATTTATCATTGACAATACTTTCTATCGATAATTAGCATTAAATAGATACCCAAATAAGCACCCACATGAGGTGTCCTACATTATAGAATGTAAATGTAGACTTTGGTATTGTAATTAGGGATAATGTAATAGAGCATCTGGTGTATTTTGACCAATTATTGTGACGTCATACAATGCAGCCTCCAGTCCTTATTCTAGCAGATGTGTTACTAATTATGCCTTGCTTATTTTATTCAGTAGAAAGCCAACCAAAAGAAGTGACCATGGAAGTGGGGTGGTTTCTTCTTTTAAAAGGCATTTATAGAGGGCAATTCATGGTACGTACCGTTCCCACATACAGCAGTACCCTCTACAAATGTCCACAAGTCCTTGTCCTTTTACTTTTCTAGTTGCAATGACCTCGTTATTATTGGGACATGTTGAATTTTTTCATAAAAGAAGCAGAGGATGGCTTTGTGGTGACATTTAATAAACACTGCACCCAGCCAAGGTGATTTAGTGTGGTGGCAAGAAGCAGAAGTAAATCATGGTTAGTATTTAATGGTGCCTGTGCTCTGCACGCCAGCGTTTTCAAGGCAGTTAGTGTGTGATAAATGTAATCTGTGGCCATGTAAGAAGAGGTCACTTAGATCATCAGGAGAAATGGCCACATTGCATGGCTGGTTTGTTGTAGTACTACAAGATGAACCTACAATACAAATTAACATTATGAGCCTGCCTCAGACTGTCGGCCAGGCCCTTATCATACAAAAGTGCCCTTATCCTAAAGAATTGTGTTGAACATTATGTGTATGTGTAGAAGTTAAAGGACCTTATTCTATAAAATAATATGACCTTATAACAAAGGACATCGACTGATCCATTCTAAGTTTGGCGGGGGGGGGGGGGGGCGCAACAGGCATTGCCTGTTGCGCCTGAAGGGGGTGTTCTTGGGGATAGATACAACCTTATGATCTAATTTGGTATGCCAAATACACCAGAATATATAATTAAAGGTCTTAAACATCAAAATGACAGATTCTGCCTCCTGGCTCAGTCACTGAAAATGCACCTTTAATAATTATATAAGATAGCTCTTATTATGTGATTGACTAGACGTCAATGCACCAATGAAGTGCACTTCATTGGTGCATCTTGAAGACCTACATAGAATAACCTTTTACAGACAATGTGATGTTTTATTAATCCTATTTTACAACAACCCTTTACGGCAACATGATGTTTTATTAGTTATACCATTCAATAACCCCTTACAGGCAACATGATGATTGCATCATGCCCATCCATTGTCATGATGCATGAATGCAGCCCTGGTGAGTTATGACCTTAGAACATGGAAGTCAATCATACTTGTGCCTGTGGCACAGCCTTAAACATTTTATTACAAATGGTCCATAATTAATAACTATTTCTTGCACAATTGATGGCATATCACACATAACAAACACGGGAATGAGCAGGTGGTTACATATCCTCCAATTCATGAATACTCTTTGTCATACCCCACCTCTCATGCAGTCGCGGATCCAGGATTGCTTAGAGGAGTGGCAAGATTTTCGGCGTTGATGTCTTAGGCTAAAAATCGTTTGTACTCTGTTGTATTTTGGCAAAATCTATCAGCAACACAAACAACAACATAATTATTTTTAATGCCTGCCTCCCGCTCTTTTCCATTTAGAGGAACGACTTCTTAAAGGTACATGTTTAAAATAGTATTTATCCACCTCCTCAATGTCCATTGATCATTTGATCAAATAAATTAGTACGTTTTCTCACTGTATTAAAACAACACTAATCATGGTTGCCTAATTATAGTAATTGTTTCGATGTATTAAGAGGATAGTTCTTATAATGTTTTGATCAAGATCTTTTCAAAGAATTCTTGGACGTTACTTTCATATACATAAAGGAAATATTGTTATCATGTTCACAGTATCAGGGAAGTTATGACGTCTATTAGATTTGCTTCCAATGGTGACCAGTCTTAGCCTAGGGACCACATACAACGATACTCTAGAGGACGGCTTAAAGCGAGTGCGTTGAAAGCAGTCCTCATCATCCCTACGCTCATTGTAGCAACATTTACTATATCAACTCTCAAACTCCTTAGCAATACATTCTCCATACCCCTTGGTTTACAAAATCATAACCTGTAAAACAATTAAATACCTACTAGTCTTGAAATTTACCTACTTCAATCCCTCTTAAATACAGTGGAATTACCCTTATTGCTTTGTTTACAAAGAAACCATATGTATTGCTGAACTGCAATTAACCTAGAAGTGCCTATACAGTACTGCTGATGCGGTGCCGTGCCAGCGCTGCGTAGGCAGTAGGCGTGACCAACCAAAAGTCAATCATCTGACGTCACTACTGTGAGGGAGTGGCCTAAAGGTTGAGGGCAGGCTCAGGTCAGAGTAGGTGGAAGGCGTGGTCTGAGCGTAGATGGTGGTATGGGCCAAGCACCATGAAACCAGCGTAAACTGGCAGAGAGTCACTTAGAGAGGAGCTCACAAGGTGGCTGTGCCCTGGAGGACTGGCATTAGGGTGGCACTGGAGAGAAGGAGGCCCAGCTGGTCTGGAACCTTCCAGTATTAACACTAACAGAACTCTCCCTTTAAACAGTTTTATCTGTATTGAACCACGAGGTTAACACCAACCAACACCTCTGCCGACTCACTGAACCTGACAGCATCACTACACTTACGGAAGCCGTCCTGGGCCACAGGTAAATTTCAACACATTTTCTCTTGATATGTTTGTATCTATTTCAGTATAGCAGACTGAGAGATTATGGCCAATGAAGGAATATACAGAAAGAGAGAATTGTCAACTTCTTTGTTTTAGCTTGTAGCAGAATCCTTTACCTACACTGGTAGGATGGTAGGCAGGTAAGGCATAGGGAAAGAAATTTAATATTGAAGAGCAAGTCAGTAAGGAGCAGCTTAGGTGTAGGGGGGGATAGGAGCAGAGATTTGAGAACTTACATAGAGAGAACGGTGGGGACATTATGGGCTGTGGTACAAGGGATTTGATTGCCTTATGGGAGCAGGAGGGGAGTAGATCATGAGGTATCAGAATGTAGGAGATTGGCAGTGGAGGGGGAGAATGCGGATCATTGATACTATCTGAAAATTGCATAGAAACCTCATTACATTTATTACAGGTCATCCGTGCTCAAACCAAAAAAAAAAGAGATAATTGACCATGTAATACTGAAATTACAGCTGTCCAAATGGGATCTTTATGTAGGAAGTGCCAGTGTTGTATCAAATGACATGGTATTTTCTAATGAATGCTGTGTAGAATCTACACCAAACTGACTCACATTTTAGGGTAATAGTCCTTTCATAACATATCACAGAAACATAATAGATCATCATAGCATTTCTATGATAATCAAAAGGATTCGTACATTCATATCTGTAGGCCTTTCTAGCCCCTGCCTGGTTTGTTCAGTTGGTTGAGGGGCTGACTCCAAATCTGCAGGTTGAAAGTTCAAGCTTCTCTTGGAACTTTTAATTAGAAACTTTTCTCAGAGTTGCCACACTGCAGGTGGAGATCCAAGGGACTACACACCAGGTGGAATTAGTGAGCATGTAAAGGTTCTCAAAATGTCCACAGGGTCCCACCACCAGTTTCTACCAATGATCATTAAAGGTACCGGTATGTACCAGAAATCAAGTAACTTCAATTGAATTTATAACTGTAAAGGAGATGTTGGTTTGGCGCACAGGCATCATAGTGAGAAGAAATATGTAAGATAGAGCTTATTCTTTCTCTAGATGATATTCAATTCAGTTATATTAATCCTGGATATAGGATTGCATGATGAACTGCGTTTGTTTACATTTGGCACCAAAAGGAAAACAAATGATCAGGCGAAAGTAGGTACTAGTAGATATATGGCACAGCATGAGATTAGCCTATCTTGTTGCTTTGGGTACTTGTCCTTTAGCCGCTGAGCTATCTGACTGTATATTACCTGGCTTCAGTTCTATTGCCATATAATTTGACCAGTTATTTTATGCCACCGCCACCCCTTACCTGGAGGTTATTTCAATTAGGGCTGTAACATCGCACCCTCTGTAATGTTCGTATTGGTGTCACCTTCAAGAAAGGAGCAACACTCTTTAGGTAGCAGAGTTATCATCCTAAAATACCATCCACTGATACCCACCTACAGTTGCAGCGGTAAGACTGCAAGCTGCTAGAACAGGGTACAATTGACCTCTATTTCATAGAGAGTGCGAAAATATGCCAACTGTGTTGAGGAATAAAGACTTTTATCAGGAACATGTACCCCAAAATCGCTAACACAGCATGCTATGCTAGGTATACTTTCCTCTAACATTACACAGGGTCTGATGTTAGGCTGTTTGGAGATGACCTCCTATAGCCATTATCCCCAGCACCCAGGTAGTAATACTAGTACTACTAGCAGTAAACTGGCCTGTCAAAAGAACCACTTGAGTTCGCACCCGCAAATAAGGTGCACCCCCCTAATCGCAGTGACACAGACCACTCCTACAAGGCGAATATCCGATGATATTTTACCACTGATATGTTAATATCCTCGCATATAAGGTGCACAGCTAACAGAGAACCAACTCATGCCCCGCTTGGAGTCTTTCATCCGAGGCCATGCTGTTGGGACTTTATCCCTCAAATTGTCTTTATCCCTCAAATGAACACTGATTTGAGGGATAAAGACAATCACAGGTCTTTAACCCTCAAATATGGCAATAAAGCACAATGTCTTTATTCCGCAAAGCCTATATAGTGGTGTTGTGTAATAAAGCAGACCTGAAGATTGACATGTCTTTATCCCTCAAATCCTAGATATGGTGGCATTAAATCACAAACAGGGGTAGTTAGCCAGTCTCTACCCCTCAAAATCAACATAATGGCCTTTAAGTTACACATCAGACTGACATATTGATCAGTCTTTATCCCTCAAAGCCATTATAGTGGGTTCATGTGGCTTATCATTCTGACGTATTGACCGATCTTTATCCCTCAAAACCTATCTAGTTGCTCCAGGTATCACCTATGATTCTAATATGGCATCACACTACAAATGTCTTTATCTCTCAAAGCCTATATTGTGGGTTCATATGGTTCATCATGACATACATATTGACCAGTCTTTCTTCCTCAAAGCCCAACTTCTCCGGCGACCTAGTTTGGTGGACAAACTAAGCCTTCTCCCCTAAGTTACCATTTTGACCAAAAATCGCTGTATTCATACACCGCTGGTGTTGGACCTACTTTGACCCCAATACTGGGTGCTTGGGGGAACCAGCATACGCTGGTATCCATCTACCAGCTTGACTCACCAGCAACAAGCTGAGAAAAATAGTACCTCCCAGCATGCCTGTGTACCAGTGATGTAATCGTGAGACTACGAGATGGGGCCAGTGTGCCTGAAAGCCTACATAGTTGCTCCCGATATCACATATGACTCAAATATGACATCAAAACACAAATGTCTTTATCTCTCAAAGCCTATAGATTGGTTTAGGCATGAATTTATAGTATACACTTTTCCGTGGTTTAGGTTGCAAAGCAGACCTATGTATTAGCCAGTCTTTATCCCTCAAAGCCTATTTAGTTGCTCCAGGTATCACATATGACTCAAGTAGACCTCAAAAGACAAATGTATTTATCTCTCAAAGCATATAGATTTGTTTAGGTAACAAAGCAGAACATTATGTATATTGACCAGTCATTATCCCATTTTTGAAACCTATATAGCTGTTCAAATGGCAAGCAGATTTTTACTTAATAGTTTTCTGTAAAAAAAATTGTGCATAATTATAGATAGAGTGTATGCAACTTGTGGGCCCCTCTAGGCATGCACAAAGAAATGTGGAAGGGGCAGGGATTTCTTTTTCATGGCCATGCACATTTTAAAAATATGATCAGCCTCTTTGTTATAATGGGACACTCTCAGTGACTAGAGTGCCCACGTTGTATTCATACATCATGTCAATTGTGGTCCTTATACAATCCTAAGTTGTCAGCATGGTACCCGGGGGGGGGGGGGTACTCAGTATATGATGGTACCTCCCCACTGCCAAACTACCGACCCTTTGAATCTAGGCGATATGACCGCTCCTAGATTCCTCTAGGAAGCCACCGCTCCCTGATTTTTGGGCATTTTGAGTTACCGCCCCTAATTTTAGGGCATTTGAAAGGACTGTACCATGCAGTTGGTAGCATATTCCAACCTGAGTAACCCCGGGCATGGTACTCAGATATAGTACTGGTGAATCATCCCACTTGTGCATCATAACGGCCAATGATATTGACACGACGACATCGTGAGTATAGCGTGTCTTATATACACACACTTGGTCGTGTATATAAGACACCTTATATACATGACCAAGGTTGGTCAGAGGACAGGTCGTGTATATAATACACCTTATACACACGACCAAGGTTGGTCAGAGGACAGGAGGAGGAGGTGGTGTTTAGGGCTGGTCAGGGGATGTTTTAGGGTTGGTCAGAGGACATGTGTTTAGGGCTGGTTAGAGGACATGTGTTTAGGGTTGGTTTGAGGACATGTGTTTAGGGTTGGTTTGAGGACATGTGTTTAGGGTTGGTCAGGGGACATGTGTTTAGGGTTGGTCAGAGGACTTTTTGAAGGTTGGTCAGAGGACACATGTTCAACATGTGTTTAGGGTTGGTCAGAGGACATCTATTTCTTTAGGGTTGGCCAGAGGACACATCTTGAATATGAATTTAGGGTTAGTCGGAGGACCTTTTTAAAAAGGTTGGTCAGAGGACATATCTTCAACATGTATTCAGAGGTTTGAGGGATAAACACTTGTGTGCATTAATGCCATATTTGAGGGTTAAAGACCCTTGGATGTCTCTATCCCTCAAATCAGTGCTGATTTGAGAGACAACTTGAGTAATAAAGACCCAACACATGCCCCTATCTGTATATCCATCTGTAAGGATATTGAAGAGAGACCCCCATGTCATCAGTGTCATGTTTTGTGATGAAAGCTTTATGTTTCAATTGCTTGTCATATACTTCTACGTATTCATTTAGTTTTTTTTTTCTCCAAATGCCAATTACCCATATGGGTTTTACTGGCTAATCACAAATGGGCCGGTAAATATGGGGCAGTATGCACAGTTTTAACACGACCATGGAATCTAGAATGCTCGTAGCTCCCTTCCTTCTTATATGGAGGTTCAGTTTTCCCCCAACCCTAAAAACCCATCTTCGCTGTAATGGGTGGAAGTTAAAAAACAACACTGTAACCTAGCCTGACTTGGTATAATATTTCCCTGCAAGGCAAATTGCTCTTTCCAATACAACTAGATCCTCAATGAGATTATTATGGTCTTAAATCCTTTCCTATGTCTAAGAATGTAGGCATACTTATCATTAGAGTTATTGATCTTATCATGGTTTAACCCTTTGCTTATTTTATACCAGAATCTCAGCTGAATTATACCCGCTTCATGTCATCCCAGTTGAATTAGGGACCCTTTTTTTTAGTTTCTGGTGTAAGTGAGTGTCAGACCCATGGAAAGTAGGCAGTTTGGTTATCTATAATAATAGGTTATAGCGATGGACGGAATCTTCCATAAATACATAGGGCCGACAGGCTGACTTTTTATGATACAGCAATCATAAATGATTACTGATGATAGTAAGTGCTTGCTGTACAATAAGCATGACACTAATGATTATATCATTATCATTAGAGCTAGGCTTATTGTACATGACCTGAATTATGCAGTGTATCCTCAGGGATTTGTAACAGTATGGGATGTGCTTGCTTGACTTAATTTGATGTGCGAGATATACCATATATGTAAGAGAAATATACACTTCCCTCCCCCATCTAGCTACTCTTCCTCTCACTTCCCGATGTAGGTCTAATAGCCAATAGTTCACCAATCATACAGATGCTCCATTCATCTAGGGTTGTTTCACACACGCCCACTCATATCACTCACTCGCCCACTCACTCACTCACCCACTCACTCACTTTCTCGCTCACGAGTCCACTCACTCTCTCAATTTCTCACTCACACTAACTCACACTCACTCCCTTCTCACTCACTTTCTCTCTCACGAGTTCACTCACCTACTCACTCGTCCACTTGTTCAACTACCGGGGGTACACACTGAACTACTCATTAATCTACATGCTTACAGTTGCTCGTAAATTCGCTTATTCTACAAATGATTCACTCCACTGCAAATAAGTCCCTGTAGATGACCCATCAAACTTGTGCCTTCTTTCAGGGACCTGTTTGATCAAACGATTGAATCCACTAACTATATTGCCTACCAGCCCTTTCTTTATACAGTCCATCCTCTCAGCATAATCTTTGAATACTCATTTAAACCCATCGCTGGTACATTTCTATGGATGAATAGCCAATGCATAATACTCACTCTGTTTCTTTCCTTTCCCCATTGTACATCAGGCCAAAGAAAATAAAGATGTGTTTCCAGTTACATGCCTCAAATATCTAGGGTCGGTAGGTCGGATTTTTTTTTGATTTTTTTTTTTTGATTTTGTATAGAAATCTATGAGCAGACATGTTGGATTCTATGATTTTACAGTAGAATTATGAAAAACACAAGAAATGTGAAGCACATGTAAAAGATATGAATGGCTGTTATGAACTGTATACCAATAGATGAAGCCCTAGATAAGCTCCACGAAAAATTGATGAAATAGTATGAAAATTACATGGAAAATGCCTGAAAATTGCCAGAAAATGTCAAACATTCACAAAATGAAAAAAAAAAAATTCCAGGATCGGCCCTGTTTGCTAGGGTGGGTCGGGTAACTGGAAACAACCCTTTTTTTTAGGCCTCATCAAGGCATGCGTGGTAAACTTGCAATGGTTTGCTACTATTTAGAACACATTTCTATACATATTTTATGGCCACCTTTGCAGATAGTTGCTCCCTTAGCTGCTGATTAATGCAAACCTAATTCAGGAGCCTCACGTTCAAGCCCATACTATTCTTGTAATGTGAAAGCTCGTGCTATTCACCGTCTTCTGGTAGAATTATCTCATTATGGGACTAATTCCAAAACAACAGCGACAACTTGGCCCATGTATGGGATCTCTGAATCTGGCATTCTCTTTCGCATTTTATGACTCGTAATCTTTCTGTAGTTCCTCCTGTGATATCTTATTCAATTATTGCCATTACCCTTGACATTTTTGGTTAAAAAATAGACTATAGTGGACCTTTATAGATAGATTGTCATTAAGTTTCTTTGCCCCCACAATGTAATTCATCCTAATCCTTCTATTCTCCAGATTACATGGAACTAGTTCCATTTCCTCTATGTTTCTATATAGCATAACATACAAAAACAGCCCCCCGTAATGTTCGTTGGTAATATTTTCGACCGTAGCAAGATTAAACCATCTCTCACACACAATGTGTTAGAATATAGGATAGGCTTAACCCTGAAAATCTTAACTAAGGGAGCGATACGTACAGCAAGTGCCATTCTACCCTATTTTGGGCCTCAAAACCTCCATTGGCCAGATGAACAATTGCAGACCTGATAAAATCCCCAAACCTTGGCATAATATAAAAACTCATCTACTGTTCCATTTAGGAACTATTTGGGGTCACTTGTGATTTTTTTTTCATAATTTTACCAATATTTCTTGCATATGATTTCTAAGCCAATCAGCACCCAGATCACCTTCAGTGCAGGCCTGAATACCATATGACTCACGAGAGGGCAGCATTTACGTCCATGTAACCTCCACAGCATATTCCCGGTCTTAACTCCCGATTTCTATGCTATACCAAGTGCCGTTTTACCTCACCGGCCATTCCTTATTTATAGCCTTTTATCATAGTCCCTGTGTCGCCAATTCCCTCCCTCCCTGTCTTACTCATTTGCTCCCTTGTCACTCAATTTGAATTTTCAATTTTTATTCAGACACAACCCCCCTTACAGGGCAAAGTCCCTCACTGAGTTACCAACTCCTTCATTCACTCACTCACTCACCCACCCACCCATTCACTCACAGACGCAAACAAAAACCTCATGGTCACCTATCCGGCATATTCTTCCTTAAAGCGGCGTGTTTGGTCAAAGGTTGCATGCCTCTATCATCAGCAACACACAAGCAATAGACAGGCTATTGTTTTACACATTGACCTCCCTTGATAGAACATGTACACTGCGGCAGCGTTCTGCACGTCTCTACGATAAGGCCACATATAAAAAATAACGGCTGTGTGAGCATGTGTATGTGGCTCACGCTGACTTCCGTACTACGCTAAGCATCTCCTTTCCCTCCCAGCATTCAACCAGTCTGATTAAACAACAATAGGCGAGCAATCAAAATGCACCTCAAAGCTGCCTGGTCGGTCGACAGAGCTGCTGGGAGAGACCACCACCTGCTCGGAGCCGTGTCCGGCGAGCAGATCATGGGTGAGTGAGCTACTCTTGGTGAAACCAGTAGCCGCAGTAAGAACCTCAGGGCAAGGCCCAGGTAAGCCACTCCTACCTGTGTGTTATCTCTGTTATCTTCTGTAGGACCTCCATTGACCTGGCTGTTGAGCTGCATGTTATAAATGTCGCATGTAATGTGACTTCACATCTCCGGCCCTCGCCTGATATCACGTGTTGCCTAGGGCTTTAATGAGGGTACATGTGGAATGGATGTTGATATTTTGAGCATGCTTTTGATGGGTGCTACATATTTTCTATTCTTTTCCTCAAGTTTTAAATGTCATTAGACTTCATAAGGCACATGTAGATATTGATGAAAATGACCAGGTTCAAATTACATTCTTTGTGGTCTATTGGATAACACTGTAAGCTCATGACACATGGCCAGAATAGGGAAGCCTACTTTCTTTCTGACGGTGTCTGGCATTACTAAATGGCAATGTCAGAGACCTCAGTCATGCACCACAGTAGTATTCAATAGATTAAAGGACAATAATTCAATCACAGAACTCTTTGAAGCCATTCACAGACCAGAGCAATGGCATGTTCTTTCCGTGTCGTGCTGCACATGCTGAAACATTCCGACATGGCTAATAAGTGAATAAGTGACATTTAACCAACAGCAATGACAGGATCAGCCCCTATAATTACTACCACTGCCGACCCAAGAAGCCAATCAAGGAAATTACTTAGCTTACCTTCATTTGGATGAGTTTCAAACGTTAAGGAATATCACCCAAATTGAAGCAAAATTAATGTTCTTCATCTTCGTGTTTTTATAAGTACATTATATGGCACGTCTTCGTCGAGAATTCCTAGATTGGTCTGTGTTGCAACTGCAATGCAGACTCTGAAATCATTGCTCTCCAGACTGATTTCCATTTTATAGACACAGTATACATCATCCTTGCAAAGCTTGTGTGCATACACATTCAGAGGCAGCTGGGGACGTGCTTTCATTAGAGTATGGAAATTAGAAGGATCTAGATGTGAATACAAACACCAATAAGGCCTGCACTACGTCAAACAATGGTGACGCGCGTGGTAGCCCACGTAAAACCCATGCAGTTTACCAATTGAGTCACGCCCGACTGGACATCGGCATTTTTGTCTTCCTGGTGGGAGTATTTTTAAAGAGGGCTTCCTGAATAAAAAAGATTAAAATAGGACTCAGCTGCGCCAAATAAAACTTAAAATGGTTCAGTCAGAGTGGTTCCATAATCCTATATCAGGTTCTCTTCAGTGTATATCTACCCCATCTTTCCCTCCCTTTGTCCCTGTCTCTGTCTGTCTATCCCCTTTCTGGAAATGATTCCTGTTCCCCAAACATTAAAAGAAAATCTAGATTCACGCCTACAACCTATACCAGGCTCCTAATTCATTAACGGTATAGCTTTGTGACTCACAAGCAGGTGTCTGTTTAGGGATAATTGGACAGACAACAGCAAACTTGGTTTTTACCCAAGGATCACTTCCGTTAGGTTGAAAGGCTTATGTGAAAACTTGCCGTGGCATATATGATTTGAACAGCTTTGTGATTCCAGTGTATGTATGTGTGTGTGTGGTGGTGGTGGGGGGGGGTAGGCTCTAGGATTAATCAAAAAGAGCTGGGAACAAAACCACTTTTCCCACATCGCACACAATCAACAAACGCACACATAGACCTACACAGTACAGTGTACAGCCAGCCTATCATCATTCACCGACTGATTGCAAATCGCAATGAATGTGTCAGTCAACAGTAAACAGGTGGCGTGGTATTGAGTGAATCCTCCCAGGGATTCTCCATAATTATGTAGGATGCATTCATCCCATACTTGTATTCGCAGTACCTTTAATAGCCTCTTCCTTTAATGAAGTCGCCTTCTATACATGATAACACTTCAAGCAATATGACGCGGATAAGAGTAGTCTCTATTAGCCCCGGGCATACTCAGAGGTGTTTGGGTAATTGATAGCACATAGCCCAACCATTAGTCCCTTTAAACGACCGTGATTCCATCTTTAGGCATTCCCTCTAACACTACCAATACACCAGCCCAAATTCATATCAGCTCTTTGGCCGACCAGTGGGGTGTTTCAGAAGCAGATAATGTTTACAACTAGTCATAAGAAGATACTATTGCAGTTTTAATAGTGATGATTATCATGTTAATGATTTTATTAATTGAAATTAGAACTATAGCTAATGTTGTTGTGAAACAGATATCGGTTGTAAGTCTGTACTTATGACTGAACCAGCTGTAGACTGTAACTTCCACTATAACTCTGGTTGTAAGTTATAGTTTCAATTGTAAAGGGGGGGTACCAGTGTATTTCATGGGAAACCCTTCTATGAGGTCATATTTTGTAGGGAAACCCATCTGTCATGTATCCCCCACAGTCTCTCAGGTTTTACTATAGGCCTAGATTATGTAGAAATCAGAATAGAAATCATACTATAACTTTCCTAGCTCATCCCTCACACTTTTTCAGCTGCTCCACCCCCACTGTACTGTACCATACCTATGTTTTAAGGGAAAGGTTTTTAGGGCCACATCATCTATACCCCCACCCCCTCCCTGTTAAAAGAAAATGCTCCCTGGGGGCCTAAGGCCCTGGCCTAGCCTACTGGCTATACATTTTAAATGGAGGGGACAGGGTTTAGATATGTGGAGATCTTGTATATGTGGAGTGCTTGGTGTGTTTAGGGTAGGCCTACAGGCAAAGAATGGATAAATAGAATTTTGATACACATGTGAAATTACATGTCATGATGAGTACAAGGGCACCTGAAACAGCCAAATACTACTGGCTGCTCAGCAATCCAGCCACTCCAAGCCTGTGTTCGCTGGCCATGACGTAGGCATGTATGGCAAGGGGGGGGGGGGCAACTGTAACATTAGTGACAGCTGCACTATATATAACATATTATAGTTACCTACTATAGTAATCTCACTATAGTGGTGACCTGTTGTAAACTGTAAAGTTATGACTGTTTTAAGAGTGAACTCTACCATAGCACAAGGAAATTCTTTTCTTTGATTTGAAGGTCTGGAAGAAGATATTAAGTAATAAGAAAAGAGGTATGATATATGCTCAACATTCAGAACCTAGAGGAGTTTTTCTCCCCGATAAAACCTAAATAATTCTTGTTTGATGTGGATGAAATAGGTCCGCACAGATTAGCCTCTAGAAACACCAGCCACTGGTCACAGACCGGTCATAAATATTTATAACTGTAGTTATAACTGTAGTCACATCTTGTTCTAAAGTTATAGCTTACTACTGAGATACAACTGGTCAGAAATAAGAATGGTTGCAGTTGTAAGTTTAGAGGCCAACAGTTTTAGAAACAGATATTTAATGTTCATTATTAAATCTGGCTTCTGAAACACCCCACAGGGCGCACACCCCACAGCCCTACTATGCATGCAGGCAGCTCTGGAATACCAATAGCGTTCGTGCCTGGCGCCTTACAGGACAGGACGCCCTCACAACTGTCTGAGCTGGAATGAGCAGCTCTCTGAGTAATGATTGGCTGGGAATGCCACGAGCACCTCATCCTAATTGTCCAATTGGTTGGAGCAGCTCTAGCCACAGTACAGGCCCTTTCACAGGTGTTGATTGAGGTATTGATTTGGCCGTGTTGGGCGTCCAAGGAATTAGTAACAGATACATTTACAATGGTTCCTATATTTGTAATCAATTATTTCTCTTTGGCTGAAAGGGAATTCACAATTGAAAATTATATTACTCCAATTGAACACTAATTATGTCACAGCACAATACATGTATTGTTCTTAGGCAAAAGGAGGATGTGCAGGGTTTTTCCATTGATTATTATATGTCTGTTGGTCGCTGATTCAGTAAAGATCAGTGTTCTATATATGCTAGATATAGGAAAACCCACTTTACAAACAGCAGATCATGAATATAGAAGAGTGTATGGTATACAGTTAGGATTCTGTATTATTCAACTATTGCATGTATTGGTTGCCATTCGTTCTGTCTTGTCATCTGATAAAGCCTGGTGTTAATATTGTACACCATACTATAGAATTATATGACTCATATCTATACAGTCAGGGCATATGGCTGTTATATGATTGTATAATGATGTTCATCTCTCATTTCATCGATTAATTCTTTATTACCAGTGCTTTCTGTACACTGTGGTAACTTATCACCCATAAAGAGTGTCATTGCCTCTATTCTAGAGTTTTCATGTTCCAGCGCACACAACAAAAAGAAAACAGAAAATCTGATTTTACCTCTTTAAGGTAACAGATAACAGACCCCTTGGCTATCTCTGCTTGCCTGCTGACAATAGACTGTGACATGATAGGCAAAACAGTAATTCCACCATAGATGTACACTGGGATATACATGATACATGAACTCGTAAATTGAATGCATGCACATCCTACATATGAAACGTATACTTTATTATAAGCAGTCTAACTGACTGGACATGGCTTTCCCTTTCCCTGCATCCCTTCACGAATAAACCCTCTTCTTATACACTCCCCCCTTTCCCTGTCTAACATTTCCCATATATGCTCTCCCTGTCTCTCTATGTCTGATGGCTGTCTTCCCTCATCCCCTACCCTGCCATCTGCCCCCTCACTTTAATGCCCCCTCTCCCCCCGTTGGCCGAAAGTCCTAAATCCACTGAAACGCATGAGCCTGCGTGCGTCAGAAAAAAAATACATTGGGGTCTATGGCAATTTCTTGACACACACACACACATTCATGCGTCTTAGTGGATTTTGCCCAATAGTAAGTGTAGAGGCAAGGAGAAAGGGTGCTCCATGCTAGAAGTCAACTTTAAAATACAGATCACTAGCTTTACAATGATATATTGCATGAGAAGATACTCCTGTTAGTTTTGGAGGAATGGCTTGCTAAATATGGGTAGGTATGACCTTTTCGTGAATGTCAATAAGCCATAAGTCCCAATGGTCATGAGATACATCTGTAATTAGCATAATTTATGCTAATTAGCTAAATTAGCATAAATTTTCATTCTTTTGCCGATAACTTTTGATGTAGAAATGGTATTTTCATTCTTTTTTCACCATAGTGGACCTTGTGAAATGTTCCTTCAAATGGGATCATCGATTTTCTTATTTAGAATGAAAATCATATTTCCATGGCAACAGAAATCAACAAAAATGCCTATTTTGTCCCAAAAACATTCTTTTTAATGCCAAATATGGACCCTTTCCCCCAAAAATAGAATGTTTTATCAAAAATCATTGCATTGTCCATAACAAAGTAGCCTATAGCAGTTTTAGGCATATTTTTCCTATTCTAGCCCATAGTAGTGCCCCCTGGTGGCTAAAACAAGTACTAAATCCCGCAGGAACCCCCATTTCTGCTTGCTGGCTCACAATTATTTTTATTGATTCACTTTGTATCTGTGTCTGGTCCTGTCTGTTGATCTCCATTGCACTGCTTTCCGCTTTCCCTGCCCCACCGAAGTACTCCATACCGAAGCACTTAGCTGGTTCTCTGGGACCGGACAGTCTGTATACTTATCAAGGAACAATACATTTATCACTAGACGTTAGGGGTCGGGCCTTTCCGCCCGCCCCAAGAGATGATACATATGTTGAGATTTATTAGGTTTTGCCTCTCCCCCCCCCCACACACACACATTCCCCGCCCCCACTGCCCCCTCCCTTTTGATAAATCCCCATACTGTATCTATACCAAAATACTCACCAACCCTTGAAAAAGAAGGATATGCCCATCCTGTACACACCAAACGCATGCATGCCTTCCCCGCCTCCTCCACCCACCAATAAATGACTTGGGCCTAACAAGATCAGGCCGGCTCACGCGAAAGCTACTCTTCACAATCCGCCAAAGGCATTTCTGATCAGTGCCAATTCCGGGTCCTTTCATTGGCTCTCTATCTAGTCAAGGCAGACACCCAGCGGCTACTCTGCGGCCTCCCCGTGTGGGTGCAGTGGTGTTAGGAGATACAGTCACGCCGTCTGGGACGTATTGTGCATCCCTGTTTGAATCCACTGCTCGGAAATACCGAGGGGAACATGGTTCAGATATTGTGAGTCCACATGACACTTTATATTCTTCTTTTTTTCCTTTTATAAGGTAGTGATTTATCTTCAAAACGAGGGGGAGAGGGTGCCCTTCTAGAATCGATCTTTACATCGGGGGATGAGAAATTTAATCACCACTTCCCCTTGTTCAGAGAAGCATCAAGCTCTTCTATTTATGAGAATGTAGCAGAGTATGCACTCAGAAAGGGAAAATCACGATGTACACAAAGAAGATAAAAGCCACATCCTTTTAGGAATGGATCATAGAAAAACCTGGTTTATAATTGTCATTTTAATGTTGGACCATGTATTTTTTTCCTACAAGAGATCAGATAAATTCAGAAGCAATGATCAGATGAGAGAAGAAAGTGCAATATTAACAGACCTTTTATAGTAGTAGTTCGCGGAAGGGGGGGGGGGTAATGGGATATTAGTACTAAATTTTGTTCTTCAAAGGCAAAATAACAATAAAAAAAAACTAGGTTACTGGTCAATCACATTATTCCCTGTTTCCCTTTTCTTTTCCCTATCAGCCCCAGCTTAGATGTAAGACCCAATAGCGACAGTGATTAGTAAATCCTAGAAACCTGGAAGAGTGCCAATCTCAAGGTCTCTATTTAGACAGTGAAACTTAGCCTTTGAGCTACACAAAGACGATAAGCCACGCCCAGGCTTTGGGAACACCCTATATGTAAGCCGCACCTGGGATTTGAAAAGATACCATTCATTAGTGTAGTCAATTGGCTTAAGTACAAGGTGGATCCAGATGTTGGGAACATTCAAAAAGCCACAATAAGCCTGTGTTTCAGGTATAAGGAGAGGCATAGCGTGTGCAAGGTGAAGGAGTCACACCTCTGCAAGTCCTTCAGTAAAACAGAATTCATTCTCAATTATTTCCCATTATTATGTTGGGCATTAAAAGGAACTTTATGAAGTAATTCCACAAATAACGATGTAATGTGATTTTGATGGTGAATCCTGATTATTTCCCCTAGCTTTTTAAATCTAATTGAAATGGAGAGAAATTATTATCCTTGCTTCATGAGCAAAAAAGAAAACTCATCAGAAGTCACTCAGTCACACCATTAATCTGGGGGTTTTGTGATTGAACTTTGCTGACATTTGGTAATTAAAAAGAAAATGCTATAAAAGAGATTTAATTTCTTCCTCTTATTATTAATTGATAACACTGATAAAATATGGCAGTTTCTACATGTAGTAGAATTGCTTTAGGAACTCAATTTCCCCACCACAAACATGGGGGTGTGTGTAAAATATCCATAATGGGAGCATCTGCAAGCATCCCTCGCACGCAACGCAATGGGATGGCTTATCAGATCAGTATATAAAAGTTTATGTACATCAAATCAGCTCTCAGTTATGCAAACATATTTGACAACTTAACTAAATATATCTGATTGTATCTGGCATAATGAACAAAATATTATTTGAAGTATGCCCACCTACACCTACAAAAACATGGCCCCGACAGGAAAAGATCACAGCGCGAAGGAAAAAATAGAAGCAAAAAACCTTAGAACAATTCTCTCGGCTGACACACGTCCAGCGTCTGCGTGATCTGTTTTGTTTTTCATACGGAACATTAAATTCCCATCTCTGAGGGGAACTTGAGGCGAGAGATTTGAATGTTCTCTGAATCTTAACATTCATCTTGACAGTAAGGAGAAATCTTGTTAGCCATTTCCGTGTTATAGCCAACATATGGTTGGGCTCAGCCTGAGCAGACCTCCATTGACCCTTCTTACAGTATTTTCTTATCTCTGGAGCGCTTTATCACCTGCTCCGCTCATAGTTTGTGTTATCTTGAGCTGCTCTTGACCTAGCTTCTGCTCCATATGTGACGCAGGGTTTCTGTTGGTGCTGGAGGAAACTTAACAGGCTGTATGAACTGAATGCCTTTCTGTCACATCCATACAAACTATAAGGCTCTTCAGGGTTTTAGATAAAGAGAATGAATTACAATAGTCTAAATAGATATTTCTGTCTAGACCAAAGAGGTCCGACTAGACCATTGTGACTTTAACCTGTCGTTGTTGCTGGACATTTATGTATTAAGTTGTATAAAGATGTTTTAGGTGGTGGAAACCTGGTTCGCATTATATCTTCCTTTTAAGGAAGGCACGTATATTTCTGTCATTTATATTAAATTGGAGGTCATTTCATTTAATAAGCTTGCTACCCCTCTGGTGGCAGGAATAATTGGTTTTGAGCCTGTTTGGGCGTAAAAATGGAGAGTGGAAGGCATTTTCATAGTATCCTACTAAATTGTGGTGTTTATTAACATAATGTCATTTTAAAGGTATCATCAAGTCTAGCCAGTAGAATGCTAGAAACCAAATACTAACCTACTTTGAAATCTGACCATATTCTCTGGAAGAATACCCAGAAAACTAGGTAATGTGGATTAACACCTGTTGTTCTACCCAATTACACTCCATGGACGAACCTAAGACTTGGAATACGCCCTTAATTCCCAAGGACTATGAAAACACTGCAATTGACTTTTTTCTTTAGTGGATAACCTTTGCCTCCATTTTAAGCCTTGAGCAATCTGATGTTACCATGCATTCTCATTTGGAATATAATAATGTAATTGTTTTCAATTAGATTGGCATTTCGCCTGTCTACCTGTTGAACCGCCAAGGGGCCATGTATAAATGACGTCATGCAGGAGAGGGGGGGGGGGGTTAGGCCCGGCAAGACGGGATAAATTTTCTACATACCTTCAGCATTGCAAAATTTGCAAAGAACATGACTGGGGGGGGGGGGGGTCGAAATGGTACAAAAAAGCATGAAGTCATTTGTACACAGCCCCAAGTGCTTCAACACTAAAATAAATTTACTGGCCAACCATGGAAGTGCTCAGATGACGGTTTACAGTCCTGCGACCTGCTATGAAAACCCTTGGATAAAACAGGGCCAAATTGATATACTTCGTGATTCTTTGACACCGTGACATTGGATGGTTGACACACTGAGCAGTTCTACACCCACACTCCCATCTGCCCTTCAAGTATTACCGATCCCTTCGTGTATGTGCTTAATTACTGCAATCCAATTGTATACCATATAAAGTGCCCTTGACAATGAATCAGGCTTAATCTAAATCATGACATTGCCAGATTAATTAAAGATAATTGGTCAGACCCATTTAGTTCATTATTGCTTGCCACTCTATCGGGCCTCCCTAGCCCACTTGAAAGGGTCTATTTCTCCACTATACTATCCCCTCGGATGTGTGTGGTGCACATATGCGCACTGACACATACCTCTGACATTGTGTAATGTTGTTCTCGCCATGAATATGACCTTAGCTGTCGAAATGGCGTTAAACATCTATTACTCACTCACTTGCCACTCTATATATTAACATCACGCTCTCAGTATAATTCTAGAATGCTCATATTTTAATCAAACCTATTGTTCGTATTTTTATTTCTATAAATCTATGGCAAATGTCATGTGTACTATGTTTAGCTCTGCTTTATCACTGGTAGTGTAGCATAAGCAATACATTTGAGGTAAACATATTAATATTGCCTAGAGTTGCTGAGGTTTGCTTCTATTGTCGACCACATTTCTATACATATTTTATGGCCACCTTTGCAGATAGCTTCTCCCTTAGCTGCTGATTAATGAAAACCTAATTCAGGAGCATCACGTTCAAGCCCATCCGCATCCATTTCACAGTGTTCTGATATAGTTATCTCATGATGATACGAGACTAATTCCAATAAGCGTACAATAGCCACATCTTGGATAGAGGATAGAATCTCTAGATCTGGCTGTGCTTATGCTTTGTAACTTTTCTGTAGATTTCTCTTATTCACTTATTCCCTTCCAAAAACGATGTTTAAGAGCTGGACTACAACGTAGATATAGGTATTGTATATGCTCTTCTCTCCATCACCACCAACACAGCTCTCAGTTCCTGTGTATACTCGTGTCCATTAATTTAATATTATGCTAAAGTAGATCTGTGATATCCTTGTCATGTATCATCACTTATTATTAAAGGAGGGTCATTTTCCAGAAGGGGTGATTAAGAAGGATCAATTGAATTCCGTTTGATGGTTGGCCTCCAAAAGCTGCTCACCCCTTGATGACAAACCCTATGGCACAAATACTCCAAGGTTCATCATCAAAGCATTTACTATTTAGATAATATAAACTTTTTTTTATCTTTTAGGTGGCAATATGTGGTGGATGCTGAAGTGGTTGACTTTATACCTCAGTGTGATGCTTGTCTGTGGGGAGGACAGCACACACTTCTACTGGGACTACATCGTAGTAGGCGCCGGGCCTGGAGGCCTGCAGCTTGGCTACTACCTCCAGCAGGCCAACAGGGACTATATCATCCTGGAGAAGGCCAACATGTCAGGTAAGACTGCCTCTTTATGTAGGTGTTTGTATTCTAAGGCTAATGTCACTGGACTCAGCCTCAAGGCCCTTCTGCCACACACACACACACACACACACACACACATATATATATATATATAAATATATATATATATATATATATATATATATATATATATATATATATATATATATATAGTCCTAGAGTGACCTAAACAATGCACCGTAGCTTTGCCAGATAATTGACAGGCTGGCAGTAGGTATACTTAGGTAATATATAACTGCCTTTTCACCCCGAGCAAGGATTTTACTATTGGCCTACAGTCATCGGTTCTTGTAAAAATATTATATTTATTGGAATTGTAGATAGAATTATTGTCGATGTTATTGGCATCAAGCCTAGCAGGGATTACAAAAAGCAGGTGTCCCCAGATATAAAGATAATGAGAATATAGAACCCAATGGTCAGCTACCTACTCAAGCCGCTTATACACAGAGATTGTCAGTTGGCACAGGCTTTGATTGGGCATTATCTTGGACAGGTGGCTTTGGGGGGGGGGGCAGGACACCTCTATATTCTATTACATCATATGGCTCATCTAAAGCTGAGACATTACCTGTTACTCTAGAGGCCACATCTTAGCAACATATGACTCCACAGTCTATATTAGGGTTCCTACTAGACTTTAAAGGTCACCTAAAGGTACACACGGTGATAGACTCTCATCTTAGTCCATAAAGTATACCACACAATTCTGGCTGCTAACGACTATTGCCATGTCATGTCATATAGTCTGTATTGCTATTTCCCACCCAACCCATCTGATGCGTGTGTACATATTATTGTAATCAAAAGTCCAGTGGTCTCTACAGCTCTGTGAGCTTCCCTAGCCCACTTAAAAGGGTCATATCTCCTCTTTCCCATCCCCTCAGAATGTGTGTGATGTACATGTGCGGGCACTGACAAATTCCTCTGTGAATTTCTGTAATATAGTTTTCGCTGTGAATATGACCTTAGCTGACGAAATGGCATTAAACATCTATTACTCACTCACTCACTCACTCACTCACTCACTCACTCACTCACTCACTCACTCACTCACTCACTCACTCACTCACTCACCCACTCACTCACTCACTCACTCACTCACTCACTCACTCTACAGCTCTGTCCAAACATATTGGATTCTTCCCTTATGTTCAAAGTTCTTTTTTACAGAGTTATGTTTTGGCGGGTCATTCTTCCTGGTTTTGTGTAAATCAGATCCGCTGGAACTGTGTTTTGGGCTCCTTTGCATTTCCTGGCAGGATCAATTCGTGAATTGATTCTGAGAAGAGAGATTTTGTGTTCAGAATTGGGAGGTTGTTGTTGATGGGTTAGGCAATGTGGATGAAATGGGGAGAGAGAAAATAGGACGGAGTGATGAAGAAACACTTTAAAGGACTGAAAGATAGCCGTAGATTTCTATACTTCTGCACATTCTACACAGCATGGGTAGAGTTTCTTGGGAAAAGGGGTAGCTATTTTGGAGTATAGCAGTGGTTTTCTTTATTGTTTCAATTTGTACTTTAAATCTACAGCTTAATACCGATTCAAAGCTAAGTGAGTAATAGGTGTTTAACGCCATTTCGACAGCTAAGGTCATAAATTATTCATGGCGAGAACAACATTACACAATTTCACAGAGGAATGTGTCAGTGCCCACGCATATGTGCACCACACACATCCGAGGGGATAGGAAAGAGGAGATATAGACCCTTTTAAGTGGGGTAGGGAAGCCCTCAAAGCTAAGGGATGAAACATAAAACAATACCGTTGTCTATAGAATTCATGGAATAAAAACCTATATCTAAAAGCCATGACAGCTGAGACCCATAGTTTTTCTTCCTAACAATGTTCGACCTTTCAGCTCTTTAATATCTCTGACTGGTACCCCTTTGCCCCAGGCACCTACCACACAATTATGTACATTCCTATTTCAGCCAAGAGAAGAAATCCGCCGAAAGGAAGGATAAAAGGAACATTAAGATTCACAATGTGGAGAAATGATTAGGTTTAAGCAGGGTTGGGTTTCTTTTGGGAAGAAAGGCATTTATTCTGGGATATTGGAAGAAACCTATTCAGCTATTTCATTCAGTTTCCTTAAGGGTTTGTCTGAAAAAAATGGAAGAAACTGGAAGGAATGCAGCATGTATGCCATAACCTTTGCAAGGGCTCACCATCTACGGATAAGAACGGATATATTTAGATCCAGAGGGTCTGGGCCCCGCATCAGAGTACCGTTTTCTAGCCCCTGCAACTCCATTGCTTTGACAATTTGCAATACTTCAGTATCCACAGGAGCCCCTTTACAGACTGCTGTGGTTTTTATATGGCTGACTTCACCTCTGAGGCTAGCATACCCTGAGCAATGTATATCATATGTGTTCACCTTGCACTGCTAGTGTAGCAGGTGGCACGTCAATGTGCCTTTGTTGAATTGCTTCTTACACCTGTCTCTTATATGTTGTCACATCACATATTTCAACAATAGATAGTCGCCTTAGTGCAAGAAAGTTGTAACTTTATTTTTAAAAGAGAGGCAAAAGTCGTGTTCCTATTCCTATAGCACTAACTGGACACACCCTATTTGCAGTGTGGCCTGTACTGCTGTAGACACATAATATTATATCATAGACAGCTTCAATACTCTTATAGTAGGTAGATAGGGGTCAATAAAAGTGACCAGGCAAGCGAAAACACCCATCTGACGAGGAATGCACAGTTATTTCGACGACAGTTTTTTTACAGTGTATAATAAACTTCTTATAAACTTTGAGAAGACATGGACATACTGTGTTTACCTATATCTCATATATACTCAGAAATTGAGCAGATACCTCTGTAGTTAATTACTTAATGCTGTGATCTGAATGAAAGGTCTTATCTTATTTTTTCCACCTTCCGGGAGAAGAAGCCTATATCTTTGGGATGTTTTTTTTTTCATGATTTCAATTGTTTTTCCTGCCATTTGGAAAAAAAACCTCCCAATCCTGTGTCAAAGTAGTTGGGGGCAAGGAGGTGGGAGTGACCTAGTGATATCAGATTCTTTACTAAGTGAGGGCAGTTAGACATCCATGCTAGTTTTACCTTGACACCATTCAGATTGAAACCAGGTGGAGAAGGGATTTGTATAGCCTTCCCACTGACCACGTTCTTTGGTCCTCTTCGCCAAAGGTCCCCAGGCACTTTGGGTCATGTCCTTTACAGGAAAGGAGAGAGGTAGCAGAAGCGAGGCAAATTGTATGGTGAGCTGCTCAGAGATGTTCTCATTCTGAGATCAGCCAGTTCAGCTGCTCATTAAATCGGATGCTCCCTCCAGCCATGTGTTTAACTACGTTCCCACTAGGTATGTCTCTACTTCTGTGTTGTTTATTGGCAAGCATTAGTATAACATACTTGGCCATTGGATCTATTGTGCTGGAGGACCTTGACAATAAGGAAACAACATATCTAAAAGAAAACTGTCGCAGATGGTATGAAGGAAATGTTATGATGTTCCTTAGGCTATTTGATCTATGTTTTCAGGTCTGTGGATGAGAGTCACAGATAGTCTAGGTGAAATGGATAGTCCATAAACGATGGTCAGAGAAGGGGATATAGGAATAGGTCAAGGAGCAGGTAAGATAGCGATTCTTAGTGACCCCTTGAGATCGTTATTTTGTTGCTGATCTGAACAAAAAGGTCTCCATTTCATAACAGCTGAGACTGTAGTTATGTTTTGTTTTGCCAACAATGCTTGGCCTTTCAGCTCTGTAATGTCTCTGACTGTTACCCTCATTGTTCCAGCTTCTGGCTACAGAGGCCTGCCAGAAAATTATTTAGATTCTTGTATTCAGCCAACACAAATAAATTGGAATTATAGGCAAAGGATAGAAGAGCACTTCAAATTCACAGCATGGGGATATAAATTGGTTGAAGGGGTGGTGGCTCGCTGGCAATATCTTTTCTAAGTGAGGGCAGGTAGACATCCATGCTTGTTTTACCTTGACAACATTCAGATTGGAACCAGGTGGAAGAGGGATTTGTATCGCCTTCCCACTGACCACATTCATTGGTCCTCTCCTGCAAAGGTCATGCATCTGCCCCCAGGCACTTTGGGTCATGCCCCCTACCTATTGCGAGGAAGGGAGAGAGGTAGCAGGGACAGCTTGTGCAGGGAGCTATTCAGAGATGCTCTCATTCTATGACTACCAAAGGCCAGGTGCTCATTTAATTGGATGCTCCCTCCACCCACCGAACTACAGTTCTATTAGGTATATTTCCCCGTCTCTCTCTGTAGTGTATTGGTCAGTATTAGTATAATATGCTTCTCTATTGGCTACATTATCAGTCAATTCAAAAACCTGCCGGACACTGTTTATAGCCAACAAACGATCTGCAGGGCCGGCAGACAGTGTCAGACTGCAGGACCAAATGTCCAGCTGTGTCCTCAGGACCTTTGGTTTAGGCCCATATATCAGAGAATCTATGGATTGCTAGTCAGAGCATAAAACAAAAAGCATTGCTGTTTTGTAAGAAATTCCTTAGAATTATAGATATCTAAATGAGTTAAATGATTGAAATAGAAAGTTCATTCTTGTTTATAATGGTTTCTTTCCAGACAACAAACACTTACTTGAGGTCTTCTGTCCTGCACAGTCAATTCAGACCTACAGAATAAAGAATCTGCAGGATCAAATGGCGTGTATAGTGAAAAGGACTATCATGCTAGAGGACATGGGCAAGAATCAAACAAAATTCCTGAAAGATGTTGCAGATAGTGTGTTAGGGAAATGTAATGGTATTCCCTAGGGTTATTTGATCCATATCTATGGATGAGAGCCGCAGATGATTGAGGCCAAAGGGATTGTCAATAAAGCTTGTTTGGAGGAGGAGATGTATGGATAATTAAAGGAGCAGCTCAGATAGTGCTTCATGGTGACCCCTTGAGATCATTTGATGCTGACCTGAACATGTATAAAGATCTCCGTTTCATAACATAGTAGAAGTGAGCTTAAGCCTCTAGTGTGATTGGATTCTCCACCATTCTTTCTGTCTTAAAAAGGGTGACACGAACCATTTGGGCCTCTAGACCCATTTAGACTCTAAAGACCTTTTCGTTCTAGTTCCGGTAGGTAGACTCTGCATAGTGACTGACCTTCTCTATGCCCCCAGGTGTGAGACCCAACACCTTAGGCTGACCACTGATGTTTGAGTGGTCACATATTAACATGAGGGACTCACGGGCCCCATAGGCTACTCCTTTTCTGCCTAAGCTGCCCATCCATTCTTAGATAGCCACAGCTCTCGCATCACAATCTCTTACATCTGCATAGACACCTCTAGCCTAGTTATGTGGCATTGACCCTTATTGATTAAATAAACATCCTTGATCAGCAGTAGTACCATGTTCATATTAATTTTAGGACCAATCCTTCAGATAAAGGAACCGAGGTAACCATTTAACCATTGCATCATTGCTTTACCTCATCAAGGTGGTGGACATTAGGACTAAGCCTGTGATATTGAATATTGACTTGTCTGTTGATGTTGAACAAAGTAAATTGCTGCCTTATGTGTTATTACAGAAGCAGTCGCATTTCTCACCGACACCACAACCCATAAATATCTAGCTTACCCCAGTTGCTACCTTAGTTATAATTCTAATTATTGTTCGAGACAGTAGAAGTATCTAGTTACCTTTGTGTAAGTGTTGACTTCATCTCTCTAAGTGTCTACATCTCCTCAATCCCTTTAGATAAAAAAAGTCGTATTTGTGATTATTGGCCGTTCATAATTATGTCCATTGTGGCTGAGTCCAAAAGAATACAACACCAAATCCATTGTCATCTGGCATAAAAAGCGATTTTCAAAATTGCCAGGGGCAATACCATTGTCTCTGAACAAGGCATACACAGCCAATTAGGCCTGCACATGCATTTATATAAAATTCAACGTCCTGGTTGTTGAATAGGGAGAAGGTAGACTGGAGCGCTTATTATTTAGGTAATATGCACACTCTTAGAAATGATCCATAATTATAAAATGAATTGGCCATCTCTCTGTTTATGTTGCTAAACACAGAAACTATTGGTCGCTAAAAAGTGGTCGCGATTCTCTGATGTGGAATAAGCTACACTGAAAAAAGTCTTCCTGACAAAGTGATATTTATACCCATGTCAACTTGATTTGACACAGAGAGCACATGTCATTGGGACATGTGCACATATGTCACCATGACAACTGTAGCACACAGTAATCCTCATATGATTTGACATGCCTTAAAATACCACGTCATCTGTGAGTTGACTAGAGTCACGGCCATGTCGAAGGCACTTGACATGTGATGGTTTGACATACATAATTGTTCTAGGATATTCCACTAGATGGGACAAACAACCATTCTGGTACCAGGATTAATCACTACCAAGAGGTACTAGCAACACTTGAGACATTTGATGTATCTGTGTCATTTTGTTTTCATGAAGAATAGATCACTACGGTCTGTAAATACAAATGGAAGTGAATTCTAATTCATTGTTAAATTTGCATTTGTTATTGAATATCAAAATAGACACCCACAATCCTGAATTCTTTAACTGGAGAGGTTAGACGCCTTGTGTGTGGGTCAGTGAAAATACCAAAAGATGGTATTCTAACCCACAGTCTATAATCTCAGTATCTTCATTACATGGAGACAGATGGCATTGCCATGCACCTCCATGCCCTTGTCTTATGGACTGCATAGAGGTCCTCAGTCAAGTAGAAGTTCTGTAGATAGGAAAAAGTGCCTTAGTGTTACAGGCCTGTGAGACTATGATATCCCCTGCCTTCTATTATAGGCCTGCCTTGATTTGAACCATTGGTACATAGCTATTGACTGCTCTTGACCCTTACATAATTGTCTCACAGTATTACCTAGCACTCAGGTGAATGGATCAGAAATATGTGACGTGTCTTCATTACGCATGTCAAGTAGAGTTGACGAACCAAATATGAGAGCGTCAACCTCATTCGACATGCCTTCATACATGTCAGGTGGGAGACAAATTGTGACCTGTGCAGTATGCATCAAAGTGATCAGTGTTCTTCACTCTGTGCACAATTCTGGTCGCCAAAACCGGTTGCTAGCATCAGCGACCTAAACTAAGACCATGCAAATGAATCAATGGCAACGATAAATGTGAAACTTTTATTGATAATTAACCATCATCCTTTTTTTAAACTATTTCCTCTTTGCAGAGAGTCAATTATGTTTGACTCTACACAGAGTCTTACCCCTCAGAGGGAGTTTGCCAGACTGACTCCCCTCCTACGGGAGTAAATCTGCAATGGCTCCATAGCAATAGTCAAGCAGAGAAGGGAAAGAAGTCACCTGAGACTTCTATGAAACAAGAGTCACTATCGAGGTCAGATCCTCATACTCCTGTTCTGTTAGTTTCTTTACTCTGTGATAGGCTACTCTGAATACATTTACATCTTTTCTCCTTCTCCATTCCCTTGTTGTGAGGGAAAACTGCCGTTGCATCACAGGCTCTATTGGTTTTGGCTCTATTGGTTTTGGGAAGCTAATATAATGAAGTGTTGTCTAGTAGAAATCAGTATACTAATGCCCCCCCCCAATCTATTGAGGTGTAATAGCCTTTATGGGTTACTGTTTGATACATTCAACTAAGCCATTGTGTTTGAAATTAGCACTGGAAAGGGGATCCTTATGTTCATAGATACCCCATACAGCCATGACCTCTGCTGCACACAGGACTGCAAGAAAGTGCCCTCTTTTGTTACAATGGAGTGTAGAATTGAAGAAATGTGGCCACTCATCTTCGGCCACTCTATGACCCAGGGACCCCGCACTGTCATACAAAATGTCACTTTCTGGTCCAGCGTCTGGTCTGTCACTCTAGGATTAGTTTGGGGATATCACATATTTGCCCCCTTACGATGTCAGACACATATAGCTGTGCTTCAGAGTGGGAGAGTTGTGTGGTTTTGGTCGTAAAACATTGACTACGATATATAAGATAGTATGAAGTCTGCCTGTATAATTCATAGAATTGTGAAAATAAGCCATACCACTCTCCCTTACCCCTCCTCATAGATCCGATCATTCATTTCATAGATCCGGTCATCCATAGATGTGACCAACATAAATACCTGTCTATAGCTGTTTTGGACAAGCAGCTTTAAGATACCTAAAAAGGAAAGGGGGACTGACTGCCTGTAAACTAGTGGAGCAGTCCCATGAAGCAGGGGTCCCATTTTTAGATGTCAATCAGCTATACCATAATTTATTAAACAGAAAGGTCATCCTCAGCTCCTCTCACAACCTTGACCCCTTGGTTGCTGCCACCGATAACCTTAAGATTCGATGCTGTATGGCTACCATTGTGGTAATGGGTCCTTCTTTGGAACCAAACCCACAAAAAGGCAAGCTTTTAGGGACCTTTAGCAAAGCTTGCTGTACCTCAATAAACCCAGATGCACATATGGTGCTCTCCATTGATGAATGATAAAAAAGGTGAACATGTATGCATATTCTCACCGGTAGCATAAAGTTTTAATGTGAGAATTGGAGTATGATTATTTAAGAGCTAGAGATTCATTAAAATCAACTGAGAGGGGGGGGGGGCGAGAAAAGGACAAACACAGATAGACCACACAGATAATGGTATAGAACCGAAAGAAAAGTTGTAGATAGAGGGGCATATATTCTTTACTAATACATCACATAATGAAAGAAAACATAGTTGTTGTTTGTTGTTGATGAAATTTTCATTGGACCATTATATCTAGTATTACATAGATCACCTCCAACATGAGCCACATATGACCAGACACACGCAAGTCGCAGTATGCATTAATCAAATTACAAGTAAACAGTTTGACATCACAAAATTGTGTATACCCAATAAGTAAAGACCATAGTAGCATTTACTAGCTTGAGTGAGTAAGAGGCATCTATGACTAATTCGGGTGTAATAACTCCGCATTCGCAAGGCTCTTGACGACGTCATCTAGAGTCGGCTGGTGCTGTTGTTCGGCACTGCATACGTCCCACAGTTGCTTCCCCCCCCCTCAATATAAGGTGATCTTTCTGTATATTTCTTTGTTTATTCTCTGCAATTTCAATCAGATCTTACTGTTTCCCCTCAAGTCTCGTGTAGGCTGAACAACATTATTGTCTTCCTGAGCTATACTCCACATCAAATTCAAGATTTGCTGTTACGTCTTATCTTCAGGGTTTCTGCTCCATATTCAGTGTGGAGGTCAGCTACTTGCCAATTGGTCCATAGATATCAAGGGGTATAGAAAACATATATATCACATATGTTGGCTCAGACGCAGATGCATTATTTCTCTAACTGTAAGGTTTGATATTTCAGATTTTTATTTTTTTTATCGCTGACTAGTACCTCCACATTTCCCAGCCCTTAGTATCTGTACTGGGCCATCGAATGAGCTGCATCCCCTATTAATATCCCATAAAGATGACTCGACAACTTGTTAAAGGCTTAAAACATGCCTCGGCCTAGGATCAGTTAAGAAAGAGAATTAGAAATGACTGGACATTAGCACGATGGGTAGCTGGTCTTACTAATGCCACGTTGGAACCAGAGCTTTGTATAGTCCTCCCAATGAACACATTTCTCGGCACTCCTGAAAAGGTCATGCATTTGTCCTCAGCCACTCCAGGTCATGCCCAGGATCTATTGGGGAGTAGCAGACAGGCAGGAGCAGTTTGCCGAGCTTGTGGAGCTCGTAGCTGCTATCACACTCTGGCCACTCAAATAAAAGCCAGCCGTTGATTTGATATTTTATACCCCACATCCACCTTCCACTCATCCACGAACCCTACAGACCGTAATTATCAGCCTCCTTGAATTCAAGTCACACACAATGTCATGCTTCATAACTCATCAGGATGGTGGATATTGAGCACCAGAGAGTAAATTCATGTGTCCCTAAAAGAAAACCCATATCTTTCTTTTCTTCTAGCTGTAACTTGTTTGAAACAGTACAGGAATCAAGTTACTTGCTACAATGGTAAGAACCTAATCATGCATTTTCTCTTTTTAAATCCAAAAATCATTTAAAATGACACTTCCTTCCCTCCTGTCACTAAAAGCCTAATTCAATTTCTAGAATGACCCAGAAGTCCAAGCTCTTAGTCCAATATAGGAGCACATTAGAAGAAAACAATGCCATGTGAGAGAATCCGTGTATGTTCCCCTGCAGGGAGATAGTACAGGTATGTTTTACTCTCAAACAGTAGCCCTGGATGTTTTTGGCGGAGCGCTTCACCATTGAAGGTGGGAATTTCTGCATTGTCTCAGCCAGCGTGAACCACCTGACAACAACTCTCTTGTCTCAGTATATTTTACCTGAGTGGTACATGTCGGCTTGGAATCTCCTTTGGAATGCTATCGAAAGTTGATAAACATGTGCGTCATCTCAGGGCAATATCAATTTCTTTATCAGTGCAAAAATATTGAAATTTAGAAATGTATCTTAAACAGGAATATGAAATTAATGCCTGTACACAGACAGTTACACTGAAAATATAGACTTCTACTAAGGTGATCACTATTGATGAGTTAAGGTCCTCTTTCCCTATTGATGACCTAAGGTATTCATTATGATCACCCAACAACTGCCCAAGGTCATCACTTTGATGATATCTTTCTACCACCAGGGGGCCCTAGTATACAACATTAGGATATGCAATATTTACCATGTGAGCTATTTTGAATGTGTATCTATAATACTCTTGATCTTCAGTGTCTCTAGGATGAATGATGTGAAAAATATCATCACAAGGGAATGTTAATTGATCAAAAAAGTCATTTGGTCAAAATTTTCAAAGACAAAAGCATGTTTAATCATTGACACAACTTTTTTGTCACTTAAACCATAATAATAACAATGGGGATGGGCTAATATTCCTTAACAAACAACTACATGTATGCCTCACCAAGGTATCATAAGTCAGCTGTAAGTGCCCTCAATGGATGCTTGGATGTGGCAAGGGAAGGGGATAATTATGCAAATTTATGCAAAGATCTTAATTAATGACAACATAATCATTCACAAACTCCTCTCTAATCAGTTCAGACAGGTACTCTGTAGTGATCACCCAGGGTGATCACATGTGATCACCTAAAAGATCATGGGGTACTCCCCCTCAGGCCATCAATAAGATGACAAAGAGTGATCACTAGAGAGTACCTTTTTAAGCCTTATCTTTTCAGTGTATACCGTATATATATATATATATATATATATATATATATATATATATATATATATATATATATATATATATATATATAGTTATACCACATTTCATAGGCATGTCTGTGTACATTGTCTCTAAGCACAACACGTCATATGATAGCACGTTATATGATAGTTTATACAGTGACCATAGGTCTACAGAAATAACTGATCATGCTTGCCCTTGACAAGGGAAGTGAATCTTCTAGGTACACCGATACCTCTCATACCCTTTCGAACCCTAACGTTGAATAGGAGAGAAAGGGTGTTATCTCTATAGACACTACATTCCAGAGCAACCAGGGTTCATAGATACTATTTTTTTTTTCTATTCGGGGCTATCTGTCCAAGGGAAAATTGCCATTTTCTAATAGCTTAAAATGACCTACAATGAAATTCATCATTTATATCAGAAGAGAGATTATGTGCCCAAGGTGATGCTCCATTGTCAAAACAGAACCCAGCTTTACATCACATTTAATGTTTTATCTAAAGCCATGAATAGATTAATTAGTCTTGTGAAAATTTCTGTTCTAGATCATGTTAATTTCCTGGGAAAAGGTGTCCAAAATCCAGCATAACTCGTCAGCCGATGAGTGGCATCTGTGCATTGTATAGATCCACAGTTTAGTTCCTGCCTCATGAGCAAGTAGTTTCAGGAAGTGGAAATGAAAAGAGTTTGTACAAACAGTATCTCCCATGGTTGTTCATCGAGGCACTCATGGCAGCTGTAATTAAGGAAGGTGCATTCGTGTCCTCTCACCTGGCCCCTCCCTTTAACCCTGTCTATCCCATTGGGCCTTGCCAGCATCTCCTTTTTCTATCCCAATGGGGCTTCTATACTTAGTATCTATACATTTGTAACAGGATGGCTACTATCCAGCATTGTGAATGAGACCTTTCCCAATACCGGCCAACACAACTAGGAATGCCATCACGGTCAGGCAAATTCCACAGGCTAACCTATGTTACACTAATCCTTTTAATCTGAATACAGAATATCAGCCACGTCCCAGCGAACAGTGATTTAATGTCTTGCACTGAATATGAAGTATGTTGGAATATAAGGCATCAGTTTCAAAGACCATATTCATTCATGTACACACTGTGAAGAATAACTGTTGAATATATATATATATATATATATATATATATATATATATATATATATATATATATATATATATATATATATATACCATTGAACAGTGGACCATCGTAGATTGGAAAGCATTGAACCAGTATAGTTTTTACAAGGCGCCCCAGGTGGCAGTATGGTGACCAATTGTACAAGGAATTCCTGTGAATTTAAAAAAGGATCTCTGGCAACTGAGGAATGCACCGTTATTTCGTCGACATTTTTTTACAGTGTATTAAACAGTGCTTATCTCCTTGGTGAATTGGAATGATTGCCACTCTGCTCATAAATGCTGCAGCTATGCATGCACAAACAACAAAAGAAGATCCATGTCATTCCCTTTAGTTGCAGTCCTCCTATTTTCTATTAACTCCATCTAGTCTTTTTGTTTTCTCTTTTGCTCTAATGTGTACCTTTGCAGTAGACTATTGTAGTTGGTACGTGCTCCTTATTCTCCAGTTTCAGAATAACTACATGTCGGTTTGTATGCAAAGTCTTCATCTCGACAGAAGACAGGAGTTCTGCTTTTAAGGCCACCGCACTCTCTCTCTAAGCTATTTGTACTATGATAAATGGTGAACTGGCATGTGGTAGTACATACATGGACTATGGTCACGGTGACAGGCTGGCTATGGGAGGATATGGTCTATGGTGAGTGTTTGGCCTTTGTGTAGCCTGCTATGCCCTTTGATAATGCTCAATTTGATAGATAGGTGTAGCCCATGTCTGTTCATGGTGCTGTGTTCATGGTGCTGACCATTTTGTTGCTCTAGATGCTATTATGCTTATAGATGCTCCCATCTAATGTGCCCCTAGCAATTGCCTATTGCTAGTGGGAGATGATACCAGCCTGTGCACAAGCCAAATCTGAATCAAACATAATGTTTATTAACTATAGTGCGATATTCCAACAGGATAGAATGTTCATCATATCCACACCATGTCAGATGCTAATGTGCTCCTTTCTTGGGATGGCATACCAAACAATAGATCACTCAAAGGAGGTTGAAGGCTGGCACTAGCCTTGAAAGGCATCTAATTATTTCTGCAAAATATGTACTCGGGTTTCTTTCAATGCTATATCATTTCATTTGAGCCTATACTTATCTAACATTTATTCAAAGTGTAAAGCTCCCAGTTGAAATGTTGGAGGTTTATGGAAGTGACCTGGATAAACAGGTCTAATGCAATGAAAGATGTAATAACGTCTAACGTCATCATGCTAGACTGATTATTTATTTCAGTAGCAAACCTACTGTAAATCAAACTTTAAACATAAAGATTGGAGTGTGTAAGCCGATGCATATGCATATGTAATAGCAGGAAAAAGGTACATGGATTCAGTTCAGTGTTGTGGCTGCCTTGTGCAAAGTCCCTCTAATAGCTCTAACAATGCATAGACAGAGGCACCCGAGGGTAGTTATAATCATAATCAGTGAGGGTTATTTTACAAGGCAGAACCAAGGATCTATCTGATCTATATCCTTTGAAAAACAAAAGAGTGAGTAGACTCAGGCAGAATTGCCATAGCACTCTCCAAGACTGACATGGCAAGGTCTCATTCAGAGTGAGGTTTAATGCCGGGTTTATGGACCATGCCCATCGTGACTGTTAGCTGTGGTATGTCCTAAAACCTTTATTATCAAATTTTATCTAAATGTCATACAACCCCCTCCTTATCCACACCTCTACCACTACAATGTCTGAAAGCTCCACCAAAAGGCTGTGACTGATTTCTTAGTACCCCTCAGTCTGCTCAATTTCTCACCACTGGTCGATGGCTAAGTGCAGGTCCTGCAGTGAACAGATGGAGATATGTGGGTGGACAGAGTGCTTAGTGAGCCTATAGTAGGGGTCGCAGTGGTGAAGGGACAGTGAGGCTACACAATTTCTGGTGAGAACTGATAAAGCAGACTCGTTGGAACAGTGAATGTGATGTTGGGAAGTATATAGGCCTCCTTTTGGGGTTCATAAAAGACTTGAAAGTGCATTGTTGGAGTCACACTAAATAAGTATGATTAAAATTTAAGCAGGCACAAACATGTCAATTGTAAATGCTATTTGTAAGGGCATGTGTTTTCTTTGAGAAGTAGCTTAAGATAAAGATTATCAATATTAGGTCATTGTCAAACTACGATGGGAGTGTCTAAGCCGATGTATATGGATATATGCAATAGCTGGAAAAATTACATGGATTCAATTCAGTATTGTGGCTGCCTTGTGTAGCCATGTCTCTGCACACAAACATATTAATCCTAGGGAATGTCCTTCACCCTTTAAGCTTACCAAACACCTATTCATTGGTTGCTTACTCGATCAGTGGCAGTGCAGAGTCACCATTGGCCCTCTAGAGGAAACTGCACAATATGCCATGAGCCTACTAGGCGGTTTCAAATTGAAGTGCTGTTAATAGGCAGCTTCAAATCAAAATAAGATTCATCATGAGGGTGCCAAAATGCCTTACATAGTGCCTGCAGAGCAAGAGCAGGTTTACCAATAACCCATGATACTGAAATTAAGCATCTGTATGAGAGGATGGTGCACCGAGTTCACCTGTTTCCAAATCGTTGTGATGTCCAGGGAGCTGCAGTAGCATCTTTTGCAGTGTCCCTCTGATAGCTCTAACAATGCATAGACAGAGGCACATGATGGTAGTTATAATCGATGAAGATTATTTCAGGAGGCAGAACCAAGGATCTATCAGATCTATATCTTTTGAAAAACAAAAAAGTGAGTTGACTTAGGGAGAATTGCCATAGCACTCTCCCAGACTGACATGGCAAGGTTTCATTCAGGGTTAATGCCAGGTTTATGGACCATGCCATCTTGACTGTTAGCCCTGGTATGTCCTAAAACATGTAATATCAAATTCTATCCTAATTTAATAACCCCCCCCCCTATCCACACTGCTAACACTATAATGTCTGAAAGCTCTACTGAAAGGCTGTGACTGATTTCTTAGTACCCCTTGGTCAATGGTTAAGTGCTGGGCCTGGTCCTGCATTGGACAGTTGGAGATATGTGAGCCTATAGTAGGGGTGGCAGTAGTAAAGGGAGGGTGAGGCTACAGCAGTTGCTGGCGCGAACTGATAAAGCAGACTCATCGCAGCAGTACATGTGATATTGGGAAGTATATAGGCTTCCTTTGGGATTTGTAAATGACTCAATAGTGCATTGTTGCAGTCACACAAAAGAAGTATGATTAAAATAAGCAGGCACAAAAACATGTCATTGTAAATGCTTTTTGTAAATGCATATGTTTTCTTTGAGGAGTAGCTTGAGATAAAGATTATCAATATTAGGTCAGAGAATCAGTATATTCTGTCCATATGTTTCCCAAAGTGCATGCAAGCAGATCTCTGTGTTTACCCTTTCATTTATGCTCCTTGGCAAAGTAGAATATTCATAAATTCCTGCACCAGATGATTACCCGATTAGAATATCAATACCTGTCCCAAACCTATTCTAGCATAATAACATTCACCAAATTCCTACATGAAGGAAAACAAGGGAACCTTGAGGAGGGTATGGATTTTGGAAAAAAATACCATCCCAAAATGTGTTAAACCACAAGAGCCGTGTTTATGAGCCAGGTGAACAGTTGTTATAACCTTGAAGCCTACAGCAATTGGTGAATTTCCTTGCATAACCCTATAGGGTATTTCGTCAGTTGGGAGGCTTCAGGGTGTTGATGGTCCAGAATGGTCATGTGACTGTGAATAAGGCCAAGAGGTCATGACTTTACATGCAGTGATGGTAGCCACTCATCGGCCACTGGTGTGCCGTAATAATGGAATTTAACAAATTTGGGCTTAATTAGGAACTAATATAACAGACTCCAAGCTCTAATAGAACTAGAAGGCTGGGGACCCTAAAGGTGTTGTCCCTACGCTATCCATCAGTGACTGATGGCCATCAGTCAGATGACAGTTCATTTTGTTTTTGTATATACAAAGATGAGGATCACAGGATCATTCTGGGCTGTCAATGCCGTGAAGCCTCCCAACTGACAAAGAATCCCATAGTGTTAAGCAAGAATGATATATACAAAGTGTTTATAGGGGAGTGTTTATCATACTCCATCATTGATGTATCTCCATGACATAATCTGAAAGGTAGAAAGCAGTTATTACCCTGTATATTTGCTGAATCACTGATTTAATAGACAGTAAATAACCCACATAGCATTTGTGGATAGAGCTCTCTGGGCTGGAAAGTGCGAATAATAGATTACCATGAGGCTGCCCAGTGGCGTGTGAGCAAACATGTCAAACTGCCTAAATGACAACTGGAGGGGTCTGCTGATAAAGGAACAGAATTATGAGCTGCTCGTCCACAGCAAGTGCTCTGGCTCAATTTAAACCATATTGAATACTAGCAGGAAAGGAACTCTCATGGTGATGGAAATGCAATAAAGATCTGGCTGTGTAAACGAGCATGTCAGGGGCATTGTTGACAGATTGGACCTTTTGGACGAGACTTATCTCAATCATTCAACGACAGTTATTATCTAATCATTTCAAAAAGCCAATGATGCTAAATGGTTGTTCTCATAACGTGAAGGTGCCTGGAAGACACGATAACACTGCCAGTTTAAATGAACAATTATCTATGGCAAAATGAGACATTTTGCATGTTGAGCACCCAGCCAGTCTTTTCCGCAGGATACAACTTGTTACATCGGTCTATGCCCTGGGGGCATTCAGTGCCGCCCGCTGTGGTGACGCGTATATTTTCGGGACTGCCGCGCAGAATTATGCATGCCCTGAGGGCATATTGCTGGCCTTCCAGAAATCAGCAATTTACCCATGCTAGTCTTTGCCCTCAGGGCATCGTGTATCGGCCCTCAGGGCATAGGCATACACAGGACCATTCCTGACCTCTAGATCTAGACGTTCTGGCATTGACCAGAAAAACATGCACATGCCCTCAGGGCAACATACCCTCAGGGCATATTTCTTGCTTCTTTAAAGCATGATTGACCAAAGCATGCCCTCCAGGCATGTAGTACAATTCCACAAGTTGTAGGCTAGCTACAAGAAGGGCCTAAGTATGCATACCCCCCAGGGCATATATCTTCCTTCTCCCAGGTTCCTTCTACAGTCTACAAATGTTACTCCTCAGGGCATAAAGTTGATGATAAATGAAGCAGTATTAAACAAGGGTATGCCCTTGGGACATCCATGCATGCCCTCAGGGAATATTGGACTTTAAGCTAATCAGGGGGGAATTAGGAGCCTACTAGGCTGGGGCACTCTCCAACCTTCGACTCATATGACTATCAGTGCATTCCCTGGGGGCATCATCACACATAATCCATATTATGGATGCCCCAGGGGCATGGTATAGAGAACAATGGGGGACAATGCCCCCAGGGCATTCATAGTAAGCTTAGATAATCGTACATGCATAAAAAAAATTGATGATGCCCTCGGGGCATCCATGTACTAAACGATGCCCCCGGGGCATAGTCCAATACCCTATATAGGCCCACATGTCCTGGGAGCATCATCCTTACCATGGATGCCCTGGGGGCATTTTCCCAGACTTGCCATGGGGAGTGTGGGAAAGCACACGCCTCAGCTGCTGCTGTCCGCGTAAGTTTCGCGTCACTCCCACGCGGCAATCAGTATGCCCCTAGGGCATAGTCCGATGTAACAAGTTGTATCCTGCGTCTTTTCCATGCATATCTCTGATAGTACTAGAACGGCTCAAACTATAATATAGTGTGAGCCTTTCTATTATTATTCTATAAGTCTCCTATTTGTTCCTGTTGATTTCTACACATTCATACCATCTCCTGACAAATACTATCGATCATTCCTCTTCCAATGTTGCTCTCTCTATATATAATATGCCCTTCTTCATCTGTTCATTAGATAACAGCCTCTTTTTGACTCTAGAACATATGATTGGAACTGCTGTTGTGACATCTTTAGCAACAAACATGAAAAATATGTATATTCAATACCACCACCCATGGATCTCTCCTGTGTCCCTAGAATGTAATTCCAGCCGTGCACATCCTACTATCATCAATGTGTGATGCTGGTATTATCAACTTATAAACAAATACCAAATGGACAGTGGATTCCACACATAGTCGACCATCTTAAGGATAGTGTATACCCCCCTCTTTTTAATATTAACATGTTCTGAATATTCAATTGCATATATTTTCATGAATTTCAATCTGAGATTAACCTATCATAACTCATTTTGACCACAGATTTTATTTCTTTCAATTTTCTGGCATTAAAGGGCGGGTTGCTAGGGACGGAATGCAACTGAATATTCAGAAAATGTTAAAAAAGAGGGGGTATACACTATCCTTAAGCAGCAATCCATTGCCCTTGTTGTGTAGTCAGCCAACATTGAGGGCTTTTCAACAAAACCCGTCTGTTCAATTTTGAAAACACATGTACTGTACCCATGATGCACAGAGTGAATAGTCAGGGAGGATGTCCACTGACTCTCCTCCCTGTCGCAGGGGGCACGAGGATATCAGATGCATTTCACATTCAAAAGCTGATAAGTGCATGTTTACATGAGGTAAAGAAAGACTGAAATAAATTCATTTTGATATTAAATTCTTATTGAAGATAGTCATAGCGATGCCACATAAAAAGGTTGGCCGTGGTGACCAGCAATTGTGCAGTATCTCTATTTACGCTCAAGACGATATCCTTCTGCTCAAAGTTTGGATGTGTGGCAGACCGGGAGCTGGTGCATATTGACCCAAATACCGTTGAGAAAAGAGGTCAGGCATGGCGGAGGAGACGCGGCTGCTCGAGAAAACCAAAGAGGTTAGTACATGTACTGTACTTGCTTCAGAGGGGGCCCAAAAGAAGAGATTAGATGCCCTTTCGGGTTACAGGTCTGCATTGCACAATGCCATTCTATTTTGTTATACCACGGTTATCACTTTTCAGAACGATTTTTGGGTGCCCAAACCTGATAATCTGAGTGATTATATCACAGGATAGAGGCACTGAGAGACACTTGAATATTGACAGTGTTCTTTTTCAATACTGTTATTATATGCAGTTTTTGCGAAAGGTTTTTCACCATGCAGGACATTCGGTCCTGCAGATTTCTAGTTCTGCAGGCCTGGTTCAATTCTCTCAGGACCGAAACATAATGAATATCTAAGGGCATTTTCTGCAAATAAAGAAATATCATAAAGCAAGGATGTACATCCTATTTTATCATGAAATCCATTAGGATTTATGAAGTTCTGAGAAAAAATCATAATAAGGTATATTTTTTTTTATGTTGTAAAAACTTTAATAGTGGTCTGATTTGAATGCCGTAAAAAATGGCATGTAGCCTAAGGTCTGAAGATGACAGCCAGACATTTAGTCCGACAGTCTCTGACGGCCCAACAGCCATAGCCGGTGTCCGACGGGATTTGGCAAAGACTGCATAATATGTGACAGCAGCTATGACATAGCTTTGACAGTGGTTCATACTGAAAAAGCTCAGTACTGCCTGTGATCGATCCTGGGACCTTCTGATATAAAGTCCTGCATCTTATCCATTAGGCCAGGGGGCTGGATAATAGTGTTGGGTTAGAAGTGTGATATGTCTGGGACCCTGTGGATACCATATATGTGACACGATCTGCGAAAAGGGCCCTTAGTGCAGGGTGGAATAAGGGCCCCTTTCCCAGTACATGTCACATATATATATATTTGTATGTCAGTGAATGCAGAATGAATTCTGATACATTCTAATGCATCCTAAAAGTGCAATGTGTGATGATTATGCTTGCACGCATGCCTTTTAGGTCCACCTCGTGCCTATATCAGTACCTAAAAGGCACTAGTGCAAGCATAATCATCATATATTACATTCATAAACATTGCAACACAATATAGCTACTCAGTACGTTTCTACTCTTAAAAGTATGTGCCATCCCTATAAAAAGGCACGTGAGAGACTGCACACAACCCACGCAAAGCTACACTGTAACCCTCATAGACATCTCATGTGATCAGAAGAGACTTAGGAGTCACTCAGCAGGTGGCACTTTTATCACTGTGGCAGGGGCGCCCATGTGTATTCTGGTCAAAGGGCAGCTCTAATACACACAAGAGCTGCCCAGCTGCAATGGGAAGGGAGAGGGTGGTCTGTATGGATAGGTGTGTACAAATGAGTGCAGAATGAGAGGCCTTTATACAAACAGGCATAGTGGGTTGGGTGTGGTAGAGGGCAGCCTTTGTGTCTGTGCACTGGGGAATATGGAAATGGGAGATGAGGTGGTATACTGGAGGTTAAGTGTATGGGAGGCTCTGGCTTTTGTCTCCAGCCCCTGGAGGCTAGTCACAATGGGTGAATCGACAAGGGCATTGTCATAAAATCCCAAAGGATCCCCTTGTGCTAAATAAGGGTTGGCGCATGGTCAATGCTGAAAGGGAGTTAGCTCAGTTAGTATGGCTTCAGATATGTTATCAACATGGCTTGTATGGGTTCAAATCTATGTGTGTGAAGTGCATCATCTGCATGGGCTGGCTAACTCACTTCCTTGATCTGTTGATAGCTTTCACTTGTTATCTATGGCAACATTTGGCCTCTGGTTGTGATATAAGACCAGTTACTATTTACCTCACAAGAAAATTGTTTTTAGCCATGTAAGGCAGTATTTAGGTACCAGTGAGTGTGAATCCCAGTGAGGCATTTCTTAACAGGTGTTTGCATGACAAAGCTGAAGTTGAAATCAAAAGGAAAATCTAGAGTTCACTGTTTTTAACAGGGTGTCTATTCTGGTCTTCATTGTTTCTAACCGATTTTAGTATTTTTATCCAGCACTGTTTTTATGAAAGTGTACCTCCGTAACTCTTAACATGAATGGCAATGTGGAGAATGTGTCATCATTTCTATGTTCAACATCAGGTAAGCTGAACAAACTGAAATGAGATTATGTCAAAATCAATCTCGCACTCCCTTCTGATTTCTACAAAATCCTCGCTTACAGGATCACGAAGGGACTATATATACTATACTGTCAAATGTACTTTAAATTAACTCGAAAAATGTACTCCTTTTACCTTTCTGAAACTCAAATATCAGAATGTTTCATACATGTGGAATATACATGCGAATTTCCTAAGTTTTAAGCAATGGCCTCCCCCTGTGGAGTAGGGACCTTCGTGATGAGGGCATTAAGGAGCAGAACAACTTCACTGTGGGTCCACGAAGGAGAAATCTCCTTCCATACTAACAGTTGGCATGCCAGAATCATAAAAGGCGACAAACTTGGGTCTTTTTTGGCTTGAGGTGAGCATCTGGGCAGCTGGTGTTCATATGCAGGGGCCCAGGTGGAATCCTATGTCTTTTTGTCAGAGTAGGGAACATGCCTAACCCCTCCTCACAGATGTGATCATTCGTCACATTGTTTCAGTCATCCATAGATGTAACCGCTGCTGTATTGGTCAAGCAGCATAAATACCTGTCTAGCTGTTTGGACAAGCAGTTTTTGAATGTTTGTTCAAACTGAGAAAAGAAAGGACTTAATGGCCGGAAACCACAGTCACTCTGCTAACTTTTAATTACAACTTGTGGAGGTAAAATGAATCAAACCAAACCAAACATGCTATAGCAGCAGTGCACATGACCCGATCCCTACATTATGAGGCACGATTCTTACCGTAGCTAATGCATCTTCCAGTTCCCCTCTGTTCTCCACCCAGGGAGACCAATTCCCACCTTATACTATAATGGAATGTACTTGCCCTGAATTAGACTGCATTGCAAAATTACCAATTATCTTTTGGCAACTCAACAGAGAATTGATTCCCTGGGGTGAGTCAGTTCCATTTTGGGAATAGCAACTCCGACAGAATCAATTCCAAATCTTTTCACAACAGCCTCCAGGAAAGGAGCGAAGTATTCCCGTTAAATTTAGAATCCCATGCAGAAGCTTGGTGTTTTGGTATTTTTAGAGCCCATGCAGGAGCTTGGTGTCTACCTGTCAACCCCTTTCTCCCATATCATATCGAAATATTTCCCAGATATTCTCGGTTATTTTCACACAAACCTTGTTTATCTATTGAAGATAATGAATAACGAAGGGCGAGTGAATTTGGGTGGTACCTGGTAGTGTTCAACTTAGCACAAACGTGTTGAGACCCTCCCCACGGGGGACGGTGGCGTTGGCTGATGCAGTGGGTCTCTAAACCTATCGGCAATAAAATATTTCAGAAAACAACTGAACGTTTCAGAACTCAATCACGATAAGAATTACTGAAAAATAGGAAATATAAGAAATAAATCAGGGAATATTCTAAACTAAGAACAACAGTCGATTTGGTAAAGATATCACTTTTGTATAATGAAAGTGGAAAGACTAGTAGCCAGGGGGTCAGTAGTTGGGGACCCAAATTGGACCCTTATCTTATCTCTTATCTGCAATCTGCTCAAAACATGTGTGACCATATACTGTAAGGTTTTATTCATGTGAATGGGGTAGTCGTTTGTGTCTTTGGTTTGTCTATAAAGTATGACATTCAATTTTAGGGATAGTTTTCCCCCAATCTATGTGCCCACCTACCCAAAATCTCAACATGCTCTACCAACATCGACCAACCAATTTTCTCCTTGAGATATACTACTTGTTCAACCACTCAGTACTAGTCAATGGGTAAGAGCAGGGTCTGCGTGTGAAGTAGGCAGTTATTTAAATGAACCGTAATTGTGGTGTAAAGATTGTCAATAGAGAGGGTGTCAAGTTGTAGACAGAGATCACTGCAGTTGGTTAGGAACCAATACTCATTTTAGCAGACTCCGCTCTCAGTGTATAAGGTTCGTCACGATTGCATAAAATCAGAGTAAAGAATTATTTTGACTCACTACTATTTCAATGTGGGCGAATTTAGACTGAGCTTGATTTAACTAAGGTAAAAGGGAGTGAGCATTTGTAAGTGTAAGATCGATCCCCTTTTTAAGACTACCACTCTTCCCGCAAATGCAACCATTCCAACATATACAAGCACGATCTAACATCTCAGTCCTAATGAAAGTTCCTCCCTCGAGTGTGGCCACTGCACAAGGTTATTTGCAAACGAAGAACTATGAAAATAAGTACTGCAATTTTATTTGTATCAGGTGGTACCAATGAACATATGATATACGTTTCGACACTGCATTGGAAAGAAAAAGTATAAAGCAGAAAACCTGAAAAAAAGCTACTTTATGTTACATTGCTTTTCATATTGACAAGTGAAAGCATTCAAATGTTTGTCGGATACAATGAAACAATTTTATAATGGTAGTAGTAGCAGTAGCTTACATTTACCAAAACATGTGAAACAACCTATTTTAATCAGTTAAATTGGGAAGACCTACAGGAAGCATTAACAACAGCAGTTGTCACAGACACCTATAAATAACACCAAGTACGTTTTCATGGTCTGTTAGATCACAACACGGTAGCAGGGGACACACCTCTGGTATCAGAAATAGCCCGGCTGGGGACCTTTAAAGGTACCCTATTCATTGGGGAGGCACTCAGTGGCCTGAGCTGGCCGGGATTTGCTCAGTTTGACTCAGAGATGCTCGCCTGTGCTCAACGGTGATGAGGCCAATATTGCGGGATTGCCACGTGCTGTGTGACACAATCCACCATATCCTTAGTCCAAGAAGTTTGTAACTGACATTTTGGAAAAGTTTTCTTCAGTTTTAACAGCTATTGATCCCTTTCTATCTATTTTGAAAGTATTGAAGCTCTGTCTATTATGTGCCTACAACCCCCATTGGGATAGTGTTGTATCAACTTAGTGCTATTAGTAACTGGAACGCTATACATTTTGCCTCTCCTGCAAAAGTAAACAAAATGCAATTATTGCAGCCTACCTGCACCAAGGCGATATGCTACAGGCATAACTAGGGCCAAATAGCGGTGAAATTATTAGCTGTTCAATGCTGTGTCTGTACCTCATAGGGCCACGCTCATAGGAATATCACTACTGTAAACAACAGAAAGAACAGAGAAATTGGATGACACAGCCAAGTAAAAATCCTATTTTAACATGCGGCAATCGGATGTTTTTAAACTATAAAATGTTTTTAAACATTTGAAAAGTATAGATTAGATTAATGTTGAATGAACTATGTATCAAAACAAACTTCTTGCCAGAGCTTTTATGTGACAATGATTTTTGACATGAGGTCTGTGCAAAAATGTCCACGTAAACATTTTTCCAAATGATTTCAAATATTTACGGTAACTTTGTTTTATCTATAGGGAAGTGATGTTAAAAACCATTATTGATATCTCTTTCATCGCAAAGACAGCCCCCTTTTCTCAACCACCTCATGGATTTGAAGGTATTATTCCATTTCCCTTAACATTTTGTTCGTTTTATATTTGTTGTTGTTTTAGAAATTTACAAGGACACGGAAAGACTTTGACATTAATCTCCTTAGCCTCAGAACATTAATGGAAAGAATTACTGGAAGGCAATGTGACAAGTTTAAAACTTCAGGATCCAGGTTTTAAAGACAATGAGGGACAGACATGTGAAGCATTCAAATTTTCTTCCCCTTGAACTTTTTACAGATAAAGGAAGTCACAATTATTCATAATCAGTGATGAAAATGACATTCTACCACAGTCACAGGATCGATGAATGGCGATGGTCAATAACTAGTCATCCTTTTTCCCAAGAGAAAGTGGTCATGAACTAATAAAGAGTAGATCCGATGGCCTAAGAGGCTAGAGGTAGAAATGATGCACAGACTGTTATGACCCTATACCTTGAAATCGACACATATTCCATTGTTGAGGGCCTTTGTGACATGAAAAAGAAAATAAGTGACATGAATTTAGGGAATAGGTGTTATGAATTCGACATGGGGCACGGTAGGTGCTTAGAGGTGACATGACATATAAACGGATGTAAGTGACATGTGACATGAGAATTTCTTAAAATCCACACGTGACATCGAGACCTGCGCTCGCCAATACAATTAAGTGGCCTTCCATTTACTTAGGGACAGGCAATGTAGACAGCAATTGTACTTCACAAGCACAATTGAAAAGTGGGACTCTCACACAAGATAATGTCACTTTAAAACATTTCAGATCTACACTGGTCAATATTACAAAGCACATGCATATCACGTTTGTTTGTACAGACGACCAATCATAACAGGTCTACCGTATTACCTCACATATATAAGTCACAGCTTATATGTGCAGATAACCCCTGGATCTGACTTATAAATATGTCACCTGCCCGAAGTCAGGGTGTATATTATAGGGGCGGATTTCATACTATATAGAGCAGCACTAAAATAATAGGTTTCCCAAGGTGCACCTATAATAGGTCTGGCATGAAGTGATGATCAATGCGGCTTGTGCGCGAGGCATTATGATAGTTACGCAATAAGACAAACATCTCCCCAGCTGGCGTCCATCCGTGCAGCTGGCAGCTTCCTCATGCCTTTGATGTGGAGTTTTTCTGCACGTCAATTGTCTTAAGCCTAAGGGTCAGGGCTACTCAGGCAGGTGTGATCTTTGAGGAAGGAGCAGCTCACTGTGGTGAGTAACTCTAATTAAAGGGGAGTTTATAGTGAGTCAGTGGGCGTATCTTACGTTGTAATAGTGTAATCGCCAATTCAAAAACAGGAATAGATTTATGAATTTCAGATGGGTAAAATAAGTATATAAGGCCTATGAAGGTAATGCTTGAAAAATGGTGAAATATGGTAGAATGATGTGGCAGTTGTTTATCACGTTCTGTTATCATGTTAACTCGCCTCCATCCTGTTTATCATTTAAATGCCAAATAGAGGATTTACTAACCACAAACTTGAGTGATTTTTTCTTTTATCTCTGTTAGGGACGCCACTGATTATGTCACCAATGATGAATCCAATGTCAAATTACCTAACCTGGCTTTATTGTGGAGGCGGGGTTTTAGTGATACATGCATTGCTTTTGCTGGGAAAGTTCTTTCTTTTCAAGTTGATCCAATCAAAGCTCTACCCTGTCCTAACATAGCAATTATGTTCAATATTAATAGCCCTTCCTGTTCAATTACGCCTAATACCTGTTTGCAAAAGGGCAATTTTGAATGACATGGTCAAATACAAATACCACTTCAGTAACATAATGTTTTGCGGTGTGAGGTTGGAAGTTGGGCAAAACCGTGAATTTAAACACGATATATATCTACTTCTGTTTAACTAGATATTCGGCAATGAAAAATGAAAGGATACCGAAATGCATAATACAATCTTTATACGGGTAATACCTACTCGGTCACGCAGGAAGGGAGGGCATTGGGATACAGTGCCGATGGAGTTCACGGAATGACAGTAATCAAAGTTAGGGTTACAGGATCATGGACAGAGAATGCAAGGATTGACGGATGATATTAAAAAAAGGGAGAGATGACTGAGGTGGGGGAAAGACAAAGGGAGGAGGGACAAGCGATGGAGTGGAGGGGGAGACGACGAGAGGATGATGAAGCAGAAATCATGAACAGAATGATGAAGACAGAAATTTGCTACATGGAGTGAAAGGTGAAGGAGAGGCTACTAGTATGATAAAAAGGAGGGGGCATTAATGACCCCTGAGAACGATTTTCTCCAGGATCTGGCGAAAAATTTGTGGAAGAATCCTTTGTTAAACCTATGACATTATTCTCAAGATAAGTGCCAGAGCCTATAGTGAAAATTCTCATGGGAACTGCCAGAGCCTAGTGAAAATAACAGGGTAGTGTGACCTCCCATATCAGGGGTTAATGAGGTCATGATGTCATGCATTGGGCAACTTTTACTGTTAGCAGAACAAGAAAAAAAAACCTAGTGATACTGCATCTATGCTGTCCGTCAGTGACTGATGGCCGTCAGTTGGTGTCGATTTGTTTGAGTTTTTTATGAGTTTCTTGATCACGTGACCCTGTTTTATTTCCACTAGGCTCTGGGGGTTTCTGAGAAAATTGCCACATAGGTTTAACCATAGATTAGCGCTAGTCCCTAGGTTCTCAACCCCCCCCCCCCTCCAGTGAAGTCTCAGTGGGGTTTTGTTAAGTTTTGTGTTTAAAATTTTAATTCATTTTAATTTTTATAATTTCAATTCCCTTATATTAAGATCAAGTGACTTGAGCAAGTCTAGTTTATTCAAGGATTCTCCTCGCTCTTTTCTCACCAAAGCCTAGTGTAGGTAGCCTATAAGAGGAATAGGTGATGGAAGGGAGGGAAGAATTATGAAGCAGGAGATCATGGAGGTTAGTTAGGAGGAAATGGTGAGGAGAGGGGATGTGATACTGGCCCTGTTGGGTTTACACATAACAACAAGCTAGTGTGGCATAATTTTGTCAATAGTAAACTAGCCATTTTTATCTGAATCTATTTCGTTATCTATTGAAAGAAACCATACCGATGCACACATCCAATCTGCTTATCCCAGAAGGGTGTACACAGCTGCAACAAAAGAAGTAGACAAGGAAACTGCCACCTGTTCACATCTCTCAAATTGAATCCCTAGAGAGGCATTTAATGGAAAGACATGGTCTTTTATGTCCATCTAAACACGGCTATGGATCTGCACATTCAACCCAAACTGCAATCACTGAGCACCTCAAGGTTATAATAGATAACTTTATTATAAATAAACCCACTTATTGCCTCTATATCGACTATAAAAAAAGTATTCGACACGGTTTCTCATTTTATCTTTTTAAAGAAATTAAAAGCTCTTGGACTTAATAAAAATTCATGCGATTTCTTTTGAAAATTACCTATCTCAAAGAAAACAGCAAACTCTAGTGAATCATAAGATATCTATCTTGAGATCAGTCACATTTAGGGTGCCTCAGGGTTCAGTTTTGGGTCCTGTATTATTCTCAATTTAGGTAAACTCTTTATCAAAATATGTAAATACAAATATTACTGTATGTTGATTTATGCTGTGGTCACCACAACAGACCCATATGACATGAAACAAGTTATCATGAGAATTGCTAAATAGTGCATTGATAATTCACTCACAGTAAATGAGAAAAAGACAAAATGGATGGTTTTTAACCCCCCCCCCCACCAACAGGACCAAAATATTAATTTCAAGATGAATAATGTCCAATTAGAAAGAGTGTACACTTTCCCGTATTTGGGGCTTAATATCGATGTGGAACTTAGTTTATTGAACACCGTGCCGCCTGTATAAGATCCATTAGAAATAAGATTTTTCAGATGGGCAGAGTAAGGAAATATCTAGATGAGACTTCTGCATTATGTGTTTTTAAAGCTATGATACTGCCATCCTTTTACTATTGTGATTTCATATGGGACAGGGATTATAGAGGTGAAACAAAAGAATTACAAATGGTACAAAATAGAGCATCCTGTTATGGCTACACAACAAATACAAGACAGAAGTGGTTGTTATGACCTAGCCTTAAGAAGGGATAAACACCTTTTATCCTATGGGTTCTTAATTGCAAAATGTCCTGATTATGTTGATGATAGATATAATTCATACTCGTTTCCACCAAGGCAAACATCTAATTGTTCCACATTCCCTAAAGCCTGTTGTACTTAGAAGTGCCTTCTATCGTGCTGTTACACGTTGGAATCAACTAAAACCCAATTATACTCTGATAGAACATTTATATAAATTTAAAAATAGCATTGCATGTGATTACCCAAACTGTTTTAGTTAACTGTTATATCTCTACTCAAAACCGTGATATTGTTACTCAACCACTCATCTCATCCCATCATCATCACCAGAGCTCTATATAAGAATAGGTTGAATGGGCTGTACCTAGTCCATGTATGGTGATATATTGCCTATTTGATATTTAAGACCGCTGTCAGCTTTGCAATCTTTTCTACACACTTGGAATTTTAGGGGCCTAGCATAAGCACTACAATACATACGAGCTAGGAAAACATATACATCATATTTCTTATATTTTGTATGTTGTTTTCTCCCAATAATCGACTTTAAAAAAAATGAGAATTTAAAGTTATGCATTGGCGGCTATGGGCGAGAAAATCAGTGTTCCTTGGCTTTCAGGCATCGCAAGTCAACCCTCCATTTTAACCACTGGCAAAATAACTAAATTGGTTGGGCTTTTAACCACAAGTTCACTTATGGATGGCACAATTACAGCATAACATTACGTTTAAGATAGTGTTGCTTCTACGGGGCTGTGTAATGGCATCAATGGGAATTTATAAGCTGAATTAAAATTTATTTTGATTCAATTATCACACTGAATTAGATTCAAAGGGTGTTACTCGTGGGAATCTGATGTCTGATACAGATAATAGATTCTTGTATTTCTGCCTTCTTAACATGGTCCCATTCCGATGTTGTAACAGGACAGGTTATTGTGTGATAACTATGCAATCTTAAACTCAATTCAATGACAGCCCGATTCTTCCTCTCAACAGCAATAGGCATAAAATGCTTGAGTTCACGAGAGCAGTTGGAGGCTTTTTAATTAAGGGATAAAACTCTGATATACATTCTTATTTGAGGTGTTTCGATGAATGTATGTAGGAACCTTTGTTGCATTTACAACAATTCTGCTCCAGCTACGCTGGCCAATGCTGTACTCTGAAACAATAATTTAATTAAATCTGAGTGAATTACTAGATATTACCAGAAGTGTTGTAGGAATGACAAGGCGATGATTGAATTTCCTACAAATTCAAAATGAACTTCTGCATGAACAGACATGCCCTTTAATTTGAAAGCTCCAGTATGTGTTGTACTTGTAGTAAAATCACAGATATATATGTGATGAGTAAATGAGACAACATACATGACATTCCTAATTATAAATATTTCATATGTGCAGCAGTTTCTAAACTTTTCAATCCAAAACATGTTAAACTTGTCAACGTATTTAGGTGTTATTGTGGGAACAGCTAAATTTGGCTCTGAACGGCATTCATGTCCCTGTATGTATATAAAAGCATGTCACAGAGAAACATTGTTGTATTTTAACATGAATGGAAATGATCTACTCGGAAATAACAGGTAAACTGTCTAGATATAAGTAAATTCACTGTCCTTCTCTCAGAGCGTCTTCAGGACTCTCTAAGGAACATGAACCTTATCTTTGGGGTACAATTTCATACCTGTCTAATAGACCTATTTACTTGTACCTCAAGCCGACAGAGAAGAAGGCCTCAAGACAAAGGCTGTCCACCTGGGGATATTTCCAGGTGTGTTGACTCCCTACCTCAGGCATGCCATTAGCTATAGTACAATATCCAGCCTTAAGCCTTAGGCTGGAGGATTATAACCATTATTTCATATTTCAGCCGTGCAAGATGTAATGAAGGGAAATCTGTTCTTATGGTTTGAAAGAGGATGTAAAAATGCGATGGATATCAGTGGATATAGCTAGAAGAATATTAGTCTGGAGGCAGACCTATGATATCTTATTCCCAACTGATTATGAAATAGCCAGTTATCAAATCACTTTACACTTTCATCAATAGTCGACCCTTGATTATCCTACCGTGATACAAGGATGTGATTGTGACAACATGAAATCAATCTGCTCACTCAAAACAACACTTAACAAGGTTTAATATAAACTGGAAGAGCTACCTTTCGTGAAGAAAACACCTTTTTTTGCACATGACATTCAGATGATGTAATACCAAAGCTGAAGCCTGTTTTTCTCCATCAGATTTCAACGATTATTGTAAAAGCTATGCATCTAATACATATGGATGTTAAGGGTAGGATTAGAGTAGAAATTCCCCCATTGAATCATGTACCTATTCACAAATACAATGAATTTACCAAGTATAATTTCAAGCACAAGGGACAAACCTTTGCCACTATAGAAAATATGTACACAAATTTAGAAGGGCTAACACCCCCTATGAATATGTGTAGGGGCATGGTCTATATTAGCGTTACATAGTTCGGGTCTGAGTCGGTTACGCTTGTGAATGGTGGCAGCACTTTTCTCCAGGCTTCTCGGCTTAGACTTGAGGGGTCACCACCCAACCCCTTTGACTATGTATAGTCAGGTCGGCAGCTGGCTGGGTTAGAATCCTTAGCAGTTCTCTATGTAGAGGAGTTAACTGCCCTCTGGCTCCGAATGCTTACCTGGGTAGCCCATATTATGAGAATCACATCAGAACTCGGAAACCTTTAAATTATTGTGATTAGGAACAGGTCTGAATAAACCTTGTTGCCTCTTATAACTGGATACCTGTCTTTTCATAGTTCTTTCCGAGCATAGTTCGAACCCGAAATAGTGACCTTCACATATATGCATTCATTTTATCCTTTTACATGGAAGCCTCTTTCGTACCCATGATGAGACAATGATCACTCTATAGCACCAATACAGGACATTAATTTTTATATAGTATTCACAGGGTTATTGATAATAACTTCCCACAGCTCATCATCTGTATGAACCCTCACCCTTCGACTGATAAAGAACAAAATGATAGAATGAAATACACTCAACTGCCATCTCATTGACATGTGTGAGATGTGAGGTGGTCATAATGTTAGGATGGAGCTAGAGGATTACTGCTAGGTGGAACCAGCCATGAAATATGCCTACACTGAGACAAATATCTTACTTCCTTGAGTCTAGATCCAGACTCAGGCAATGTCGCCAAAATGAGTCTGGTTTGAGACTCATCCTGATCCTTGCATGATACTCAGGCAAATCGAGAGTATCATCCCAGGAGCAGCCTCATGATCTGCCTGAGTAACAAGCAAGGATCAGGATGAGTCTCAAACCATACTGATTTTGGCGACATTGCCTGAGTCTGGATCTAGACTCAAGTGAGCAAGATTTTTTTCTCAGTGTACATAAAACACATTCAGCAAACATCTTCTACTGTTCCCTAACAAACAGAAAACCGAAAATCTCTTTGAATAAATGCGCATTGGCAGTCATTTGGGAGGAAATCACATGTTCACTGGTTATGAGCTCCCATGCTTTTTCTTATGACACAGGCTTTTGAAAAATCTGAATGGTACTTTTATTCTTCCGTTGAGGATCCACCACATTATATTTCATGGTTACATTTGTATCCTTAATTGACTTGTATTCCCGGACCAAAATGCAGTAGAAAAGCAGCACTAAAGCAGCTGGGAAACAGTGTGGTGTAACAGTAGTGATTCAGTGTGAAAGCAGCATCAGAATCAGTATTGTATCAGCATCTACTGGTATTCTACTGCTCAGCACCACAAAACTTGCAGCAGTGGTACAGTAGTAGAACAGTAGTATTGGCAGCATGCAGGCAGTATTGAATCAGTTGTCGCAATTATGTAAATTAGATGGCAGCATTTGAACAGTATCTACTTATTTAATGCTGCATGACCATATATGGAATTGGGAAGTGTTCAATCAGCACTACTGCATGGCTGCTGCTATAGCAGTAGTTGAGCAGTAGATCATACTGAAAACTACTGCTGGGGGGCAGGTAGAAGCATAAAAGAAGCAGCCTCTGTTTTAGTACTGGCACTACTAATGCCTTTCTAGTTGGTCCATACTGGATTTGAACTTGGGATCTTCTGATTATTCTACCAACGCATTAGCCACCTGAGCCACTGCCCCATCAGCTATGTGGAGCAGTTACTACTTCCTAGTAGTGCATGCAAATCATGTAGGAGGGGGCTAGGGCAGTATTAATTCAGTAGTACTGGGTAACTCTTACCATAGCAAAAGGGTAAGAGTAGACATATCTATAGAGTGCTGCTATAGTATAATGCCTTTCAGTTTACTGATGTTAAGGTGATGAGACAAGCACTTTGTAATTATCAATGATACATGTATACATACTATGTAAAAAGAAGTGTCATGATGGGGACCAAAGTAATACTTGATGATTCAGTATATTTGTGCCCTATATAAAGTCAGTGAGTAATTCCTCACTTTCATACACCCCAACATCCATGTGTATCCATTACTGGCACTGAATAAGATATTCATATGCAAAAGGATGAAGTATGCTTGTCTCCACATTAGTGAATCTTTAGATTGCTGTTCACAACCATACTGACATTCACACTATGGACTGTCTTAGAAGCATCAGGCAAATAATCCATGAATGAACAGAGTCATACCAGTAGACGGTCAGTAAACTACTGCATCTATGCTGCTGCACAGAGTGCATAATTTCTGGTATCTATTAACATTCAGTTGAGAGTCAGTAGACTACTGATTCTAGCCTGAAATGCAGTGCATATTCAGTTGTGGTTAGTACACTTCTGAGTCTAGACTGAAAATGCAGTGTAAACTGAGCTGTTTTGGAAGTATTTCAGCAGTACCTCCTGCAATATGCAGTTGTTGATCAGCATATTCTCAGTAGCCACTAATAGGAGAAGTAGATATTGCTTTCTGGTCCGGGTTGGCTGCCTCCTCATATCATGATATATCACTTTTTAAAAGATCTTCACATTTTGGTTATTTCCGCTCAGAATAATGCATAGTGACATTTTCCACAATTCATGCAATCTTTTGTAGAAGAAAAGTAAGTTTGAGTTTTGAAAGCATTTTAATTGTTCAAATCACGCGAATGGTCTTCCTAATATAACAATGTGGGGTGACCAGTCCCTCGGTTCCGGTATACAGCCATTATTCAATTTCACTCTATTCCATTTATCAATATACAATGTTATATATATATATAAATATATATATATATATATATATATATATATTTATTTATTTATTCCACGATTTCTGGGATTCTCAGTGCTTTTCCTGGATATTCCCATGCACATACCTGTTGATATTGCATACCATGAAGGCTGTAGCCTCACTTTTGTAAGGCGTGTGGTTATTGAACCAGTAACCAATGGATAACTCATGACGTGTGGGGGTTATCGACGGATAATAACACGAGGCCGTAGGCCTAGTGTTATTATCGTCGATAATCCCCACACGTCATGAGTTATCCATTGACTACTTATTTTATACCACGAAACCAATAAATAATCAATATTATACCAATAAATTCAAGTTGAAAACAAAAATTATTCCCCCTCCCCGGGACTCGATGCCAGCCATTGTGTGTACATGTACCTCGGCGCCCGGCAGCGGACAGCGCCAGCCCCGGTCTCGGCTAGGCTTGGCAGCGGCACACGGCGAAAAATAGTGTTTGTACACGATCGGTACATACACCTCGTCGCCCTGCAGCGGACAGCGTCAGCGCACACGGCGAAAAAAGAAGCTTCTCGTGGTTATGTTTGTGTATAATACACCTCCTCGCCTGGCAGCGGACAGCGACAGCGCACACGGCGAAAAAAGATGCGCCCGGGCCGGGATTCAATCCGCAAACCTCTCACGGCTGAGCGCAAGGCGCTAACCGCTAGGCCACCGCGTCTCCTCCTTCAGCGCCCGGCAGCGGACAGCTACAGCGCACACGGTGAAAAAAGACGCGTCTCGCTGTTATGTTTGTGTAGAATACACCTCGTCGCCCGGCAGCGGACAGCGACAGCACACACGGCTTCGTATCATAGCAAGACCTGGTTCTAGCCGGCCACCATCAGCCAGTCCCTGTGGCACAATGCATAGGGTATTGGATTAGGAATCTGAGGCTGCAGGTTCAAGCCCTGTCCAGGTCATAAGATTTCGTGGGTTTTAATATGTGACATGTGACATGTGACATGGGAGAGGCGTGCGGTTATCCTGGATAACCGCACGCCTTACATGGATAACCGCACGTCTTACAAAACTGATGTTACAGCCTATAGGGTGTGCAATATCGACAGATATGTGTATGGGAATAGCCACGAAAAAGCACTGTGTACCCCAGAAATCATGGTATAACCATGAATAACATGCCTCCTTACATTGATAACATGCCTCCTTACATGGATAACATGCCTCCTTACATGTCCTTACATGTCATATGTTTCATGTTAAAACCCACGGAATCTTATGGCCAGGGCAGGGCTTGAACCTGCAATCTCAGATCCCTAATCCAACTCCGTATGCATTGCCGGGCGATGAGGTGTATGTACCGATTGTACACAAACATAACCGCGAGACGCATTCAAAGCAAGCCAAGCTGAGACGGGCGCTGTGGCTGTCCGCTGCCAGGCGCCAAGGTGTGTGTACCAGCCCAGCAAATTGTAATTATCTGTCGCCATGATTGGTCATCAACGGTGACTCCTTTCTGAGTGATAACTCACTGCGTCATCTTTCGCCACTGTGTGTCAGTCTCACATGGCATGGTAATTTATCACAACAGTCGCCAACATGATCTCACTCCCTCCGTGAGTATGTGCCACCCCTTGTCATCCCTCACAAAGCATGGTGACTTATCACAACCATCGCCAACATGGATTTAACTCACTGCGTGAGTATGTGCCACTGCCTGTCAACTCTCAGTCAGAATGGCGGCTTATCCCAACCATTGCCAAGATGGATCTGACTCATTGTGTGATTATGTGCCACTCCCAGTCAGTTCTCACTCAGAATAGCGACTTATCACCAACATCGCTAATATGGATCTCACTCCCTGCATGATTATGTGCCACTCTCAGTCAACTCTCACTCAGAATGGCAGCTTATCACCACCATCGCCAACATGGATCTCACTCACTCCGTCAATATGTGCCACTGTTTGTCAACTCTCATTCAGAATAGCCACTTTTCACCTGCATTGCCACATGGCTCTCACTCACTGCATGAGTTTGTATCACTCCTAGTTAATCTTCTCTCAAAATGGCGACTTATCACCACCATTGCCAACATTGGTCTCACTCAATACGTGAATTTGTGTCACTCCAAGTCAATGCTCTCTGAGGATTGCATCATCTGTCACTCACTCTCACTCACAGTGGCAACTTATCACCACCATTGCCAAAGTTGTTGAGACAGCACCACTGTTCAACATGTAGCCTATCTAGGAAGTGTGGGCATGAAGTTTAAGTCCCATACTTATCAAATGTGCTTTGTTTCACACTGATTTCCATGTAATACTTCAGAGTTGAATCAAACAAGATTATATAGAGAGAATATCAATTGAATTTAGATAGAGGTATCTCTAAAATAAAAGCAACTATCCATAAACACCTTTTCTCTCGTTACAGGAAAAATACATAGGGAAATATCAACATGAACACCTTGTCTGTGGTTAGAGGGAAGATACATATGGCAATACCTTCTTTGGCAAAACATACTTTGATCTGGCAGATGTGAGGCTGCATGATTACCAATGTCGATGATCCTCAGGGAAGACCCCATGGGTAAGGGAATTCGTGAAAATAGAATGCAATTGTGAGACACATACATGAAGTGCATCCTTAAGGACTCTCGAGTTGACCTGGTCCATCCCACTAGACTTATCAACAACTGGTTAAAATATTCTGCAGCGTCATTAGGTTCTATCTTTTGACCAGTAACGTGGTTCTTAAATTCTGCCCTAGGTTTTAACATGTTGTTAATTATTTCCCAGATTTTTTTTTGTGACCATCTTTATTTTCATGAAAGGCTCTGCTTATTTCTGTTCTCTTAGCTTCCTTACACATTTTAGTAATCCTATTTTTCAGAATGTTGGCCTGTTCCCAATAATAGTGGTTCTGGGTGTCAATGAAACACTCAGCAATGCGTTTTCTTTCCACCATGATCTCTCTAATCTCATTGGTGTGCCAACTCTTGTTTGCCCCCTTAATTTTTCTTTTCATTTTTCGGCATGTGGAGTCCAGGTAACCAACCACCAAGCTAATGAATTATTCCCACTGCTTATTGGGGTCATGCTCACGATAGAAATTGGACCAGTCATGATATAGTAGGATGTCTTCAAGCTCTTCTTTTTTATATGATTTATAGCTTCTACCAATAAATTCTTCTTCATAACAAATATTTCTTGTTTTTTTTTCTGGACAGAAATTACAGGAAGCTGATCACTGAGGACCAATGGCAATGTTCTTACTTACTTTTGGCTAGTGCCTCCATTAATTCAACGTTAAAGTCACCACCTAGCCACATGTCAAACATAACTAATTACACTGCTGAATAATTTACATAATTTCTTTGTATTGTATTCCACAGGGAGCTTCTACACGCAGTACCCCCGCCATAACCGCCTCATCTCCATCAACAAACGTAACACGGGTAAAACCAACAAAGAGTTCAACATGCGGCATGACTGGAACTCCCTCCTCAGTCACAATGAACAGCTTCAGATGAGGCACTACAGCAGGCAATTCTTCCCCCACAAAGACGTCATGGTCAGGTACCTCAACGACTACCAGCAGAAACTCGGTATCAAGGTGCATTATAACACAGAGGTGAGGGATGTGGTCAAAGTCGCCAACAGCAACTACAGCTTCAGTATGTTTGACCAGAGGGGCAATAGATACACATGCAGGTAAGACCACTGGGAACAATCTTGAACAATCAAAACATAACATATATTATCACTACCAGGGCCCTTGGATATCAGTAGTTAACTTATTCATACATGCAGATGTAAGTGAGATTGGTGTCCTCTTACCATTTTGAGATTATGTTCGAGCAACTCCACCTAGGAATTTCCAAGGTGGGGGGGGGGGGAGAGATTGACCATGAAACAATTTCTTTACATCCAGATTTAATCATTTTGGATAGTTTCTCCAGATGAAATGAACTTTTAAATTGAACTGGTTTCCATGTCTATGAAGATGCAGGCAGTTGTAGATTATAATATTTATGATATTATCATAAATAAACATCCTAATAACATAACATAAAAAGACGCATACACACTTTCAAAAAGGACTTCCCTAGTCCATCTTAAAATGGACTTACATCCCATTTTTCCTGTGTATATCTGGTGCACTTGTGGGTACCAACACATTCACCCATCAATTAATGTGTAATGTAGTTTTCTTGCCGTAAATATGATTTTACCTGTTGTAATGGAGTTGAACGACCATTACCCACTCACTCACTCACCCTTTCAAAATCAAAATCTATTAGACAAGTGGATGAAAAGGCAGAATCACAAATCTGTGAAGTCATAGATTTATGACACACGTGCCAACCATATTTGATTTGAAATACAGGATTTTCAATATGGCCTTTGTGTCAGTAATTAGTTTCCTCATGTTCATTGCCTAACCATATGACTGACATGCCATATAGGAGATAATAAAGCTCAAGTACAGACAGATCTGTCTGAGACCTTTCATTCGTTCAGATGAACTTACCCCGACAATGGGTCGGGCTGTCAAAAGATACTTAGGCAAATCGTCGTGATAATAATCATAATTGTACAATATGTCAAATAAAGGGTAAACCTGGACTTCCACAAAGTAGGTATATTGTAAGGAAATTAACACTTTGTCTTCATGGTTAATGTAAGTACAGTGAGTAGAAGAATCATGATCTAATGATTATAGTTGATGTAATTTGATTGACCACCCAGAAGGCCGTTTCACCGTGTTTATTACAATAAACGCGGACGTCCGTATATTAAATATGGACGTTCGTATTTCAAGTTTATGTCAATATTTGAATACCTACTGCCCCTATCCCCCTCCACATTTGCAATATGAAGCATATTTCAAATGCGGAGGGGGGTAGGGGCAGTAGGTGTTCAGATATGGGCATAAATGTGAAACACGGACGTCCATATTTAATATACGGACGTCCGCATTTATTGTAATAAATGCGGTGAAACGGCCTCCAGGAGGCGGTTTCACTGCATTTAATCATCAAACATGGACGTCCGTCTTTGAAACACGGAGGTCCATCTTTGCAAAGACGGACGTCTGTGTTTCGGTTCTAGGGTCCGTATTTTGAATACGGAGGGGGTAGGGGGCAGTAGATATTCATATACGGACCCTAAATCCGAAACACGGACATCCGTCTTTGCAAAGACGGACCTCCATATTGCAAAGACGGACGTCCGTGTTTGATGATTAAATGCGGTTTCACCATGTTTATAAATCATCAAACACGGACGTCCGTCTTTCCAAAAACAGATGTCTGTGTTTCGATTTGAGGGTCAGTATTTGGATTACTGAGGGGGTAGGGGCCAGTAGGTATTCAAAATATGGACATAAATTTGATATACGAATGTCCGTATTACATATGTAGGGGAACGTGACTATGTGAGTCCCCGTGCACGGGTTGCCGACCCGCAGGGGTGGGTCACCGGGTAGTCACATGTCTCCTATCGGTATCACCGATCCAGGTGTAGGTAGAAGGTAGAGAATGTCAGACGAGGAAGTAGCTCAGCGGTAGAGCTTCCGCCTGCAGGCTGGAGGGTCCCAGGGTCAACTCCCGGTTTCTCCAGGACATTTTCCGCCGACCTCTACACATATATGTACGTCCGTATTTGCAAATATGGACGTCTGTATTTTTTTTTTATTAAACACAGTGAAATGGCCTCCAGGCGTATATACATAACTTATCCTATAGCCAAGTGAACACGGAAAGGCTAGTTTGGTTGTTCCAACCATTGCCAATGTGTGGGATTATAAGCCAATTGTAGTGGATGTAGGGACCAGAGACGCTTGAGTCCTTTTGTAATCTGATCACAAAAATGATGACTGTTTGAAGGGACTGGAGGGGCCTTTACACAGCCTATTTAGAGTCTAATGGTTTTGGAAAACAAATGCACAACGTTATTGTGAGCTCCTTCAGAAGAATACTGGGGGCTTCTCAGGAGAAGCGTTCAGCAAAAGGAAAAAGAGCTGACATGAGCAACAAACAGCCAGAGTGGCCAAAATGCCACTAATTGTTTTACGTGCTCATTGAACACGACTCAAGTGTTTCAAAGGGAACTGATCGATTTCCGACTAAGAAACAATAACTTGGCAAATTGTGTTTGGTCTTAGACAGCCAGTTTCATTCAGACTCAGTGCCATTGACATGCCATATTGCATCCTATATTATTATTATTTAAATAGAGTGCCTCTTCCAATACTGCCACAAATCCTTGGGAGTGTTTAAAAAGATCACTACTTCTTATCAGGGTCACTAAGTGGCTCTATCGTATCAAGTCAGTTCACACAGATATTTTCCCATTGAAGGGGAGAGAACAATCATAAACACTGAGTTCCACGACCATAATTTAGTATTTAGCCCTGTTTTCAAGAGTAATAGTTCATCTTAAATGGTATACCCTTTACAATCACTATTCATGTCATTAATCAGTACTTCTTTTTACTAGCTTTCCAGTTTCTAAGTGCATATTGAATTACATATTGTATTTTGGCTCCTTTCTTCCAGGACATTAGTATTTGCCACAGGAATGGGGAAGGCTAACTTACCAGACTTTGAGGGGGCAGAGTTGACGGAGAGCTATGAGTCCATCTCAACCAATCCGGAGGACTATGAGGGACAAACGGTTCTTATCCTGGGTAAGTAGGTCTACTTGGGTCATGCCCTGAAGCTACTTTAGTATCTCAGGGGGCTCTTATCACTTCTGACACTGCCTGTTTGCTGAGATAACACACGAAAGTAGACACAAGCTTGTAGCCAGAAATTGTGAAAGAAACTATATATTTGGGAGGGGCATGTACCTAAGCAGTGTTTATTGGAGGGTAACGTCAGCTCTTCAAGATTGGAGAAATTATCAACAGAGGAAGCTGTTTACCCGACACATTCCATATATATATATATATATATATATATATATATATATATATATATATATATATATATATATATATATATATATATATACACGAAATAGTGATTTTTGTAACTTATTTTCACACTTTCTCTTTCTCTAGGTCGGGGCAATTCAGCATTTGAGGTTGCTGAAAGTATCTACGGTTCGACCAATCTCATTCACATGTTAGGCCGCTCCCGAGTGAGGCTCTCATGGGCTACTCATTATGTGGGAGACCTCAGGTAGCACATCCTTACCGCTCTAAACCTCCAAATAATTATGCTGGATTATGAGAGACATAGACAACAAAGTTGTATAGTGTGTTTGACGAGTATAATAAGAACAGGAAGCCTGTTAGTAGCTTTTGACCAAGAGTGATTCTCAAATGGTGCATTCACTACTGAACTGCAGCTTTGCCATTTTTGATACATAGTATATACATGGGTGTGTATGGGTGGGTTCAGCCTGAGACGCCCCACATATCCTAAGACGTCCACTCCATCCCGTGGCCGTAAATTGTACAGTTTGATGTTCAATAAAAATAACTATTGTCAATAAACCCATTAAATATCTGCATTCTAAGAAATGGCTGTTAATTCTACCAAATATCCCCGTGGCGATAGGAGAAGTTGGAGAACCAGCATTATTTTGACAGCCTTTGTTTTATAGTGTGTCTATATTCAACATAGACTTAATGGGCTGGAGGTCTTAGGGTATGTGGACATCTTAATATGAATGTACTCTATACAGCACCTGTTTGAACAGCTTATAACTGAATGCATAGAACCAGCAGTTGTATGATTTTAAATTTATGATATTCTTTGTATCTTCACCCACAGGGCAGTCAACAATGGCTTACTAGACACATACCAGTTAAAGTCATTGGATGCAGTGATGGAGTCACCTGTGGAGGAGCTCAAAGTTCTCAAAGACCGTCATAACAAGCTGAAAGTGACATTACGCAGATTCTCACTAGACAATTTTGATAACTTTGCACTCAGGGACTCCTACGACAGGATTATTCGCTGTCTAGGCTGGCAGTTTGATGATAGTCTCGTGAACAAGTAAGATAACTGTTGTGATCTTTCATTAAACAGTGTGATTCTGAACGGCTAATGATTCACAAAATAATTGTGATATTAGCATGAGGTTTGTCTTTGGTGTTATGGTAGGTAGGCCAACCTAATTATGAGGAATCTACTAAATACATCGTGACAAAATGTGTGGAATAGATGAAATCTAGTGCAATCAATATCTGCAATTTTCTCATTCATATCTTGTCTGGTTAATTCATTGTCATTATTCAAAATATATTTCTGGACCAACAATCCCTGTCGAAAATCCTCAAGTCAAATATAGGTAATCAGATGTCTTCTTTTGATCAGCAGTAAGGAGGTGCTGACCCCTACTGAAAACCTAGGCGCCAAAACATACCACATAGACCCCATATCTTCTACCAATGCTATAGTTCTATGACGCCACCAATATCTCAAGAATCTAAATACTTTGGCAAATACCACTACAAATACACCCCTTGCCAACGAATTCACCCATATATATATATATATATATATATATATATATATATATATATATATATATATATATATACCATATATACAATATTTCACCACTAAAGTGAAGCTCTGATCTCATACTGTCCTACTGATATACTATAAAGTAGTAGAGATACATCTGGGACAATCTAGGACGTGTTGGATATTGGGGATTTTAGCACTGCGACAGATATAGTCACAGCAGTCAGCAATACAGTTAGCCTACCTAGTTATGGTGGGAGGGGAAGCACTGAGCTGTTTGCAACCCTGCATGATTTCCAAATACTTGCCAGTACAGAACACCACAGTCTGGGCTACAGCTACAGATAGGGGTATTACCATTGCTGTAATCCTGTGTTTAGCAGCTTAGATAAATGACCAGAGCATCATCTGTTTTCTTAGTGTTATCATGTTAACAATGTAGGGTTTAGCCTAGACATTCCATACTACTATAGATGTTCCCACCAAGTATAGGACTGACCTAAGATATGTCTTTACTGAAGGGAATTTTCAGTTTAAAAGCAATTTTGCCAGTCATTTCTGTATTAATCATACAGGAGAAGCCATGTACACCATTTCCAAGCTGAATTGATGAAAAATGAGGCCAATATTTCATCTTTAGAGCTAAATAAATCATAGGAAGAACTTACACTAGGGGGTAACTTGGGCTAAAACAGACCTATATGCTGCTGTATTTTCAACTTTTCAAAGCATATTATGTGTTACTGAGAAGTTGCTAATACCGTTTGCATCAAACACAGATTTAATGAAAACTTTCAGATGCATCATGGTCAGATGTTTAATGATTGTACTCATTATGGTCAGATTTCTTATGATTGTACTCAGTGGGATAACCAGTGATAACCAAAAAAGGTCCTTCAGCTGCCCATTCCTTCCCCTCGGGAACCTCCATCCCCCCAACCCCCAATCTCCCATTAGGGTTGTAGCCTTTGGTACTGGCTCAACTTTGCACCTCCTCAATGGTCTCAAGGTGTAGCCCCCTTAAGAGATTTTAACATTTCTGTCCAATCATTGCCGTTCATTCTTAGGAATGAACGGCTATAGGAGGGGACCCATTCTTAAATACAAGCTCTCATAGTGGTGCTTCCTCGCTCTCCATGTATAATCCTGTCTCATAGGTACAGTATTGAGTATGCCTATACCTGGATTAAAATCTGCAAATCAGTCAAGCATAGAAGTGGTGGCAGTGGTGGTGTTGGTGGACCTGTTATTGTAGACCCTGGGGACAGAGTGGTGGTAGCCCTGGACACCTCAGGCAGAGCCATGGTATATAGTATATATAGCCCCCCCCCCACCCACCTCTGAATGGTGGTGGTGGCTGGGCTCCTGGGGTGGCCCCATACCTGCCTGGCACCACCTCCGCCAGCACCACGTGGTTCTCTTCTGCTGGTGGTGCATTTCTCAGCACCACTGACTATTAACCCACTAAAGGCCACCTACATGTATATTTATGTATACATGTACACATAAGTATGATGCACTTTTTTAGGAGTTTTAAGTGGTGTGGCATTGGATTATTTGGAGTCTTGGGACCGTTTTCCATGTGTGTCGGCCATCTTGGTTTTCGGAAACACAGGGATCCAGGCCATATATGGTCAATTTTGATCTTAAAAAGTTATCAGATGGATGTTAGTGACCATTGGGACACCTCAACTACCCAATTTTATTGTTTGCCATGTGTGTCGGCCATCTTGGTTTTAGGAAACACAGGGATCCAGGTCATTTGTGGTCAATTTTGATCTTCAAATGTTATCAGAGGGATATTAGTGACCATTGAAAGACCTCAACTACCTAATTCTATTGTTTTCCATATGTGTCGGCCATCTTTGTTTTAGGATACACAGGGATCCAGGCCATACATGGTCAATTTTGATCTTCAAATATTATCAGATGGGTGTTAGTGACTATTGGGAGACCTCAACTAGCCTATTTTATTGTTTTCCATGTGTGGCGGCCATCTTTGTTTTAGGAAACACAGGGATCCAGGTCATATGTGGTCAATTTTGATCTTCAAAAGTTACGAGATGGATGTTAGTGACCATTGCGACACCTCAACTACCTAATTCTATTGTTCTCCATATGTGTCGGCCATCTTTGTTTTAGGAAACACAGGGATCCAGGTCATATGTGGTCAATTTTGATCTTCAAAAGTTACGAGATGGATGTTAGTGACCATTGCGACACCTCAACTACCTAATTCTATTGTTCTCCATATGTGTCGGCCATCTTTGTTTTAGGAAACACAGGGATCCAGGTCATATGTGGTCAATTTTGATCTTCAAAAGTTATGAGATGGATGTTAGTGACCATTGGGACACCTCAACTACCTAATTCTTTTGTTGTCCTTGTGTGTCAGCCATCTTGGTTTCAGGAATCACAGGGATCCAGGTCATATGTGGTCAAATTTGATCTTCAAAAGTTATCAGATGGATGTTAGTGACCATTGGGACACCTCAACTACCTAATTCTATTGTTTTCCTTGTGTGTCGGCCATCTTGGTTTTAGGAAACACAGGGATCCAGGTCATATGTGGTCAATTTAGATCTTCAAAAGATATCAGATGGATGTTAGTGACCATTGTGACACCACCACCACCAATACCACCACCACACTACTCCCAACCCTCACACACATTCCTTATTTGCATATTTTAATCCAGGCATAGGTTTACTCCATACTATAGCAATGGGACAGGATTTTACATGGAGAGCGAGGAAGCACCACAATCAGAGCATATATTTAAGTATAGGTCCATTCCAAAGGCCATAGAGTTCATATATAATGATCTTTTTTCCTTGGATCATAATAGGAATATGCACGGCATTACAGTATTGCTGTGTTTACTTTCCTGAAAGTATGTTATAGATTAATAAATTGCAAAACACACAACATATGAAGGGCTTTTAGATTCCGTAATATTTGTTCTGAAAATTTTGATCTAAGATCATATTAAAAATGTTGTAAATCAATTCTATACTTCTTAGAACATGATATGAATATGCAGGGCATTACAGCTTTGCTGTGTTTACTTTGCCGAAAATATGGGATAAATTTCTAATCCGGGAAACGCACTGCAATTTAACTGCTTTTAGAATTGATATTAAACTCAGAATTGATCGTCAAATTTAAATATGAAATCCTAATATCTTGATCATAGATGACAGATCCTAAATTGAATCCTCTCAATTGCATCCTTAACACGGGCCTCTTGATCACAGATCTTAGATCCTAAATTTTCAATTGAATCCTTAACATAATCTCCTAACCATTGACCCCTTGTTGTCATACAACATATATTTGCCCTCTTTTGACAAATCTCTCAATGTCTAAGCAATCAATTGATTGAGGATTTGATGTATTTGAAAGAGAAGAATGTGTACAGTCTGGATGATTCTCAGGGTAGGTTCTGGTGGAAAATGGCAATTTCCGGCAATCTGAAAGCCTGTTTGGTGACTGATTCTTTTTTAAAGTAAAGGTGCTACAGTTATCAAAATAGTTTCAAATAAATTGGAATTTTGTTTTACAACTTCTGTGGACTGTACACAGATAAATATGTCTCTCTTCAATGGCTGTGAGAGTGATAAAAGGCGAAAAATTGCAGATTTCAGAAAACTTTTACAATGGTTTCCATGGCAACCAGTCACATGATTTTCAAAATATTGAAGAAATGATCCTACATTCAGGTAGTCCTTTATCTCAGCTTTAACCTGATATCTAGATCAGTATTGCAGCTCTACTGGTTGGGAAATTATCAATGACCTTTCAAAAATAGTCAGGGAAACTTTAAGTTTTCAGGCCTATACTTGGTGAGAAGATCTATAGTTCTAGTCAACTCTAGGGGTTAATTCCATATTAAACATGTGTATGCCTAGGCCTCCGACTGTGCTGTACAGCACGCATATTTCAGATAATACTGTATTACTATGCTTGTAAGAGCAACACTTTTGAATGTAGTAATGGCGTTGATTTTTTCAGCTCTACTGTGATAAATCGAGCTACAGGCAGGAGAAAGAAGTACCCAGCTATTAAACATAACTATGAGTCTGAGTCTGTAGAAGGCCTATTCTTTGCTGGGACCAACACCCATGCCTTAGACCACCGCCTGTCCTCAGGAGGTTTCATTCATGGCTTTAGATATACAGGTATACCAATATTTTCATTATGATGACTCTATCTAATATAGAATAATGATTGTATATCTAGTCCTGTAGTCTACTATCACTACCACTGTGCATATTTCCATACCTTTGCAAAATACCGTGTATCATCCAGAAGTCTGATGTTTGAGTGAGCTTCCCCCCACTTGATCAATGATGGTTTTTAATCAAAATTGGCCATTGACCATTGCCCATTGCCCATTGCCCCTGAGGGATTAGAACAACATCCAACTGTAATACATGCAACAAGAATCTGGCCTCACAAGCCAAGCCCCCAATTGATTGGATTAAAATACTTCTTCTCTACTCATTCCTACATATCCCTATCCGGTGGTCTTCCCTCCTGGAGTACCTATAATAACTTTATATCCATTGTATTTCTCTCTGCAGCACAGACATTATTTCAACTCTTGGATTGGAGGAACCACAAAGTTCCATGGCCATCCACGAGAGGTCCTATCAATCAGTTGATCAACATCTTTATAAAGAGGATCAATGAAGCCTCTGCCACCTACCAGATGTTCAGTGTACTAGGAGACATCATTGCTATCAGAAAGTTGGTCCTTTTTCACTAAGTCCTTATCTGATGAATTGTAAATTAAATGTTTGTATGGTAACATTTTTGCACACCAATAGGCTTATGTCCAAGATCAAAAAATGAATGTAATTAGTTATATTGTGCATATTGTCTCATATTCAACTGCAATTGCAGGCTCATTAAATAGTGCCTTGTATCACTTGATCAAATTAGTAAATGATAACTGTAGTTCAAATAGTTAGTTAAATTGAAATTGCTTCATAACCTTTCGGCTTTCGCTTTTGAACTAAACAGCAATTAATAATAGTGTTTTTTTTTCACTTCTAGCCATGGCGAAGAGTTTGAGTACTTTGAAAGCTTCCCAATTGCATTGATGCCAGAGTTTGAGAAGTATGCTGGCCACCAGGTAGAGCGAGTGATTATAATCAACATGGAGTATGGGAAGGACTTCTCAGGGCCGGGCAAGGACACCTTTAGGTTAGACCGGGCAGTGGGAGAAGCAGTAGATGCACACAAGTCTAACTTCTTACATCCTGTATTATACTACTATAGGAAGCTTCCTACAGGTAAGATGAAATTGTAGTGATGGATAGTACAAACAATTGTAGATATATCACCTTGGAAATTGTGTATGAAGATTTGACAACACTGTTGGAAAGGTAGAGGGTATGCAAGGAATAAAGAAAGTATTGTCAAATTTGCATATGAAAGGAGGACTGAACTGAAGGTGTATAATGGGAATGGGATTAAGTTGAAGGCAATATAGCTTTCTTTGTATGAAAGAGTGTACCTAAAATTTGAGAAGAGTGGAGGCAATATCAGTGAAAGTGAATGGAAGGAGGCCATGCAGGATGACATAATCATGATCATACTGCTTGGATAATGTTGACCATTAGGGTAGATTAACCTAAAGACGGCCGTTCCTGTGCAGGTTTTCAATAAGGGAAATGTAGTAGCTAGTCTGATAGGTCCTTAGGGTTCCCCAAGGTACTAAGACAATTATTTGGGTTTTTAGACCAATTACCTTTCTCAAATCCATGTGTAAAGTTTATCCATTGTTTTTCATCATTTCTAAGACCATCTCAGTTAGTCTATTTTCACCTTGAGATGACCACCTTTCACCTTGATCTGACCACCTGATAACTACCCTTTTAATGGGGCCATGTTCACTTTTCTTTTACCAAGTTGTTTGTTGGCTTAAAATCGGTCTTTATGTGCTCTCATTATCTTTCAAATGCTGTTTAAATCATGTTAACATTCCTATTAGAAGCTGAGTAATGAGTTTCCAAGGTGATCATATAGACAAAAATCTAGGGAATCCTGATTGTCCGTATCTATTCTGATAAGGTAGATATGATGGTGACAACACACATGCATATCCTTCAAAATGATTTCATCAAACTTCAAATAATGATATTTTAGGACTCTCTCTATCAATTTACATGAAATAAATTAAAACACATGATTTTTTTTTTTAATTACTTTTAGAATTTTCAAGTTACATGGTCACATGGTATATGTTTTATTTGGTTACCATGGCAACCAAATCTATGTAAAATCGCTACTTTCAGTGTATCTGTTGCCATGGTAACCAATATTTCTGTCCAGAATCCACCAAAATATACTAAAAATGTTGGTACCATCTTTTTCTTCATAAAAATGAAAAATTATTTTACATTTTTTATGATTTTCTTGCCATAAATACATAGAATTGGCCCAAACCTTTCTTAATTCTCTACCATGTTTAGCATCTCACCATATCTCAGCAAAATATAGTAGAGACTAATGGTTTCAGATGTATAGAGACCACCCACCATACAGGAAGATCTGAGAAAATCAGAAGATTTTATTGGAAATATCGGCCAAAAATCGGCGATTTACTCACAAAAATGCATGTTCGGTAAAAGAAGAGTTAAAATTAAACTATCATTTGAAAAAAAAAGAATTAGTGTCTTCTATAGATATGCAGTAAAATGGCATAATTAAAACTATTGCATGATATGAAAATATATGTTTTTATAGTGACTCAATTAGAATGGCAATTGGAGTCAATTTTATGGCCATGGATATTGTAAATCTCATCAAAATAGAAATGGTATTTCCAACCCTGCATTATAGAGGGTTTGTTTTTAATGTACTTTGATAGACCTTCAATATGGACTATGATAATCCATTACTTAACTTTATCATCACACTCTCAGTATCAAATAGTTCCTCTATATAGTAATGACTGTAGCATTAAAGTAGGGATTGAAATGTATGCATCAAAGCATAATCCAGTGAAGATTTCTATCCCAAACTATTCTCGCCAGGAATCCTACATAATCAATATGGTTTCTATCCAATTAAATGCACAAATAGGTTTATAAGGAGTGGTTGACTCAAGGTGTTGAATTTCCGGTAACATGGTCAAAAATGTTGAGGTCGGTAGGTCGAATTTTTTTTTTATTGATTTTTTTTTAGATCTAAGGCCTCATATTATAGTCAAACTTTGCTAGGTTTTCAGTAGGTATCATTAGAAAGGATCGTTTAATGTATGAAATGAGGGGAAATAATGGTAAATTATGTTTATCTATTTCAAACAAAGACATTGAGATGAAAATTTGGAAAATGTTGAAAAAACTTTAAGAAATTGCAAAAGTTCTGAGGCCCCTTTTAGCTGAGGATGGTCGGATGACCAGAAACCTTTTTTTTTGTTTGGCCCTAGAGTCAAAATGTTGTATGTGAGCAATTGTCATCTTCAAATTATCGAACCAAAGTTGGATAATTCTGATGAAATGACCAGCTGGTCATGGTAAAATCCATTCAAACATGGGAACTTTAGTGTACCGTAATCTCCCGTCTCTCAGATTGGGGGTGCGCCGTCTACACAGGTGGTAAATTGCCTTCAGTTGGGGGAGCGCCTTATAGGGGGGTATTTTTACTATATAACAGTACTAAACTGACAAAAATCTGCCTGGAGGGGTGTGCCTTCTACGTGAAACAGCCTTCTCTGAGTTGGGGGTGTGCCTTCTACGTGAGCTGCGCCTTCTACGCGGGAGATTACGGTATTATCATGCAATGACAATTACTTCATATATTCCAGGACATTATTCTATGGGGTACCATAACACCTCTATTTCAATAGTATGAGGATTTAAGTCCAATACACTGCATTTGAAAGTGAGAAAAACAAGCTGACAGGTGGTCGACTCTAGGTATGTGGTCGTCTTTAGGTTAATCTACCCCATGTCCTCCCTAGTGGCTTATACAGTGCATAATATTATATGTAATACAACTAGGACATATGATATAGCATGCTGTAAAATGTAATTAAACTCTTTCTTAATCCTCCTCCAGTGGCAGACTTTGCAGACCTACCACAAGGCGAGCAACTACCACGGCCAGACCGTTTACATCACATAATTGAGGACTTTCTCACCCTATGGGATGCTGCAAAGAGCCATATACTCCCAGTGCGACGATTCTTGGAGACAATACTAGATGAGGATATGCGGCACTTCTTTGCTGAGGACTGCCTCAAGATGGCACTGGCATTCCAAAAGCTGCCTAGGACATGTGAGCAGTACTATGTGAGTGGACAGGGATTAGTTGGCACAGATGAGCTACTCACACAGGCTAATGCTGCCAGCTTGTTGTTGTAGTGAATGTCCTGCTTTTGGAGATAAATCAGCTATGTCCTAAACATCAAACAATGATGTTTCTTGGCTGAAAACTGTGGCTCCCCTGCACTCTGCATCTGCAAAACAGGAGTCTAGAGAGCGTAGTGAAAGTCCTGGGGGTTGAAATAGTGATAAAATAACACCATTTCAATTGGATCATTGGAGTCTGTTCTGCTCACCCATTTAATGTACATTATGTAAAAAGCTTATAGTTGAATTCTTTAAGTATTCAGTCAAAGATCCAATGTAGATTTAAGGAGATTGGTGAATTCTCCTGCTGGTGCAGGCTCTTCTGTTTTTGCTGTGTGTGTGTTTTTTTTTATGGAAGAAAGGACTATTGTTCCAGATAGCTCTCCTAATCAAAGAACTCCTACTTTTGAGGGTCCACTCCTAAAGTAGGAATTGTTCCAAATACCAACATTTTAGACACCAACTGAACTGCAATTAATTCTTCAGGCATAATTATATTGGATGCAATATTTTGGCTTACATTAAAGTGGTTTATCTTCCATAGACTTCAATAATATGTTATTTGCCTATACTCTCTAAGATACACTTCACATTCCACAATCCAGCACAATTGAAGCTAGGTCTTTGATATTGGTTCTATGCTTTGCTAATGTAAATCAGAGCAGAACAACGAATAGACATGCAGATTTTCACCGTCAAGAAGGTCAATTCCTGCAGTCACTTTATGAATCGACTTGATGGATGCCTTCAGGTTGATTGCAATATGATGTAGAAGGCACTGACATTGAGATAAACCTTGTAAAAGCCGTTCGTGATATAGCTCCTAGCTTATGTAAATGCTTATCGCTTGTTCTCAGTTACTGTGCTAAAAGATAGTTGTACAAGTGCCACCTAGAAGGTTTGTGGGATTTATGAAAGGAGAGAGAGAGAGAGGGAGAGAGTGTTATTTTCTTTTGTGCTCTACATGTACATATTTAAAGTGCGTTGGTGGCTATCATGTTGCTGGTACAAATCTGACATGGTTGCGTTTCTCGGCTATGGAGGTGCCTTACGGAATTCTTATGGCCGACTTACGGCCTCCATAAATCAAGTTATGGAGTTATGGACTTTTAGAATAACTTGAGAAAATCAAGAATTATGATGTAGTAAACTATGTCAAAGGCTCAACACATATTACTAGTTCCATATTGTCCATGCAATTACGTATACAGTGTTCTAAGTGGCTTAAATGAAGAGATTTTCTTATGGAGATTTCTTATGGCTTATGGAAAAAAGTTATGGTTTATGGAACTCCCTTATGGACCCCCGTAAGTCTGCACGAGAAACGCGTCCATGGTTGGATTTATTGAGTATAGGTCAACAAAACTAATATTTATCAGATTGTAACTCTGCAAAAGGAGGCACCGAGGAAAGTCCAAAGTTACTGGGCACTTCAGGAAGTCCAAAGTACTAAATCATTTCAGCTTGGAACTATTTTTGAATTGTCATGTGAGATGAACAATGATGTTAATGGGTGAAACTGGCTCTGTATGATTAGATATGATAGTTCATTGATAAATTATATGCTCCCATCAAGATTATAAGCAAGGATTTAGTGAAGAAAGGCATTTGCAGTGTTCAGTAGCATATGGCAGAACAAAGGACCCATATGTATATGGCAAGTAGGTTTTTGAAACAAACTACATGACCAGTTACTGAAAAATAAGAGATCGGTCGACTTTGTTTCTTTTTACATCTGGTATATCATAATAACCATATCAGAAGATATAAAGCACTGTCAAGTGGACTGAGGCGTGGCTTTATGTTCTACAAAGATATTGGATATGCCAATAGAGTACTGACTGAAATGACGTGAGACTATAGGATATAAATTATACTGCATGACCATTGACTTGACTTGTGTTCTATATCCAAATGTAGATTTGAAAAGTGTAGCCATAGTTTGACCTGCAGCCACTGATGTATATAATCATATATGGTTGCCAAATATGTGAGATTAAAACCAATGATCTGTAGTTATGGTGAAAAGAAATAGTACATGTGGAATGTGAGTACTAATATCCTTGATGTGCATTTGGGGGCATAATGTGAATACATCTTGGTGCTATACCCCTTAGAACGTATTATGTTTGACTATACTAAAGGATATCGAAATATTGCTTGATAATGCAAATAGTCCATTCTATAATCAATCCCCTTTGACAGTCTAATTCAGTTAACAGACAGGGAAACAATGGATGAATGCAATTATTTGAAGCATAATTGTGATAGGATGAGGTAGAATTTAGATGTCATGGTTGTGAAGACTTATACATAAGCACCAACTGCATATTAAATTGACATTCCAGACAACAAATATTATTGAGCGCAATCATTTATATTTGTATCATATGATCAAATTAGAAAAACATCAAAAGACATTATTTACTTTTGAAGTTATGTACACCAACTTGTGGTGAACAGGAATACAGGTGGTGGAGGTGAAATAAAGATTTATTTTCTTAAAGCACAATCGACTTAGAGTATTTTCTATGGCATCGTAGCATGCTTCTATGACATCGTAGCGTGCCCCACCTCATTTTGTACCATAACCCCCTCCCCATGCCTACATACTCAAAATGCATGTGCCATCCCCACGTGAAAATCTGCCTTAACATTAAAAAAGTATTTCATACCATGTGGTATTCCTGATTTGTTTCAATTACTTGTTTTCTTTCCATTGTCTATATCAGACTATTAAAGTGATATCATCCCTAGCCCATGGGCGTAGGAAGTGGGCATCACCTCCCGCCCCCTCAACCTTTTGACCAACCCCCAAAAACATCAAGTCGAAAGATGTAAAAAAGAAAATGGCCAAAACCCCACTCAGTCCCTCAACTCTTATGATGCTTAACACACCGCTGTAGCCAAATTATGAGTGAGTGAGTGAGTAATAGATGTTTAACGCCATTTCGACAACTAAGGTCATATTCATGGCGAGAATTACATTACACAATTTCACAGGGGAATGTGTCAGTGCCCGCACATATGTGCACCACACACATCCCGAGGGGATAGGAAAGAGGAGAAATAGACCCTTTTAAGTGCGCTAGGGAGGCCCGACGCTGTTTACTCAGTGTATGGCAAAATGGTAGGGAACTTCTTTTTGGCAAGATCTACTTAATTTTCTGGAGGGCTTATATAGTTTCTGACATTCAGATGCATAGCAGAAAAAGGCAAATAATTGTTTGGCCACATATAGATAAAATCTAATGTAAAGACAGGAAAGGAGGCACATAATCATAAAAAAAAAATGGTTGATTTTATTTTTCTATACAAACATGCTCCATTTTCTCCATTTGTGGTTTATTTTTAGATATCATGATATGCATTAAGTTTGATGGAGGGACTGTAAAAAAAAGTCATCTCAACATACATATCCAGGAAGATTCTGAATATTCAATCTGCTGTTCAAGAGCATTTTTCACCATGACTCTCTTTACAGGGTGCACGGTGCAGTAGTTGTGATTCAACCAGATGATTTTAAGAGCTTCAACTGCCGATGCATAGACATATGCAGTTTATCACCCCTCTTTTGAGTAGGAGGTCTTGGTACTAATGGTGGTACAACTGTCTGTACTGGAGCTGAGGGTGATTTCCTTAGAGAACCTGCCAATGGGGCTTTCTCATTAGCCTCGGGGAGACTAGAATGTGAATAAGACTTGTGCAAGATGGGAACATCTGGAAGCTTTTGACACTGACTCAAAAGATGTGGCCGAGCACTTTTTGTAGGATACCTTTTATTCTTCTGCCTTTGTACTATAATGGGCACATGCTGAACAGTGAGACTGTCTTTTGTACTGGAGAATGCCTGCATACTGTTGAGCTCTCTTGTGTAAATTGACTTCTCAGGTTGCTGTCTGGCATTCTTGATCTTGCATGCACCTAGAGAATGTTCACTGATGGTGCGCTTGGTGGCACTCTTGGCCTGCTCAGGCACCTGCTTGGCACAAGAAAGCTTCCTGACACTGATGGACTGACCTAGCTCTTTGGGTAGCTTCCCAGTGCTGACAACCTGCAGGGACTGTTGCCTGGTGGGGCTGAGTGACTTGGCAATCGTGACAGGCTGCCCAGACTCCCACTTTGTGCTGGCAAGCTTCGTGGGTTTCTTTATACTCGGAGACTGCTCAGGTTGCTTCTTGGCACTGGTCGGCTTAGTGATAAGCTGTGGGGTGCATTTGAACCTTTTAGTCTGCTCTCTATTACTAGTGTCCCCCGGGGTACTCATGGCCTTTTTGGGTAGATCCCTGTTGTCTGGCTTCTCAGTCTGCTGCCTTGTGGCATTGAGTTTCTTTTTGCTGATAGTAAGCTCAGGCAGCTTGTTGCAAGGCAGTTCTCTGGTTTTGGGTTTTTTGGAGCTGATGGTCTGATCAGGCTGTTCGATTATAGTGATCTTCGTTTTAGTGCCACTATGTTGCAAATCAGCTTTCTGTTTGGCAACAATCTGAAGGATGCCTGAGAGCTGCTGTGCCAAAAGCTGTTTTTTGTCAATGACCTTCTCCTTCTGCTCCATTTTGCTGGTGAAGAGTTGCTCAGGTTTCTGCTTAGCAATTACCTCCATCTGATGCTTGGGGATGGGGAGCTGCTCACTCGGGAACTGCTCAGGGTGTTGCTTGGTAATGAGCTCTACGTTGTTAATGAGTTGCTCAGGACTATTGCAGTTAGCTGGCTTCTTAGTGTTCTGCTTGGAAGCAACCTCCATGGTACTGGACAACTGCTGCCTAAGGAACTGCTTGGTTTTTATGAGCTGCTCCTTGGACTTAGAGAGCAGCGCGACCTCCTGACTATATTTAATAACACTTTCTGTGGAAAGTCGCTCAGTTTGTGCTTTCATCTGTTTCTGACCAATGTCTCCTTTGGCAGATTGGATTGGAGGGTCAACAATTTCCAACTTCTTGTCATCTGATGACGTTAAGAAGGGAAGATATCGTTCTCGGTAAACATTTAGATCTTCGGCACTGGGGACCTCGTCTTCACCACACCTGGAACCAAGCAAGAAACGCATTTTTATACTGACTGGCAATGTTATTTCCTCGGACTATTCCCCATCCCAGATATATTGTAGTTGGCCTAAGTCAACACTGAATGATAGCTCTAAGATCACGTTTGGAAGTGATGTGCAGCAACAAAGTAGGATGTATCTTATCAGATTTCGATTCCCCCTCTAAACCATTGGAACAATCATTGCAGGCATAGCGTATGCAAAACCTACCTGACATATATATTTTCAATTATCTAAAATTGGTTCAAAAGTGACAACTTTAGGAAAACTTACATGTGAAGAGGAGGACATGACTCTGATATGGTTGACAGTGGCTGCCTGCAGGTGCTTTGAGTTGTACCAGTGGGGAGGTGGCGTGTTGGGAGGCGGACTGAGGGTGGAGATGGCGGCCGCACTTTGGGCAGCCTCTGCTGCGGAATGACTTCACCCCCATCACGGAAACCAGTGCTCTCCAAGGAAAGGTTGGCCATCATCACCTCAGCTATTCTACAATATGGAGCAATAGGGAATGAATGAATGAATGAATGGTGAATTTAATGGTTGATTTCAATGCCGATGTTGTTAATATTATATCCATTACAGAAATGATGTCATGTTTTTGTCCACTTTTGACCCCTCTCGTCATGCTTTAAGGAAATGTATAGGAGGCATGGACTCCCCCTCCTCCCCTGAATCATCACATGATGTCATTTGTGGATACCCCCTCATGTTGTAGATAAATCTGATTGAGATAAATTGACGTTAATTAAACTAAGAACTTCTGCTGTCAGAGGTCTGCTTGCATAAATTTACTTAGATATTCAACAGGTCTCTATTCGATGAGATTATGGAAGTGTAATTATTAAGGTAACTGTACCTAGCCCCAAAGTCATCATCCTTGCATTCAGACTGCTTTGTCCTGACACTAACAGCTGTGTCAGTGACATGGCTTTCTTGTTGACTTTGTGGCCCCGACTGCCTCCTTTTCTTCTCAACCAAAATGTCCAAGATGCTGCAAAGGGGAGGTAGAAATACATAATTTTGTCATCAATGAATGGTTCATCTTAATTGAGTACCAAATTTAAAGATAGGTTTCTGTGTTACTCAACCATAACCTGGCTGTTGCACATAATATAAATGGGACATGTATCTCATATAATTTTCAAGATCTCAAACCTATAAAGTACAGTTGACCACTTACCGAGTATACCCTTTAGCCCTAGCCAACCTCCACTCATGGTCAGCTATAGTTCTGGCAGCACTAGACCTCAAAATGCTCAGCTCTGTGAGCGGCTCAAAGCATGGATCTGGAGCATGTCTGAGCAGCACCTTATCCAGGCACTCTGAGTCTGTCCTGGGCCGTGCACCAATGGACTTTCTCTGGTGGTAGATAATGGGGAAAGCTTTCTGGATGATATCCTTTATGTTGAAACTTGCAGGAAGTCCAAGCTGCGCCTTGGCCATTCTTATTTCACTGGTCTCATATGGATACTCAGAGTATGTGGTGCTAGGAACACTGTGGGCGGAAGAAAGAGGAGAAATTTTAGAAAAGATGGTTAATCTAGATTTGTTTTAGCTGGGTGAATGACTGGATACGGTACCGGGGTACCCATAATCTTTGTTGCACACGTGAGCATTGGCATTTGGATTATCAAACCTTTTCATTTTCAATGTGCTATCGGTATGCTTGCAATTGTCATTTTTACACCTCAGAGTTCAGAACATTTTAAACAGATACTATTAATCAATTTAATGTTGATGCTAATATGCTAAAGGATAGTGTTGCGTTATTAACCAATCACGATCGATCCTAGATTTTTAAAAGAATGAAGAAAGAAAGAAAAAAAGAGAAAAAGCTCACACACAAAACAACAACTAGTAAAACACGCTAGATTCTAGCTACAGGAATGGAAAATTAAATCTTTTATACAACACTCTAATTTGACACTATTTCAAAGCAGTAAGATCTCAGGAAAATAACATTTTTGGAATTTTGTAAATTGCTGCATAAGTTATCGAGATATCGACAAAATACCAACTCAGTTTGGATCAGATTATAGGAATTTCATTTAACTAAAAACAACAAGACATAGTATAAACCTCATGGCACCGTGATTTGGTGATTTCTGAAGGATTTATTCCATAAATCTGCTACAACACATCATAAGTCTGCTATAACACATCATATCAACTTCAGATTTTCACTCCAAGTACTTTAGAGTATGCTACATCCAATGGGAATGTTGTTTTTGCTCTAGAATCGAGATTTCATGCCTAATTACCATAAATTATGTTAAAGAGGTGTTATTTTAACCAATGAAATCACTGTAAGGGTTATTAGAAATTGAATTTGATACATAATTCAATTACAATTGGATACAATTTAATTTTCACTTATGTACCAGAAAACTTGGTGACATTAAAAAAATCTGTCACACAGGATCACGTCATGTGACCCAATTCTCAGAAAATGTGTTGACCTTTGACCCGATTATTGACCTATTTATGGCAAAAAAGTAGGTCAACTCTCTTAATTGACATACTAACTTCGGCATGCAACTTGAACAATAATATACTTGATTAGACTGATTAGGCCCATCCAAAGAGGCCTATACAATGCACAGGATTCAATAATCTGACCTAATTCCTAGACAAGAAGCTGACCTTTGACCTGATTTTTGATCTATGACCTTTGACCTTATTGTTATATGACCTATTTAATATAAAAATGTAGGTCAACCTGCTTAAATCTACTGCGAAAAGTTATTTGACATAGTAATTTTGGCATATAACTGTAACAACAACATTCTTGACAATCATTCATAGACAATACAACCTTTGAGCTGATAATGAATAACATGACCTATACATTATCATAAATTAGGTCAAGGTCAACCCGGCAAAAACATTCCACAGCTCAATATACTTGATATAGTTACATGCAAATAGCATTATAGAATTGTCAAGAAGGAGTCAATATGAGAAAAATCTGTATTTCCTGATGACATTAAACATGGTTATTTTGTAGATCAGAAGTACAGTACCTTGTTAGGTCACTTTAAGCTCCTTGTATAGATAACAGTGCAAGGGTTCAGAGATTGATAAAGTTAAGTACTGCAGAGGTACATTCATTCTTTCATTCAGCTATTAGAAGTTAAGTTCCTTGTATAGGTCAAACGTTGCCTCAATGTCATTGGCAGTGGGTATGGAAAACCAACGTCCTTTGGCAACACTGTTGAGCTCAAAGTCCACGGCAATTATGAATTCTGTGTCCACAATCTGTATATCTTTACCATTTGGTAGTTTGAATCTGTCCGATGAACCTTTGCACTGTGATCTTTTCATAAAGTCTACCTGGACTAGAACTCCAGTGTCGTCACACTCGGGTACTTGCACTTCAGTGATGACACCTGGGTACCAGTTGTCTTGGTATGCCACTGCCACCCGCTGTTGTTCACAATAAACAGTGTCTCTTGCAGGCATCCTTGCTTCCAGGTCTTCATGTGGTGGTTCTGTGGCCTCAGCTTGCTCCACAGGATGTGCCAGTCCCTGGGTGGCTTTCCTTCTTTTCTTTGCTGGTGGTGCATGGTGTGTTTCATGGATCTTTTTTAGCTCTGCTTGCTCCTGAAGCTTATGTTGGGCACGCAGTGTGCTGCCATTTCTTCGGGCATCGGCCCACAATTGCCTTTGCTTATCACCACTCATTTCATCATACCACTCCTTCATAGCATGCCGATTCTTCTTCAGGAGTTGAATTGTCGAGAGGTGATGGAGGGTGGTATTTGGCATGCATCTTAGTCCAGAGTCAAGGTTACCAAAATGGTGTTCAGGGCCAAGGTTTGTCTTGGGAGCTGAGCGTGTACGTTTGAGTTCATGGTTTGAGGCTGACTTCTCATACTTCCCACCGGGTAGAAAGTCTACAAGTTGCCTCTCTATCACCTTCACTAATGCACTCGCAGTGGCTGAGAGGCATTTTCTGTGCAGGGGAGTGCAACGGTCCTTTACTTCCTTCACACTTGTGAACACCTGCCAAGCAGGGTCACTGTGTGAACTTAAGAAGTCTGGTGGGTCAAACAGAAGATCTGGATTGTCAACACAGTCATTCAGGAAGTGGATTAGAGGCTGAACAAAGGCTGAAAGGTTCAGGTATGGAAGTTCCCCATCCTGTATTGCACGCCAGAAGGGACCTGTCACATGGAGAAATGCAACAGCTGTCGAATCAATGAAAGTCATCACAATGTCAGAGTCCAAGTCTGCACTCAAAGAGTGAAGTTTTTTGTTGGCTGCTGGATTTTTTGTCAAAATCGATTGAAGAATGTCTGCAAAGTCTTGTTTGTGATGAATAACTTGTGCGGAGGTTTCAAACAAACAGTTGAAACGATTGTCCTTGTAAGTGCCAATTTTGGACTTCATTCCTCTTTGTGCGCACTCCGCTTGCCAGACATCCCTGACCCCAAGGTGGTCACCTATGGGGCCAAAAACATCCGACGCCATCCTTGCCACTCTAGTGGCAGCACATTCAGGGGCAAAGTTGGAAAACTTGTCATTTCTGTCCCTTCCAATCTTTCCATGTTCTTTCTCATACTCCTTCTGTACATTAAAAAGTGCATCTGTGACATCTTTATGGAAGCCCAACAGTACGTGTGCCATGCAGTACATGTGGTGCACCCGTTCTTTGGCCTTCTCACTTCCAGATGCTGTTAACATCTCCTTCCTCCACTCCTCTAAGAGCTGGTTACTTTTTTTCTCGTTGGCGGCACGATCACTCATCATGAAGGACAATGATTCAAGAACCTCCTCAATGTAGGAATCAGAACCCTCAAGAGATGCCAGCTCAGTGAGATGTTCTTTGGTGATTTCAGCAATGGTCTGTGCATCCTCTTTGGCAACTTGCTTAAAGCCCAAACATATAATTTCGCCAGAATCCAGTTTCACACTCGTATCAAGCAACTTTCTCTTTTGTCTCATGGTCCCATCTTTTAGTATTCCCCAACTCTCCGCAGATTTTAACTTCTCTGCTATGTAGCGCTTTGCAATGTAATGGCCCTCATCATTTATATTTTGTATTGTCTTTCTACAGGGCAGCTCACTCTCAGGAATATCCTTATGGAAGATGTTCCTTGATATACTTTCCAGGACTTTAGGGACCTTTTCCTGGGCCACATGGAAGGCTGATAATTCGTTAATGCACCACCTTGCATCTAAGGTGTAACCATGATCATCCTTCAGGTGAAGCTCATCATCACCTCCTTCATATTTACTTTTCATTTTTTCAAGTTCATTTTCTAAATAGGCTATGTATTCATCTCGCTCTTTTATCTTTGCTTTAAGAGATTCAATCTCAGTTGGTCGTGCTTTGACTTCTGCTTTTAGCTTGATCTTTGCCTTACTTTTCAGCTTCTGTTCTGCAATCACTTTTGACATCAGTTTTTCATGTTCAGCTTTGGATGTAGTTTGCTGACTCTTCATTTCTTTCTTTAACTCACCAAACACATTCTCCTGAGCTTCATGTAACTTTTTGATGTCCTTTAGCTCATCTCGAGTTTTTTTAGCTGTGTTGTCCCGCTTATTGACATTCCTCACACCATAGTGCCCTTTTCTCCTAGCTGCTGCCTTGAGTTTTTCTTTTTGTGTTATGGTCTTCTCAGTAAGCTGATCCAATTGCTTCTTTTTTTTCGCTATCTCATGGTCCAGAAAGTTGCTTTTTTTCATTTCCGTGCTCATTGGGGCATATGTTGTTGATGGCTGGGGGCATGAGGATGTTACATGTCCAGTTTTTGATGGCTGGGGGTATGATGGCTCAACTGCAGCTGATGAGCCAACTGCAGCTGATGAGCCACCCTGATGAGGAAGGGTAGATGTTCCTCTACATAATGTAAAAACTTCAGCCATCTTTGTTGTGTACTTTGCTGAACCTTTCTTCCATTTCTGCTTCTGTTCTTTTAGAGTTGAAATCTTTTCACGCAGTGTGGAAACTTGGACTGATGACATCCGTTCATCTGGGGCTGCTGCATACAGGAACTGGTAGAACTCATTAGGACTCCATGTCTGCCTTGTATATGCACTGACTTCAAGGACAAACCCATTTGTGTACAGGTGCTCAGGTACAGATGGAGGAGTTCTTGCGTCGATCTGTTCCTTTGTTACAGCAGCTGCCTTACAGAAGTCACCAACATATGACCTGGAAGAAAATTAACAACTTGATTAATATTTTTTCCCAGAATCATTCCCAGATAAGCTAAAACTGTGTAGGTGTGAGAAATCTTTTTACACAGTTCTTGTCATTAGTAGTTCAAAGGATATAATAAATTAAATGATAAAAGTAGTTGAAAATCAAAAACTAACCTTTTAAACGCTCCCCATGTAACATCATCAACCCCATGGAAACTCCTTGGAACTCGAATAAAACAGGAATGCAGGAAACGGTTTGGTGATAAAAATATTGCGCGTAATGGAATGAAGGAAAAATCTCTTGATTGACTGAAACTTCAGGCAAAATACACGTCAGACGAGTGATAGATGGGAGATGGGCATGGGCCACTGATGGTCTGCACCAATTCTGATAGAGATACTCAAAATTACCCCCTTAAAAATGTGGCCCAGACTCAACATTGAAGTTTGATGACAAGGGTTGAGGGTTCAGAACACATTCAGAGGGTCCAGACCACATGTAGAAGGTCCAGTGCAGTGTGCGGAGGGATTACGTATCAGTTGCAGAGTGTTTGGAGGGATTACGTATCAGTCGCGGAGTGTGCGGAGGGATTACGTATCAGTCACGGAGTGTTCGGAGGCATTACGTATCAGTCGCGGAGTGTTCGGAGGGATTACGTATCAGTCGAGGAGTGTTCGGAGGGATTACGTATCAGTCGCGGAGTGTTCGGAGGGATTACGTATCAGTCGCGGAGTGTTCGGAGGGATTACGTATCAGTCGTGGAGTGTGCGGAGGGATTACGTAACAGTCGAGGAGTGTTCGGAGGGATTACGTATCAGTGGCGGAGTGTTCGGAGGGATTACGTATCAGTCGCGGAGTGTTCGGAGGGATTACGTATCAGTCGCGGAGTGTTCGGAGGGATTACGTATCAGTAGCAGAGTGTTCGGAGGGATTATGTACCAGTCGCGGAGTGTTCGGAGGGATTACGTATCAGTCGCGGAGTGTTTGGAGGGATTACGTATCAGTCGCGGAGTGTTCGGAGGGATTACGTATCAGTCGCGGAGTGTGCGGAGGGATTACGTATCAGTCGTGGAGTGTTCGGAGGGATTACGTATCAGTCACGGAGTGTTCGGAGGGATTACGTATAAGTCGCGGAGTGTGCGGAGGGATTACATATCAGTAGCAGAGTGTTCGGAGGGATTATGTACCAGTCGCGGAGTGTTTGGAGGGATTACGTATCAGTCGTGGAGTGTGCGGAGGGATTACGTATAGTCGCGGAGTGTGCGGAGGGATTACGTATCAGTCGCAGAGTGTGCGGAGGGATTACGTATCAGTCGCGGAGTGTGCGGAGGGATTAGGTATCAGTCGCAGAGTGTTCGAGGGATTACGTATCAGTAGCAGAGTGTTCGGAGGGATTATGTACCAGTCGTGGAGTGTTCGGAGGGATTACATATCAGTTGCAGAGTGTTTGGAGGGATAACGTATCAGTCGCGGAGTGTTCGGAGGGATTACGTATCAGTCGCGGAGTGTTCGGAGGGATAACGTATCAGTCGCGGAGTGTTCGGAGGGATTACGTATCAGTCGCGGAGTGTTCGGAGGGATTACGTATCAGTCGCGGAGTGTTCGGAGGGATTACGTATCAGTCGCGGAGTGTTCGGAGGGATTACGTATCAGTCGCGGAGTGTTCGGAGGGATTACGTATCAGTAGCAGAGTGTTCGGAGGGATTATGTACCAGTCGCGGAGTGTTCGGAGGGATTACATATCAGTCGCGGAGTGTTTGGAGGGATTACGTATCAGTCGCGGAGTGTTCGGAGGGATTACGTATCAGTCGCGGAGTGTGCGGAGGGATTACGTATCAGTCGTGGAGTGTTCGGAGGGATTACGTATCAGTTGCAGAGTGTTTGGAGGGATTACGTATCAGTCGCGGAGTGTGCGGAGGGATTACGTATCAGTCGCGGAGTGTTCGGAGGCATTACGTATCAGTCGCGGAGTGTTCGGAGGGATTACGTATCAGTCGAGGAGTGTTCGGAGGGATTACGTATCAGGCGCGGAGTGTTCGGAGGGATTACGTATCAGTCGCGGAGTGTTTGGAGGGATAACGTATCAGTCGCGGAGTGTTCGGAGGGATTACGTATCAGTCGCGGAGTGTTCGGAGGGATTACGTATCAGTCGCGGAGTGTTCGGAGGGATTACGTATCAGTCGCGGAGTGTTCGGAGGGATTACGTATCAGTCGCGGAGTGTTCGGAGGGATTACGTATCAGTAGCAGAGTGTTCGGAGGGATTATGTACCAGTCGCGGAGTGTTCGGAGGGATTACATATCAGTCGCGGAGTGTTTGGAGGGATTACGTATCAGTCGCGGAGTGTTCGGAGGGATTACGTATCAGTCGCGGAGTGTGCGGAGGGATTATGTACCAGTCGTGGAGTGTTCGGAGGGATTACGTATCAGTTGCAGAGTGTTTGGAGGGATTACGTATCAGTCGCGGAGTGTGCGGAGGGATTACGTATCAGTCGCGGAGTGTTCGGAGGCATTACGTATCAGTCGCGGAGTGTTCGGAGGGATTACGTATCAGTCGAGGAGTGTTCGGAGGGATTACGTATCAGTCGCGGAGTGTTCGGAGGGATTACGTATCAGTCACGGAGTGTTCGGAGGGATTACGTATCAGTTGCAGAGTGTTCGGAGGGATTACACATCAGTCACAGAGTTTTCGGAGGGATTACGTATCAGTCACGGAGTGTTCGGAGGGATTATGTATCAGTCGCGGAGTGTTCGGAGGGATTACACATCAGTCACAGAGTTTTCGGAGGGATTACGTATCAGTCGCGGAGTGTGCGGAGGGATTACGTATCAGTCGCGGAGCCGACAACTGACTTTCAGTGCTAATTTATCCATACTAATATCGATTTTAGCCCATAAACACCTATACAACAAATGAGTGATAATTGCATCATCTACAAGATGTCATGTGCCACCAAACAAAATACCTTGAATTACTAGTTTTGCGCGCCCCTCTTTGATCTATAGTAGCACGCGGGCTTTTTTGCTAAAAGGAGGGTGAATTTTTTTAGCCCCCCCTCAAGAGCGGTCAAAATTTTTTTAGCCCCCCCTCGGGAGGGGTCTGAAAATTTTACGCCCCCCCCTCAAACCCACCCTCCCCCCCCTGTTGATAAATAATGACCACTCCCTAATCTGGTTCCTGGAATGTGCCACATTCAGTGCTGCAGCAGCAGCCAACATTCTGTCCAAATGTTGTCATGTGTTTTTTAACCTCACACGGTCAAAATACTCTGATTTGCTTCAGCAAGGAGTCAAAATGAAGCTTAGACATCACTGATTACAGATGACACAAGATTGAAATGATAAAAGTAAGTCTTCCCTCCGAAAATCGCATCGTTTTGCCGCGGCGCGCATCGGAAATTCACGTTTCCACTCTGTCCTGACACACGATCTCTGTGCGACGAAATCCCTACAGACGGTGTGGAAACCCCACACTACATCTCAACGGGCCACTACCGTCTGCAATATCTTGAGTGCTGGGTCTACAAACTCATCCAAATACCCTTTATCATACATCATTGTAATCACAAGACATCCAGGGAAATCATTCTGGGACTACTCACTTCATTAAAGCAGTCATTTTTGCAATGACAGCATGCAAACTACAGCTTCCTACAAAAAACAACTTCTAGTAGTCATAGACGCTTATTAGTTCCACCGCAGTGAAGCTCTAGGTGCCCCCTGATTGGCTGAAATGAAGGCTTTGTTCCTGGAACACTGCCACCTACCGGCAAATACACGAACTAAACAGGTGTGCAGTCCTGGGAGTGGCCGTTAGGCGGCGTAGCTCACGGGACTCCCGATTTCGCACGTCGTGACGCCTGCCGCTCGCGTAGCTATAGATTCTATAGGTAGCCAAATACTTACAACTTCTTGCATCTTGCTCGGCGTATGGTGGCAGATGTCAGCCGGCAGGTCTGGTCTTTGTGGCTATTGTAAGTTAACCACCTAGATGAACCAAACTGGTCAGTGGTCATGTTGACATATTGTGTGTCACTGAAACTGTTATCGGAGATCACAATTTTGTGGATACCGGGGGTAAATCTTTCTGTGTGGTCACAAACACTCTTGCCGCGAACTGCGCTGTTGACAAATATGACATAGGTCGGCGTCGTCAATGACAACCTTTACCTTGACAACGGGTTGGCGTGGATCCCGACGTCTCCATAGTAACCAAGTGGTAACTGCAGTAACTGTCGCCATGACGACACCCCGGTACCTGTTGCCATGGCCACAGCTTCTGTAGTAACCGCGCTACACTAGAGTAACTACCGCTCCGCTCACCGCTGGACTAGTCTGACGCAGCCCCCATTCTGTCCCTCAATGGAGGTACAAATGAGTTGCAAGCCGTAACTACGCTCGACCTACTTCTAGCTAATTTACTAGGAAGTTCTTACTAGGTTTACTACCGGTACTTAATTGTTATTTGTCCTTTGATCTAATTAGGATTGAAAATGGGTCCAGCTAGCAAAAAATACCTTGTCAACGTCGGCAATGGTCTGACAGCACCGTCGCATTATTCTGACGTTGGCCCAACATCGGCAGCACCCCCCCCCCTCCCCCTGCAAGACTGAGTTTTAGTGAGTATCGTCTCTCCATGTTGGCATTCCGTGAAGTAGGGCTGCTCATAGTGGCTACACCCCCCCCCCCCCTCCCCGCCGACCATGCCCATGGCCTCATGTCATAGGTGGACCTTCAGCATTGCAAAATTTAAACCAACACTGCAACAGCAAAGTTGGCAACACACTCGTACCCAGTGCCCTATCCTACTTGGTGACTCAACAAAAGAAAAAAGAAGTTATTTAACGCCAAAAACCGTTTTTAACGTTTTGCCATGATAAGTAGCCATTGGGAAATGTTCTGAAACGTTTTGCAACGTTTTTTGTTGACTGGGATCAGGCTCTGTGGGAGTGTGCGTTGGCAAAGTAGGCCTCCCACTCCCAGCAAACAAGAAACGTTTTTCAACGTTAAAAAAGTTTCTAAAACGTTATAATTCCAACGTTTTAAAAACTTATTTTTAACCTTAAAAAAAACGGTTTTCTGCAAACCTTTCTGATTAAAATGGTCCAGATTAGGTCGAAGAGAAAACGTTTTTTCTTAACCTTTCCTACACCTTTTCTGAACGTTTTGAAATGTTTGTCATTTTTAGGGTCAGATAAAAAAAAGAAAGAGAAAAGGAAAACTTTAATAGTAGATCTAGGGACGAAGTTCCTTGACCAATTGAGGAAAGCAGATGATGATAATAATAAAGTCAGGCCCTCTAAGGCACCTCTTCGAAGATGAAAACGACGAAAGCTGGATTAGTGTTCTGTGGTGACAAATGCGTCCTTATACACTGCAAAAAAGGTGTTTAAAGATACCAGGTACACACCAAATTTTCTCAACACCAACATTTAAACATCTAAACACTTGAAGTGTTTAGGTGTTTAGCTTTTAAACACTTATTCTCAAACACCTAAACACTTAAGTGTTTAAGTGTTTAGCATTTAAACACTTGGTTAAACACTTCCTAGTTAAACGCGTTTAAAATTGAACGCTTTAACACTTAAGAAGCGTTGAGAAAAGTGGGACAAATAAGTGTTTAACCAAGTGTTTAACTTCTAAACACTGGTGTTTGATCCCTAAACACTGTTTTTACAGTGTAGTAACTTCCTTTACTCTGATATCATATGGTAGAGATGGTAATCGAAGGGCCAGCTGCAACTTACATATTGGTGAAGCAGGCCTATTCCATGTCAGTTCAACCAATCTTCCCGGATGACCATCTCAGATTTTCTTCTAACTAATACATATGATTGGTCCATGTATCTGAAGTATTCTCCTCAAATATTTCCTCAAAATTACAAATAGTCTCCGAGTTTTGGCCCATGTAGTGGGACGGGAGTCAGCCCTCGGGAGCAAACCCTTATTTCTGGGCCATTTCCAGAAGCCTGTCATAAGAAAACCGCTATTGTTACAGGTCGAAGTTTAATCAGACATGTACTACTACTTGTAGAGACCAGCAAACAAGCATAGAAAAACCATGCCAAGGAAACCACCATGTTGAATAAATTAAATGATACAGGTACCTCTGAAAGGTCACCAATGTGACCTTTGACCCCTCTCTGACACAATATTTTCCCCCAAAAATCATTACCTTTCATCTGGTACCAAAACTATTAATCTGTTATAAAAATAAGGTCCCCTGGCACTGATTATACCAAGCAAAACACTGTTTTTAGTTGGGACTATTTAGCTGTCCTAGGTTTACTGGGGCGGATTACTGCTGTTACACCAAAAGCCACAAAATTCGAGTATTAGTGGTTAAAAAAAGTGCTCACAAGCCCATGTTTGCACCCCTTTCCCCCAGTTTTCTCTGCCTCTCTATGGGATTAAGACTCAGAGAGGGGGAGGCGCTGTCGTATCCCAGAAGTTGGGGCATCCCAGAAGTTGGCTGCGCATGCGCAATCCATGTTTTAAGCCAATTATCGCTCATGGGCCACAAACATCAATGAAAATAAATAATTTTTTGAAAACATAAAAACCATGATAACATCCCTCTCTTCTTATAGAATTTGAAAGGACAACAACCCTAATGATACTGTCCCTACGCCGTAGAAATATGAAACGGGTAAAGTTATTTTGAAAATTACAGCCAACTTCTGGGATGCTCGACTTTCGGGATATGACAGCGCCTCATTTTGGATCATTCATGTAGAGGGCCATCCACAAATGACGTCACACTGGAGGGGGGCAGAAGGGGGGGGGGTCAGGCTCGGCGTGACAGAATTAATTTTCCATATACCTTCAGCAAATTTGGGAAAAAACATGATGAGGGGGGAAGGCTGGCAGTGCATTAAACTTTGCTAGTAATGAATGTTGTTGGAATGTCTCTATATCACATCATCATCAGTGAGTACGATGGCATACTACGGTAACAGTTTATTCTTTCATTGTCAACTTAAATCATTTTACAGCAACCAAGTAAATGTGTATTTAAATGCTACTCTGCGTGAGATACCAAACAATGTCTTCTGCTGAATAAAATTCCTGACCTGTATTTCTACCCCGCAAATGGTTAGAATGTAAGACACGACAATGTGGGGGCCTTCTTTTAATGAAAATGACCAAAAGTGCCTCAGACCAATCATCCTACACATTCTCAATGAAAGGAATGTCTGTGGTTGACCCTCACTAATTCAGTAACACATCCAATCAAGCCGACAACATTGATCAGACATTTTTTATATCACTAATTACATCGTAATGGCTTTATGCATTCTGCACATTTTGTCACAGATCACATTGTAATAGTTAAAGATGGGCCTGTACAACTTATTGTCTGTGGGTAGGCAATGCATACCGAGATAGGGCATTGTCCAATGGGCACAGGCATTGCTGAAGCTGTTTCCCAGCTCTTATCACTGATAACAGTTACTTGATGGGTACAACTCCCCCCAAAGAGGAGCGCACTGAATGGCTGGTATTATTTCATTGGCTGATAATCATGCAATCCCACTAAGTCCATATAAATGCGGGCTTCCCTAGCCCACTTAAAAGGGTCTATATCTTCTCTTTCCTATCCCCTCGTGATGTGTGTGGTGCACATATGCGTGGGCACTGACACATTCCCCTGTGAAATTGTGTAATGTAGTTCTCGCCATGAATATGACCTTAGCTGTCGAAATGGCGTTAAACATCTATTACTCACTCACTCACTCACTCACTCACTCTTTGTTGATTTGGTCCCTCTGAACAGATTGTCACTGCCTTACTGACTGCATTGTCAGGCCTCACAACAGCCTAGTAGCATCAGCCATCAGTTTTACTTTTTTATAACAGGAGGAATGGTCATGTGACCTCCCATTCTTGTCACTGGCCTGGAGCATGTCGTCAGTGTGCCATAGACTGTTTTCAGGCTTGACAATGCAGCCAGTAGGCCACGACTAGAAATGGTCCCGGGAATGGTCCCCGTCAGTTCTAACAGAGGTACCTACTCCACAAAACAGACACACAGGCGGCCCAGTGTAGGCAGTGATGACCTGTTCATTAGTTCATATGGGTCTTAATTTCTTAGCATTAATACCCGGTACATGATGAATACAAGATTGCACTTGTGGTTTCTGTAGTAAGGTATTCTCAATTTAGGTTATTCCTGAGAGTGAGGCGCTTCATTTTAGGGTATTTGCATAGGGGGGCATTTCATATTTGGGTATTCACATAGTCGGGGCGTTTCAATTTGGGACATTCGCGTAGGTGGGGCACTCCATTCCCAGGTATTCACCAAACGAAAATTCCATCCCCCCAGCCATCAATAATGAACGCTCCCTAACAGGCATCCAAAATGCATATTTATTATAGAGCTGAATTATTTTCCAATGGGTATCCTCTCTATCAGTGTATAGATACCGCATACCGTATGTTTTTCTTATCTGCTTAATCTGAGCATGTTAATGAAACATCTTTCAAAAGCTTAGTTTATATCCGGTACTAAGCCTAAGGAGCTCTGAATTGGCGACGTCGGCACAGTGCGAAATTCGGTGGACTTAGTATTTAGTTAGTAGGACAGGCTATCCTGTCTAAGAGGAGAGTTGAAGCATTAAATATAAGCTGGGGCCAGCTTGTTCGCTGGCAAGTAACTGGTTATTTTATAGCCCAGTGCTGAGACCTGTGGTGGTACAAAGGAACTACCTATATTAGATTTCATTTTCAGGTATTCGCCAAATCAAAATACCATCCCCCCGGCCATAAATAATGAACGCTTCCTTAGTTGGCATTCTGTGGAAGGATTATTAAGGTCTTAGCCCATAAAACATTACAGAAGCCATTACCACACAAATCTAAATCCCCCCCCATGCGAATATCCTAAAATGAGATGCCCCCCTACGTAAATACCCCAAAATGAAGTGTCCCCCTCGGGAATAGTCTAAAAAAAAGCCCCCCCTTTGAGAATACCTTTATACAATCGTTTTATCAGTTTGATACACTAGATGGCGTCCTAGTCGACCCCTAGGCTACAGGGGCTACTCACCCACCCAGCCCCTGCAACCTCATAGGCCTATTGAGGGGGGCAGAAACACCTCTCACAATTATACTGTTTTGAAAATGAAAAACGGTCCCAAGAGGTTAGAAATCAGAGATATTCAGAGAGAAAGAGTGTATCTAGGTACCCCATCGATATTGGATTGAAAAATCAAACCAAACACTGTCTGTAGCATTTCAAATCTTGAGGTACACTCTGCAGTGAGTAAGAGAGAACTCACCATGCCCCTGTAGCAGGAGCAGTTTGGCCTGGTCTACACTAACGCCATCTGCTGTATATCCTTGATAAAACTTTCATATAGGGAATGTCCCTTTTGCATAATCCATGCTAATAGTATATAGAAAAGACATTTTCCTAACTAAATTGTACATTAAAGTGTACTGCCAACCTTGATAGAATAGATACATCTGTCAAATAATATATTTCTGTGACATACCACATTGGCCTGTATAAGCACCTGGATACTCATTGATTTCAAATAGGCTCTACCCGGGTACTTATTTAAGAGCAGTGCTTATTCAAGACCCACCACTTATGGGCCTACAGGCCAATATGGTAGGTATGAATACCACATATTCTTTAGAAAACCTACCACAGCTAGTTGGGACGCTATTCATATGAAAGCCCGATAAGTTTGATATGCAGCAGTATAAGTCCCATTAAAATCCATTGGGAACTTACTACAGGATGAAAAATGAAAATGAGTGAAGGTTGGCCTCCAAATTGACACCCTTTGCTCATAGCCTCTGGAGTATTTTCAGGATGCTCCTAAAGCAAAAATATTATAGCTATACTGTCAGGAAGCATTTCAATCATACACTATGATATGGGTACTTGAAGTGAATTGATTTGAACTACATTCATTTGCATACAAAATTGACCAGGATACCTCCAAACCTGCAATATCATTCAGGAATTCCAATCTAACAACTTGGGGAGATTATCATTCTGCCATATTTAGGCCTATACAACTCCATAAATGTTCAGTTCAGGTGTAAATATTCCTCATGGAGTGGTCTTTCAAAGATGCATTTACCTGGTCAATGAGAGTGAAGTATAAATAGGCATGCAAGGTGTATTCACTGATGGTGATGTGATATAGGGAGATATGTCATGAACCCTATCAGCAGCCCTAAAGACAAAAATCTGTGCCTCTAGCTTGCACCACTGATGAAATTTGGACCTTTACGTTATGGGAGTTTTCATCACTGCTTGGGCCACAGGCAGCTGATTTCAATCAGGCTGCAGCTACAGGCAGCTGATTTCAGCGAGCCTTGTTTTCAGGTCAAAGTAGGTCATAACTTGACACGCAGTGATGACGGATGCTGCCAGGCAGCCAACGGCCCCCTTGTTCTGTGATAGTGGATCAATTATGAACAAATAATCATACTCCAAGCTCTAACAGAACAAGAAGGCCGGGCTAAGGATACTGTCCCTACACTGCAAAAATGGTGTTGAGATTTTAAATATGTTTAACTCTAAGCATGTTTAATTAAAACCTAAACACATAGGTCAGTTAGGTGTCTCATCAACTACACATTTAGGAAATAATTAATCTAAATATATAAACATTTTTCCTAAACATGTTTAGATGTTTAGAGTTTAAACACATTGAATACTAGGTGTTTAGATTTAAACATCAATATGTTTAGACACTTGTATGTCAGATACGTACCAGGTAGCAGCACTACCTATGAATGGACTATAAGCACATAATCACAATCCATAGCTGTGACAAATGTCCTCAAATCCCAAATTGATCTCGGTTTCATTGACTGTAATTGAAAAATTGCAGATAATGGCACAGATCGAGGCGGGAAAACTACTAGTAGCACCACCACCGGGCATCTACTCTACTACTATTGTGGGATTCTGGGTAGATCTAGCGTTCCTTTTTAACTTCGCCATCTTGCCACCCTCACAGACTTTTCTCTTGTTTAGACCCTATAAGTGGCTTATTTACCACCGTTCACAGTCAAGATGCCGGCCACTAATACCAGTATACGGGCCCTGGAACTAGATTGGGTGGAAAAAGGCCACGTCTAACAAGGAATTGAGTGAGCAAGTGGTGTTTCTCAAAGACTGGGTCGAGACGATGGAGGGAACTGTCACAGATATCAAGTCGTCCACTGACACAATTCTGGCTTGGATAGAAGCTCTCTCCTCCATCCAATCCCCGGCAAGATCTCCCAACAGTAGAGCTGCAGGTGGTGGTAAGGGAGCATTCATTATTTATGGCAGGGGGTGGTGGTGAGCAAATTGAGGGGGGGGCCATTTATTTTCAGGGTATTCTTAGGGGGGGCCAAATATTTCAGGGTGGTATTCTTAGAGGGGGGCCGTTTGTTTTTTACCTATTCTTAGAGGGGGGGGGGGCCATTTATTTTTAGGGTATTTATCCAAAATGCCGCAAATTTCGTCACCATAAAATGTCTTTTAATGTATCAGAGACTCCTTTTGAAAGATTAAAGGTAATCAAATTGATCCAGTTCAGTGAAATCTAATTGGATGGAAAACCTCCGTTTCTCTTTTGTGAGAAGTGGATAAGCTCAGAGGTAGTGAAGCAGGAGTCATGATTAGCTGAGCAGCTTTTATCTAATGTGAGTGAACCTAGTACCATCAATGGTCACAGTAGCAACTTGGTGGTCAGTTTGACAGAGGGTGGGGATGGGTAATGAACCCACTGGGGAAAGGGGAGAGGGAAAAAGTTGCTGCACGCACTG